>CM060440.1:14715616-15400566 GCA_030545235.1 Helianthus tuberosus
TCAACCCAACAGCCACAGGTATCGAAAGTTATAACGTTTACTTTTATCTATTTCATCATCTCACACAACCCGCCCATTTTTCCACCTAGATAATCTCATTTTTTTCCTTTTTCTTTTATGTACGGCAGCGCATATTCTGAGTTGCGTTCCTCTGCAAAAGAAGACAACCCGCAGCCTACTGTGGAGCAATTCTTGGCGCTAAATGACAACTTGAATCACGCTCATCGCGTTTCTGAATCTTTATCCAAAACTACCCTGCTCGGTTCAACATCAGATCACGAAGAAAACCCATCCGAAGAACAACTGAAAGTATCTTCGGAAAGACGTAAACACACAACGTCTTGGGTCCACGCTGCAATGCTTACCAACTTATCATCCTTTTCGTTATACAGCAAACAATCCAAGTTAACCCCTTGGATCTCACCATCTTCAACCCCCAGTACCGCTCGGCCCGTGCTAGTACTCGAGGGGTCCTCCACGAATACCATATCACCAAAAACCCAAGACAAGCCCCGGAAGTCAACCGGGTCAAAGGTGGTCAACCCATCGACCCCGCGAAGACAAACCGTAGGACCAAATGTTCAACAAAAGGCAAAGGTGGTTGAACTTGAACCTCCACGCGAATGGGAAAGAGGGGCTGGTTTTGAGGAGGCGATTGACTTGGCACGCATACTTAAAATGGAGTCTCAAGATTGGTTCTTGGGGTTTGTTGAAAGATTCTTGGACGCTGACGTGGACACCTCGAGATCTTTGTCTGATAACGGTCAGATTGCGGGTATGCTGAGTCAGCTGAAAAGCGTAAACGAGTGGTTAGACGTGATTGGATGTAACAAGGATGAAGAAGAAGAGGAAGAAAGTCGTCATAGTATCTCTGCGGAGACGATTGATAGGATAAGGAAGAAGATTTATGATTACCTTCTTACTCATGTTGAATCTGCTGCAGCTGCACTTGGTAAACCTTGAACATCCAACACTAAAACATGACTCATTTGACTGAAGATGATTGTTGTTGTTTTTCAATTTCTTTTTGTGTAAGTAAAGTTGATTGTATTTCATCAATGAATGTATACAAAGCTACACCAATGCACTTGTGATGTCATGTGTTAATGAGGTAGTAAACTGTCAATATACTTGTAATAAAGTTTTAAAAAGTGATTATTGCAATGGAATTCAGTGAAATCATATTCTAAACTTTATTTATCATTTGTTTTGTTCAAAGAATTTATTTGAAATTAGAATTTATTTATATTCAAAGAATTTATTTGAAATTAGAATATTAAATCCTTAAATGATATGTTTGGTTGAAATATAAAGAAACTTAATATTGAATGAATAGCCTAAAAAATCTACAAGTTAACAAAATAAACCAAAATCTCTTACTCTTTCACAACCACCACCATCACCATTGTCACTGCTAGCACACCATCTTATTGTGATAATCATCACCATTGTCGACACTGACATCTCTGCTATCACCACTCTAACCGTCACTGCCACTGTCACCACCCTTACGATTCCACCACTACCACCATCATCTCACCACATCAGAGCCCCTCCACCGCCACTATCGTCGCCGTCATTACATTTCAACCTTTATTTTTTTATAAATTTATAAACCAAACATGATTACTTTTGTCAACTATATACATCGTAACTCTGATCCCTTTGATCTATTTCAATTTAAATCCTTTCTTTTTTAACATTATCGTCGCCACAATCTACACCGCCACTTCCACCACCGCCGCCACCCACTGCCGCCATTGACTACCACCACCCATCGCCAATTTTATTCCTTCTTCTTTTCTTGCCCACCAAACACTACAAGGTAATGATTCATTCCATTCCCACATGGTAACCAAACAAGACCATGGAATGGAATGATCCATTTCATTCCTTTGTCCATTCCATTACCTTGTTTATTTCATTATCTCGTCCATTCCATTACCCCATAGCAAACAGACCCTAAGTAACTTGATTCTACTTTAAAAATCCCAATCATTCTAACTATTTAAAACCTAACCAAAATCTTAACTACCTTAATCAAATCTATATGTATACTATGTAATAAATGAAAAAAATCTTTAAGAACATATTTTATTTTTTATGCTTTATCACCTTTATTTTCTCGGCTCTCTCCTGTTAATTACACTTATTTTTTAATTCTTATTATATATTTTTTGTTTCCTATATCTCTCGTATTAAATAATAATGATTTATACATTTATTTTTATAAAGCATTTTTTTATTTTTTAAAAGAAAGTTATGTTTGTTTATAGAACATTTTTATAAATTAAACCTTTCTTTCATTATTCAACTGGTGCATTGTGTATGATATCGTTTTTATAAGAAATCATCATCATCCTTACAAATTTATGAATAGTATCCTTTTATTATTTAAAATGTGTAATACGACGATGACACCCCCAGTGGTACGTCGGTGATTCAAATTTGCAAAAAACAAAAACTACGTACCATTTTCAAAAATAACTTCTGAAAAAGAGTTAAGTGTCATTTACATCCCTGTGATTTGTTCATTTTTGTCATTTCAAACCAAATTTCAAAACCGTACAATTTTCCTTCTTGACATTCTCGGAACGTGCCATGTTAGTCCAAAAAAACTAACCCCAGTTACAAAACTCAGTTAGCTTAGGGGTAAAATGGTCATTTTACATAGTGATTAGGAGGTTTTATATACCCTCCACCGTGCACAAACCTCCGAATCACTCCAAACCACTATGTCGAATGACCTTTTTACCCCTAAGCTAACTGAATATTTTTTATCTGTGGTTAGTTTTTTGGACTTAAATGACACCGGAAGTAAATGATACTTAACTCTCTAAAATTTAAACCCTTTTGGATAACAATTAAATGTATATCAATCCATTCTGTTAGCCGAATGTTCAAGTTCTCTTTAGTCGAATCCACAACCGACACCAGATCAAGATTGCGTGAGAATCAACGATCACCCTCAACCTCAATCAATCTCCAGCACCCACAAAACCCACGATCATCATTCATCAATTACTTGTTCCACAAGGTAACAAAACCCTAGATCCCAATTCAATCACTAAATGATCATTTCATAAAATGGGCAAACCATTATTCTACGAAATTCTTGAAAAACCCGCAACCAGTTGCACCATAGGATTATGCACTTTAATCTGGTTCTACATCCAGAAGAAAAACATTGGGTATTCACATGTGGGTTTGAGTTATGAAACAGCTGTTGAAGGCCACCATTGGAGGATCATAACCTCTGCATTTTCACACATTAGTGTTGTCCATCTTGTGTTTAATATGAGTGCTTTATGGAGCCTTGGTGTTGTTGAACAGTTAGGCCATATGGGTTTAGGTGTTGGGTATTATTTACATTACTCTATTGTTTTGGTTATCTGTTCTGGTTTGCTAGTTTTGGTTTGTTACCATGTTTTGATTAATCGGTTCAAGATCGAGTATTTTAGACGCGTTACGGCTGTTGGGTATTCGTGTGTTGTGTTCGGGTGGATGACGATTTTGTCCGTCAAGCAGCCGTCGTCGAAGTTGAATCTTTTCGGGTTTCTTTCGTTGCCGATTAGTTTTGCGCCGTTTGAGTCGTTGATTTTTACGTCGATTATTGTGCCGCAAGCGAGTTTTTTGGGGCATTTGTCGGGGATTATTGTTGGGTATTCGATCTCGTGGGGGTTGATTCATGGGATGAATGATTATTGGGCGGTTTGTATGGTGGGGTGGATTGTGGTTGTGTTTGTTGTTAGTTTGAAGCAGTCGGGTGCGTATGATTTCGGGTGGCTTAAGATTGAGTCGGTTACGGATCCTACGTTGCCAGGGACTGGCCGGATGTTGCAAATGACGTCGCTTTTGGACGGTGGTGATGATATTGTATAGCAGGCATGTGATTCTTGACTATTCACTTTTGTATTCAGATTTATTATAATTATAATGTGTGGTTAAACAGGTAGTGTTGTTTGTCGTTTTTCGATTCAGTTATTGTGAATTCATTAATCTTTACATGCCTTGGGGATTATGTTGGAGTTCATAGTGATACAGATTTATAGTCTGCAGTGTAGTGTTTGTTTATATGGTTTGTTTCATGTGTTGAATCAATGTTGATGTCTAGGGTTTGTTTCATCATGAATTGGGTAGGATGATATTGTTGTTCGTTTAGATCAGCTAACAAACAAACGTACCTAGTAATATCCCGTTCACATAGTAGGGTCTAGGGTTTAGTATCAATTGCATCATTAGTGGCTATCAGTGAAAAGTATGTTTTGGTTTCTTTCCTCTGCATAGTATGCAATTGTTTGCTGTTCTGAGTATCTACATTAAGGTCGATTATCGCTCTTGTGTCATCGCTCATTTAAAGGCCGCCAGGATTTTTTTAGTGCTTTGAGTTCATAACATAAGCATTTTACTATTGTACGGTACTGTCCTGTACTGAACTGAAATAAGCAGTTTCAAAACCTCGGTTATTAGCTATGCAGTTAATGCGGTAAAAATTTAGATATCGGTCAAGGACTGATATTTGAGATATCAGTTATCGCAGTGGGATATCGGTAATTTTATATTATGCTGAATTTATATATATAGCAATTTAATACTAACAATTCAGTATACTCTCCTACCTTTTGCAACTTGCAAAACACTAACAATTGTAGCAAGCAGGGACTGATTAAGAACACTAACATTTAACACTAGCAATTAACAATTAAGACTTAAAACACTACTAGCATTATAGCAGCGTTAAGAAGAAAGACTAATGGTAGAACTAAGAAGAAAGGTACTGATATTGAGAAAATCGGTGATATATCGGTCATATATCAGTCAATATCGCCGATAATATTGGTACCGATATCTCACCAGGGGACCGATAACTGATATATCACCGATCACCGATGTATCGGTGATATATTGGCGATATTAACTGCATAGGTTATTAGGATACACACGCACCAAAGAGTATCAACCAACCGAGTGAACTGTGTGGTGACGGGTGGGGTGACATTGCCCAAATCCCATGACAATCTGGGACAGAATGCTGTAGAGATTTAAGAGTTGCATAGGTGATGCAATTGATAATAACAATCAATCATTTACAAGGGCGAAGTGTGATGTGGATATTGGTAACAAGTTAAGTTTTTTTTTTAATAATCGAAACGACAGGTGAACATGAGTCGGTTCAGTTATAAACGGTTAGTTTATTTCAGTTACCACTAGATCAATTCAGTTAAGTATATGTTCTGGATGTCAATCAATCAAGCCCATTGGGACTAACATTTCTAAAACTCAAGAATTCATTGTGACTTCACTCAATTTTATTGATAGAATCCCCTTATTCCTGAATATATGTTTTAGTGTGTGTGTCAATTTTAAGATCACAACTTTAATGGCAATGAGCTGCTATAGCTCATTGGCAAGATTTGGTTTGGTCTTAGGTTGAATCCGATCACAACCGGGTTTTACCGCAGTAGACCTTCGGGCGACGGGTTTTTACCGCAGTTCACCTTTTGCCATTGGGTTACCCCGGGTGGCCAGGCTTTTATTTCGTTGGCTGTTAAGAAAAATCACAATTTTATTTAATTTCGAACCATCTGAATTACTTTCAAAATCATATTATTATTACTATTATTATTATAAATTTTGAGCTGTTTCACTTGTTTAGTAATTTCTAACATAAAAATTGAGACTTACCATTTCTATGCAGATCTTTTAATTTTGATAATTTGCAGACTGGGGTCATATTTATTCAAGATCAATAATTTTCCAAAAATTTACAAGTGAACAAACTTATTCACTTGGATTATTATAATAATATTATCCATACACAGTTACATGGTGGTCATAATTATTTGTAAACATTACATGTAAAAATATTGTTTTTTTCTGAATAATTAATGGTGGTGAAAATTGATAGTATAAAATTGGCAGCGTAGTTTGTTGCTCGTCTACCTGCTATCCTTATGTAATTTGCCCTGGTGATTGGAATGAAACAATATGATAACTTTAAGTTGTGATAAAAAAATATATGGGATTTTTTTTAACATTTTATGCGTCTTCGGTGAGGGCCTTTCCTGCAATCAACATATACTGAATACCCGCATTCTTTTTGGAGGAGTTGAGCCTTCTTTTGCCCTACCCTGTTCTCCATATTGGTTTTGAACTTGTCGTAGTTCGATAATCATAGTTTCGTTGCATAGAACGATAGTCATAGTTCGATATGTAGAACTTGAATGACGGGTCTATAAAGTTGAGAGTGACAACTGACGAAAAATTGATCAATTGGATATTATATGTGTTATATATTTACATGTTGACACTCACCAACTATCTCAAGTGTAATGTACTTGTTGATCATCCAATATTTTTTTGTAAGAGGACTCAAACAGGAGCCATCTAACTATGTTTTTTTTTTTTAAAGTTCTTTGATTAAAAGATAATGGAAGTTCTGTTGAACCAATAGTTTAGAGTGAACATGAACTAAAGCAGAAAAAAAAATCTTGAGTTTAATCCGGGATCCTATCCTAGGTGAGATCAACACTACTCAACGATTCGAAATCAGAAAGATCAATGAGTAAGTTTTTAAACATCAAAATATAAAGGAAATGTCTATTAAAGTGGACTTTTACTGGTTATCTTTCACTACTTTATGTAAAAGATGCCTTGTGAATAATACTTAAAAATTATAATATGACTCACTTCCTCTATAAAAGTTAAGATCTAGATTAAAGTCATATGAGACCAACATGGTTGTTTCTTATAGGTAGGGGTGTTCATCAGGTTTTTTCTTCGGGTTTTACGGGTCGGGTTGTTCGGGTTTTTGTCTAAGAAAAATTGACCCGATAACCGACCCATTTAAAGTTCGGGTTAGTCGGTTTTGGGTTATTCGGGTTCGGGTTAGTTCGGGTCGGGTTGTTCGGTTTTCAGGTTTAGATATAAAATGAAAAATTAAAATTTTTTTATAAGATATCATCAAAATTCATATTGCTACTTTAAAAATATAATCAAAGTTCAAACATTATTTGACAATATGCTATTATAATATTTAAAAGTCACAAAAGTTAATGTTTCATATATTATTAAAGACTCTAAACCAAAACACTTCTATAAGGAAAAAAAACAATAAATGTTCAGGTTTTTTTTCGGGTTTCGTGTTTCGTGTTTTTCGGGTCGGGTTGTTCAGATTTTTGGTAGGGAAAAACTGACCCGATAACCGAACCATTTAAAGTTCAGGTTTCTCGGGTTCGGGGTTTTCGAAACTTCGCTAATTCGGGTTCGGATGGCTTTGAATTCGGGTCGGGTTTCGGGTTTTAGATAAAAATGAACAGCCCTACTTATAGGACCTTAATATTCATGGACATGCATAAACTCTATTATTATGGTTGATCATGATGTTACCGGACTTGAACATATATATCCTTTTTTTAACGGAAAGGAACAACGTACAAATCACCGTAACACCGGGCGCTGTGGTCAAGGTCGACTACTCGACTGCCGCCAGCCCCTTGGCTCTCCCAGATGCGCGGAAACCCGACCTCCACCCGCCCGAAGGCACGACAGTGGAATAATCGGTAAAACCTCGCCTCCTATCCAATACAGCATACATCTATCTAATATCTAGTTTTGTTAGGGCTTTATCTTCATGATTTATCATGTAGAATCTTTAACCAAAGTGACTGCATAAATTTCCATGTCCTCACTTGCCACTTGGTAAGGCATGTCGCTTAACTCACAGTAGAAGCCTTACAAAATAGTTCAATACCTTTTCTCGGTAAGAACTAAATTACATATGACTAACTATTTTTAAAAACGTTAATCTTAAAACTGGTCAATAATAATCTATACGTGTAACGTTATTAATGACAATGTCTTGCACTTTCGTCGTTAAGGGTAATCTTACTTTAATGGAAAAGTAACTTCGCGTGTCCAAAATGAACAACTGATTGATTTTTATCCCAATCAAAATGTTATAAGGGAAAATTACTAGAACAGAAAAGTTAACCTTCAATCTTAATGTAATAGACACTTAGATTCAACCGTTATCAGAATAGACAACGACAAAAAAAGCCAATCAGACGACACCAAACAAGATCCATGGGCTAAGAGATAGCTAAGGCTTAGTCTATACAAAAACCCATGGTGAAGTACAATAGGGTCCACAAAAAACCAATAAAAAAGACACGTGTAAAGTGTAGGCTAAATAGCCATTGGATGAAAAAGTGTAGGCTAAATAGCTGATAGATGAAAAAAAAAATGTGGGCTAAATAGCATACGGCTAAAAACAAGAGGCTAAATCCTATCCGTTGTCTATTAAGCCTTCACTTACACGTGTGTCAATATGGTTAATTGATTTTTTATAGGCTAAGCACTAGCCGTCTTAGCCGTCAGATCCTATTTGGCATTTTCTAATCGGTTCTTTTTTTCTCTGTCTATTTTACCAAAGTTGAACATGCATGTTTACTGATAACTTTGAAGATCAATTTATCTATTCTAGTAGTATTCTCGTGTTATAAACTGTTCTAAAACCATATAAATGAAAGTTCAAGGTATACAAAGTTACTTTTTTTCCCTTCATGTTACGGTAGAATTATAAATACGATAAGGCAAGAAGGTTGGTTAATTGGAATTCAAACTGTCAATGAGGTAGGAGTGGTTGGGGAAAAACTTAGTAGTTCTTGTGACACAGGTTCGACTCCCACTCTCCCCATTATTTTCTGCGGCATCCAGGTGAAGGACGAATACGGATGGCGCCGGTTGCTCTTGGATGGGAGGTGAGGTTTTACCGATTATTCTATTGTCGTGCCTTCAGACGGATGGAGGTCGGGTTTCCGTGCATCTGGGAGAGCCAAGGGGATGGCGGCGGTCGAGTAGTCGACCTTAACCACAGCTTCCGGTGTCACGAAGATTGTCACGTTGTTCCTTGCCAGTAAAAAAAATTAGAATTCAAA
Source organism: Helianthus tuberosus (assembly GCA_030545235.1). Taxonomy (NCBI): domain Eukaryota; kingdom Viridiplantae; phylum Streptophyta; class Magnoliopsida; order Asterales; family Asteraceae; genus Helianthus; species Helianthus tuberosus. The sequence goes on from CM060440.1 coordinate 14,724,556, forward strand.
CTTCAAAGTGAGGTGCGCATGTGCATGGTGACTGACAACTCTCACCACCTTGTGACATACTGACATGCATCATAACACCACACCAACAAAACTGACAAAGCGGTGAATGCCTCCATCATCCACACCACCTCCTTCCGACATCAAACACACCCCTCTCTTTCTCTCTCTTGATTCTCTCTCTCTATATATATGTATATGTATAAGCAATCCCCATATCCAACATCACTCTAGACATGGCATCCATGACCTTCTTCACTCTTCTTTTCACGCTGCTTATCCTCTTTGCATCTCGTTAGTATCTCATACTCCTTCATCTGAGTAGTCTAGCAAAATCATAAGTGTTAATAAACTTGTTTTGGTAAAAATTGCAAGCTTTTCTAAAAGGTTTATGTACAAGGGTGCAAACGAGCCAAGCGGCTCGAGAAAAGGCTCGAAACGAGTCGATCTTTATCGAGCCTGAGCCGAGTTTAAGTCTAAATTTGAGCTCGTGTCTGGCATGTAAAGCTTAGGCTTGTCGAGCATTATCGAGCTTTAATATAGTATTAGTAATTTTATTGATATATATTATAACATTTGTCCCTTATTTAAAGGTGTCTAGTAAACGAGTCTAGCCGAGTTTATTTAAACTTGTTTACGAGCCAAACTCGAACTTAAAATAAGCTCGTTTAGTGCCTGAGCCCGAGCTTCACTTATCGAGCTTTCAAGCCTAAACGAGTCTTTTATATATATTCAATATATCAATTTTATATATATATAAATTAGCCAAGCCCGAGCCGAGCTCAAGCTTGAGAAGCTACAAACGAGCCTAGTCGAGCTCGGGCTTGACTCGTTTGCATAACGTTTCTAAAAGTTTTTGAACTTGTGGTTTTTAGAAGACTTGATATAACTCATTTTTTAAGTTTTGTCACGTGAGTATCATATATATTTTTAGAGTAGTCCATAATTTTTAGAGTCCACTACCCTAGTAACGAACTATCTGTGAACCAAAACATTTTTGGCTTTCAAAAAACCTTACAGAAATACTCTAAAGACCGGGGTGTGGTATAGCGCCCTTGGCCAAATAAGCCATTTTAGCTCCCTTTAGCGCCCCATAGCCACCCCTGGTCGCCAAAGAGGGCGTCATGGAGAGGGCTCCATTGCAGTAACGAGCACTAAAGGGGTGTGCAAGTGGGGCCATTCTTTTCAACCAATCAAATCTTTTGTTTTTTTTTTTGTATTTTGTTTAATAGGGGGCTTTAAAATGTGACATGACGCTGATAATGGATCTGGTGTGGTACTATAAAGCCCCTATGGGCTTTAAACCACACCCCCCTCCTAAACCAGAGGGGTCAATAGGTTCTGCCGACTCCCGGTCGCATAATTTATTGGATTCGTATATATAAAATATGAGATTTTTATAGGAAAAATATGATTTGGACACTCTAGTTGTAGTCAGTTGAGAAGATTGTCTTATTATGTCCTCACGATAAGTAAGTTAAGGTTCCGCACTGGAAACACTTATTGTTTATGCCAAGGTTAAGTGTTGATTTGTTTTAAACTTACATTAACTTCATAATTGCAATTGTGGTGTGATGAATGCAGAGACTAGAGTCCCAGTTGCAGAAGCTCGAATGTGCCAGTCGCAAAGTCATATGTTCCATGGAACTTGTATGCGTAACCATAACTGCGCTCTCGTCTGCCGTAACGAGGGTTTCTCCGGCGGAAGGTGCCGAGGCTTCCGCCGCCGTTGTTTCTGCACCAGGCTTTGTTAGATTCGTGTAGTTGGTTGTGTTATTTCAATTTGCTTTTGGTTTCCTTTGTTGCATGCATTGGACCTATCTATCTATGTTCATCTTTTAATTTTAATGTCAAGTATGTTGGGTTTTTGAGTTCATGAATCCATGCATGACATTTCCATAAATTTTAGAGTTGTAAGACATCAACAATCTTGTGTTTGACATATCAGTTAATGTGCAAACAGTGTGGGATGGGATCTAAATATAAAGGTTTGATGTAGGTTTAATGTATTGATTTAATTTAACTAGTGGAATTCCCTTGTCCGTTGCGCAGGGAATTCTGTATTTGTTAATCCGTATTGGTTAATTTTTAGGGTGCTACTTTCTACACTTTCTAATTACTTTTTACACCCCCACCCTCTCACATACTTACAGGTGGGGCCCGTGTGAGACCGGCAGTTTTCCTCTCACAAGGGGGGTATAATCAGGAGGGGGGTGTGTTTAGAATCAGCCTTTTATTATATGTAACGACACTTAGTATCATAACTAAAAGATAATACCCAAAGAGATGATACCCAGAGTCCTGATATACTCAAAAAGTCCTTATATACTCATATACTCAAAAAGATATTGACACTTTACATAGATCTAAAACTATAAAATAGATATTGACATTAGCTTTACATAGGTCTAACACTATAAAATTAATATTTGAGTAAAATGCATGGATAGTCCCTGTGGTTTTGTAAAATAATACCTATAGTCCTCAACTTTTGGAAATTACACCGGTGGTCCCTGTGGTTTGACAGTTTGTTACTCGGATAGTCCCTGGAGTGGATGTCCGTTAGTTTTCTCAGTTAAGTAGGCCTGTGAAATGACCTTAATGCCCTTATTGTATTAAAAAATATTAAAATATGAAAAGATAAAAGATTGTTCCCATAAATGAGCAGGCTCTGCAGGGTTTCAATCTTCCAGCTACTCAATGGAACCCCACTTGTGCCAGATATAAAGTATAAAACACTTAAAATCGCTACAATACGTTGATTGAAACACGAATCAAGCATGAATATAATAGAACTAGATTTAAACATAAATCGACCCACAAAAAGACTACAGCGCAAAAACAATAAACAAGTTCTTAACTTCTTATAGACAGATTTCACTAAAAAGTAGCATTCTACTATTTCCCAAGAAAACAATTCCATCTCACAAAATCTCCCAAAGCATTTGCACAACCAAACCAAAAACATAATGCTCTGTCTTCCAAGTAGTTGATCACAGATTTCACCTCAGTTGATCTTAGCCCTTAAAAAGTCCATCTCCGGATACTGCACATATTTAAAGTCAAATTAGAAGTCAACCCACCACAAAACCTAATAACTTTGTATGTATAAGAGCAAAATTTACCTCAGCCATGAATTTTTTCAGAATGTCTTGTTTCCGCAGATTCAGAGGGTTTGTGCAGCGGAAACCTGGGTCTTGTGCGGTTGATTGAGGGGAGAAGATGGAGGTGTATTAATGGCGGATGAGTGGCTATGGTGATGGTGGGTGTGGGTGGCGGTGGAGGTGGGTGGCTGATGTATTACGAATTCAAACTGATTGAGCACAAATCGAATCCAAATTTTCTCCAAATTACCTTCCGATTATTCAATGTTGAAGCCATGGCTGCTGGAGAAGACAACTTCTTGGTTTGGGAGAGTGATCGGAGATTGGCTTTGGCGTGGTGGTGGATGGCTCTGGTTGTTGAACTCATCTTTCTGTAATCTAAGTGGGTTGTGATGTTTTTGTTTTGTAATTAAAGTGAAGTGATTGATGTTTATGTTCCAGCCACATAAGCCCAGGTTTGAGGAACAAGACACTTGGAATTATTTTTTTAGTACTAAGGGCATGTTGGTCATTTTACATGGACTTAACTGAGAAAACTAACGGACATCCACTCCAGGGACTATCCGAGTAACAAACTGTCAAACCACAGGGACCATCGGTGTAATTTCCAAAAGTTAAGGACTATAGGTGTTATTTTACAAAACCACAGGGACTATCCGTGCATTTTACTCTTAATATTTTTGAAAGATTATCTAACACTATAAAATTAATATTTTTGAAAGATGGACACATGTCATACTCGAAGATCACACAAAGCTTCCTACAAATAACTCATTTTTAGTTTAACAATCACTATTTTTATGACGTAGATTAAAAAGGGTTTAAAAAGATATAACTTTATATGCTTTCATGTGTTCGAAAACGAAATATATATAACAAAATATATATAGTGGTAACGGTTTTAAACTATTCCCTAATTAGTAATTTGTTTGCATAATCATAACCAAAATGGCTAAAAATTATTCTTAAGTTTTAAAAACGAAAGCTCAATAGCTAAAAGCAACCAGAAAAAACAACCAAAATCTAGTAATTGTCACCAAGCTCTTCTTTCTACATTCTTCATACTCGAGATCATTAGTAGGCAACTCAATTTTAAACATGCCTACACTCCAATTGCCTCAAAACTAAACACTCCGTCATTACCTTCACAATAACACTCTTTATCTTTACAATAACACTCTTCTCATAGTCGGGACAAAATTTTCTTTCCACCAATTTCTTAAATTCCTCCCAACTCATGGCGTAAGCCACGTCACTCCCCTTAGCTTGTAGTACCGTATTCCACCATTCCAATGCCTCTTCCTTGAAAAGGTGGGATGCATACATAACCTTGTCTTCCTCTATACACTTACTTATTTTAATTACTGCTTCGGTTTTCTCTAACCAATGCAGCGCGGCCGTCGCTCCTTCATTGCCTGCAAATTCGACAGGTTTACAGGCAAGAAATTCCTTGTAAGTGCAATCTGGTGTTGCAACTTTCATTTTCTTAAGTATTGGGGCTTGAACCACATTATTATCATTATTTCCGCCTCCATTTACACTGTTACTAAAATTATCGTCGCGCGTGCGTTTACTATGGTTGGCTTGCGAAGGTTCAACAGGGCTTTTAACAGCAGCAACGATTGCCGGGATAGCATTGGCTATACCCTGGGCAACTATATTTTCGATGTCTTGTCTATTAAGAAATTGGTCTTCATTGTTTTGTTCAGATTGGTTAACTTTGTTGACCGATTCATTTACTGCGTTTTCCATCTGAATAATTATCAATAAATACAAGTTATTGTCACAAATTGGATAACAATCAAACACACAGGGCAATCACACACAATCAGGTCAACACATATACAGGGGCGGACATACCAAGGGATTCGGGGTAGCCTCCGCTACCGCTAAGTCGCCCGTCGGTAGTGTTAAAAAAAACGACGTTTTTCTGATTTCGTTACCGCTAGGAAAAAAAATGCTACTCCTTATTCCAAGCCCACAAGTTATAGAAAATAATACCCACCATAATTTTGAAACCAATCTATTAATTAAGCCCAATTGGTCAAAGCCCAAATACAATTATATTTGTTATTTGTTTTGAACGATCAGTGTGTGTATCACATTTGAGAACAATTGAACAAAGCTGAAGATTTGAGTATTCAGCCCCTAAACAGAGAGCAGCCCTCGACAGTCGCACAAGCCAGAAGGCCGACCAGACACCAGTACCACCGCCCTCCTGCTCCGCCGCCCGCCGGCTCCGCCACGACCGCCCTCGTCCGTCAGTCCTGCTCAAGTGGTCCGCCCCTGATTTTTAGGTATTTTTCTATTCTAATTTTTATTCTTCTATCCTAATTGTTTGGACAAATTGATGATTTAGGGCTTAATGGCTTATGTAGTTATGTGTAATTGAGGATTTAGGGCTTATGTAGTTATGTGTAATTGGTATTATTTGCAATTGGAATTTTGTGCAATTGATTTAGGGCTTATGTTTAATTTTGTGTCTATTAAAATTAGGGAATTTGGAAGATGAAAAAACAAAGTCTTATCAGTAATATTTTTAAACGAAAATTCCAAGAAAATGATGATTTGGATCCAACTCCAAGTTCAAATATTGTTGATGATATGCAAGTAAATGAAGTCTATGAAGATATCGGTCCAAGTTCAAATAATGATATTGGTATCCAAGAAAATGAAGATATCGGTCATAGTCCTAGTTCAAATAATGATATTGGTGGGCAAGAAAATGAAGATATCGGTCCTAGTCCAAATATTACTTCGGCTTCAACACGAGACAAAATCGATTTGAATGATCTTCCTTCGGATCCCTCCGATAGACCACCTATTACTAGTTATCATCCTAATCAAATAGACGACATACGAATAGCGTATCTTGTTAAAAAGGCGTTTCAACCACGAGGTCATGACTTTAAATGGACAAAATATGCTGGTGGCCGGAGACGTTTTAATGTAAAATGGTTTCATAAATATCATTGGTTGGAGTATAGCACAAAACAAGAAAAAGCATATTGTTTATGTTGTTACTTGTTTAATGAAAGTGTTCGTCATAAAGGTGGAAGAGATACTTTTGTTAGTGGAGGCTTTTGTAATTGGAGTAAACCGGGTTACTTAAAACAACATGTTGGGTTAGTCAACAGTTCACATAATTATGCGGTGCATAAATGTGAAAATCTCTTAAACCAAAAGCGATCATATGATGCGAATGAGAAAAGGCGTAACGAGAAAGAAAAAATTGGAAATCGGTATCGATTAATGGGTTCTGTTCGTAGTGCTAGATTTTGTTTAGAAAATAGTTTACCGTTTCGTGGTCACGACGAATCTGAAAAGTCTCTTAATAAAGGTATCTTTCTTTCGGTTTTAAAGTTGATAAGTGAGAACAACCCGGATATTGGTGAATATACTTTAGGGAAGGCCAAAAAGAATAATAAGCTGACGGCTCCATTAATTCAGAAAGAGATTATCGATTGCTACGCGAAAGAAGTAACCAAAATGATTTGTGAAGAAATTAAAGACAATGTGTTTGGGTTGTTAGTTGATGAGTCTAGTGACGTGTCTTTAAAGGAACAAATGGCCTTAGTTGTGAGATATGTCGATAGACTCGGAGTTGTTAAAGAGAGTTTAATTGGAATTGCTCATGTGAGGAATACATATTCTTTAACTCTTAAAGAAGCCATTGTTTCTTTGTTAGCAGATAACCAGTTGAGCATAGATCAAGTAAGTTATTTGTTTCATAATTTCATTACATAAACTTTAATAAAGATTATATGACGTATCACTCTATTTTATTGTTTGTTTTTACAGGTGAGGGGTCAAGGTTATGATGGTGCAAGCAACATGCGGGGAGAGTTTAATGGATTAAAAGCTTTAATTCTGAAAGACAATCCATCAGCACATTATATACACTGCTTTGCTCACCAACTTCAGTTAGTAATTGTGGCTGTAGCAAAAAAGCATGATGGTGTTAAAGAATTTTATGAAACTCTTGGAATGGTTGTTAATACGGTTGGTGCTTCTTGCAAAAGAAAAGATATGATGATGGAGGCAAAAAAAGAAAGAGTGGCAAACGAAATTCTAGCGGGTGAAATTAACACAGGAAAAGGATTAAACCAGGAGGTTTCCCTTGCCCGACCCGGAGACACACGATGGGGTTCACACCATAGAACGATCATAAGTTTGTTGAAATTGTTTCCGGAAGTTGTTGAGGTACTTACTTTTATTAAACAAGATGGAGAGACCTTTCAACAACGATCTAATGCATCAGGTATTCTATCATATTTTGAGAGTCTTGAATTTGTGTTTTACATACACTTGTTGAACGATATATTAGGCCTCACAAATGCTCTATCAAAACATCTTCAAAAAAAGAGTCAAGACTTGTTAGAAGCGTCTCTTTTGATAAACGGGACAAAACGAGCAGAAGTGACATCTTTTTGTGAAAAAAACAACATCCGCATGTTAGATATGGCGAAAAATTATGGTAATCAAAGAAACCGAAAGTATGTCATTACTAATCGACATCACTTTGAAGTTGAAGTTTTTAATACGGTTTTGGATATGCAAATTCAAGAACTTGGAAACCGATTTAGTGAGGTCTCAACTAGTTTGATAGAAAATATGTCGGGTTTAAATCCTTGTGATTCGTTTGCTAAGTTTGACATACCTAAGATAGTGGCGTTTTCTAAGATGTATCCGAAAGATTTTAATAAAGAAGAAAGAGGGTGTCTTGCGGGTGATCTTTCGACCTTTTATCACACTTTAAAGAAAGATGATAAATTTAAAAATTTGAATGGATTGAGTGACCTTGCTCGTGTAATGGTGGAAAACGGAAAAAATGAAACTTTTCCTTTGGTTTATCGAACATTGAAGCTAGCGTTGGTTTTACCGGTTGCAACCGCAACCGTTGAAAGATGTTTTTCAAAAATGAAGCTTATCAAGACAGATTTACGCAATCGAATGGGTGAGGAGTATTTGAACAATGCTCTAATTTGTGCGGTCGAGAAAGAAACTTTTTATAAAGTAAAAGAAGAGGATGTCATGAGCCGATTTCAAGCGTTCAAAAACCGGAGAGGAGATATCATTTAGGTACATGTTTAAATTTATTTATTAGCGTGCTATTATTTTTGTTTCGTTACACTGTATGAACTTTGAACTACGTCAAATTGTATTTGTATCAAGTGCGCTAATTTTTTTTTTTTGGAACGCTACCGCTTGAACTAATTTCTAGATCCGTCACTGCACATATAGCCAAAATTGTCGATCTTGCGACTTTTTTATATATATATTTTTATAATATTATACATTACTACAAACCATCTATTTTACAAAAGTTTTATTTAGTTATTATTATACAATATTATATTATTATTATTATTATTATTATACAAACACACAACCACAGTCAGCTGGCCTTTCAGAAACGACGCTCCCTCTCGTCGTATTTCCATGAAATCCTCTCTCCCATGTCTCGGATCCGATTTCCCGCGTCCACCAGTTCATCGCCATAGTGGCGGAGTTCAGCTAAGTTTTATGTGCTCATAGGTGGGTATGGTGCATGTTCGGGATCAAACTGGGTAAAATAAACATTGGGGTTATTCATGAAATTCTGAAATTGCCAGTCGCTTGTCCACCATTCCTCCAATTCTCCGGGTAGAAGCTGGGGGTTGACAATTGGGTCCGGAATTGCAGGTTCCAAATTAATTGGAAGTTGTGATTGGGCAGGGTAATTGAAAAGGTTTTCATTGGCAGGTCCGATGAGGTCACAGTTGGCAAGTTTTCGATCAAGCTCTTCCCAAGGTGGCATTTCTGGGGCCTGACCGGAGCTTTCCCCGATTTCCTTTCCTTTTCCTTTGTCTTTTGGATCCTCTGTCTTTTTCACCTTTTGGGCAGGTGGCTTCTTCCTTCGTCCGCATTTCCAGTCCAGGATTCTTCTCCTCTTTTTAGGCTTTAGTTTCTCCTGAGGCTGGGCCTGGAACACTGGTGGCTCTTCAGTATCCGCTTGATAGCCGGATTGGTTTCCTGTTGTATCCATATCGGTGGTATGGATTGTAAAGTTTCGGAGTGCTTCCGACAGTTCATTCATGTTGTTAGCATACATGAAGAAACACACAAATTTTAAGTTAAAATTTTATTTATTATAAATTAAATTTTCACAGAATCACAAAATAGCAACCTGGAAAATTAAGTATTTCTAAATACTTAATTGGCTTAGATCAGTGGCTTTGATACCACCTTTTTCTGTCACGACCCCCGACCCGGTTTTACCCGGTCCAGAAGCCGCGGGACAGAAACCCGTGATATTTAATTTGACAGCGGAAATTATTTTAACAGGATCGTGAAAACTGAAAATACCCCATTTATTTTATTTCATATTTTGGGGACAAAGTCCCATAATTTACAATAAAGGAATTTCACGAGGAAATTCCTTGTTTTACAAAACATGTTTATTTATTTTACTGAGCCACCTCTTTAAGCTTTTAGTGCTACGCGACACTTTTCGTGGTTCACAGTAAATCACCTGAAACATGTTTAAAAAGATTTTATCAGCAGGGAAATACTTGCGAGTCTTTCCATTTGTACAAAACGACACATTGTTATAATATACAGTATTAAGGGCGATTACAATGTTTATATATCAACCAATTACCCCAAATCGGTATTTGTCACATGACCGGATTTGTGACTATGGTCAGATCACCCAATGGTGACGAGTATCAAGTAATGTATACAAAACCCCAGATACCGGCAGCAATTGAAGATTACAAAGACTTAATCCCTGTAATTATAACTTTGAAAACAAGTAGAGTTTTGGGAAAGCAATTTGATAAAAAGAGATTGGCTCACATTGCAAGTTTAGTTGGACAGAGTTTCGCCTACTGATTAGCCTGGTAACCTAGTTAAATAACAATGCACACGAAACTAGGTCAGTAACTTAATACAACATTTACGATAAGTTCACGAAATCAAAACCTCACGACGAATGACAAAGTATAGCCCTGATTCGGGCAGCACTTAAACATCAATCGGATCAGTTTCAATCGATCGGACATTGTATCGTAGCAGTGATCGAGTTATTACCCTGTATCGTAGCAACTTTTCACTACTTCGATCATGATTTTTAAGCAGAAATTTGACGTTTTGAACTGATTTTTCGAACACAGAAGGAATGCCATGCAACGTCCAATTTATAGCAGAAAATTGGGTTTCTCGCGGCCCGCGTAAGCCGAAGGAACATCCTTCGCGGCCCGCGAGGGCCACCCTAGCTACGGCTAGGGCTGCCGTGTCACGGTGTAGGTCTGCCACGTGTCAGACACGTGGCCTAAAGCTTATCCGCAGTTTAGCCTGGCTGTCGCGCCCCGCGTAGACTATCCTTAAGTCTTACGCGGCCAGCGACAGAACAATAAACTTGGATTTTCTTGATTTTTCATGAAATTTAGGGTTTTAGGGGTCCGGGTTTCTACTTACGAAGTGTTTTGGGACATTTTTGCAGGTCCTTACACTACGCGCCCCGCGAGAGACCATTAAATCTGGTTTTTAATTAATTTTAATGAAAATAAAGGTATTCGGGGCCCGTTTTTGCATACGAGGTGTATTTTAGGATATATAGAGACATTTTAAAATATATTAGGGTGTCAAAATATTTTGAGGGTTGTTATATAAACCATTCAACCTTCAAAGAAATGGACAATCCAAATACAATCTATTATATATAATAAACAAAAAAATATGGGACACGTGTCATGGTGATATTGCACCTCAGAATGGTTTTGGCGGGAAAATGGATGAGTAAATACGGATCCCGCGTGCTGCTCCAAACCCGTTTTTTTTACCCGGCTATATAAACCATGTAATAACCCTAATCTCCTAAACTGCCTCATTCAACAACAGTAATCAGAAAACACCATCGCAAACACAATCGCATTTGTGGATTCTTCTTCTTCTATACACCATCACATCTGTTGATTATTGCCCTAGGTCAAGCTGAAACAAACTACACGATAATCAAACCCTAGAATCTCGCCGCACACTCTGTACATTGGGCGAAATGACGTACATTGAATAGCAACTGTTAGCTTCCGATGACCTCATCAGCGATTTGGTAAGTTGTTTCTATTTGTGTTCGATTTGTTTATTATTTGTTATTCCAGTTTGTTGTTTGCGATTTAGGGTTTAAAGGGTTGATTAATTTATGTTGATTTTCTTTATGATTTAGGGTTAAAAATATCATCAACGACGATATTTGAAGTGAAGATCCGATAGAATAAAGGTAATCTTTTTGGTTGAAATTAGGGGTTTGCGGTGTTCATTATATAATAGATTCAGATGTTTTCGATTGTTTTTAACCACCGTCTATTTCCGATTAATAGTTTTTTGGTTGTTGAAAAGCTAAGCATGAGTTCAATTGCATGATAAATATTGTTCACTAAGAAAGAGCATAAGTTACTAAACCCCTGGACTGGATTATAGTTTGATGCTGGTATGACCTTTTAATCCTGTTTCGTGGTAATCTTTATAGGTCGAATGACGTATTAATGAATAGTTTGATGTTGGTGTGATCTTTTAATCCAGTTTTGTTGTAAAATTTATAGGGCAAATGATATATTAATGTATAGTTTGATGTTGGTGTGATCTTTTAACCCAGTTTTGTTGTGATTTTTTTAGGGCAAATGACATATGCAAGGAATCGAAGAGGCAAACAATTAACGCTGAAGACGTATTCAAGGCGCTTGAAGATATCGAGTTTCCAGAATTCATTGCACCACTAAGAGCCTATCGATTTGATAACATACACTTTCTTTATAGGATATGCAAATCGATTCCTTGCATTGCACCACTAAAGACGTATTCAAGGTACACTTTCGTTATAAAGATGTTTTTTTTTTATTTCATAACTGATTAGTTTGCTAAATATGATTACAAAAACTATGATATTACAGTGGTAATGAGTAATCTACTTCCTAAATAAGCAAACGATTGATGGGGTTTTATGCATTGATATACACTTCGAATTTCAACCAGTTTGTTTTATCGTTAAATCTTTTGGCTTTAACTATTTTGACCCGTTAAGGTGAAACACTTACCAAAATTGAATTATTTATAAGTAAATTGGTCAAACTTTTCACCTATGGTTTTTTGTGATTACATCTGGAATGTGATACTTTTGCTAATCTTTTATCCACATTCACCTATTATTTTAGGTTCCTGTGACAAGCAAGTCATTGTTTCTTTCTTCAAACTTGTATTATGATTTGAGTGAAAAAATGATATCAAATGGATCCATGACCGAGGTACATTTATCAAATGTTGGTTATTCTGAATATATTTCTGAATTCTGGTTTGTTCTCTGGAATGACTGCTGACTTTGCATATGATCTGATTTTCAGTATATTTCTGAGTTGGAGCCTAATATGCCTTCAGATATCATGTCTGAGCTTGCTGGTGAGTTAATTAAAATAGGTTGAATGATCAAAATTGGAAGTTAGGCTATCTGATATTGTATATTGAAAAGGGCATTGCATATATATGCTGATAGAAGAGTTTTAACCTTCAACCCGACTTTGCTGGAAGAGTTTGAAGTCACAAGATTGAACTTGAATAAATACAGATTTTCATATGTAGATGTATATGTTTTTTTGATTTGTATTGATGTATGGTCTCATAGTTTGAACAGCAAGTGTAGAATTACTGTGAGCTGTTTTTGAATTGGGCCGTATGTAGGCCAGTAGGGAATATTGTTTGGGCTTTTGTTTAGGCCTTAGTTTGGATGTAAACTATTGTGGTTCTTTGTTTTATCTCCACAGGGATGTGATTGCTTAGGATATATCAAGTACTTTGATGCACATTTTACAAACTTCATTGGAGGTGTTGAAACAATTGAAAATTGCGTATGTATGCATGAAGAGGACCACGGAATCCTCTGGAAGCATCAAGATTGGAGAACCGGCTTAGCAGAAGTCCGAAGATCTCGACGACTCACAGTTTCTTTTATATGCACTGTTGCAAACTATGAATATGGTTTCTATTGGCACTTTTACCAGGTGAGTTTATTTTATTCAAAATTCAGAAAATAAAGTTTGCACGTTTTATAGTTCTATAATGGTATTGGATAGCGTACCAATTCTGGTTGTTAGGAGTAAGCGTTCTGTTAGAGATACATAAGGAAATGGTGTGGATTTACTGCACGAGCTTCATAATACAAGGTGCACTTCTTTGTCGATTTGTTCATACTTTAATACACATGTTTCATTAAACTTTAGGCCATTTACAAACCTGGCTTTGTAATTTGTTTATTTCTTGACATTTAGGGGGTCGAATTTCATCTTCGCGCTCTAACACAATTGATTAACCTTTAGGCCATTTACAAATGTTGTTTCTCCTGTTAAAAAAATCAATATATATACCTATCAGTTATGCAATGAGACTGATAATTTGGATGGTCGGTACAGGTTCTACTTAGAGGCTCGAAGAACTCCTGTGACGCAGTGAAACATTTTGGAAAGGCTCCTGGCGTGCCACTCAGTCATACCAAACCATATGTTAAAAGGTGAAGTTAAATAGAAATTGATGTGTTTTTTTTCTTTTTGTTAGTTTATCATCATCTGTAGAAATTGGTATGGATTCTGCTGTGACTTAGTGATTTAAGAACAAAGACAAAACAAGGATATTGAGCCAAATGCTTGCTCTATTTCTGAATAATAAAACTGCCGAACAAAAAGTTCTTAAATAACAAAGCAACAAAAAAGAAATAACTAACTGAGTCATGGACATACCCATGATCCACAAAATCAGCAACTAACTGAGAAAATGCACCACTACTTCTAGACTTATTCAAAACAAACAGTAAATAAAAATGCTAGAAATAAATAAACCGAGTAAACAATAAACTCCCAGTTGACCGCCACCTGGATGCCACCTCGTTTCTTGATATTGCCACTTCAACATCCCCTCTCAATATCAAACATCACTAATCCCATGCTCCTGCTATGCTGCTTCAGCTTGGTACCATTCAGACTCTTTGTCAATGCATCAGCCACTTGATTTTCTGACTCCACAGCTTCTAAGTCAACATCGCCCTTTAGTACCTTTTCTCGGATGAAATGATACTGGATCTCTATGTGCTTTGTTCTAGCATGGAACACTGGATTCTTGGCCAATTTGATAGCAGAGATGTTGTCACATAACAGCTTCACAGGATACTCCACTTTCTGATTCAAGTTCTTCAACAACTCCACAAGCCACACACACTCTTGAGCCGCCATTGCACCTGCTCGATACTCAGCTTCTGTTGTGGATAGAGACACCGTTGGCTGCCTCTTGCTGCACCAACTCACAATATTTGAACCATACATAAACAAGTAACCTGTAACTGATCTTCTTTCATCTAGATCACTCGAACCATAGTCTGCATCACAATACCCATTTAGTTTTGGTTCAAGTTCTTTCCTGAAACACAAACCTGCACCAACTGTGTTTTTCACATATTTCAAGACTCCTTTCATGGCAACCATATGGGGTTTCCTTGGATCTTGCATAAACCTACTAAGTAGGCCAACAACAAACGCCAAATCCGGCCTTGTCATTGTCAGGTAAATCAAACTCCCCACCATTTTCCTATACTCAGTAGGATCATCCAGCTTTCTTCCTTCTGCAGCATACAACTTAATATTTCTGTCCATTGGTGCCACTGCAGGCTTACAGGCCTGCATATTAAATTTCTGGAGCAGATCACAAGTGTACTTTCTTTGATGCAAGATGATATCATCATCTGCATACTTCACCTCCATACCCAGGAAATGTTGCAGCCTTCCCAAATCTTTCATTTTGAATCTAGTGCACAGGTTCATTTTTAACAGATCAACTTCTTCTTGGATATCACCTGTCAAGATAAGATCATCTACATACACTAGCACACACACCACTTTGTCTCCTATATGTTTCACAAACAGACTATGATCAGCAGTTGTTAATTGGTAGCCACTTTGTTCTAAGAATTCTGCCATTTTTCCAAACCAAGACCTAGGCGACTGTTTCAAGCCATATATAGCCTTTTTCAGTTTACACACATAGTCAGGATATTCCCTATCTTCGAAACCCATGGGCTGTTCCATATGGATGACGTGATCAAGCTCCCCATAGAGGAAGGCATTATTAACATCCATTTGCCACAATTTCCACCCTTTTGTGGCAGCCAAAGCTAATATCATACGTATTGTAGTAATTTTGGCTACAGGACTGAAAGTGTCCTCATAGTCTAGCCCATATTGTTGTGTAAAACCTCTAGCTACATACCTGGCCTTATACCTTTCAATGGAACCATCAGCTTTCTGCTTGATCTTGTACACCCATTTCCCAGTCACCAACTTCACATCTTTAGGCTTTGGAACAAGCTCCCATGTTTGATTTTGAATTAAAGCATTCATTTCTTCTTTCATTGCTTTTATCCACTCTTCCTTCTGGTATGCTTCTGCAAATGAATCAGGTTCCTTTACTTCATCTTCAATAGTGGCCACATTTGCATATCTTGGATTTGGCCTCCTTTCTCTTTGAGATCTTCTCAGGGATGCATTTTGTTCTTCCTGTTGCTGTTCAGTTGTCAGCTCATCTGGTTCATTTTCTTCAATGGTAGTTGGGCCTTCTTCTACATGTTGCCACTTGACCAAACTACTTTCCAGATTTTCAGTGAGCTGTTTTGAATCTTCCAACACTGAATTGTCTGGACCCCACCAAGAGGAAGCTTCATCAAACACTACATTTCTCGAAACATGCAATTTCCCTGTTCTTGGATCATAACACCTCCACCCCTTTCTTTCTGAATCATAGCCTACAAATAAGCAACGTATTGCCTTCTTTTCCATCTTGTCTCTAAGATGGTTAGGCACAAAAACATAACATACGCACCCAAAGACTCTAAAATAATGAACAGTAGTGTAACACCCCAAAAATGGGTTTTGTAATTTAAACCCGGTTAATGTAATGGAACGGGTAAAAAATACCGTTAGGGGTAAAAGTGAACCCGTAAATGAATATTAACTAGGAATATTAACCTAGTTGAATATTAGTATCGTAGGTATTAAACGAAGGGTTGTAGCCTTATTTAATTAAAACGAAACATGAGGGACCAAAGTGAACAACTTGGAAGTTGTTTTATTAAAACAAAACAACACACACGCATACACACACATCGTGTGTGTGTTCATCCACGAGCAGGGAAGGCTCCCTTGGAGCCAAAACCCTAAACTTCACAACTTCTCCAAATTGAAAGGCTAAACGAAGCCCAAATTCACAACCGAACATGAATTAACGATCACCTCCACAAGGGGATCGTAAGGTATGTCTCAAAACTTAGATTTGATGATCTTGTTTGAAGTGGGTTATGATCAATCCATGAATTTGTATGCAATTAAGCTTGTAGAGGTGTTAGAAACACCAAATAGAACTTGTGTTATGAATAATTTCAAGTAATTGGGTGATTTAGAATGAAACCCATTGCATGAGTGTGAAGATGATGATCATGATGAACTTGTAGATGTTATAGTGTGATCTTGTGATGTATAAGGTGTTATATGATAGACTTAAATAGATAAATTTGATGTGGAATTTATGATTATGAGATTTTGCTTGAATGTGATGGTTCATAAGATGAAATAGGGAAGAACATGCTTAAAGCACTTGTACATTATGCTTAGAAAGTGATATGCACACCAAGTGTTTGATGAAATGCTTAGGAGAAATGATAAGTGAGATTGTATGCTAAAAATGAATAAATGTATTTAGAATGTGATGATGATGTATTAAATAATAGATTTGTATAAGGAATATGTTTTAAATGGATTACAAGTGAGAAATTAGTTGATAAGATGATATGGCAAGAAACCTTCCTTAAAAGGGTATGTATGCTCATGTATGCTAATCATGTTATGATGAATGTGATGACATGTACGGATAGGAGTTATGTCAACGCGGACACAAGCAGGAAAGGCAACGGGCCAAGGATAAACACGGAAGCTATGCTCGAACTCGGACGCACGAGGTAAGTGAACTCTAAGCTTACCCTTTTGTTTGGTAATGTAATCATGACATATGGTAATTATTGAATGTAATATAAGAAAATATGAATTGTTGTTGTTACTAAGTTAAGTTATAATGGAAATGAGTCGGAAGTGGTTAAGAAAGAGATTCGATTAAGTTCGGGTAAGAAACGGAACTTATGCAATGAATTATGCATAAAGATGAATTAAGGAGTTATATATGTAAGATGTAAATTGTAGGTACGGGTGTGAATGAATATGAATACATGCTTGAGAGAGGTATTTAATTATATGCTTGAATGAATAAGACGAGTTATGCGTATTTGAGGACACGTCCATATGATAGGAAGTTAATGATACTAACCATTTTTCTATTGAGGATTAATGTGAACATAGGCAGGTTAACAATAGAAGTAAAGGTTGACTCTGCAATCTAAGGCGAGTGATGAAATGGATGGATGAAGGAGCTAGTATAAGAGAAAGCATGATATGTGGACGCTTTATTATGCATGTGTTAATATTTTGTATTATGTTACCGGTTACTAATGATGAGATTGAATGTGGTGACTGCAGGTTGTTCAGGATTTTGGATGTTTCACCAAGAATTGTACGCGGTTGAAGATCGAGTCAAGACATGGATTGTACGTGGATGTGTATGTGGTCACTTAATACGATATATGTATGATAGTTGTCAATCAAATTTTAATAAGGAATTAATGTATTTAAGTGAAAGAAAGGATGTCATTAAAGAAATTTTAATTATGTGTTTTCCGCTGCGAATTTTGAGTTTAAACGTGTTAGGGCGTAACAAGTAGGTTTAGAGCTGTGTAACTTTTCAAATGGAGACAGATAATTCAGACCTTGAGAAGGAGTTCGGTTGATGATGTAGTTGGTTGTTTGCATTGCTTCGGCCCAGTATCTACCAGATAGGTTCTTTTCATGAACTAGACATCTTGTCACTTCACCAAGGTGCCTATTTTTCCTTTCGGACACCCCATTTTGTTGGGGTGTGTTCGGACATGTAAGCTGTCTTCTAATCCTTCTTTCCTTCAAGTACTTATCAAATTCAGCTGACAAGTATTCTCCACCATTGTCTGAGCGTAGACACTTCACCTTGTGACCTGTTTCACGTTCTGCTTCTGCTTCAAATAACTTGAACTTCTCCAATGCTTCTGATTTTTGCTTCATGAAATATATCCAACAATATTTCGAGTAGTCATCTATAAAGGATATCATGTAGATCATACCTTTTATAGATGGATGCTTTGATGGGCCAAACACATCAGAGTGTATTAAAGCAAGAGGCTCTTCTGCTTTGTAACTTGAAGAAGAGAAGGGTTGTTGATGAGCTTTGCCATACTGACACCCAGCACATACGATGTCTTTGTTGACTTTCAACTTTGGTAGACCAGAAATGAGATTCTTTTCCATCATTAGGCTGAGCTTGTCATACCCAACGTGCCCAAGCCTAAGGTGCCACAAGTCTGCATTTTGGTTCTTCTTGGTCTTTTCAACATAAGCTTCTTCTGCAGAAAGAACATATACAGCATCTTTCCTGTGTCCTTTCAGAATTGGAATAGACGATGTGTGAAATTCCTTGAACACCTGCACATCAGAGGGGCCAAACAACACATACTTTCCTTCAGATGTCATTTGAGGTACTGACAGCAAATTCTTCTTCACTCCTGGAACGTGGTATACACTTGAAAGCTTAAGTTCAGTTCTTCCATCTTCTGAAGGGAAAACAACATTGCCAGTGTGGACAATTTTGTGCTTTGAGTTGTCTGCAAGCACCACTACTCGGCTCCCTTGATACTTGACTAAGTCTTTCATTTTTTCTTTATCGCCAGTAAGGTGATTAGAGCATCCAGAGTCCACAATCCAATCATCAAGACGATTGAATTGTTTTCCTGTCACTTTTGCTGCACATACAATTTTAGTTTCTTCAGCCTTATCATTTTGGAATTTTGAGTCTTCAATACTTGCTGCCATGGCTTGAACATCCCAAGCCTCTTCATCCCTTACTACTGCTGAATTTCCTTGATCTACTTCAGTTGATTGACAATCCCTTGCCATATGACCTCTACGACCACATCGATGACACTTGAAAGGAAATCGCTTCCCAAAATTTCTAGGCTTCCGATCTGAGCTTTCACCCTTATCGGACTCATGTCCCCTCCTGGACTGGGCCTCACTTTTGTGGTTGTTATGGACTTCCCCTTTATAGTTATTATTGGGTCTATTGGCCTTGTAGTGACCACGGCCCTTGTACCGTTCTTTCCCTTTTGTTCTTTCAGCATACAGGGCTTCCGCTTCTGGTTTTGGTGTGGTCGAGATTGACATATCACCCATTTGTTTGGCTAGATTTTCTTGACTCGCCAATAGATTCTCAAATTCCCCCAACGAGGGTTGGGTTGGCCATCCTTGAACAGCAGCCACGAAACTGTGAAACTCTGGTTTTAGGCCGTGAATTATGATCCTCTTTTGTCTTACTTCGCCGATCTTGTTTTCCGGGTCAAGCTCACCAATTTCTCTGCATAGAGTTTTGACTCTATGGAAATACTGTGGGATAGTCAGGTCCTTCTGTGACACGGAGAGCAACTCATTTTCGAGTAGTTGCAATCGCGTGTCGTTTTTCCTCGAGAACAGAGTCTTGAGTTCATCCCAGGCTTCTTTCGGTGATTTCACTTCTCGAATGTGGTCCAGCACTTCTTCCTCCACTGTCGTTTTCAACGCGAACAACGCTTTCCCGGCCTTGATTCTCCATTTTCGTAAAGCGCCTTGTTCGTTTTCCCTCGGTGGTTCAACATCGGTTCCGTCAACGATATCCCACAGGTCTTGACCTTGCAGATACGAGCTCATGCACGTCGCCCACGTGTTATAATTCTTCTCGTTGAGTTTCTTGAGACCGCCGGTTAACTGTAGTTCTGACATTGTGAAGGTTGGCTCTGATACCAATTGTAGAAATTGGTATGGATTCTGCTGTGACTTAGTGATTTAAGAACAAAGACAAAACAAGGATATTGAGCCAAATGCTTGCTCTATTTCTGAATAATAAAACTGCCGAACAAAAAGTTCTTAAATAACAAAGCAACAAAAAAGAAATAACTAACTGAGTCATGGACATACCCATGATCCACAAAATCAGCAACTAATTGAGAAAATGCACCACTACTTCTAGACTTATTCAAAACAAACAGTAAATAAAAATGCTAGAAATAAATAAACCGAGTAAACAATAAACTCCCAGTTGACCGCCACCTGGATGCCACCTCGTTTCTTGATATTGCCACTTCAACATCATCAGTATCTTTGAATATGCGGGTGTTGTTAAATAATGTTTTCTTTCAATTGCTTTAAGTTTAGATGGAGTATATACTTACTTAACTATGTAGTCAAACTATTGTCTTTCGTACTATCTTTGCATATGTCTTACTTTATGAAAGCAAGAATTGAAAATTGTCTCGTGGATTTGACATCAATGATTTTCAAAAAGTTCACGTGACTCGTATAAATTAATTAGATATTTTTCTTATTAACCTTTTTAAGTAATTATTGTGTTTCTTATTAACCCTTTTTTCCATTCCAAGATTAACATGTTCTTATCTGAAATAAGTGCCACTTATTAAAGTTATGGTTATTGAAAGTTAAAGTTTTTTCTTGAATATTGGACGGTTTTAATTCCTTTGTTTTTCTTGTATACAATTGAAGGCAATCGGTGGCACATTAATTGTATTGTGTCGAGAGGTATATGGTGGCACATTTTCGTGTGGATTAAAGTGCCGATGTCCAGTAGCGTGACTTCTGTCTCGGGTCTAATGGATGAGCTGGACAATGCCCCAGGGTCAAAAAGATGGAAGAAAGTGGTAAACACTATAGTGAAGGCGACGTTTTGGAGGATATGGTTCGCAAGAAATCAGAAAGTTTTTGAAGGCAACTTCATCCGGGTTCTTGATACGGTGGAACAAATAAAAGAAGACTCCTATATGTGGATCAAACATCGGTCCAAGCTTCCAGATCTGTCTTGGAATAAGTGGCTAGAGTTTGATGTTTCGAGTCTGTTGTAGTTCTTTTTGTGTCCTCTTTCTTTGTATGCCTTCCAGCGGCATGCTGACTCTTTATATTCAGATATAAAGTGATTCGCCGTTCAAAAAAAAAATTGAAGGCAATCGGATTGGTGCAGTTCATAGCATGGATTTATGAAGTAATCTATTATATCTATTATATATAATAAACAAAAAAAATTTGGGACACTTGGCACAATATTAGGGATTCCTAGATGTGGTTTATATTATTTTAATTAATACACTTAATTTATTATTGTATTAACAATTAATCAATGTCGTGTTAAAGTTTAATGAAATAATGTTACATTTAATAAAAAAACATGTTTATTAACTAATAAAAATAAACAACCCGGGAAGCAGTCCCGGGTGATAACCTAGTCATACATACACATAAACCATTCAAGCTTCAAAGAGACTTCCAACAAGTTCGGTAAATGACACTAGCTTCTTACACAGAAGACGATTGTTGTAGGTTGTTGATGTGTTCAAAATGCAACATATAAATTTCATCAAATGAGGCATAAAACTAACCATTTTTTAGTACTAATGTTGGAAAAAGTGTC
Source organism: Helianthus tuberosus (assembly GCA_030545235.1). Lineage (NCBI taxonomy): Eukaryota > Viridiplantae > Streptophyta > Magnoliopsida > Asterales > Asteraceae > Helianthus > Helianthus tuberosus. The sequence goes on from CM060440.1 coordinate 14,746,311, forward strand.
CTTTTGTCTTCCTTTTGTATTTTCATGATTAAATGAGCTCAAATTAACAAAAGAAGCAAAAAGACATCAAAATCTAACATAAATACAAGAAAAGGAACAAGACGTGACATGCCCGACCCCACGACAGCATCTTCCCAAGCAAAACAAGAGATCAGAAGCCTGAACACGCCCCGTGCTCAGCCAGCACGGGGGCGTGCCCAAGTGTCAGCAGAAAAGACAAAGTGGTAGAAGCTTCTATTGCCCACCACGGGGCCGTGCTCAGCGGACACGGGGCCGTGGTCAACTATAAGATTCGCACAATCCAGCAAATCTGCATAGTACAAAGATTCTTCTGCACCACGGGGTCGTGCTCAGCGGACACGGGGGCGTGGTCAACTAAAAAGACAAAACTGCATTAAATGAAGAAAGAGAAGGATGTGGACACGGGGCCGTGCCCACTGGACACGGGGCCGTGCCCGAGCTTCTGTTCAGCCTATAAATAGGAGTGCTTGGCTTGAGCTCAAACCATCCCTTGGCACACCACCTCTCTCACACTTCACCCACCACCCACCACCACCATAACACCATCATCCATTGTCCATCGTAGAGTGTGTGAGTCGTCTCGGGATCCAAGATTGATCGTAAGAGTTCTTGACAATCAAGGCCATGTTTGCCTAAGTCTCTTACATCACTTGGTGAAGACAAAGTGTCTAGTGTAATACTTTTTATTTCTAATCTTTTGCACTTTTTACTTGGTTTTATATTAATGACTTTAATAACTAGTTGCTTATGTTGAAGGTGATCTTTCCTTATCGTTTGCCCGTGGTGTCTTGCATTATTTTACTGTCTATATAAAATAAAAGATTTTCACCATTCGTATCTCCACGGTCTATATGGAGGTATGTTGGCTACCTGGTCGGGGGTTAAGGGAACGGTTTGGTAAAGGTCTTGCCATTGTTCAGCGTTTAGAGGTCCTGCAATGGACCTGGGTCAAATTTAGTAGGACCTCCTTCAATACTTAACGGTATTGGATGGCGGGGGTCCAAACTCTTTGATCCCCTCATAAGTTAACTACTATTAATACTATAACCCGGCTATTTAGGACTGTATCCCTGCTGACTCAGACTACTTAGTCGAGGGTAACGTCACCTCCAAAAGAGGGGCCTACCATAATTTGCATTAATAACTTAATTAATTATCTTCCAATAATCCACCCTTTTAGGATTGTATCCTTGCTGACTCAAACTACTGGGGTGAGGGTAACGTCACATTCAAAAGAGGGGCCTACTACAATAACTAAGATAATCTCTTAAATATGTGCAAAAGTGCGGAAATAATCAAATGTTACACTAGATACGAGTCGAAACCAAGTGATTCATCTTGTCTATCTGTTTTTCTTTTTATTTTATTTTTCAGCATTTTTAGTTAGTTTTTATTTTTCTTAGTTTAAAACATTTTTCTAACTTTTTATTTTTGATTAGACGTTGAGGATAAACCGGTACTAAAAGCTCTTGTGTCCTTGGACGACCTCGGTATCTTGCCAACACTATACTACGCTCACGATGGGTGCACTTGCCCATATGTGTGTTTAGTGTTAGTAAAATATCGTGTTTTATAAATTTAAAACTTGGCTAAAAATAAATGTTAAAGGGGCTTAAAATATACACCTAATATATATAACACTTCACACGCATAAATTGTTACGAAAAAGACGACGATAGTTGTAGGTTCTTACAAAAAAGATGACAACATTTTTTAATTTCTATTATGCACTATTTACTTAATTATTTATTGCGTCTTACGTTGCAGACTTGTCGGTTGTATAGTTGACGTTAATTTTTAAGCATATTTTAGGGAACATAGATAGATGTCAAAAGAGGTACCAGAGGACTCTTGGCTTGCTTTAGGAGTATAGCCCAAGTAGAATATGATACTTATTTGTGATAGATAAAATTGATCGATGATTAAATGATTACAATGTTTAGGTTTATTTGTTGGTTTAGACAATTACATTTGGGTTTATTTGATGATTAGTCAGACAGTGTTGACTTGTGGTATGATGACTAGATTATCCTACATTTGACTTAGACTATTATTATATAGGTGACCTTTCATTCCGTTACATAAATTTAGGGGTTGTTTGTTTAGCTCTTAATGAGGCTCTTAAGTCTTAACGGTTCAGATCTCTTACTCGTTCAGCACTTAATGGTTCAAATTATTTGTTTCACGAGCAGACGTCTGAATGATTCAGACATTTTGTCTCTTAATGGTTAAGCATTATACATAGTCTGAATGATTAAGACATATTATCTAAATTGGCCAGACATTTGCCTCTGAACGGTTAAGCATTATACTGACTCTTAATGGTTCAAACCCAACACTTAATGGTTCAGACCACTTACTGGTTCAGCACTTACTCATTCAGAAGTTGTCAAACAGCCCCTTAATTTATTATTTACACATTTCGTTACGTAAGTTGGTGTTCAACCTGCCACGCGTTGACCCGGTCGGGTACGTGTGTTACACTTTGATTGCATACCGATTTCAAACTCTGGATAAAATGACACAAATACCCTTAGATTACATTGACACACCTATTTAGTTCTGGTTTATGTTACAATAATACAATTGCGAAGATCTAGACCGTTAAATAATCATATCTAATGATCTAAATGAGTTCTTTGTCTTTTTAGACACCATAATAAGTATGTAAATTATCATCTAAGATTTGTGAAAATTTTCAAAAAATCTATGTATCCCTAGATTGATGTGTGAAGAAAACACTCGAAAGAAAATATCAAAAAAAAAAGGAAAAGAAAATATCTATCTGCTCCATCCAACATTATATTATATTATATATATTATATTATACTACATATACAAAAGTAACTTGAGGGAATAGTGCATATAACAAAAGTAACTTGGGGGAATAGTGAGAGGCAGCTGCTGGTACTCTCCCATTAGACCAACCTTTTTTTAATTTAATTTTATTCCCAGTTTAAAATTACGCTTTCGTCCTTCGTTTAAAAATACGTTTTTGCCCACAGCTCAAAATAAAATTATAATTTTGCTCCTAGCTCAAAATTACGCTTTTGCCCTCGGTTCAAAAACTCATTTTTAATTTTGTTCTCAGTTTAAAATTACGGTTTCGCCCTTCGTTTAAAATTACGGTTTTGCCCCCAGTTCAAAATAAAGTTTTGGTTTTCCCTCTACCTGAAAATTACAATTCTGCCCTCAGCTCAAAATTACGTTTTCGCCCATAGTTCAAAATAAAATTATGATCCCCCCCCAGCTCAAAATTATGATTTTGCTCTCAATTTAAAATTATGATTTCGTCTCCAGCTCAAAATATAATTACGATTTTGCCCTCTATACAGACATACATGTTATGAGAGAGAAATATTCGGTTTATTGTCCCGCAACGCGGGCGGGGCAAAAACTAGTTAATAAAACAAAAAGGTGATGTTAAAAATGACGTCCGTCGGTGCATACTTGACACAAGTTGTATAAAGTTAGACTGAGTGTAGTGGGGCAACCTGTTGAGTGGGCGTCTTGCGACACGTGGCGCCACGTCACATAAGAGGATTTTGACCAAAAAAGGGCTAGTGGGGCAACATTGCTGGGTGGGGCGTCTTGCGACACGTGGCACCCATTTATTTTGTCTTTTTTTATGTAAAAGATATAAAAAAATCCTATTTTTTATAAAAGTATTGATCAAACTAAATAAAAAATACATCAACTAAAAAAAAATTACTTCAACCAAAATAAAAAAATACATCAACTAAAAAAAATTTACTTCAACCAAAATAAAAAAATACATCAACTAAAAAAACATACATCAATACACATCTACTACTCATCGTCACTAACGTACTCGTTTAGGTCGAGGTCGACTACATTGTTATTATCTTCATCCTCGTTAACGAGTTCCGCCTCGTATCCTGGTTGTTTGTTGTCCCATAGGTGATCGATCAAGTCATACATAAGCATGGTGTGTTTCTGTCTATTCTTTATATCCATTATGTTCTCGAGTCGTGTCTTCGATGATACTTCTTGTGTCCAATACTCCGGGAACAATGAAGGGTCATTCTCATTGTAATCTTGGCAAATGGCTTTGTCTTCGTCTTCCAATATTTTTTAGAGTGTGTTGTGTTGTATGATAGATGTATATATATATATATATATAGTAATTTGGTTAAAAAAAACATAAAAATGTCAATATATCCGTTGGAATACAACGGCTATATGTTTCAAATTGTGTGTTGAGTGGGCGACGAGAACAGGTTGGGCAAGGGGGGGTCGCCACCCAAGTCGCCCCCGGGGGCGGTGTTCCAGGCGATATGGGGCGACTCCCACCCCCAGGTCGCCCCACTACACTTAGTCTTATATTTATTATTATTTTTTAAATTCTTTTCAACCTAACACCTTATTTTAAAAATTACAATTATGGCCGTCCCTACATAGTTAACAAGCCACGCAAACAAAACTAAGAATAAATATAGGGTCCTAATATTAACACATGGGAAAACTTATTTACACATGGTGTATACGGGCCGTATACAGTTATACGGCCCGTATAGAATAAAAACAACTGACAAAGTCTGCTGGCACAGACTTTGTCAAGTTGTTTTATTCTATACGGGCCGTATAACAGTATACGTCCCGTATACACCATGTGTAAATAAGTTTGACTGGTCGTATACAATGTATACGAACGTGTATACGGGCCGTATAACAGTATACGGCCCGTATGGAACGAAATTTTGATTTTTAAAATATTTTAGAGTGGTGAGGTGCTCAAAATAAAACATCAACAAGTAATAAAGATTGAAGAACAAGAAAACGTGTCGTATGACTGTAATAAAACGGAAGCTATCAACGCGGGATTACGGGCATGGTGTTATTCTTTATTTAATATTTATAGAATAAAAGGAAGGGTGAGGCATTTGATGAGAGTTGTAAGGAGTCTGAATAAAACGGAAGCTATCAACGCGGGATTACGGACATGCGTTTAATTCCCAACATATTTGTTTTGTCACGTACATTTCGTAAGAAACTTTTCGTGCACTGAACCTTCACCTCCAATCATTTCCTGGTCAAATCACACACTATAAAGTTTAAACTTATCGTGTGTTGTAGTTTGGAAAGATGACCGAATAGAGATCTGAATAACAAACTGTGGAGAACTTGTTTGCGTTATCCACCAACAATCCGTTCATTATCTGTTGTTATTTAAAACAATAGCAATTAACGTTCGGTTGAGATAACGAACATCCAGCTTTCAAAATTCAAATCAAACTAACACGAAGTATCTCGAAGGTATCATATTCTTGGTTCAATACCAACTGCTCGAAATCCCTTTCGTTTCATGGATTTCCCTTTGGTTGAAACTTTTCATCACCGGTTTCTACAGCACAAGCACATACACAGGGGAGAATATTCTCGAAATTGAAGGAAAAGAAAAAATGGTTGTTGATGTTTTTTCTCTATCAGGATTTTGTTGAGTCGTCGGGAAAACTTTTCCTCAGGGGAGGGTGAGTAGTATGAGTCTGAGTCCATTGTGGTTCGTGAATGTTGGAAGAACCCGACACGTCTTCTGCTGCCTCTTCGGTTGGTAAAAGACATAGGATGGCTTTTAATACAGGCTCTTTGTCGGTTGTGGTTGATTTATAGGAGGAGGTTATGAAACGAATATATGTTTATGCGAACATCCTTATTTTGTCACGTACATGCGTTTAATTCCCAACATCCTTATTGTATCAGACTCTCTCCCCTCCTGATGCAATTTTCACAGTGGTACCAATGTCCTGCTACTACAATCCTTCCAACGATCCTTGTCTTGAAAGACAAGAATACAACGTTCATGTATCACAAGGAATGACCGATCTAAGGCAGAGACCCTGATTTAGATACACAAATTCATCACCGGTTTCTACAGCACAAGCACATACGCAATGAATGACCGAGTTTGGAAAACGGACGGAATCCACGAAGAAACTATTGGAATTTGTGGATTTCGGTTGGTTCAGAAAGACAAGAATACAACGTTCATGTATCACAAGGAATGACCGATCTAAGGCAGAGAACCTGATTTAGATACACAAATTCATCACCGGTTTCTACAGCACAAGCACATACGCAATGAAGTATTAAAAGATGTTAGTTTCTTGACCGTATGGTTTCTCGACAAATGAAGTATTATCTGTCCTTGCTGCCTCTTCGGTTGATAAAAGACATAGGATGATTTCTCTATTACAGCACTCTTCTGAAAGACAAGAATACAACGTTCATGTATCACAAGGAATGACCGAGTTTGGAAAACGGACGGAATCCACGAAGAAACTGTTGGAATTTGTGGATTTCGGTTGGTTCAGAAACTTAACAAGATAAGCAACTAAAAAATGGAAAGAAAGACCTTATTTTACCATTTTTATGATACGGCTCGTATACTATGGGTAAAAAATGGTAAAAAAAAATGGTGTATTCTCTTTAATCTCTTAGAACGATCCTTGTATTGAGAACCTGATTCTGGTTTAAACAATGGAATTTGTGATTCAACAGAAATAACTGAAAAATAACTCGCCATTCTCTTGCACCTGTATACGTTGCAAAGTATAGAATGTTTGTAGTATTCTTGGTTCAATACAAACTCTTCTGAAAGATAAGATAATGGTTTCTCAACAAATGAAGATGAAGATGAAGAAACGAGAGTTTGTTTTGAGAAATTTACAAGGTAAACCTGAATTTTTAGATTTTTAGACACTTACTTGAACATGAGTCTGAGTCCATCGTGGTTAAAAGATGTAGAAGTGTTTGTGTAGAGATCTTTAATGTGAGATTCTTCAAGTTTGCACATTTTGAGAAAATACCAATGTGGTCATTTTCAAGTGTGAGATTAGCCAAACGAGGATGAAAGATACTCAAACCATCTGATCCCGTTGTTGCAAACTCCTTTAATGTGAGATTCTTCAAGTTTGCACATTTTGAGAAAATACCAATGTGTTTGTCAGCTTCGTAAATACACAACTTAACAAGGATAAGCAACTAAAAAGTTAACATTCAGATTCAGAAAGCAGATGTTTAGTAGTGTTTGAGACAATTGATTTCTCTTGCGGTTTATTGGATCGTTCTAATAGATTAAAGAGGTTTTTACCATTTTTTACCATATGTATACGAGTCGTATACGGTTTATACGGCCGTATACCATTGGTAAAAAATATTTTTACCGATCGTATACAATGTATACGATGGTTGTATACGGGCCGTATATTATTATACGGCTCGTATACTATGGGTAAAAAATGGTAAAAAAAGGGTTATTCTCTTTAATCTATCACAATGGACTCAGACTCATACTACTAGCAGTAGAACCCGACACGTCTTCTGTTGGAATTTGTGGATTTCGGTTGGTTCAGAAACTTAACCAGAGAAGCAACTAAAAAAATACAATTGATTTCTCTTCCGGTTACCAGGCCTATCATCTCCGTCTACGTTTGGTTTCCTCAACGAAGAACCATCAGCCATTATCAGCCCTTTTTTCTTTTGGTTTCTGGTTGATTTTTGAGGGTGAGGGTTTTGAATTGATTCCTGCGCTCAAGTTTCAACTACTGGAGTGAAAATTGGTAAAAAATGGTTTATTCTCTTTAATCTATTAGAACGATCCTTGTAACCATCAACCGTTCAAGTTGATATAGGAGAGTACTGAACAACCGAGATAACAGCTCCGGTATTTTTCACCAACCCATCTTTGGTAGTGTTTGTTTGAGAACCTGATTCAGATACACAACGGTCTCTTTGCTTCGTCTACTAGAACTATTTGTGTATGCATTCTTTTGGTAGTTAACAACGCTAATTAGAAAAAAATCTGAAAAAATTAATCATATCGATTGCAATAACAAGATGGATGTGACACACATAGATAGATAAAATGTCACAGTTGTCAAGACTGTTTGTCGGGTTTCCAATGCTCACACAGGGTGATAAACAACGCTGATACACGTAACATCTAGTTATATTCAGATTTAAACAATGCCCGCCTCAATCTTCAATACTTCAGTAAAATACCACTAGTAGAAGAACCTGACACGTCTTCATGTAACAGAGAATGTTTTAGAAATTGAAGGAGAATGAAAAGATTTGTTGAAATCGAATTTGACAACTATGACAGCTTATTAAAAGTATCGTGTGTTGTAGTTTGGAAAGATGACCGAACAGAGATCTGAATAACAAACTGTGGAGAACTTGTTTGTGGCAGGTTCTTCTACTAGTTACTGGGAATCGATAAATAACCAACACGAAGATCTCTGCGATCGCTAAGGTTTTCATCAACGGACTGATCGGTAACGTTACTCTACCTGTGCTCCGATTTAAGCGGCATGTTCCGATCAACGTTTATCGACATTGTTAAAGGTGATGAAGAGTTTTAGAAACCCTAGAATGATTGTGTTTTTACGGGAATAAAACGTGATACTTGAAAAAAGCCAATATATACGGCCCGTATATAGTTATACGGCCCGTATACATGTCCTAACATCAAAAACCCACAAAAATAAATCAATTGAGCCGTATACGTTTTACAAATCGTATACTCATGTATACGACTCGTATAACTGTATACGGGCCGTATATAATAAAACCAAAAAAAACATTCTCTGCGCATTTTCCTATTCAAAAACATTCTATACGAGCCGTATAATTGTATACGGCCGTATACAATAGGGGATGTGAAAATAAGATATAGGGTATGTGGGAATAAGGCACCCCTAAATATATTAAGTTCTCTTTACTGTACAACAGACTATAAAATAAGGGTTGGTTTATTTCCACATCCCCTATAATCTTATTTTCACATCCCTATATCTATACGGGCCGTATAAAATGATACGGGCCGTATAGAATGTTTATGCACAGAATTTTATGCGGTGGAATGTTTTTTTTGTTTTTATATGTATACGGGACGTATACTTATATACTGGCCGTATACATATTTGCATAATTTTGTTTGGTGTTTCGAAGGTTTGCCAAGGGTTTTTAGTTTTGAAATATGTATACGGGCCGTATAATGTTATACGGCCCGTATAGCCCGTATAGAAAAGTTAACTTTTTTGTTGCAACCAGGAAACCGTTTAATAAATTTTTGTATTTAAAATAGTGTTGTATATATCGGATTATGTTACGAGTTTGTAGTTAAACGTATTTATTATGTTTAATAAGTTTCCTCTTTGTAAAACGATAAATATGTATAGAAAAGTTAATTTTTTGTTGCAATCGGGAAACCGTTTAATAAGTTTTATAAATTTTAAAATAGTATTGTATATATCGGATTATGTTACGAGTTTGTAGTTAAACGTATTTATAATGTTTAGTAAGTTTCCACTATGTAAAACGATAAATATGTGATATGATTATGATAAACTATGACAACAATTATTAAACAAACAACATAACATCTAAACAAAAGATTAATATTTATAATGTTTTACATCTAAAAAAAAGATAAACTTTTACAAAGTTTCAAACGTAAAATAACAAAAAAAATAATAATACAATAAGCAGCTACGGCGGTGGTGATGGTGGTGGGGCAGCGCCAGCTCGTGGATGTAGGGGCGCGGCAGAATGCATAGCCACAATCGCCTCGACCATCCACTGTACATCATCTCTCACTGCAGCTAAATCCCCTCTGACTGCAGCTAAATCCCCTCTGACTGCAGCTACAGCCGACTCGACCTGAACGAGTCTCTCCTCCACCCCCGGTGGAGGCATCACACGCTGTCTCACGCTGCGTCGAACGTACGGGCGATCACCCCGTAACTCCTCCTCAACTACCTGTGATCGATCGGCAGCATGAGCGACCCCCTCTCCGTCGCCTCCCTCTCCGTCGCCTCCCGCTCCCACGCCCTCGTCTCCCTCTCCCTCGTCTCCCTCCTCATCACCACCCTCTCCACGGGGTCCCTCACCCACACCATAAGCCCAAACCAGCTGCCCTCCCTCGACCTCGCGAGCCAAAACCATCGATAGGGTTGTGTCCCTCCCAACCCTGTCAAGCTAGCGTGTCTGCGTCATATCCCTTGCCACCTGCGGGGTCAGGAGGCGCAAGTAACCCTTCGCCAGACGGGTGACGAAGGACCCACAGCTGATGTGGGAAGAGGGACGCTTAAAAGCGTAATCGACGAGATATGCGGCCAACTTGTACGCCAAGTTGGCCCTCCCGCCGGTAAGTAAGTCGTGCAAGAAGAATAGGTCACTTTGGGTGACCCATTCCCTGCTATCATGACGACCGGCGATCGTCACGGCGATACACCGATGTAGGTATCGGTGTAACGGGTCGTAAAGATCAGTCGCCCGTGCCTTCGGGGATCGCTGTCTCGGTTTCGCGAACTCCCCGAACCCAATAGTCTTCCAATACGGCCACAACACGTCAGTGGACGTGCTGACTGGCGCATCAAAAAATGCGCGTGACCTTGAGTCATCCGCTGAGTACAGACCCAAGGCAACAGCGAACTGAGGAAGTGTCATCCTCTGAGGCGTGCCGCAAATAGTAAAAGTTACGGCGTCTGTCGTCAAAAAATGCTGAAAACCCCCACCCCGGGTGTCCGTAAATGTAAAGGTAGATAAAAACTCTAAAGTAATCTCCCTGTGGGCCCGCTCTGCGGCGGCATCAAATAAGCGGTCCCACGGGGAGTTAGCTGGCATGAGCTCCCGGATCCGACCAATCGCTCCAATATCTGTCAAAAACTGAAAATCTATGGTCCGAGGCGCATCCAGCACCATCTCCCGTAATTTGCCCAAAATCCTATAGGCAACCGTACCTCGGGGGATATCTCTAACAAACTGCCCCGTCTCAGTAAAATCGGGCACAATCTCCTCCTCCTGTCCACGTCCCCGTACGCGTCCACGTCCACGGTCCCGACCCTGACCCTGACCTCGACCTCTACGGGCCGCAGCAGCTGCTGATGACTCAGCCATATCGTCTGTAACAAATAACAATTACAACTTAGCAATCACTATACGATTATCGTTAACGTATTATACGAATACTGTTCTTGTATACGAACGTACTGTACATATGATATACGCTCGTACAATGTTTGAAGATTCAACAAGGATACGACCGTATACATTATATACGAGCGTATATTGTTTGAATATTCAAACGTTATACGATCGTATATAAATATACGAGCGTATATTGTTTGAATATTCAAACATTATACGAGCGTATATAATGTATACGATCGTATAACCTTTGAATATTCAAGTGTATACGATCGTATACAATTTATACGACCGTATAGACATAATAATCATTTACAATTTCCTGTTTCAAATTTTTTTTTTCAAATTTAATTATAATCGTAATCGTTACGCCTATCTACGCTTTACTATACAAGACCATAATCTAACATGTTACGTAATTTAAAATTTCACTATACGAAAACGTACCGTATAGGAAGAACGTGAAGAAAACGCCGAAGAACGCTGTCCAAGAACGATCCGAGAGAATTTTTGGTTGAAAGTTGAGGCTGTATGGTGGAAATGAGGTCGTATAAAACTTATACGACCTATTTTTTTGTATACGGGCCGTATAAAAGTATACGACCCGTATACAGTGATTTAATTTATTTTAATTCTGTCGTATACTTAATATACGATCACAGTATACGAGGCGTATACTTTTATACGGCCCGTATACAATTCAGTTTTTTTCATTTTTTTTTCAATTACTATATGCGGAACTGACGAAAATACGGTCGTTATGCGTTAACGTTGATTCGTTTAAACATTTTTTCAAATTCAATTTCAACAAGTTGCCAAAACATTTATATAACGTGTATGTTTATCATTGCAAATTGTCAAAACATGCAAATAACATTTTATATTCATAGGCCACCTAAATCTATGTAATCCCTGGTCCTATATTCATCAACGATCGTATTATATTGGTCAATACGTTCCTTGTAATAGTGATACCAACTTTCTGCTGGCGTATTCCGTGTCGGTTGTCGCCAGTATCCTGATGGGGTTGGCATTGGATATTCCCCTTCTAATCTGACGTGAATAAAATGGTTCCTGTGTACATGTACAAGCGCGACTGTTCGATGCGGAATACTTTCTTCGGCTGTTCTGAACATGGGAAAAAATGAAGCACAACCAAGGTCACTTAATAAGAGACAAATGACATTCCACCGGTTTGCTATCAGAAGCCCCGTGAATGGCATTTGTAGCCACTTATGTCGAGGTGCTCCGTCTATATGGTCTTTTGACCAAACTAATGACTCCAGAACTTCTTGATACTGAGGTCCATTTATACTTTTCCATAATTCGTCGAACCGGTTGCACTCATCATGAAGCTGCTCCCGTATGAACGGCCACTGATACTCTTTAAGCGATAAGCCGACCGCTATAGATCGAAACCCACAATTACCATCACCCTGCACATTTTGTATGTGACTGAGGTGTGGATAGAAGCACGGTGGAATGAACTTTTTGTAGTGCGTGAACAGATTAACTTGTCCGACAGGCAGCAAAGGTATGTGTGGTGGCTCTTCCTTTGATTTTGCGACCTTCTTTTTCGTTTTCGAATTCTTAGCCCCTTTCGCAATCTCGCCGAAGAACATAGGTGTTTCAGTACAATAACTTTGTGACTCGACAAACGAGCTGTGCCTGGTAGGTTCGATATTTGACTCTTGTGTGCCAAACTCATCTTGTGTGCGAAACCCATCTTTTGAATCACTATACTGGTCCTGCGTTGTTAAAAAGTTGTGTCTTGAAGGCTCCGTTAACGAATCATCCTTCCTTTGTTGCTGAGCTTTCAAAGTTGGACGACCCCGTGTGTTTTTTTGCACAACTGGTTGTTTAAGCTTTGTCTTATTGAGTTGTACCAACTCCTTCATCTTTTGAATAAAGTTTTTCCTGAGTTCTCTCGGCTGAGCACTTAAATGTTGTTTGAGAAGCGCAAATTCGCCGTCTAAGTCGAAAGAGTCCACCTTGCTCGGTTCCACTATGGAGTCCAAATTTAACTTTCTCCAAAAAGGGTCTATCACCTCCAACGGGATCATTTGACCTAAGGAACATATCAACAAACAACATAAAACGTCAATAAGATTTTGCGTGATGAAAGGGTATGATTATAAAATGTGGTTGGTCGAATAATGTATTACCATTCGTTATATACGCATCCAACCGACACGCGCACGACAACCCACTGCTTGTATACAAACGACACGCGCATGTACGGTTATATAACTTTAATTTTTCTATTTCATTTACTCCGTCTGATATCACCTCTAGGCAGGCATGTGAAACCTTCTTTAGTAGGAGATTAAATATTGGTTTGTTATGATGACCCAATGCTCGGCTCCTGCTTGTTTCAATGCTGCCTTTGATTTCTGTCACCTGGTTTCTTATGAGCTTATCGATAAGTGGTACCACTTTCTCCAGGGTGTAATTAGAGTCGCCTAGGTATTGCTTCAAAAGGGCATGTTGACCCTCTGCCCTGTTCGTTGTACGTTGACCGAAGTTCAAATGTTGGTCGCTCCAGAACGAAACAAACCGGTCTCTATATGGTTGTAACCAGATTGAATCCAAATAGTTCATAATCTCTGTAATCAAAGTCAAGTGCAGTTAAGACAAGTCAAATAAATACGATTATTAAACAAAAATTATATAAAACTTACCGTCGGTTTTTTTTCGTGGCAAGTTTGATCGTATTCGCTCGTACCAGTAGTTGTAGTCATGATCGGTCGTTGATTGAATTAGCTCGCCCCACTTGAAAAGAAACCTTGTCCATTTATCCTCTGTTTTAAAGCTTTTCCTGCAATGTTTGAATATGTTTTGCTGTATGTGCCACCTACACAATGAATGTCTAGCCCTGGGAAACACGGTTGCACATGCGTTCATTAGGGCGCGATCTCTATCCGTTACTACTACACGGGGTTCCATAACACTGTCTAATGAGTGTTTCAACCTCTGTAGAACCCATGTGAAGTTTTCCTGTTTCTCGTGGCTTACGAACGCATGAGCAATGCAAAACGACATCAACGTTGATGTAACACCGATAATCTGGACTAGAGGCATTTTGTACCGATTCGTCTTGTAGGTGGCGTCTATAAGCAACACATGCGGGAAAGCGCGCCACAACATGTTCGACTCCGGGTGGATGAAGAAAACATCCTCGACCCGTTCGCCGTTTTGAGATGTTCTATGGTAAAAAACAAACCCAACCTTCTTCAACCGGTCAAAAAGTATCTGCATTGGAGTCTTGCCGACTTGTTCCATTCGACCCAATTTGGCTCGAGCGTTGTATATGGTGTTTCTTGTTGAGACATTATGGGGGTTCTGTTCTTTAATGGCAGCAAGAATGTCTCGTGGTTTGATGTTCTGATGCGTCATTTGCTCCACCGTCCTCTCTTCCGATGGAGTCAGCCTCATTAGGGACGGATGACCCTCTGGATACAGAAATGGTTCGTGGTTATGTTTACCTTCCTCAACCCTTAGATCCCAGTAACCTAACCTCTTTCTGTATGTCCCGACTAGTTGGAACTTGCAACCGGTTTTCCTAGTCCCGCTGCGTCTGACCGTCGCTGTTGATTTGTAATTGCCGGCACAATCGCACGTAAGCCAAATTTTTACCGGCTGACAACTATGGGGTTTATCGTAGATGGTGCGTTTGGTGACGAGGGCGTAGCCATTTACGCGTCCGACATCTCTACACCAGTCTATCAATTCATCCATGCTAGCGAATTTCTAACGGAAACACTTATATGTGTCAATTAATGATTAACTCAAATGATTAACCCAGGTTTAGTTTTAGTATAAACGGGTTCGGGTCAGTTTCAGCTTGAACCTGCGAACCCGTTTGGATTAACGGGTCGGGTTCGGGTCAACATTGGTCGGGATGGCGGGTTGACCCGTTACACATTTATACTATATTATATATTTTTTACAATATATATAAATTAACGGGTTGGTTTTTTTTTTTTTTTTTTTTTTTTTTTACACCAAACTTGTGGTGTAAAAAACTACGCCCTCGGCCTTTTTTTTTTAATATTTTTTTTTACGAATGTGTTGTAAAAAAAAATTTTTGGTCAACCGCGGTCCCCTATATATATATATATATGTATATATATTTGTGTTTTTTAAGTAAATTTTAACTTTAATATATTAATTTTAGAAAAAAATAAAAAAATTCGCCTTTAATGGGTCGTGTTCGGGTCAACCCATGAAACTTCGGGTCGTGTTCGGGTTCTTATATATGATACGATTTTCGAGTTCGGGTCGGGTTCGGGTTTGTGTAAAAACAACATCAAACGTAAAAACACTAAAATAGTTAACATACAACAAATAAACGTGTAATTAAATGTTATACCTCCTTGTTTTGAAACTCAGTACGTTCCTCTTCAGCATTTGGACCCTCGGGCGGTCCACAACTTATGGGAGAAGAATGAGAACTATCAGTCGGCGGTCGAACACTAACAGGAGCGGCTTCAAAATTAACCGGGTGTTGCGATGGATAATAACCAGCATAATTAGGCTGAATGTCATCCAAACCCCAAGTATCCTGACCTGAACCAGACGCAAAAATGGGATCGAACGGAGCATTCAGATCAAACATGCCCGCTTTGTTATCTTCATTCCCCTGATTCGCCTCGTTACCAAACACATTAAAAATGTCACCCCAACCCGACATTATAACGTAAATAATTTGAATACAGAGAAAAATAGAAGAAACGAATAGAAGTTGAATGAAATTAGTGTCGTTTATATAGAGAATTTTACGGAATATTACATCGTTTCAAATGATTAACACGCGAATCGAGGAATCTAACGTCTAATCACATAACTCGCACGAGATTCGAGGAATATAACATCGAATCAGAGAATCTTACGTCTAATCACACGTGAATCGAGTAATAATACGTCGCGTCAAATAGTAATAAAATAATAAAAAAACGAAAATCATTGTATACGGGTCGTATACATATATACGAGCCGTATATCATCGTCGTATAATATATATACGACCACAGTATCATCTTATTCTCACATGGTTGATACGGGCCGTATAAGGTTATACGGCCCGTATAGAATAAAGTGAACCGACAAAAGCAGCCTTTGTCGGTTCACTTTATTCTATACGGGCCGTATAACCTTATACGGCCCGTATCAACCATGTGAGAATAAGATGATACTATGTGGATTTAATAGGACCCTAAAATAATAACAATAAAATAATAATAACAAGAACAATAAACAACGACAACCCGGTCATGAGTAAATGGAAGAAAAACGCGAAACCGTATTTAGTTCGATAAGTTAAATGAACGAACATAGACATAGGTCTTGTCCGTTCAATTCTGTTCGTGAACATTCAGTAACATGTTCGTGAACATCATTAGTTCATCTTCGTTTGTGAACATTCGTTCATGAGATTTTTCTACTTTTATTTATTTTATCTAAACTTTTTATATTCTTTTAACTTTTATTTATTTATTATCCTAAAAATTAAAATAGGACTATCTATTTCCACTGCGTTTATTCAATGTTCTCCTTTCCTTCCTCAATATTCACATTGACGAACACTATCAACCTCTGTTCCATGATTACGACTTAAAGTGTCAGCTTGCCATTCAACTCCAGCCTCTGTCGCTTTCGTCAATTTTATATATGTTCGTGAACCGTTCATTTCTTTAACTAACAAACATGAACATAAAATCTTGTTCGGTAAGTGTTCATGAACCGTTCGTGAACACATTTATTTTCTTAACGGACGAACACGAACAAGGCCGTGTTCGTGTTCGTTTGGTTTGTTTACAACCCTAACCGGTACCCACCTTTCTAGAAATTCAGTATCGGTGTTTTTGGTACCAGTACTAATGCCGGTACGGTACGACACATATACCACATAAAGATGAGCATTTTGTAATAAGTACGACCCAAGAGTGTATCAATAGATTCAATACCGAATCAGTACCAACTTTTTTCAGAAATTCAGTATCAGTATTTTCGATATCGATAACAAGTCCCCTAAACCTGAAGGGTGAGACTTTGGATTTGCACTTTTTCTTCCACGACTTTTTCCTGCTTTTCAAAAAGCAAACCAAACACATACATACATACATTCATACATACATACACTCTCAGATTAACCTCCAATTTTTCCAAATCTGCCTACTTGCACCATCATATTCATCATCATCGAAGCATTCTATCATGTTAAATTCAACATCAAATCTACCGAATTAGTTCAATTTGCATCTGTTTACGTAAGTACACTCTTCTCGATGTAGTTTACTTCACTTTCCTTTTCCAATTAGGGCTCAGTTTCTCATCACTGTTCTTCTGTATGTTGTTCATACTAATTGCATCTAGGTTTCCTATATTTTGCATATTTTCCTGTTGTCTGTTCATCAAATGTGTTGATTTGTGTGTGTGAATCCTGTTTGTGTGGTTCTAGTTCGTTGATTTTGAATTGATTGAGTGTTATGCACTCTAGGTTTCCAGATGCTAACTATTTGATGTAATTTTAAGGAATAAATTAGGTTATTGTGTTGATTAGAGGATTATATTGTTTTGACTATGAATTAGGGTTCCAATTTGTGGTATATTTTTGGTCACTTTCCATCAACCAGTTTGAACAGATTGGTCACTATTATGGTAGGTACTGCCTTGTTTGAAAGGGATTGTTAGTTTTGTATTGTTACTCTCCGGATTAGAGAGTTATATTGTTTCGACGATGAATGGAGTTCCAATATGGGGCATAGTTGTCGATAGCGGTCGCTATAGCTAATAGCGTAGCGTATAGGTCAAAGGTCGCTATAGGGTATGTAGCCATAAATAGCGGGATTTCAGTTATTATGTTTTTTTTTTTAAAATATAAATAGGATTAAATATAGCTAAAATAGCTGGATTTTAGGTTTTTGTTTAATATAAATGTAAAATAGCGTATATGCTGGTGTATATTGATATAATATACATATAAAAATTTTTAATTTTTTTTTCTAGTGTATCGCTATTTATAAAATAGCGCCCACTATTTATCGCTATTCACTATGTAGCATATAGGTACCTTATCGCTATTTGTCGCTATTCGCCATTAACAACTATGATTTGGGGTATTATTTTGGTCAAAGGAATTTTTACATGACAAAAACATTTTATGTGGTTCCTTTGCATTTTGAAAACCAAAGGTTCTTTGTTAGTTGTTTAATCTTCACTTTCCATTAGTCGGTTTGACCAAATTGGTCTTGTTTGAAAGGAATTGTTGGTTTTGTATTGTTACTATAAGTTTTCTAAGATCTTTGATTGGACAGAGTGATATACTGATATACAACGCGAAGCATGACGAGGATGGGGCGTGATTTCAGCTATACAACTCAAAGAGATGCAGTTTCCCCAGTGTCGGCAGATGTTATGTTTGCCTCTAGTCGATTTCCAAATTACAAAAACCGAGCTAACACTTTGGAGGATGCAAAGTTAGTTTCTATGAAGCAAGAGTTCCGAAACGAGACTGCCCAGTTGCTAGATCAGCAAAACCGCCTATCTGTTCGTGATCTTGCCAGTAAGTTTGAGAAGGGTTTAGCCGCTGCTACTAAGTTGTCAGACGAGGTTGACCTCTGAAATTTCACACATTTATAAAAATCATTTTATTATACTGAACACTATTCACATATGGGGGACAGACTAAACTCCAAGATGTTGCTTCTTTAGAGAAACACGTGCTTATCGAAAATCTTAGAGACGCGCTTGAATCCTTGAGAGGGCGTGCTGTTGGTAAGAACAAGGATGACGTGGAGGAAGCTATTGCTATGGTAAGTTGGATCTTTTTGACTTATGAATTTAGTTGCCAGAAATGTTCTTTTCTGATGTGTGTGGTTTTTATGTCCGTTATTGTAGGTTGAATCTTTAGCGTTTCAATTGACTCAGAGGGAAAGTGAGTTGGTTCAAGAGAAGGCTGAGGTTAAGAAGCTTGCAAGTTTTCTGAAGCAGGTTAGTATATATGTGCAGTAGTAAATCATGCTTATCTATTAAATTGTATAAAATATTGTTGCATTTATATTATTTTAGCACATTTCTTAATTATAATGTATGTCAACTAGGCCTGTAAATGAACTGAACGAACACGAACAGAGGCATGTTCGTGTTCGTTCATTTAACTTTAACCGACTACGAAGACAAACACGAACATATAATTGAACACATTTTTTTGGTTATGTTCATTTATTAAGAATTGAGCATATTCGTGTTCATTTATGTGCGTTCGTTTAAAACCTAAACGAACAGTTCACGAACGTAAATGAACATAAACAAAAACAAACTTAAACGAACCGAATTTAACAAGCAATAAACAACACAAATGAACGTATTTGAACAACCATAAATGAACACTAATGATCATGATTGACTAAACATAAATGAGCATCAAGTTATTTTTTATATAAGTTAGTGATTAATTATGATAAATTCCATTGGAAACCCCATTTTTATTACTAGAAAGCCTGATTACCAATTAGTTATATTTATATAACTACTCATGTGTTTAAATTGAAACGAACATAAATGAGTGAACATAAATTGACATTCATGAACATAAATGAACGAACAAAACGTGTGTTCATGTTCATTCGTTTAATTAATGAACAAAAAATTGTGTTCATGTTCGTTATTAATTAAATAAACAAACATAAATGAACTTTCCGCTGAACAAGTTCACGAAGAGTTCATGAACGTTTGGTTCGTTTACAGGCCAAATGTCAACCTCCTGCAGATTATTATCACTTGAACTTTCATTATTAAAAGCGTTACATTGTTTTAGTCCTACATCATATAGATTTCTCTCCCTTCTATTTATATTTTCAGTTTTGCTGATATATTCTAATAATATCTAGGCATCAGAAGATGCAAAAAAACTTGTTGATGAAGAACGAGCTTTTGCAAGGACTGAAATCGAGAAGGCTAGAGCTGCAGTTCAGAGAGTGGAAGAGGCTCTTCAAGAGCAAGAAAGGATGTCCCGAGCTGCTGGGAAGCAGGTATCTCAGTTTACATGTCTCTTAACATTAAAAGATGACAAAAATGATTTACGCCTTACAAACTTTACATTGAAAGAGGAAAAAATGCTATTTAAAGCTCTAATTGCCAGTTTCTACATTTTTAGTTTAATCTGTAGCATAAGCATATCTACATTCTAGAATGTTATTTTTAATGTCAAGCTTTGGTATATCATATACCAAAGTGTGAAACTGTGAATGCTATTGATATCCATTAAGTGATTTTCAACTTAGTGTTATTTTTCGTTCTAAAAGTTGAAATTCATCTATAAATCGACAATCCATCAGGTTCTGTTAATTTTTGTTTGACAACCTAAGGCCAGATACAACTTCAGGTCAAACAATCCACCAGTGTTATCCCTAAATTCTCATGACTGTCACGAGTACTTATCTTGTTTTACGATATTTTGACATTATAGTGTGTGCTATTACTATAGATTAAGTTGATGATGCATAATCCGTTGCGGTTTAATTGTTTCTCGATATTATTCTCATATTTAGGATGTGGAAGAGCTAATGAAGGAGGTTCAGGAAGCTAGAAGGATCAAGATGTTGCATCAGCCTAGTAAGGTACCATACTTGCACTGTTTATTCATAGATACTTAATGGTAATTCATATGGTGTACTTGTAACTATTAATTTGAACTTTATAATTTTATTTAGTTTCTTATACTTTAGGAGTGTGAGAACTCAAATCATTAGAAACCATATCTATATAAGAATTTGCCGCCTACCTATGTCTAGAATAGCACGATAGAGCCCCTAATCTATAGCAAGAGTATGTAAGAAGGTAGATAAAATATTGTATTCATATGTATTTAACTGTGCTTTAATTTCTAATTTCTTGATCATGTAAACACATCAAACTAAACGTTTGTAAAACTCAAATGGATGTTCATGTTGTTGGTGCTGAAAGTACATTTTATACAATCAGCAGTGTTGACTTCGTGTTATTTTCACAGGTTATGGACATGGATCATGAGCTCCAAGCATTGCGTACTCAACTAGCAGAGAAGTCTAAGTCTTCAGTTAAGCTCCAAAAAGAGGTTAGTTGTTACTTATGATCATATACACGAGTTAACATGTTTGAAATGGCTCTTTGACCTCCAAAATTGATGTTTGGGATACTGTAATGATGTAGGAGCTTGGTTTTGAATTGCATGATGTGCTACGATGCGTTTGGTCCATAAATCTGATGCGCGATGCACTCTTTATAAAAAAAATACAAAAGAAGTACTTACACATAACAACTTATAAAAACATACTTAAACTAAACAACTGACATAATAAGATGATAAGAGTGCTTTTTGGTTCAAATCAAGCATACTAAAATGTTTCATTGGTAAGTTTAATATTTCACGAGAGTTACCATTAATAAGTTTACCAAACTGACGTAATAAGAAGATTAATATTTCACGAGAGTTACCATTAATAAGTTTACCAAATGATATTACTCAATCCATAATTATATCATTTTGATCTTTTTTTAATGCAATAGACTTGTACTTTGTTCTTTTAAGTGTGCTTTAGGGTCACGATTACTAGGCATGTTGGCTTGTATCATACATTCATACTCCTATGTTTGTTTTGGTTATTGTTGGTGATTCTGAAAATCGTATTTGACATTGTATACCAAAACTTAAAAAGAAAAAAAACCCCAAACCTATATTGGATACAAACATAACAAAACTAAAATAGAATACACTTTAAAGTTTAAACTGATCACTTGGTACCATGGTAGTTTTACCTTTCTGTTATTTACATAAACCTATTGTAATTTTTCTCACCATAACTAGATTTACCTATTGATTTTGATTATTTTTGTTTCTTCCTATTTCAGTTGGCAATGTGCAGGCGGGGAGAGATAGATACGCCCGACATCTTTGAATTAGATGGTGCAGAGTCATTAGGTTCTTATTTGGAGATCAATCCATGTTCTGATACAGCTCCAGAACTTCTACAATGCTCTATCCAGTGGTATCGTTTGGCATCTGAAGATGGCAAAAAGTGCCTTATTTCAGGTATTTATAAACATCGGATACGATGAAAATTTTGCATGGTAATAGTACTAAACAGCAGTCATACTTGTTAGGTGCCACCAAACCTATTTATGCTCCCGAACCCTCTGATGTTGGCCGAGTACTTCAAGCTGACATCATCTCAGATGGACTCAGTGTCACGCTGACAACATCTGGTCCCATTGATCCTGGTTGGTGTCTTTTTATGTTCTTTCCTTTTTAATTATATTAATTACTAGTAAAGAAAGTTTTATTAGTAGCCATTTGAAAAAAAAATCAGGAGTGGTTGTTGACTTTTTATTGATAGAAGTTTCGTAAACAGCTGCAGGACTAGGAAACTACGTGGAAGCATTGGTGCGCCGGCATGACACCGAATTTAATGTACGTCAGCTGCCTTAAGTTTGATTTTCTTTTTCTATTTATTTTTTATTGAGTTAAATGCCATTTTAGTCCCTGTGGTTTGGGCCAGTTTAGTCCAAAGGTTCATTTTTCGCCTGTGGGTCCAAAAAGGTTTCACCGTTGCCATTTTAGTCCACTAGATTAACTTCATCCATTTTTTCTGTTAACGAGAAGGGCAATTCAGTCATTTTATATGTAATTCTGTTAACGAGAAAGGCAATTCGGTCATATAAAATGACCGAATTGCCCTTCTCGTTAACAGAAAAAATGGATGAAGTTAACCCAGTGGACTAAAATGGCAACGGTGAAATCTTTTTGGACTCACATGCGAAAAATGAAACCTTTGGACTAAACTGGCAAAATGGCCCAAACCACAGGGACTAAAATGGCATTTAACTCTTTTTTATTTTTGTAGTATAGTTATACGATGTTACTGTGTGCAGGTGGTTATTGTCCAAATGAATGGGGCGGACCATCCTTCAGAGTCGATTCATGTACTTCACGTGGGAAAGATGAGGATGAAACTTTGCAAGGACAAGACAACAGTCGCCAAAGAATACTACTCGTCGTCAATGCAGGTATGCTACCACTTAACCGAAAGGAAAAGTTGCGTGTTTGGATATATCTAATTTATATTAGAGAAAATTTCACTTTTTGTCCTTTATGTTTGTACTGAATTTTGAAACATGCCCTTTAAAAGTTTTAGTTTCAATTTATGTCCAAAAAACACATGTTTTATATCACTTTATGTCCTTTACAGCAAACTGAGTTAATTTACTCAGTTAGGTTTATTTAATGAAATGGTATTATTGGTATTTCACATTAATATAAATAAATAAAACAAAAAAAATATGTCTGATCATTAAAAACAAGTGGGCCCCACAATGATTATTTAAATGTAAAATTAAACCCCAACCCCATTTTTCTTCTTCACCACTAGACCCACCTCCGTTCAAGGTCCGGCCCGTTTTCTTCTTCACTCAATTTTCCGATGGGTCTACACGCAGCCTTCATCATCCAACCACCTTCTTCCTTGTGCAATGATGGCTGTCTTGCCCAACCACCAATAAACTCCAATCATCTAAATTGATTATTCAAGTTGCAGGTTTGTTTGTCAGGTTTAGATCTAAAAGAATTAAATCTGCTACTTGAATATACACACAAACACAGCAAATCAACATGACCTTCAACACAGCGAATCATCATCATCATTATCAACCACAACGGCAACATTCATCATCATCGATTTTCAGGAAGTAAAAGAAAACGGGGAAGAGAGATGGGTGCTTACCGGTGTACTCTTTTGTTTCCGGAGATCGGCTCCGCCGTCGTCACCTCTGTCATCGTCTTCATGTTGCCGGAGATCGGCTCCGGCTGCCGCCGTCGTTCCCCATTCTCTGCCTCTCTCCCTCTTCTTTCACTGTCTCCGCCGCACGCCACCACCACCAGTCTTCATCTTACACCGGCGAAACCCTCCACCTCCGCCACAGCTCCGGCTGCCGCCGTCGTTCCCCATTCTCTGCCTCTCTCCCTCTTCTTTCACTGTCGCCGCCGCACGCCACCACCATCTGGTGGTGGCAGCCGTTAAATCGGAAAGATAGAAGGGTGTCGTGTGGCGATTTAGGATGAACAGGAGGTTGGGGTGTGGGTGTATAAAGGAAGAAGGTGAGGTTTAGATGAGGGTGTGTAGCCGGAGATAACAGCCGGCATTCACGCCGGAGTCCGGCGACTTGTAGGTCTTCGAGAGGGAGAGGGAGAGCTCTGTGTTGTGTGTTTTGGAGGAGATGAAGTCCCCTGTTTGTGTGTATATTAAGTAGCAGAATAATTGTTTGATTTATTTTTAAAAACAAAATAACTAATGTGAAATACCAATAATACCCTTTCATTAAATAAACCTAACTGAGTAAATTAACTCAGTTTGCTGTAAAGGACATAAAGTGATATAAAACATGTGTTTTTTGGACATAAATTGAAACTAAAACTTTTAAAGGGCATGTTTCAAAATTCAGTACAAACATAAAGGACAAAAAGTGAAATTTTGTCTTTATATTATTTAATTTGTGATTTTTTCCAAACAAGTTGTGTGGGGTTAGAGGTGGTGGTAATGCGGCAGCTCAGGCAGCATTCTGGCAACCAAAGATAGGGTTCTCGTTTGTGCTGGCGTTCGAATCAGAACGAGAGAGAAATGCTGCCATTATGCTGGCTCGTAGATTCGCCTTCGATTGTAATGTAAGCTTCAACTTATCTAACGAAAAGACATTTATACCCTTCATCTGAAAAGTTTTTTCTAACATGTAAATGCTTGTACTTACAGATCATGCTTGCTGGCCCCGATGATCGAGCAACCCAGAAAACGACTTAACGGGCAAAACTCATTCGTTTCCTTAGGATTTGTAATTATTTCGAGTATCTTACGTGTTGTAATGGTATGTGTATGTTTGTCATGTTGAGGCTTGTATTGCTGCTTGATTGTTACAATATTTGTTTTGTTATCATTTTGTAGGCATCCTTTTATTTGCCCTTTTTATACGTTTGATTGTAACAAGTTTTATTTAAAAAAATTATGAACTCATACATTAGTGTAATTTTGTGCTATGGTTACTAATATTGAAGAAAATCTCCTTTAAATATCAGTGCAATTTTGAGTTGAAAAACAATTTTTGGATAGTTTAATGTTTAAAAAGCATTTTATAGCGTGTTAGTCAAAATATTTGTTTTAAATCATGTATAAAGCTGACTTACTACTAACAATACTTTATGCTGATTATATTCAAAATAGCAACCGTGCCGAGTAAATCCAATGAATAGCATTGCCACTGGTAGGGGCGAGATGTGGTGAGACGTTATGTCTATCCATAAAGATAGAGGCTGCTTCCAGACAGACTCATGACTCAAAAACAAACATACAAAACTCAAAATATAGAAATAGGAGATACTGACAAAGAAGAAGTGGTAGAGAGAGTAATACCATAAAATAGACGTATATATAAGTTCATACGATATCATATAAGCATAGCCACATGAAGACAGTCGTCTACAAAGACCCTCGAAATTGTAGAAAAATCAAAGTTCCTAGGACATAACTAAGATGCTGCTGTACGCGCCCCTACAAGGTCCTTAACCTTAATCTTATGTCTCCACGCCCCTACAAGGTCCTTAACCTTAATCTTACGTTTCTACGAACTCCTGTCCTGGACCATGTACTAAAAAAGGTGTAACTCTGGAATAACAATATCTCTTAATATTGTAAACTATACATAACAAAGTCCAGTAAGTAACTGATGCGTAAGGCCATTTTTTAGTTTCTATTTTGTTATATAGTCTAATCGTAGACAATAAAAATAATTTATAAAATTCTAACCATCATAAATTTAGAACAACGAGATAGTTACTATAAGGTCACATTTTATGGGGCAACATAGGGTGGCGTTGGTGTCATGTAAACACCGTTACATAGGGGTGCCAACCAAAGGGTGGGGAGGGAGCTTGGGGCAACTTTCGGGCATGTGAAGAATAATGTGATTTTTTTTAATATGAAATTGTTGTGAAACTAGCCTAATAGCATAACAATATAGATGAGATATAGGAAGAAAGAGATTAATATTTTATTGATAGGTGTGTATTACAATGATATACAAGAGAGGTATATATAGGAGTACAAAACTTGGAGAAGAAGCTAATCTATTTTTAGTGTTGATAACCATATAATAATATATGTTTATAACACTCCCCCTTGGTTATCAACCTAATACGCATGGAGATGCTGCCTCATTAAAAACCTTGCTAGGAAAACCCATTGGGACAAAACCATAGCTAAGGGAAAAAGAGTGCAGTGCGTATTGTCTCCCCCTGATAATCTTGTCTTATTAAAAACCTTACTAGAAATGGAATAAAACCCAATAAAGAGAAAAAAAATGCAACTTGTATGATACTCCCCCTCATTTGAATAAATATCCTTTAAGTAACGTGTGCCGATCTTCCCTGAAAGTTGCTCAAAGCTTTTGTATCCACTAGAATGTCGCTTGATCCCTTGAAGTACAATCCCTTATGCTAAGCAATGCTGTCTGATCTTTAGATGAGACTCTTGGTGCTTCCTTTCGAAAATAAATATCATACGATCCACGATTGTGCTATGTTACATTCTCAAATCTACAAGACTAACCAAACTTGTTTTCATGGGTTAGTAAAATATAATCAAATATCGCTCATACCTGAAATGTTTGTTTCAACTCATTCCAATGTCTCCTAGCTTGACACAGACTATATCATGACAATAAGTTCAACTGAAATATATTATGATCATCATAACTAGCAATACATGTTAATGCATAAATGCATTTAACTATGGTACTCTAAATGCATTTAACTATGGTACTCTAGAATGAGAATCTCTACTTTGGTAGAGAGATGATCATATTTATTTCTTATAACAAGTGATTGAATAACTTTTAACGTACTCAAAAGATAATCTTTCTAATAATAAAATGACCCGATATATGCTCGAAATGTAGGTCAAGCAAGAATTACATTATGCCAAGGTCTTTAATAGAAATTTTCCTCTAAGAGCTCGATAATTTCTCTCGATAATGCGAAGACATCATCACTGTAAATTGTGATATAAAAGAAAAATGTTGATAAAATATGGCTGTTTTTATCAAACTTATATCCCTCTTATCTAAATATCTCGAGTTATACAATACTCGACCCGACTATTTTAGTCCATACATATTTGTCAACCTCATATAGTACGTTTTTTTTTAGGTTTTGATACCAGTGCTTCTAGCATTACCAATGCATGAGGAAATTCTTTTCATTTTATCCAAATATGCATCTGCATTAACTCTTTAAGAGTTTTGCTACATAAACTTGCTTATTTAACACATAGATTTCTATATCATATGCAAGGATATCTTTAACACTTGCTTCGTTTGTAAAATCCATATTGTACAATGCTCTTACATTGTACATTGAGATGCCATAAACACCAGACACAAGTTTTCTATGTATGTTTATTGGTGCACAAGAATTACATCCATAAGATGTTTCAATTAACATTTTAAGCACTCAAATACTTTGGGATACTCATGCGGAATTCCAATTGTATACAACGTATGCAAATATGAATATGTATACAACCATCATATTGTTCTCGAGAACTTGAGTTACATGATTATGATTATTTAAAATCCTTCAAGGACTTTCATGTAAACTTTAAGTATTAAGTAACATGACATTAATAAGACGCATATCAATTCTCTCTCTATATTACCAGACAAATAAAATATTGGAAAGTCACAAATCCACCACTAGAGAATGTGTCTCTTTATAATCAATCATGAGTCATTGCAAAAATTCTTGTGTCACCAATTTTGACTTATATCACTTAATTTGATTTTCATATGATTCGCGTAAAAGACACATTTATATCCAATATATTTTACAACTTTAGTTGTATAGACTGTTGGTCCAGAAACTTTCCATTTCATTAGAGAACTAAACTCTGCCTTATTTGCGTCTTTCTATTTTGGCCAATCATTAATATTCATTCATAGGCAGATCTTAAATCTTGATCCTCCTCATTTAATCATTTTAAGCGCTATTTTATATACAGAAGTATTACGACGTCGATTTTAATTTGATTCCATATATATATATATATATATATATAGACATGATATAAATTAACGAGATCTCTTTAATTTCAGGTACCTGTGGTTCTTCTAGAACCATCATGTCTAATGTCTCTGTAGGAGACCTTCTTACTATAACCTCGACTTGACCATCTTCATTAATTGCTCCAATTTTCGAGGAATTTATTCTTGGAATCGATTAGTCTACCACGTTTCAAGCGTGCTATAGACTCATCACCAATACATGGTTGCCCTTTAGGACACTAATCTTAATTGGAGCATTAGCAGTTGGTATATGTGACTTAGCTAGTCACAATATTTAGGTCAGTGAATATATCTGGTAACTGATTTGTTAATCTTTGTGGATGAATTATCCTTTAAACTTTTGGTTCACATCATTTAATTTGAGGATCAATGATAATTCATGTGTGTCAATTCTATCTCCAACTGCCTTTAATCTCTCCCTCATGTTGGGACTGTTGATCCATTAAAATGGATATCAATTTGAGCTGTAAATAAACTCATCTTTAATGGTTCACTGTATTTAACCATAGATAGCTATTCATACCCAACATGTATTTCCTTATCTCCTTTAAGGTTCCATCTATGTGCGTTGTGGTGGATCATTAAAAATATATATATCGCACAACCAAAATCATTAGATGGGAAATATCTGGTTCCTGACCATAAACCAACTGTCATAGGGAAGAAGTATTATAGCTTGTTGGCTTGATGTGAAATAATGTTGTACATGTAAAATCACACGTAGCCAAATATAAATATGAATGTTGCTCTTACAATCATTATCTTTGTAATCAATTGCAAATGTTTAGTGATCGTCTCAACAAAGCACTTCGTGTCTAAACACGTACATTAAGTGCAAAACTTATTCCAATGATCATTAATAACTCAGGAAATAAATATATGTAATCTGGAATATTGCGTTTACTATCCCATTAGCTAGCCATAAGTCACACAAACTTCAAGTTGTGAATTTGATAACCATTTAGACGATGCATCGATTTAAAACACTAAATGGTATCATGTGTGGATAGATATATCCTTTATTCATCCCAGACTATTCAGGGATTCACACCCCTCTAAGGCTTGTAAATACATAAGTTCCCTTGAGAGCAAACATGACATTTTAAATTGTCAAGAAGAATCTTCTGGTTTTTCAATACATTTCTGTAACGCCCCAAAATATGCAAATTATTTATGTTACAAAAAAAAAAAAAAATCTAGTCATGTTACATTTGACCTAGTTAAGTATTTATGTTAGTAACTTGATTAGAAGGAAGGTTATATGACAAGTAAACAATCTAAGTAATTAGAGGGACCAAACTTGTTAAAAAGGACGGAAGTTTTAATTAAAACAAATAAAAGGAAAAGGAAAAACACAAACACACATTCTGGTGTGTTTGTGTGGATCGATCAGGAGCAGGAGACCAAGAAGAAACCCTAGTTCACAAGAAAGCTTCAAATTGACAAGGAGATTAGTCTCAAATCCGATGCATGAACTCGTTTTCTTGATAATCTAGCCCTAGCAAACATGTGGTAAGTTGTAATTTAAGATTTGATGATATTGTAAGAAGTGGGTTATGATCAATCCACGAAATTGTATGAAATTAAGCATGATTATGTGTTAACATCATCATAGGGAACATGTGTTATGCATAATTTTGACTAAATTGATGTTTAAGGATGTAAACCCACTAGTTGGGTGATTAAGATGACATGGGTGTTCATCATGTCCAATTCTTGTTAAATATTCATGAATTATGTTGTGTTATGATGAACTATTGTTAGATGAATTGAAAGAAATATGGTGTTGATAAGTTTGATGATTCTGTGTTAATGATACTTGTTGATTAATAAGAAGATTTGATGAAATATGAATGAACTAGGAAGATTATGCTTAAACTAGTTGTACATGGTGCTTAGGAAGTAGTACGCACACCAAGTGTTTGATGAAATGTCTAAATGACAATAATATGTGAAATTGTATGCAATTAATGGGTAAACATGTATAGAAGGTGGTATTAATGAAATTGATAGTAAACTAACATGAGGAATGTAATTTAGATATAGTTCATGTGAAGATTATGCTAGGTTGATGTTGAGTATGCTTTATGGTTGTTTGAATTGACTAATGAAAGTCATACGTGAGATATGAAATTGATATGATCGTTCATACGCACAATCATATATGCTAACAAGAATGTGAATGTAATGACATGTGCGGATAGGAGTCATGTCAACGCGGACACAAGCATGGAAGGGCAACGGGCCAAGAAGTCTCAAGTAAGCAAATGCAATTACGGACGCACAAGGTAAGTGAATCCCGGACTTACACTTTAGATGTAAAATGCATTATAGTATAATGGTTATTGTGAATCATGTGAGAAATTATGAAACAATGGAAGTAATAAGTTAAGTTTACGGTAAATGAGTCGAAAGTGGTTAGAAATAGTTCTATTAAATATATGTAAGAAAGAAGCTTACACAATGGTATTATGCATAAGGATGAAATAAGTAGTTATACGCGTAGATATGGGTTAGTTGAAAGTAAGTAAGTGAGACTTGTTATGTGTATACATGGTTATGTTTGTATGAATGAAATCTAATGATGCTAACCGTTTTCCTAGTTAGAATGAAATGGGAATGCAGGTATACTAGTGATGGAAGTTGAAGGTAGACACCGAATTTCAATGCGGGTGGTTTGAATGGATGGATGAATGGACTATCATAATGCGAAAGCATGATATATTGACGTCTAATTATGAAATGTTTAGATTTTATATATTATGTCACCGGTTGCTAATGATGAGATTAAATGTGGTGATTGCAGGTTGTACAGGGTTATGGATGTTTCATCAATAAATGTACGCGGTTGAAGATCGAGTCAAGGCATGGATTGTACGTGGGTGTGTATGTGGTCACTTAATTTGATATATGTATGTTAGTTTTAATTAATTTATAAAAAGGAATTAATGTATTTAAGTGAATGAAAGAATATCATGAAAGAAATTTTAGGTATGTATTTTTCCGCTGCGAATCTTAGGTTAAAACGTGTTAGGGCGTAACAATTTCACATCATCAATACACGGTGTGGTCTAACCGCTCATGCCAACTAATCAAAAGATTCATAAACTTCTAGTTTATGACCGTATATGTTGTCACACCCCAACCGATGGCGGAATCATCGGGGCGCGGCACTGAGCGAAACAGATTGTCCAGAAGTTTCCATAACAACTATCATTACCATTCAATTTAAGTTAACATGTCCCATACCATGTCTCAAATAGCAAAACAAGTTATTACAGACAATAACTAAACAAATATTCTGTTCCGACAACTCAGATTTAAACATAATTAATTCATTGGTTTCTAGGACTCCAGTTCCTAGCTTCAATTTCATCACAGCCCGAGAAGCATATAAACAACCTAGGCACCTGTCACATACGTTAAAATAAAGTCAATACATAAAATGTAAAGGTGAGCATACAAGTTTGATAATAGCATATAGAGTTCGAATTCGTTTACGCATAACCAGCATGTACACATAGTGAAATGAAGCACGTTAGTTATCGACATAGATCCATCGATACCAATGACTGCGGGTTGACTGCCCGAGGCAGTTCGCAATACATGATTACCACCGTAATCCATGCAAGTAAAAGATCCTTAACAACCCCCGTGTGAACGGGTGCTGAGTCCAAACTATAGTACTATCGTTGCTAAGGCAGGTAGACAGCATTCCATGTGTAAACATAACAAACAAGCATTCATAAGCCACGTATAACATGCAATAATGGTTAAGCGTTAAAATAGCTTGAGTAGTGTGATAGTTGTAGATTGAATAGTTGTAACGTATGTAACACCCAAAAGTGCTAAAGCGAAAAGGGTTCGAGTATACTCACAGTGGTATGGATTGAAGGGAGCGCTTTTCAGCGAGTTCGGTTAGCCTGAATAGATTTGATAACGTAACGATAAGTGACGCGTAAAACAGTACAAGTGAGAGTGGGTAGGATGACTAATCGTGCGGATCAGTTATCCGTGAATAGTAGTCATCCGTGCGCATGACCTATCCGTACGGATGGTGATG
Organism: Helianthus tuberosus; assembly: GCA_030545235.1. NCBI lineage: Eukaryota > Viridiplantae > Streptophyta > Magnoliopsida > Asterales > Asteraceae > Helianthus > Helianthus tuberosus. Next base: position 14,778,490 of record CM060440.1, read on the forward strand.
CGTGCGGATGGTGATGCGTGCGGATGGTGTTCCATCCGGATAGATCATCCGTGCGTGTGACTGTCCGTGCGGGTGGCAACTCGTGCGGACTAGTTATACGTGCGGGCGACTTATCCGTACGGTTAGATTGCTTGTGTGGTTAAATGTTCAAGTGGATTGTTTCTTCCTAAGATGTGTTTGTGTATGATGGCTTGTGCTTTGGAGTTTTCGTTGTAGTATTTAGAAAGCACCAAAGTGTTTCTACCTTTCAAGCCGGCCGCGCGGACGGCGGTCCGTGCGTATGGTAGTCCGTGCGGGCAGCCTGTGCGCGCGGGCGGAGACAATCCGTCCGGATAGCCTGTCCGTGCGTACGGCTTGGCCGTGCGGATGAAGATTGTTTGAGTTTCATCTTAAGGCCTTAGTATCTCATGATCCGATGAGTAATCCATTCAGAGGTCGTCCGTCCGGATCGCTCGTTCGTCGATACTCAAACCTCGTTTAGAGAGTGGGTCCCAAGAGTAGTCCGTGCGGGTGACAACCCGTGCGTATGACCCGTACGTGCGTATGGGCTGTACGTGCGTATGCCTCGTCCGCGCGGACAGCTAGTCCGTGCGGACAACTGGTCTGGTTGTCCCGCTCGTCTTCACTTGGTTTCTGCTGTCGTTTATCGAGACGTCCTGATTACGTGGCAACCACTTGGAGTTGTGCTCTTACCCGCGTGACTAGACCGGTCAGGAACCACCCTAACTCGTCCTGCCGGCGACTCAGAACGGTCATTCCGGTTAACCCCGAAATCAGTTGTCTATGGTACAATTCCAGATCTGGAACTAGGGTATCACTATTGACGAGTAAAACACTAGGACTGATCGGATTTGTACCGGTTTTAAGGGTAAAAGAAGGATAGAACTTAGGTCTATTTCTTTCAACTCTTTTATCCCTAGAAAAGTTTAGATCTAGGTGAAATTATTGTAAAAACTTGTAGAAATCGTTTAGATCTGAGATATTCTTGATGGAATGGAGCCGAGCATGAAGTTCTTATGAACTTCATGATGACGTCACCCGCGAATACCTCAAATCCGGATGATTTCATGGTTGAAAGTGAAGATTTGAAAGATGGAAATGTGTAGAGTGGTGTAGTGATCAAAGATGTACAAGAATTAGTGCAAGATCATACCTGGATTGAGAGAAATCTGAGAAAAGGTGAAGAATGCGTGTGGTTCGGACGTCACTTGCCAAAAGTGGAAAAAGTGGAGAGTGACCCGTGTATTTATAGGATGCCAAAAAGGGAAAGGATGAGCCGTGCGCATGGCACGCACCCGGGCAGGTTACCCGCGCGGACTGGCCATCCGTGCGGACTGGCAATCCGTGCGGATTGGCCATCCGTGCGGATGGGCCATCCGTGCGGATGCCACCACCTTGGGCGAGCTCGATGCGATGTTGATTCGGCTCGGATTTACGAGCGGTTTGATAGGGTTTCCTAATTCAAATTACTTTCAGTCCCAACTACTTCTTATACGGTTCGATTCGGGATTCGAGTTCGGGTTCGATCATATTCGAGTTAGACTTCGAGTTCGATTGAGTTCGCTTAATTTATACAACATGAGATAACACAAGGAAAATAACATGCACAGGTAACACGTAAGGCACACACACATATAATCATAAGTAAAAATACGTAGTTCGAGTTACGATTTGGTGTCGATTTGATTAGCTTGCTTGATTAACTTTATCGCATTGTTACTTCCTATCGTTCACAGTCGTAGGTCGATTGAAATACGATTGGTGAGGCTTGATTATTGTAATGTACAACATTTACTCCACATAATCTAAATATAATAGAAACAATTCTACGAGTCATGTCGCGCGAGATCGGTCGTTGACTTTGACTTTCACTTGTGAAAACACGGGGTGTTACAGCTCCCCTTGTTTAGGAAATTTCGTCCCGAAATTAAGCCGAAACTGTAACTAATTCGTGAACCACATGTGAGAGTCCTTAGTTTGAATTTGAAGTCGTTTGGAAGAAATTCGAATTATTGTAGGTCCGGATTTGTCTCCGATTCGATTGCGTAACAATACGTTCAACGTGCGGAATCCGCGAACGTGTGTGGGCTAAACACAATCGTAACGGTGTCGAATCGATCCTACAAGTGGTATCTGTGCAGGTGCTCGATTGCGCTGATCAAACATGCTCAGATTTGAGCAATTTCTTCATCTTTGCAGGGTCGGTGGGACCGACTCGATTGCGTAACTGACCGTGCATCGCGCGGAAACCGTGCACAAGTGAGGTCGATGCACGAGAATATACCAAGGACGTGATTCTATTGATAATCTGACGATTACAAGCTCCGAAAATCACGGAAGAGACTTACTCTATCTAGACTTTCTCTATTGGTGATTCTATTGGTTGATATGAAATCGGACAACACCTGAATCACGATGTCACTATCTCTTGTTTACATACATATTATCATATTTCAAATTCTCTGAAATCTCTCTCGAATACTCGCTGTCCTAGCTGGGCGTTGCTTCTTCGTTAAACAGCTGTGGATACTTTGCCTTCATGTCGCTTTCGAGTTCCCAAGTGAACTCCGCGCCTTGTTTGCCTTCCCACCGGACTTTCACAATGGGAATGCGTGAGCGCCTGAGTTCTTTGGTTTGGCGATCCATGATTTCGACAGGCTTTTCCACGAAGTGCAATGTTTCGTTCACTCGTAAATCATCGAGAGGAACATGTACGGCTGGTTCGTAGATGGTCTTTCGGAGGTTTGACACGTGGAAGATCGGATGGACATTGCTAAGTTCTTCCGGTAATTCGAGTCTGTAGGCGACTTTTCCGATCCTTTCCAGAATCTTAAAAGGTCCCACATACCGAGGCGCAAGTTTCCCCTTTTTGCCGAATCGGACTATACCCTTCCAAGGTGATACCTTTAGGAGTACGTAGTCACCAACGCCATACTCACGGTGCTTGCGCTTTTTATCGGCGAGAAGCTTCTGTCTATCTCGAGCCTTCGCTAGATTGTCCCGAATTTGGAAGATTTTGTCTGTCGTCTCTTGTAGCAGTTCCGGACCGGTTAGTTGCGAGTGACCGATCTCGTGCCACACAATAGGCGACCGACATCTTCTCCCGTATAAGGCCTCAAAAGGTGCCATCTGGATGCTAGCCTGGTAGCTGTTGTTGTACGAGAATTCGACTAACGGAAGGTGTCTATCCCAATTGCCACCGAAGTCTAGAACACACGAACGGAGCATGTCTTCAAGCGTACGAATCGTTCTTTCGCTCTGACCGTCAGTTTGTGGGTGGAACGCAGTGCTTAGATTAAGCGTTGTTCCTAGTGCCGTTTGAAACGTTCCCCACAATCGCGAAGTGAATCGAGCATCACGGTCAGAGATGATGTCACGAGGCGTCCCATGTCGACAAATGATCTCGTTAGTGTAGATTCGGGCTAATCGTTCCACCTTGTAGTCCTCTCGTATTGGCAGAAAGTGGGCTGATTTGGTCAAACGGTCAATGATAACCCAAATACTATCGTAACCCGATGAGGTGGGTGGGAGCTTGGTTACGAAATCCATAGCTATGCTCTCCCACTTCCACATGGGGATTGGAGGTTGTTCGAGCAAGCCAGAGGGTCGTTGATGTTCGGCCTTGACCCTAGCACAGGTTAGGCATCTTCCGACGTAGAGGGCGATATCCCGTTTCATACCCGGCCACCAGTACCTATATCGAAGGTCATGGTACATTTTATCGGCACCAGGATGAATAGAGTATCGGGATTTGTGGGCTTCGTCCATGATGATCTGTCGTAGGTTAGTTCTCCTGGGAATCCAGATTTTGTCTAGAAAGTGGAATATCCCGTTTGATTTGCTCACAAGCTGGGCTCCATCGTGGTAGATTCTCTCTTTCTTCAAGGTGCGCTCGTTGAAACATGCATGCTGGGCGTCGCGGATAAGAGCTTCGAGGTTGTGCTGGGCTTGGACATTTCGAGTGCTAAGCAAATAACTCCGTCTGCTAAGTGCGTCGGCAACAACATTTGCTTTGCCTGGGTGGTAACGAATCTCGCAGTCGTAGTCGTTGAGAAGCTCTACCCATCGGCGTTGACGCATATTTAGTTCCCTCTGATTAAAGATGTGTTGTAGGCTCCTATGATCGGTGAAGATCGTACACTTAGTACCATACAGGTAGTGTCGCCAAATCTTTAATGCAAAAACAACTGCGCCTAGCTCGAGATCGTGGGTTGTATAATTCTTCTCGTGGATTTTGAGCTGACGGGATGCGTAAGCAATAACCTTGTCTCGTTGCATTAAGACGCAACCGAGACCAAGGTTAGAAGCATCACAGTAGACAATGAAATTATCGTTTCCGTCGGGTAGCGTTAGAACAGGAGCATTGCAAAGCATGTATTTGAGGGTTCGAAAGGCAGACTCTTGTTTGGTTCCCCAGACAAAAGGCTGATCCTTATGAGTAAGGGAAGTAAGTGGTACAGCAATCTTCGAGAATCCGTTGATAAATCGTCGATAATAGCCCGCCAGTCCGAGAAAGGAACGGACTTCAGTCGGGTTCTTAGGCGTAACCCAGCTCTTAACAGCTTCAATCTTTGCAGGATCGACGTGAATGCCCTGACTATTTACGATATGTCCCAGGAATTGGACCTCCCCCAACCAAAATTCGCACTTGGAGAATTTGGCGTAGAGTTGATTTCCTTGGAGTAACTCGAGAATCAAACGTAGATGTTGCGCGTGTTCGGACCTCGTTTTGGAATAGATCAGGACATCGTCGATGAACACGATGACGAAACGGTCAAGATACGGTTTACACACTCGATTCATCAGATCCATGAAAACTGCTGGGGCATTGGTTAGGCCAAAAGGCATGACAACGAATTCGTAATGGCCGTAACGAGTGCGAAACGCTGTTTTGGGTATATCCTCCTCCTGTATACGCAGCTGATGATATCCGGAACGCAGATCGATCTTCGAGAAACACGTAGCGCCTTGTAGTTGATCAAACAGATCGTCGATTCGAGGCAGAGGGTAGCGATTCTTGATAGTCAACTTATTCAATTCCCGGTAATCGATGCACATCCGGAACGTCCCATCCTTCTTTTTGACGAAAAGGACTGGTGCGCCCCATGGAGAGGTGCTCGGGCGAATAAAGCCTTTTTCAAGCAATTCCTGGAGTTGGGTTGAGAGTTCGCGCATTTCGGACGGCGCAAGTCGGTAGGGAGCTCTGGCAATAGGATTTGCTCCAGGAATAAGATCAATGCGAAAATCGATATCACGCTTTGGAGGTAATCCGGGAAGATCCTCGGGAAAGACTCGAGGAAATTCTCGAACCACTGGAACGTCCTTCACTTTCTTCTTCTCTTTCTTTTCCTTCTCCGCTGCTACGACATGAGCCAAGAAAGCCCTGTACTCCTTACGGAGATACTTGCTGGCTTGTAGGCATGATATAAGTTTGAGACCCTTCGAAGTAGTATCTCCATAGACGCACAGTGAATCCCCGTTGGCGAGCGAAAAACGAATCATTTTATCGAAGCACACAACTTCGGCATGGTTTTCGCGAAGAAAGTCCATGCCTATTATGACGTCAAAACTTCCTAGTTGCATTGGAATGAGATCGATCGAGAAGACGTGATTATTGAGCTCGAGTGTGCAACCACGAATAATAGAGTTTACAGCGACGGTTCTTCCGGTAGCGACCTCAACTTCGAATGCAGAGGAGAGTCGAGAGCGCTTACGACTAAGGAGTTTCTCAAATTCGAGCGACACAAAGCAATTATCGGCTCCAGTATCAAACAAACATGAAGCATAAATACCATTCACAAGGAACGTACCATTGACCACGTTGTTGTCGGCCTGGGCTTGACGTACGTTGAGATTGAAAGTTCTGGCACGTGCGGCCTGTTGCTGTTGCTGTGGTTGCTGCTGTTGTGGTTGCTGCTGTGGCTGCTGTGGTTCTTGTTTCACCACCCTGTTCGGGCACATGTTGGCGAAATGGTTCGGGTCGCCACATGTGAAGCATGCTCTGGCCTTGACTGCGGGTGCCGGAGGTGCTTGTTGACCCTGTGGGGCAGCGAGTAGGGCTTGATTGGCAGGAGTCTGACGAATACGGCAGTTGGCAGTAAAGTGGCCGTAGACGTTACAATGAGCACAGAAGCGACATTGAATAGCAGTTGGATGATGATAGGTGCAAGTAGGGCAGAGTGGGTGTGGTCCAGTATATGCACGCTTTGCAGGCGGTGCATTGGTCACAGGTGCCGCCACTTGTCGCTGTTGTGCAGGTACAGTCTGAACTGGTGCAGCAGTGATCGCACAGTTCTTGTTGGCGGAGTTGCTCTTTCTCTTGTTCCTTCTCTTGTTGCTTGACGACGTAGGTTCAGCGGTTGGTGTAGCAGTAGTGGCTTGATGCAGATGCTTGGCGGTCTTATCCCACATCCCAGCCTTGACCCTTTTGTCATTGATCTCAGCGGCCAGCAGATAGGTTTCTTCGATCGTGGTAGTCTTAGCCGCTTGCACGAAATCAGCAACGCAGTCGGGCAAGGCTCGGATGTACTTCTTGATGGTAATCTCAGGGGTCTTGACTTGATCGGGACAGATAATGCTGAGCTGCTTGAAGCGAGCAGTGAGACCAGCATTGTCTCCATCCTTCTGATGTATGTGCCAGAATTCATCTTCAAGCTTTTGTCGTTCGTGGGGAGGGCAGAATTCCTCCAGCATGACTTCCTTGAGCTCATCCCATGACAACCCGTAAGCTGCATCATTCCCTCTCTTGTTCCTCTCGGCCGTCCACCAGTCCAAAGCACGGGACTGAAAAACGCCGGTAGCGTTCAGAGTTCGAAGGTCAGCAGGGCAACCACTTTGTCGCAGGGTAACCTCAATAGAGTCAAACCAGTGGAATAGAGCAGTAGGACCTCCTTCGCCTGTGAATTCTTTCGGTCCACATGACTTGAATTGTTTGAAGCTGAAAGGTCTTGCGGCAGCTTTAGGACCCTCAGTCCTTGATTCCTCAGATGATTTGCTGGCATTCTCGTAGACATCACTTACAGCTTTGGCTACACTTTTCGCGATGATAGAGGCAAGACGTTTGTCCCTCTTTTCCTGGCGAGAGAGTTGTTGACGGGATCCAGACGACATTGTCTGCAATAGACATCGCCATGGAACTCAACACATGTATTCGAATCTCACCTCACACGTCTAGGATTGCTAAAGCTCAGTAACACGTACCATGTAACGCATAAAATCACAAATTTACAGAGTTGCACAAAATCACATAGACACATAGAGCACATAATTACAGTATTCCTAATCATATGGGCACAATAAGCAAGAAACACATAAACTTAGTCTCTAAAAGCACCTACGAGCGTAACAAGTATCCTAATTGTTCCTATTGTCGAATTGCTAGCGAGGAGAGGTGTGAGTTTTGTGTTTCAGCAGAAGCAATAGTGTTGGGTCGAAACCAATAATATCTCAAAACGTTAACAAATAACAGAAAAAGCATAAAATTTTCATAAAGATCGATAATCGAAGATGGATTGTCTGCGGCTAATAGACTTCGACTTAACCCAAGTAGCTCGACTATTCTCAAGGATCCTGTACAATGACCTCCAGGACTATGCCTTTGCCTCGATTCTTGGGCGCTGGCGCAATTCCTTTCGGTTAGGTTGTGTCTTCAGACCGTTGGAGTCCATCGAACCTTGGTGGAGTTTTGTAAAAAAACGGGACGAGTCGTCAAGGTTAGGGTTTCACCCCCATCTTGCAACCCCCGTCCTTGTTTCTGATAAAAATTGAGGAGATTATTCATCAAAATATGGATTTCACTCCTGATTTGGTATAATTCTCCTCGTTTGTAGCTAAAAACGCAAGCTGACTAGGCAACTTAGTCGAGAGTTTGCGGTTTTCACACCTATTCTCGGCCTCATCGCCTGTTCACAATTTAAAAATCTCGAGTGCAATGATAGAAAAGAGTAAGTGATAGTGGCGAAATTACGCATGCGCGTGAGTTGGTCTGTTGGTTCCTTAACTATAGTCTAGGTCTCTAAGACTTCGACCCGGACTAGGTCGAGTCTTGCCTAATTCCCTATAGTTATGGCTCTGATACCAATCTGTCACACCCCAACCGATGGCGGAATCATCGGGGCGCGGCACTGAGCGAAACAGATTGTCCAGAAGTTTCCATAACAACTATCATTACCATTCAATTTAAGTTAACATGTCCCATACCATGTCTCAAATAGCAAAACAAGTTATTACAGACAATAACTAAACAAATATTCTGTTCCGACAACTCAGATTTAAACATAATTAATTCATTGGTTTCTAGGACTCCAGTTCCTAGCTTCAATTTCATCACAGCCCGAGAAGCATATAAACAACCTAGGCACCTGTCACATACGTTAAAATAAAGTCAATACATAAAATGTAAAGGTGAGCATACAAGTTTGATAATAGCATATAGAGTTCGAATTCGTTTACGCATAACCAGCATGTACACATAGTGAAATGAAGCACGTTAGTTATCGACATAGATCCATCGATACCAATGACTGCGGGTTGACTGCCCGAGGCAGTTCGCAATACATGATTACCACCGTAATCCATGCAAGTAAAAGATCCTTAACAACCCCCGTGTGAACGGGTGCTGAGTCCAAACTATAGTACTATCGTTGCTAAGGCAGGTAGACAGCATTCCATGTGTAAACATAACAAACAAGCATTCATAAGCCACGTATAACATGCAATAATGGTTAAGCGTTAAAATAGCTTGAGTAGTGTGATAGTTGTAGATTGAATAGTTGTAACGTATGTAACACCCAAAAGTGCTAAAGCGAAAAGGGTTCGAGTATACTCACAGTGGTATGGATTGAAGGGAGCGCTTTTCAGCGAGTTCGGTTAGCCTGAATAGATTTGATAACGTAACGATAAGTGACGCGTAAAACAGTACAAGTGAGAGTGGGTAGGATGACTAATCGTGCGGATCAGTTATCCGTGAATAGTAGTCATCCGTGCGCATGACCTATCCGTACGGATGGTGATGCGTGCGGATGGTGATGCGTGCGGATGGTGTTCCATCCGGATAGATCATCCGTGCGTGTGACTGTCCGTGCGGGTGGCAACTCGTGCGGACTAGTTATACGTGCGGGCGACTTATCCGTACGGTTAGATTGCTTGTGTGGTTAAATGTTCAAGTGGATTGTTTCTTCCTAAGATGTGTTTGTGTATGATGGCTTGTGCTTTGGAGTTTTCGTTGTAGTATTTAGAAAGCACCAAAGTGTTTCTACCTTTCAAGCCGGCCGCGCGGACGGCGGTCCGTGCGTATGGTAGTCCGTGCGGGCAGCCTGTGCGCGCGGGCGGAGACAATCCGTCCGGATAGCCTGTCCGTGCGTACGGCTTGGCCGTGCGGATGAAGATTGTTTGAGTTTCATCTTAAGGCCTTAGTATCTCATGATCCGATGAGTAATCCATTCAGAGGTCGTCCGTCCGGATCGCTCGTTCGTCGATACTCAAACCTCGTTTAGAGAGTGGGTCCCAAGAGTAGTCCGTGCGGGTGACAACCCGTGCGTATGACCCGTACGTGCGTATGGGCTGTACGTGCGTATGCCTCGTCCGCGCGGACAGCTAGTCCGTGCGGACAACTGGTCTGGTTGTCCCGCTCGTCTTCACTTGGTTTCTGCTGTCGTTTATCGAGACGTCCTGATTACGTGGCAACCACTTGGAGTTGTGCTCTTACCCGCGTGACTAGACCGGTCAGGAACCACCCTAACTCGTCCTGCCGGCGACTCAGAACGGTCATTCCGGTTAACCCCGAAATCAGTTGTCTATGGTACAATTCCAGATCTGGAACTAGGGTATCACTATTGACGAGTAAAACACTAGGACTGATCGGATTTGTACCGGTTTTAAGGGTAAAAGAAGGATAGAACTTAGGTCTATTTCTTTCAACTCTTTTATCCCTAGAAAAGTTTAGATCTAGGTGAAATTATTGTAAAAACTTGTAGAAATCGTTTAGATCTGAGATATTCTTGATGGAATGGAGCCGAGCATGAAGTTCTTATGAACTTCATGATGACGTCACCCGCGAATACCTCAAATCCGGATGATTTCATGGTTGAAAGTGAAGATTTGAAAGATGGAAATGTGTAGAGTGGTGTAGTGATCAAAGATGTACAAGAATTAGTGCAAGATCATACCTGGATTGAGAGAAATCTGAGAAAAGGTGAAGAATGCGTGTGGTTCGGACGTCACTTGCCAAAAGTGGAAAAAGTGGAGAGTGACCCGTGTATTTATAGGATGCCAAAAAGGGAAAGGATGAGCCGTGCGCATGACACGCACCCGGGCAGGTTACCCGCGCGGACTGGCCATCCGTGCGGACTGGCAATCCGTGCGGATTGGCCATCCGTGCGGATGGGCCATCCGTGCGGATGCCACCACCTTGGGCGAGCTCGATGCGATGTTGATTCGGCTCGGATTTACGAGCGGTTTGATAGGGTTTCCTAATTCAAATTACTTTCAGTCCCAACTACTTCTTATACGGTTCGATTCGGGATTCGAGTTCGGGTTCGATCATATTCGAGTTAGACTTCGAGTTCGATTGAGTTCGCTTGATTTATACAACATGAGATAACACAAGGAAAATAACATGCACAGGTAACACGTAAGGCACACACACATATAATCATAAGTAAAAATACGTAGTTCGAGTTACGATTTGGTGTCGATTTGATTAGCTTGCTTGATTAACTTTATCGCATTGTTACTTCCTATCGTTCACAGTCGTAGGTCGATTGAAATACGATTGGTGAGGCTTGATTATTGTAATGTACAACATTTACTCCACATAATCTAAATATAATAGAAACAATTCTACGAGTCATGTCGCGCGAGATCGGTCGTTGACTTTGACTTTCACTTGTGAAAACACGGGGTGTTACATATGTATTACTTGTACGTAAGTAATACAAAATATAAGATACGATAGAACAATTAACTATCATTTCAAACTGTCACGTCAATTTTCATCGTCTCCACATATTATCTTCATATAAGTACTCCCATAATTTACCACTTCTAGTGGTCAATCTCATTATAACCATTATTACAATTTTAATAGTCGATCTAATTATTAACTTCATTATCATAACAATCTCATTATCAACTTGGTTATGATAGCACTTCTGGTGATCGATCCCATTATTAACATGTCCGTCATTACAAATATCTCAATTATGTCCATGATCACGACATTTTAATGATCGTTATATAATCACATTAAATTCAAGGAATGAAGTAGAAACAGTACAAGCTTTATAGCTTTTCATTCTTTACCCGGTCACACGGATATGAGATGATTTCAAACTTTTCATACTCTTTTAATGATATCGCTACTTCAGAAGCATATCTCTCATGTGTGAAAAAAAAATATTTTCCTCATAGATAATCTTCTCACCGCATAATATAAGTTGAGAAGCAATTACATGATTGAGTCATGTTACTCGTCTAAAAATTAATGACCTTCTGTAATTGGATTATGAGACGTAGGGAGTATGACACTTGGGTGTCACATCTAACTATATCTATATATTTTTAAGAATGATAATGGAACAAATCATATACACTTTCAATAGTGATCATTTTCCAATAAAATCGTTAAACATCATTCTCTATTTGATGAAATCAACTAAGTGACTTTCAAAGCATTGTGACTCCATTAAAAAAAAACTAATATATGATGAAAGGCACAATGAAATCATATGACATTGATTTATGATAAGATCATATGAAATTAAGTTATATATGTATAGATATGAAATTCATAGTAGAGTCTTAAATAACTCAACAAATCATGTTGCTGCATCAAATCTCATATTTATAGCGATTGTAAAGTTTCGACTTTTTATCAAACAAAAACAATGACACCATATTAATTAGTTTAACCAAATGATTAAGAACTTTACAATCAAAGGTTGTGAGTACTATAATCGACCAACTAAAAGCAAAACTCATGGATATTAGAATACGAATTTACTTGTAACTCACTTAGTTTTCTAAATTAAAACTAAAACATCACAATCTCTATATTCAAAGCGTGTATCTACGCAAAATTTCGGTGTGTGTTTGAATGTGTAGATATAATATATATAAAAAAAACTAATAATCAACTTTTACTAGTAATCTAATATGATCTTACCATCTATTTGGAACTCCATATACTTCTCTAGTCCAATCAAGATATCTTTTATATGTTATAAAAGTAACACACCATAATATATGTATTTTCTTAAAAAAAAAAATATGATTATAATAATCCAAACTCTTAGTTACCGAAGATAAGTCAATATCATAATTGTGGAATACATAAGTAACATTATATATAAAATTCACTAAAATAAATAACATATAGTTTGTCTAAAATTATTACCGAGGGATTAAAATAAACCAATGATTTATACCAAAATAACTTATCTCAACTAATTTGTAACAAAATAATTATGGAGTTATACTATAAAATATAAACTAAATCATGTGATATATTTGTTAACAAAATATATGTTTTGGTGGGTTGGGCTGAAAATCTTACTATTGTTGATTCAAAAGAAAACATTGAAATTAATAATCGTATATTGAAAATTGATAATTTATCACAAATACTTGCTACTAGTTTTCAAAGCTTTACAATTTTCAAAATTTTAAATTACAATTAATCAAAGCTTTTGTGTTGTCCGTTTTCTTTACCTTTATCGATTAAGTGTAGATTATACGGAAATTCCGGTGAAGTCATAGAATTCATAAAATTTAAAACTAGCAAAAAGAATTATAACCTTTATACTATCTAGAAATTGTAAATATTTAATACGTAAATTAACCGATTTGCTTTTAGTTATATAAATTACATGTTTAGCATACTTGTACGAAACATATTCAATTAGGAAAAAGTCATAAATTATTACCTTCATTGTTGAGTAAAAAGAAACATACCAGAGATAAAGAACTTGGATGATCGGAGCAGTTTATCACCGAATCTCGATCTCGGTGTCGGCTCTTTTGCACAGCAGTAATTCCATCGTCCGATGACACGGTGGTGGCTCGTAGCAGTGCAATATCGTTGGCGGTGACTCGAACTGAGATAAGAGATATCAATTACGATCGAGATGATCGTGCTGATAACGTGTTGTGAAACTAGCCTAATAGCATAACAATATAGATGAGATATAGGAAGAAAGAGATTAATATTTTATTGATAGGTGTGTATTACAATGATATACAAGAGAGGTATATATAGGAGTACAAAACTTGGAGAAGAAGCTAATCTATTTTTAGTGTTGATAACCATATAATAATATATGTTTATAACAGAAATAATATACTCGTCCAATTATATCTAGTCATCTCAATACAATATAGCACGTTTTAGATAACGTCTCATACCCCCCCCCCCCCCTCGTGATGTGAAAGATGAAAAAAAGTACGCCTACGTATCACCTACCTAATACCACATCACAACACCTTTCTCTTAATAAAGCCCGAACAGAGTCTCTCCATAACGTAGTCTAGTAAAGTTTCATTTTTTTTGGCAATTTCAATATATGGTTGAAGAATTTTTATATTAAAAAAAACACAATAGTCTTTTCTAGAGTTGAGTTGAGATCCTGTACTAACAGTGCTAACTGTAAGAACCGTAAGAACAGATATGAGTCATTGATAGTTTAAATCAATGGTTCGTATTGATTACAAATAAAACTCCTATAATTAATACTATCAAGTTAGGGGTATTTTAGTTATTTAGCCATTTCCCATTAAATACTAATTCCATCAAGTTTTTTTTAAACTAAAATAACTTTCATTATATAAAAAAAAATTATACCATAAAATAAAATTTATTTATTTTATCTTTAATATGATTGCTATACTTTTTTTTATAGAAGTGAGTTTTATAAAAGTTACAAAAAGATGTTTTATAACTGTGCTAATTATATAGTTGGAATGTTTTAATATGAAAAATGTACTGTAATGATTTTAAATATATACGTAAGTTCTTATTTTGTTATGTAATTCTTATGTGTTGCTATTTGTTCTTTTTGTGTTGTTATTGGTAGCCTATTTGGAATAATCTTGTTTTCTACTAGTTATGTAATAGTATGTGTTATTTACAAAATTAAAACAAAACATGAAGTTGTGCTAGCATGTAACAATATGTTTTGTTTATAAAATAAAAAAAAATAAAAAATTCTGCTAATTATGTACTAGTATTTGTTGTTTACAAAATTAAAAAAATATGAAATTGTGCTCATTAATGTGTTGATTAAATCGTTATGTTAATTACGGGATGTGCTGAAAGTGGTGGTGTTGATTACAGTGTTAGAGAGGACGGGGCCGTCCGTTATTCTATCACGGAAGAGAAGTTCAACGCGTTAATGTCCACCGCCGGCAACAAGTATAACGCGTGATGAGTTCAACGAAATCGATTTTCGTTATTTGTACAACGCGTTATTCTTTTGTTTTGTGTGTGTAATTGTTGGTTGGGGGGAAATTGTTGGGTGTGGTGGTGAGTGATGACCACCCCGCCTAAAAAAGGTTGTGAGTGATGGAAAAATGGTTGATGACATGGCGGAACTTGATTGGTGCTTGTGAGTGATAGATTTTATCACTAGTGAACCACCCCGTGTCCTCTTATGCGTTATATGATCCTATACCATCTTTTCTAATGATAAATTGTTAATTTTGACTATAAATCAACCACTATTTTACATTTTCACTTTAACACCATACACAAATGAACCTCTTTATCTCCATCACAAACCAACTCCATGCTCATGCACCCCCACATCACTCCAGTAACCTCTCAATCCCCACAAAACCCCACTCTACACCCACCATTGAACCCAATTCAACAGTCTCTTCATGGACTTCTTCAATTGCTCATCATTGCCGAACCGGCCGCTTAAACCATGCTGCTACAAACTTCACCCGCATGAGACTCGCCGGAGTTGAACCCAATCACATCACCCTCGTCACCCTCCTCTCCGCCTGTGCCGAATTCCCATTTCACGCTCTTTCTTTTGGTGCTTCACTTCACGCACTTGTTTACAAATTTGGTTTTGAAAACGTGAAGGTGGGTACGGCTGTTATTGATATGTATTGTAAATGTAACCGGTTAGATCTTGCTAGATTGTGTTTTGAGAAGATGGGTTTAAAAAATAACGTGACTTGGAACACTATGGTTGCTGGGTTGATGAGATTTGGAGATGTTGGTGATGCGGTCCAGGTGTTCGATGAAATGCCTGAGAGAGGTGTTGTTTCTTATACGGTTTTAATTGATGGGTTTGTTAAGAAAGGATGTTATGAGCATGCTTTGGAGTGGTTTCAGGCTATGCAGGCTGATGGGGTTGAACCGGATTATGTTACGATTGTGTCTGTAGTTTCCGCGTGTGCGAATTTAGGTGCGCTTAAGTTAGGGTTATGGGTTCATCGCGCTGTGTTAGGCGGGAGTATGAAATATAACGTTCGGGTTAATAATTCGTTGATTGATATGTATTCTAGATGCGGGTGTGTTGAGTTCGCGGTTCAAGTGTTTCACAGCATGTCGAAACGCAATCTTGTGTCGTGGAACTCGATTATCGTGGGCTTCGCGCTTAATGGAAACGCGGAGCAAACTCTCGAGTATTTCTATCGGATGCAGAAAGAGGGTTTCGAGCCGGATGGAGTGACGTTTACCGGTGCTTTAACCGCGTGTAGCCATGCTGGTTTGGTCGACGAAGGTAGGAAACTATTTGATGCGATGAGAAATGTTCATAAAATATCCCCTAGAATCGAGCATTATGGATGTTTAGTAGATCTGTATAGTCGCGCCGGCATGTTAGAAGAGGCCTTGAAAGTTATAGAAAACATGCCCATGGTACCAAATGAAGTTGTTCTGGGATCGGTTCTAGCAGCCTGCAAAGCGGCGGGTGATTTACGATTAGCTGAAAAGTTAATGAGGTTTATTAGCGAGTTAGACCCGAGTGGTGACTCTAATTACGTTCTTCTTTCGAATATGTATGCTGCGGGAGGAGAGTGGCAAAAGGCGAGTAATGTGAGGAGGAGAATGAAAAGTAGGGGCATAGAGAAGAATCCAGGTGTGAGTTCTATCGAGATTAATGGTGTTGTTAAACAGTTTGTGGCTGGTGATAAATCTCACATCGAGTCAGAGCTTATTTACGACATGTTAGATAATCTTTCTCGTGAACTAATGATCTCCGGGTATCTACCGGAAGCTAATGTGAGTGTATCTTGGTTTTAAAAAGCACGCTTGAGGGGCGAGGCGATTTGGAAAACGTCTCAGGGTCTTGAGGTGGTGTCTCGTGCACATCTTGGTCACAAGTAGGGCTCGTTGGAGGCTAATATGTAATAACAGCCAATGGGATGAAGTAGTTATGATCAATGGTTTACTTGATGAAATGATTGATATGGAAAAGAGATACGGTTTCTGGTTGTACATAAAGCTTATTTGTTGCGTACGAGAAGCTCCTGCCTCTCGTCTCGACTATTGGACAGGCCTCATGCATTCAGTTTATCAGGTGCTGAGTTTAATGTTTAATCACAGATCAGTTTGCTATGATGTATATGTTGTTTTATGCTACTGGATGCTCTTGTTGGATCCATACATACACTTTGATGACACATGATAATGTAGAGATATGTTGAATCTTACGCGTGTTGTAGATTGCCGGATTTTATGTATCAAACACGCGAAATATTATAGTATGGCTAATAAGGCATGATCATATAGGGTCATACACATAGAGTTGGCACTAATAACATATTTGAATATGTTCAACTCGAAAAGCGTTGTATAAGGTGTAGTCGATAGTCACATGGTTATTGTGACTAGAACTAGGGTTGACATTCCATAGAGCATCGACATCGACATCGAATATAGTGTCAACTATCTTGTTTTTTTCGATCAGGATTCAAAGTGATCACGTCCATAGTGTCAACGTATCACCAAGCGAAGAGGAAAATATCTCGTAATGACTACATACACTTATTCTCGTACTTAAGAATGACACTTATAACGCTTTTGTCAAAGAGGAGTATTAAAACTATGTCGAAGCATGGGATTCCTCACGTCTAACAAGCGAGATAGGTACGAGAATACAAAGATTCTATCATTTTCGAGATTCACTTGGTGTTCGATAGATTACTTGAACACAACATTCTATTCTATTTACACATGACCAAAACAATCAACAGCTCGTTTGCAAAGCATTAACACCGATGAATGGACAATTAACATCATATGTAACATATATCATAATCAAGCATGGTTTAAAATAAATCAAACCAAGATAATCAGAATAAGTAGATATCAATATATCATCCGTGGTTAATCATCATCTTGTGCAAACTGCAACATGTTCTGGCACATGACCACGGCACGGTTGTTTCGCATTCGGCATTCCTAAAGGGCTTGTAGCCTGGTTTTACCAAAGAGTTAATTAATGTGTTTTGGGTTTTTGGGCCCATGAGGAAGCCCAATAATTTTTAAGGCCCATTAGTTTTTTTTGGGTGATATATATATGAAGAGGAGATCAGAGGGATCACAAAAAGTCTAGTACAAGCATTAGAAAGAAGAAGAATTTTCGTCACCTACAAACCTAGCTGCAGAGATTGTCGATTTCACGGAGATTGAACCGTTCGATCGTTTTGATTTTTGGACACAGTCATTACAACATCAGGGCGACCTTATCCAACGGTGGGTTTGTGTTAATCATGTCCGGAAGTCTGGTTTCACAGCTTCTGTTCGCTGCTGCAGATTTTGGTTATATTTCCTTCTTTTGTCTTTGTTCTTGATTCCATATGCTTGAAGTTGTTGATTCCAAGTGTATGATGTTTATTGTATGCCTCTAGTATTCCTAGGGAAGACTTTGTATTGCTCTAAATTGGTGATAGTGGATTTGAAGTGGCTCTAGTAGTCCTGTGGTTTTTACTCTCGTCTTGAGAGGTTTTCCATGCTAAAATTTGGTGTTCTTGTTATTGTTTTCGGGTTGTTTAGATTGTAGTTGGTATACTCTATTTTTTGCATCCTCACAGTTTCATTCAAGTTTGGGAAAATTCTTGGTCAAACGAAGTTTGCTTCCGCGTTTGTGCTTACCGTTTGTGACCGGGTTTCGCGTTTTTTCCCATCATAGTGGTATCAGAGCCATTGGCTCTTGTTATTGGGTTGAAACTTGATTGAATGATGGAAGCTAATACAAGTAGGATTGTGAATTTGAATGGTTCTAATTATCATGTTTGGAAAGGGAAAAGGGAAGATCTCCTTTGTGTGAAGGATTATTATATGCCTGTTTTTAATACCGACAAACCGGATGATAAAACAGATGAAGAGTGGAATATATTGCACAGAAAGGTTTGTGGTTATATTCGCCAATGGGTTGATGATAATGTTTTGAACCATATTAGCGGTGAGACTCACGCTCGTACTTTGTGGAACAAGCTTGAGGAGTTGTATGCTCGGAAGACCGGAAACAATAAACTGTTCTTGATTAAACAGTTGATTAACTTGAACTACAATGATGGAACTCCTGTTACTGATCACTTGAATGTTTTTCAGGGTATTATTAATCAGCTTGCAGGAATGAGTATTAAGTTTGAAGACGAGGTACAAGGCTTATGGCTTCTTGGTACTTTACTGGATTCTTGGGAGACTTTTAGGACATCATTGTCCAACTCTGCAGCAAATGGTATTATTACTATGGAAATGGCTAAAGGCGGTATTTTAAATGAAGAGATGAGAAGAAAATCGCAGGGTTCCTCTTCACATTCGGATATCTTAGTCACAGAAAGCAGGGGGAGAAGTCAAAATAGAGGTCCGAGTAACAAAGGGAAGCATCGTAGTAAGTCCAGAGGTAAGTTCGCTGATTATGAGTGTCATCATTGTGGTAGGAACGGACACACAGTTAAATTTTGCAGACAATTAAAAAGGGAGAACAAGAAAGCTAATTACAACAATCAAAAGAACAACCATAAAAAGGATGATGGTGGCAATGACACTGCTGAAGTTAATACTGCTACCGAAGAGTTCTTCATTTGTTGCGATTATGATATGGTGAACATTGCACGTGATGATTCGAGTTGGGTTGTTGACATTGGTGCTACATGTCATATAACATCACAAAGGGAATTTTATTCATTTTATACCCCTGGTGACTTTGGGGTTGTTAAGATGGGTAATAATGGGCTATCAAAGATTGTAGGTGTTGGGGATGTTTGCTTGAATTTTGACACTGGGATGGAGTTGGTTTTACACAATGTAAAACATGTTCCAGATATTAGACTTAATTTGATCTCCACAGGTTTACTTGATGATGATGGTTATCATAGTACCTTTGGTGATGGTATTTGGAAACTCACTCGTGGTTCTTTGATTGTGGCAAAAGGTAAAAGAAGTTCAAAGTTATACAGAACGCATCCTAAGATCTCCAAAGATTCGGTCAATTTATTAGTGAATGATGATATGACCAACTTGTGGCATAGGAGACTTGCTCACATGAGTGAAAATGGGTTATCTATTTTGTTGAAGAAGAATGCCTTGCCCGATTTGCATGATGTTCATTTGAAGAAGTGTTCTCATTGTCTGGCATGTAAGCAAAAAAGAGTTTCTTTCAAGAGTCACCCTCCTCATAGGAGAGACAATATACTTGATTTAATACATTCGGATGTTTGTGGTCCTATGAAGACTAGAACACTTGGGGGCTGCTTGTACTTTGTCACTTTTATCGATGATCATTCGAGAAAAGTTTGGGCCTATACTTTGAAGTATTAGATGTGTTTAAGCAGTTTCATGCCTTAGTTGAGAGACAAACTGAGAAGAAGCTCAAGTGTATTCGAACAGATAATGGAGGTGAGTACATTGGTACTTTTGATGCTTATTGTAGAGAGAAAGGTATTCGGCACCAAAAGACTCCTCCAAAGACACCACAGTTGAATGGTTTAGCAGAGCGGATGAATAGAACATTGGCTGAAAGGGTTAGATGTTTATTGTTACATGCAGGGTTGCCTAATTCCTTTTGGGGTGAAGCTTTGAACACCGTAGTAAATGTTATTAATCGTACTCCTTGTGTTCCTTTGTCTTTTAATGTTCCTGACAGGGTTTGGAGTGGAACAAATGTTTCATCCGATGATTTGCGGGTCTTTGGATACAAGGCTTTTGTGCATATTCCCAAAGATTAAAGAACAAAGCTTGATGTAAAGACCAAGCCATGTATATTCCTTGGTTATGGGGGAGATGAGTTTGGATACAGGTTTTATGATCCAATCTCGAAGAAACTCATAAGAAGTTTCGATGCTGATTTTATTGAAGATCAAAGTTTGAAAGATATTGAGAAGACAAAGATAATTCCTCAATATACAGATGATCTTACTGATTTGGATCCAGTTCCTCCACAACTCTCTGAGCCGCATAATGAAGATGATAATCAAAATAATGAACATGGTACCGATAATGATGTTCCAGAGCATCAAGAATTAGATGAGGGTTCTCATCCAGAGTTACCAGTATCAGGTATGCCAACATTTGTCCTGTTGGACCGTTTAACGACCTCGAAAAGTCAGTAAAGAGTGTTCATCTTCAAATACGAAGGCGGAATCAACGTAAAAGAAGTCATAACAGCTAGTTTCCTTTTAATCTATCTTTTCTGATTAATTTCCGTGCTTTTACAAAGTATTCTGAAACAAATCCGACAGCACCTTCTCATACAAACACATACGAGTCCCCTTCAAATGAACAACACACTAACCTATATATAGACCCTAGGATTTCGCTTGAACTTGTAACAGGCTACTTCAAGCGAAATCTCCTGTCTTAATTTCGCTTGAACCAAACATGAACACTTTCAAGCGAAATCTTCTAGTTAGACATGTAAAACCCTAATTTAAACCCTATTGTGTGCTCGTTCATTCTATCTAGACCTAAGACTCGATTAAGACGTAATCAGCAGACATTTAGTGCACCAACAGACTCCCCCTTGGATGTTGATGAAGTCTTTGGCTCCAAGTCTTTGTCTTTATCAATCTCTAATCATTGAAAAACTCTTTTCAATCCTTAACTTCAAGCTTTAAACTTCAATCTCCCCTTTGATCGTTGATCCAGACTCCCCCTTTCACAGACTCCCCCTCTCAATATGCTAGAATCTGAGATATCTGGTTCAAGCTTTGACAATTAGCTTCCGTTGGGAATAATGAAGTCCAAACCTGTTACTCAACCAATAACTATTACAATTCTATCTTTTCAACAATAAATCACAAAAAATCAATCAGTTTTAGCAACCCACTCAAGTATTCAGGTCCAAGTTAATGACCCTGATTACTCAATTAGCCTACCAAGTTCAATTTAATGACCTTGGTTGATCTTTTGACGAAACGAACTGATTTTGAAAATATTTTTCAAACAATTTACACATTTCTGAAAATAACAAGTATCAAATTAATGAACTTGTTTTTGACTTTTCAATAAATCAAACTTCATCAAGATAAGCTCTCCTCATTCTTCAGTTCAGAATCTCCTGCATCTGCTTCAAACGACTGAGAATCCAACAATCAACTCTCCACTTTGGTTTGTCAGAAAATAAAGCAGAAATAATTTTTTTTTGGATTTTATCTAAGTGTTCTAAACTAAGAAATGAAATATAGAAAACTTAAATTGCAGAAAGTAAACAAAGTAAACTATTTACAAACAAATTTTGGTGAGCGTGTCAGGGAATCATATCAGCTTTCAGACAAATTACAAGTACCGTTAAGCTTCATTTCATACTCAGACTTAAACAATTCACCTCGATTGTCGATATACTGATCCATCTTAAATTTCCACACAAGTTTCAATTTACTCAGGATACGAATTAGATGTCTTATGAACTTAGCTCATTCATGTGTCCCACCTCTTGAATATACTCCCGTATCCAGAATCCCAAAAATCAGTCTTACAGGTGAGTATACTACAATGATATCTGTATATAAATTAGGTATGCGAGGGCCGAGGGATCTCAGGTCGATACTTCCGTATACGCAGAGAGATATCAGCTTCGACTTTACGGTATGTCCCCTTTAGAGGATCTTTTAGCTACAACAGCAGCGACTATCAATTTTATTATTTCATCAGCATGCTAAGGGTTTATGCTATGTTTCAAGCATTGCAGAAAGTATTATCCAAGGACTAGGTCAGAACTTCCATTCAGCAGAAGTCCCGGAATAATACCCCAGACATCATTGAGTATAAAGACCTAGTATATCAGATTATGAGACCTTTCAAACGAGATTTCAGGGGTTACATATATATCCAAGTAGTGTTCCCCACGAATTTCGCAAGTTTGAAATTTTAGGTTTATATCACGAATAAATCTACTAGATGTGTGAAAACCTATCGACACATCATTAGTGAGACTGTTTAACTCAATTAAACTTTACAAATCTTTAGCATACTGTAATTATCTAGCCGATGTACTATCATTTTCCCTATATACACAAGCTCTTTTTCAGATTTTATCATGTTTTTGTATTTTTACATTTTTTACTGTTTTTGTATTTTCTGAAAAAAAAATAAACTATATACATCTATTATATACATCTATCTACTCCCCCTAAATACCAAAACAAGTAAAAAATCGACAAACCATTGCAGATTGTTTCTCGTCTTCATCCGCAACAGTACTTTCATCAACGCCAATTATGCCATCCAACACCGACAGAAGCTTCATACCATTCAGTTTTAACAAATATTTAAACCGATTTTTATCAAAAGCTTTGGTATGTAAATCAGCTTTTTGTTCGTCAGTGTGGATTTTCTCAATTCGTATCAACTTTTTCTCAAAACAATCACGAATAAAGTGATGACGAATTTCTATGTGTTTAGTTTTAGCGTGATGTACTGGATTCTTTGTTATATTTATTGCGGCCTCATTATCAACAAAAAGAGGTGTGTCAAGAAACTGCAAACCTTAGTCGCGCATCTGTTGCTGTATCCACAAGATCTGAGAGCAGCAACTGCTAGCAGAAACATACTCCGCTTCACATGTAGATAACGCCACAGACGTTTGTTTCTTACACTGCCAGGTAACCAATCTAGAACCAAAGAACTGGCATCCTGCAGTTGTTGATTTTGAATTGACTTTGCAGCATCCGAAATCCGAATCGGAATACCCTTCGAGCGTAAAGTCGCCTTTCCTAGGATACCACAACCCCAATGAAGGAGTTCCGTTCAGGTAGCGCAATATCCTCTTCACAATGATCATATGCGATGCTCTCGGGTTAGACTGAAATCTTGCTGCGAGGCACGTTGGGTACATGATATCAGGACGTGAAGCTGTTAAGTACATCAAAGAACCGATCATGGAACGGTAGAACGTTTCATCAACCCTGTCTCCAGTGAGATCTGGGTGAATCCCATGATTTGTTGCAATTGGGGTAGCAGCTGGAGTAGAACCTGACATCCCAAATTTCTCTAGAATATCATGAACGTACTTCGTTTGATGAATGAAAATTCCCTCAGGAAGTTGTTCAACTTGTAGACCCAGAAAGAATTTCATCTCCCCCATTGATGACATTTCGAATTTTTGCTTCATCACTAATTCAAAATCTTTACATAGACTTTCATTCGTCGACCCAAAGATTATATCGTCCACATAAATCTGAACTATCAGAAGATGACCGTCGACCTCTTTAGTGAACAGAGTGGCATCCACTTTTCCACGAATGAACTTGTTGGCTAGTAGGTGTTGAGACAATGTCTCGTACCAAGCTCTCGGGGCCTGGTGTAAACCCATACAACGCTTTGTCCAATAAGTAGACCTTGTTTTTGTGGATTGGATCGGTGAAGCCCGGCGGCTGACCGACATAAACCTCCTCTTTAACCTTCCCATAAAGAAACGCCGATTTAACATCCAACTGATAAACTTTGAAGTTCTTCCAAGACGCAAATGCTAGGAAAATTCTGATCGCCTCTAGTCGTGCTACAGGAGCATAGACTTCGGTAAAATCAATCCCCTCCTGTTGACTAAATCCCTGAACAACGAGTCGAGCTTTATTTCGAATCACAACTCCTCTATCGTCTCTTTTGCACTTGAACACCCACTTGGTGTTTATCTTTCTCTGACCATCCGGCAAATCAACTAACTTCCACACTCCTAATTTCTCGAATTGACTAAGTTCCTCCTGCATTGCATTGACCCAAGAGTCTTCAGTAAGCGCCTCTTTGTAAGTTCTTGGTTCAACCTGCGAGATAAAACAACTCAATGAGAATTCAGTTTGCAAAGGAGCAACTTTTGTATAAAAACATGTAAGCCCTTTATCAATCTGTCTTCGAGTGCGAACGCCTGTCTGCAATTCTCCTATGATCAACTCCTCTGGATGATATGAAAAAGTTCGCGGCATCACTTCGCTTGGAACATCTACATTTCCCTCCAGATTAGTAACATTCTGTTCTGCATCTTGTTCACCAACTTGGTTTGTTTGACTTGAAATCTGAATTTGCTCCCCCTCAGAATCTGAATCACCATGATCAAATACTGGCATGTTTTCAGCTTCTAGATTATCATTCTGAGCCGACTGATTATCCTGAGCAACTTCATTCTGTTGGACATCATCATGTTCTCCAGCATTACTCGGACCTGCTTCATCGTCATTTGAAGTTTCCTGTGGTCTCCTCGAATACTCAGCTGGGAACCTTAGCTGCGACTCATATTCACGCAAAATATCCAACTCATCAAAGAAATCTTCATCATCCTCTGATTCTTCTCTCATGTCAAACGAATCCCACAGTTTGTCATAATGATAACGCCATCAATCACCAGGATTCTGTGGCGGCATAGTATAACCTTGACATTCAACATTTACAACTTCAATAATCCGCTTCTCACTTGGAACGAAGACACGTCGCATCGGATTTGCATAACCAACAAAAATTCCCTCAATGCTCTTCGGACCAAACTTTCCATGAGGCTCTATAACTGTACAGGGTGACCCGAACGGTTCTAGATACTTCAAATTTTGTTTGCGGTTATTGATTAGCTCAAAGCATGTTTTGTTGAACTTCTTGACAGTGAGAACCCTGTTGAGCGTATAGCATGCGGCGGAAACAGCTTCAGCCCAAAAATTAATCGGTAACTTTGAATCTGCAAGCATAGTTCTAGCCGTCTCGATTAGTGTCCGGTTTTTGCGTTCTGCAACTCCATTCTGCTGCGGAGTGTACGGAGCACTAAACTCATGCAATATACCTCTTTCATCACAAAATTCTTCCATCTTGCTGTTCTTGAATTCAGTACCATTATCACTACGAATTCTTTTAATACGCCTTTGGTATAAATTCTCAATTTTTCTGAACAACGCCATCAAACTATCAAACGTTTCATCTTTCGTCTTTAAGAAAGAAACCCATGAAAATCTGGAATAATCATCAGTAACGACAAGACAGTAGTAATCTCCTGTAATACTTTTGACATTCACAGGACCAAACAAATCCATGTGAAGTCTTTCCAGAGGTCTCGAAACTGAATTGACTTGCTTTGTAGGGTGTGACTTTTTCTTCTGCTTGCCTTTGATGCAGCTAATGCACTCCCCTTCCAGATGAAAACCTTTGATATTAACACCCAAAACCAAATCATTGTGCACCAAATGATTCATTTTTCTAAGATGTATATGCCCCATCTTTCGGTGCCACAATTTCGATTCTTTCTCAGTTGCTCTAGACACAAAACAATGTGCTTGACCAGTAGTTGTAGTTGCTACACTCATATCTAACACATATAAATCATTCACTCTAGGTGCCCGCATGATAATCCATTCTTCAGGGATAACAAATCCTGGTTTCAAGATCAAACATTCTTTGTCCGTGAAGTAAGTAGTATACATATTGTCACAAATCTGCGAGATACTAAGCAGATTGTTTTCCAGCTCAGTGATGTAGTTAACTCTCTCAAACGTCACAATCCCATTGGATAACGTTCCTTCACCAACAATTCTACCACCTTCATGACCTGCAAATCCCACATAACCACCATTGATATTCCTCACATCATACAGCAATGCAGTCTTTCCTGTCATATGTCGAGATGCGCCACTATCCATGATCCATCTTGAAATGGCTCTTGGAAGATCCTGCACATACCACAAGTTGATTTCAAAACATTTCAATAAAAATGCCGATTCATGCTTCGCGATCAAGGAAGCTCCGGCAATTCAAACTGCTTAGATGAACATGGTGTCCACCCAGGCCTCATCAGCCTTAGGTGTAACCTTGACCCTCGCAATTTGAATTTTGAAGTTTTCAGCCTTCAAAGGTGGAAAATTTGCATCATAATCAACCGAAATTGATTCTTCATCCTTTTTCACTTCAGAAGTTGAAATTTTCATCTCTATTTTTGGTTTCCAAACTTGTTGAGGTAAAGCAACCTGTTTACAAAACTTGTTGTTTTTAGTGACCACTTTCTTTACAGGTTCATTTTTCACTTTGATGTTGTTATTTTTCACACTCTTTTTCTCAACAACGATTGGTGCTTTACCCTTCACATCAACTTTCTTCTGTTGAATCTTCACAGTTTCAGTCTTAGGCTTCACATTGGTACACTTTCGTGCAATGTGACCCACTTGATTACATCTAAAACATGTTCGAGTATCGACAACTCGACTTGTGCCTTCAGACTAATAATGTGAAGCTCTTTTCTCAAAAAACTCTTCATTCGATTTTGAAAAAATCTCATTTTCCTCATCAGAAAGTGAACTTGAGCTGTTCACAAACACTTTCTTTTCAGCAAACCTTTTGTTTTGAAAACTCTTTTTTCTGAAAACTCTTACCACCCCTATAACCACCTGACCAATTGTTTCGATTGTTATTATAAAAACGTGGTGGCACAACAGGCTTTTTGTAGTAAGCTTTATCTTTCTCAAAATTCATTTGCCTTTTTATTTGTTTCAAACTGTTCACTTCTGACACCTCAACTTCAACCAATTTGAAAACATTTGTCAACTTATTCACATTAACATTCTCAATCGGAAACTTAGAATCCGAATACAACTTATCAGATCCAGCCATCTTGTACATTACAAGACCCAGTTCATCACTTAAGTTGGTTTTGGATTTTGGTTTCTGAATGTACTTATCTAAGAAACACCCATCCTCCTCAGTAGTATCACTATTCATTTTTAGCACATTTTCAACAACACCTTTTACAATATCATTTTGGACACTATCGTCATTGGAAGATATAAACGTGACATCAATGTTCTCCGGAAGTTTAACTTCACTTTCTTCCTCAATTTCAACCAACCCATATTGCTTTTTCGTGTAGTTATCAAGAACAGGTGGTGGTACTTGATGAAATCCCACACCAGTTCCATCACAATACACATCTTCGCCTGCTTTGTCTTTCCCGATTGGTTTGGGAATGATGTGTTGCAAAACAAAGCTTGCGGAGCTATAACTGTTAAGCTTCAACTGGATTCGCTCATTTTCAATTTCAGCCTCTTGAAATTTAAGTTTCAATTTAGCGATTTCATCCAGTTGTTGGTTGATTGATTCTTCTTTAACTCTAAGCACTGCTTTTAGATGTTCATTTTCTTTAAAAGTTTTACCATTTCGATCATCACAATCTTTTATTGTGCTTTTGAGTTTTTCAAATTTTTCAGAAATCTGACGGTTTTCAAGAATCAATTTTTCATTTTCTTGTTTAATTTTGTCATGATCAATTTTAGCATTTTCAATTTGTTTAGTTAATTCTCTTATCCGTTCAGTTGAAGCTTTAACTATTTTGTCACGATCAAGAATCTGATTCTCAACGCTTCTGACCTTTGCTGTCAGATCATCAACTTTCTTCCCGTTGAGATACGTGACTGTGCTACAAAATTTGCACTCTTTGTTGCAATTTTTGCAATCAGCATTTCCATCGATTTTCTTACCTGACGCATTTGTTGACACATTTGAACTGACCTGGCTTTTTGACTCAGACACGGAGTTAGAGTCTACCTCAAGTGCCTTGGCAGCCAGCACTTTGTCAGCCATTTTTCCCAAGTTCTCAGCATTCAACTCCTGCGTTGTGTCAATAACTCCAGTATCAACTTTCTTTGATTTTTCTTGCTCTTCTTTCTCCTTCCTCTCTTTCTCTTCTTCTTTCATTTTCTCGGTTGGAGTTCCCCACCATTTATTCTGCCAATACTCATCCTCTTCTTTGTACTGCTGGATTATGGCTTCGATATCAAGAGTTTTGTCATCGATCGCAATATTTCCATATTCATCAAGGTAACACTCTCTGTCCGGATCCCATCTATTTGCTCTCCTTGCTTCAAGATAGATAGGAGATATTCTAATGATTTTGTTTTCAGCTATCATTTTTCTGTATCTATACTTCTGCTCTTCATTTCTATCATCTTTCCACGGAATAGGATCGTCGTTTTTCGCCATGAATGCGTAACCAACCGCATCTTCCTCAGGTAGAACCTCTTGACTCCAATCATACCCTTCATCATCATAAATCACTGCAAGAGCTCTAGATTTCTCTTTGTTGTCTTCAACCTGCTTCAATCTAGGCGGCTCGGATTTATTTTGATGATATATTGCCTTCTTGTAATAATCATCTCTGAAAGGATTCTCCGATTCATCAGCATATGCGTTTCTGCATTCTCGTTTGAAGTGACCTTTCTGCTTACATTTGAAGCACGTCACCTTGGACTTATCAAACCCCAGCTTGGTAGATGGTCCACCAATTGTCTTCCTGCCAGTAATTTCCATGAAACGCTGTGCACGACGAACAGCACTGGCCATCGCCCAACGAATATCGATCAGCTCCATTTCTTCAGGATCTATCTGGTCATAATCTTCTTTCGTTAGATTGGTGTTGCCTATCTTCCCAGCTACTAACCCTTCATACGATTCCAACACAGATGCTAGAAAGATCATTTGCTGTTTGGCCGACTACTCATCAAAATTCTGAGCATTCTTCAAGTCTATTGCAATGTTACATTGAAAACGATTCTTTGCATCAGAATGACTTGTAGATGATGAAGATCCACTGTGATAACCACTGTGATTTCCACTGCTTTGACCACTTTGACTTTCTTTGCTTGCTGTGGACACATTTTCAACAGAAAACGCAGTCTTTGGAGAAGTTGCTTTTGGCATCATGCTCTTTGGATAATACAAATCCAAATTCTGCTGGTAAGATGAGTGATTAACTTTGTACGTCTTCTTCAACTCCAATTCATGACTCTCAAGTTTCTCAATCAAC
Organism: Helianthus tuberosus; assembly: GCA_030545235.1. NCBI lineage: Eukaryota > Viridiplantae > Streptophyta > Magnoliopsida > Asterales > Asteraceae > Helianthus > Helianthus tuberosus. The sequence continues at coordinate 14,807,709 of CM060440.1, forward strand.
AAATCTAATGTCAACTTTTCTGGTTCTTTGATGGTATTCTTCAACATCAGTGCATAATATCTCCAATCCATCTCGTCAGGCAACGAATCGAACAATTTGTCGATAAGATCTTCTTCAGGAATTTTGATATCATGTCTTACTAGTTCCAGCTTCAGATGACCAAATCTTTCTATCATTTTACAAACTGACTCATTCTTTAAACTTCCAAAAAGATCAAACTCTTTTCTAAGAAGTTTCTTTTTGTTTTTCACGATTTCAGTACTTCCTAAACATTTCTTTTCTAACTTTGCCCAAAGATCTTTTGCATTTGAATAATCGATTAATGAAATTATATCTTCTCGAACGGATTGAAATAACAATGCCACACACTTTTGTTCAGCTACAAACGAATCAATCTCCTCAGCTACTCTTAAAGTTTCACCATATTTGTTTCCATGTTCATAACCGTTTTTCAAACTCTTCCAGCTGGGAAATGCAAATGCCATCAACCAGTCTTCAAACTTTTTTGACCACCGACTGTATTCCTCAATAGCCATTAGCTTTGGAGGTTTATTGAACGTTCCGAAGGCACTTTCCGATTCCCAAGCTTCATTTTTCTTTTCTTTCGGCGGGTTATCATTATTGTTGATTGTAGATGAATCGTCTCCCGAATTTCCAGCAAACGCGTACATGTCGCTAAACGGATTCAAGAATGTCATCCATCTTGAATGTACCTGAAAAATCAGCAAACACTTAGAAAATTTTTAGGTTTTGAAGAATCTGCAAGTTCAAGCGAAATTACTTGAAGTGAAATCACTTCAAGCGAAATCACAAATTTACACTCAAGCGAAATCTGAGCCAAACTATTTTCAAGCGAAACCTAGATTCAAGCGAAATCTGTCAAGTGTTTCAAGCGAAATTATCAAACATTTGTTTCAAGTTTCAAGCGAAATCTGGTTTTTAGGTTTTTTTTTAATCATTTTTAGTCCGAATTTTAACCTGATTCTTTCTAGGGTTTGATAATACTATGTTTTACACAATATACTCGAAAATCAGACCATTTCGACCGTTGGAACAATTTCAGTTCAGAAAAGTATGAAAACAATTGAGTAGAAAGTAGAGAATCCGGTAATATCAAGCTGCTATGGTATGAACTCCTCGTCCTGAGCTCTGATACCACTTGTTGGACCATTTAACGACCTAGAAACGTCAGTTAAGGATGTTCATCTTCAGATACGAAGGCGGAAACAACGTAAAAGAAGTCACAACAGCTAGTTTCACTTTAATCTATCTTTTCTGATTAATTTTCGTGCTTTTACAAGGTATTCTGAAGCAAATCCGGCAGCACCTTCCCTTACACACACATACTATCTCCATCAAATGAACAACACACTAACCTATATATAGACCCTAGGATTTCGCTTGAACTTGTAACAGGCTACTTCAAGCGAAATCTCCTGTCTTAATTTCGCTTGAACCAAACATGAACACTTTCAAGCGAAATCTTCTAGTTAAACATGTAAAACCCTAATTTAAACCCTATTGTGTGCTCGTTCATTCTATCTAGACCTAAGACTCGATTAAGACGTAATCAGCAGACATTTAGTGCACCAACATGTCCCACTCAGATGGTCTACAAGAAACCGTCATCCTTCCACCTGTTATTCTGCTGATGAGTATGTCTTGCTCACTGACGGGGGAGAGCCTGAGTGTTATGAAGAGGCCATGGAAGATGAACACAAAAGGGAGTGGGTTGAAGCCATGCAAGATGAGATGAATTCCTTGTATGAGAACAATACCTTTGAGTTAGTAAAGTTGCCCAAGGGCACAAGAGCTTTGAAGAATAAGTGGGTCTACAAAGTGAAGACTGAAGAACATACCTCGCAGCCTAGGTACAAAGCCAGATTGGTGGTTAAAGGGTTCACTCAAAGAAAGGGTATTGATTTTGATGAGATTTCTCTCCCGTCGTGAAGATGAGTTTCATTCAGGTGATTCTTGGTTTGGCAGCTAGTCTTGATCTTGAGGTTGAGCAAATGGATGTCAAGACAGCTTTTCTTCACGGTGACTTGGATAAAGAAATCTATATGGAGCAACCTGAAGGTTTTCAGGTTAAAGGCAAAGAAGACTATGTCTGTAAGCTTCAGAAAAGTCTTTATGGGTTGAAGCAAGCACCAAGACAGTGGTACAAAAAATTTGAGTCTGTTATGGGGAAGCAAGGCTACCGAAAGACTATTTCAGATCACTGTGTTTTCTTTTAGAGGTTTGGTGATGATGATTTTATCATTTTATTACTCTATGTTGATGACATGTTGATTGTTGGTAAGAATGCTGATAGAATTGTGGAGCTGAAGAAAGAATTGTGCAAGTCGTTTTCTATGAAAGACTTGGGGCCAGCAAAACAAATTCTTGGTATTCGGATTACTAGAGATAGAGCTTCAAAGAAGTTGCACATGTCATAAGAGCAATACATTGAGAAGGTGCTTCGCAGGTTCAAAATGGATAAAGCCAAATCGGTTAGTTCACCTCTTACTCCCAATTTTAAACTAACCGATAAAGATTTCCCTTCTTCGAAGGAGGAGATTGAAGACATGGATAAAGTTCCATACGCGTCAGCGGTTGGAAGCTTGATGTATGCAATGGTGTGTACAAGACCTGATATTGCCCATGCAGTAGGTGTTGTTAGTCGGTTTCTGTCAAATCCTGGTAAGAAGCATTGGGATGCGGTTAAGTGGATTCTTAGGTATCTACGTGGTACTTCCAAATTGGGTATAACATTTGCTGCAGATTTTGGTTATATTTCCTTCTTTTGTCTTTGTTCTTGATTCCATATGCTTGAAGTTGTTGATTCCAAGTGTATGATGTTTATTGTATGCCTCTAGTATACCTAGGGAAGACTTTGTATTGCTCTAAATTAGTGATAGTGGATTTGAAGCGGTTCTAGTAGTCCCGTGGTTTTTACTCTCGTCTTGAGAGTTTTTCCACACTAAAATTTGGTGTTCTTGTTATTGTTTTCAGGTTGTTTAGATTGTAGTTGGTATACCCTATTTGTTTACTTCCTCACAGGTTCATTCAAGTTTGGGAAAATTTTTGGTCAAACGAAGTTTGCTTCCGCTTTTGTGCTTCCGTTTGTGACCGGGTTTCGCGTTTTTTCCCATCAATGTGTGATGTGTGCAAAACGAACTATAAAATATCAACTAAATTAGACTCTCTAAACTAGACACGAAAGCTTTAAATTTATAACTAAGACCTCTAAACCTAAACCACACAATCGGCAAGTGTACCGATCAATGTAGTATAACCTAGCAAGTCCGAGTATCGAACCCAAAGACTCTATGTATTACGTAAACTAGACTCTAATAGACACTGACTGACGCGACTTAACTTGTTTATTTGTTTTAGGGGGGGGGGGTTACTGAAAAACTAGGAAATCTATATTAACTAAATAATTAACTCGATTAAGACTAAGACACGAACGAAGAACGAGGTTTGTATTCAGATGAGATTAAGGACTACCTAGACTCGAATCCAGTTTGAATAGGAATGGACTTCTAATGGTATTAAAGTTGTATGGAGCCGGGATCGTAAGATACTAAACCTTAAGGTATTTCAATGCTAAGACTTCCCGACCCTTCTCAGGAAGAAACCTAGGAAACCCTACAAGGCTGTTATGATTACCGACTGTTAGACTTCCTCTCAGTCCTCTAACGATTCTAAAGTGCCCTAATATGACTATCTACCTCTCAGCGCGATAATCTAAGGCAATTCTAGGCTCTAACTTGGTTTACTAGACACAAATGCAATTAGGGAAATAAGATCGACTTCTCTCAAAACCTCTCTTAGATATATATCGCACCGCGACCTAATAACTAACTCGAGCCTCTCAGCGACAAGTTAAGCAGAACACTTGATTTTATTAAATTACCGATTATTACTTCTAAGGTTACTTATGCAATTTTCACCCTAAAGGATCAAAAGTTTATTATGTGATATAGACACTCACCAAAACCTAAAACCCTAGCCTGATTCTATTCCGTGATAAAGACCGTCACCAAGATTCAAGCGAAGCAATAAACAGTAGTAAAACAATCATCAAGCATGCATGTGCACCAAATCAGAAATCCTAAAACACTTTACTTTCAGAAATCAATCCATACGCAAACAATAAAAACCATTAAAAATCCAAACTTTAAATCAAACATTCATCTCGTCTAGGTAGTTTAAAGGTTTAGCCAAGCATGTCAATAAACGAAAACAAATCAAAGTTAATCAAACTAGAATTCATGGTAACAAGTTTCAAGAAAGAAATCAACAAAACAAGGGATTGGAAAACCCGAGAAATCTTCGATTCTTCGTCCTGAACTTGATCCAATGATTCCGCGCCTTCAAGATCTTCGATTCAGCTTCCAGACGGCTCCAAAATCGCCTCTAATCTCAATTAGTTCGTAACTTCCCCTCTAATGATCATTAAAAATTGATTAAATAGTAAACCCTAATCACAAAACCACAATTCGCGATCTGCCTACCCGTCGCGTAGCGCGACGGGTCTTCACTTCAGTCTCGCGCTACGCGAGCGCCTCCAAAGTCAGCATTTTCTTGTTTCATGTTGTAGCGTAGCGCGACTGATCAACCTTTTATGCTAGCGCTACGCGAGTGACGTTTTTTCACAGAATGTTGCCTTACAATTCCAGCTTTATGTCTCCAAAAATTCCAAGAATTATTCTAACACTTTTAAACTCATTCCAAAACATACGAATTCAACATCAAGCTCGTTTCCACTCAATTTCCAGCCAATTATCGTATCGAGACCTGAAAAACCGAACTTTCATCAATAGTACGTAATTCTAAATAAAACTAAACTAGAATTGACGATAAAATGTACAAACTAAACATGATATAAGTATGTATTTTGCAATACATCAAACATCCCCACACTTACCCTTTTTTCGTCCCCGAAAAAGAATTGTGCAACGGAATCAGAGATAAATCATCACTTGGATTGAAAACTATTTATATTTTATTAAAACCAATGCTTGCGTTAGCTGCGATTGCGAATATACTGATCCTCTTAAACCCGAATCTAATCCTAAGCCCTTATCATGTGAATTTAATTTAAGTGCAGTCAATCCACCTAGGGTCTCACACTAGAATTTACGATCCATCTACTCCCACCTCAAGCTTATAGGACTAAAAGAACGATCAATGGATCAATTCTTAACCGTTTTATATCAAAACCAAGAGAGTAAACAATCAACTTTTCTTTTTCTTTTTTTTTCATTTTTTTTTTCATTTTTTTTTTCTCTTGCTTGTTTTTTTTTTTTCTTTTTCATTCATTCGTGAGACTAGACGATGCTTTCCCTAACCCAGCGGTATTCCGACTGTAGAGTCGCTATCCCCAATCACAGATTACATAGGTTTCGGTACTTTTATTCGGCAAATCGATTTCACACATCCCAGAGGCAAACCGGCTGTAGAGTCGCTATCCCCAACTCGGAATACGTAGGCCTGTGTTACTTTCATTTAGTTTCTAGCTCACTTTTATTCTATTTTTTTTCTATTTTTTTTTTCGCATGATCACAAACTCTAATAGTTTTAACTTATAACGGTGCCCCTTATACTATTATCGGCAGTTTTGATTTCCCATATTTCCCAGGCGAAAACCCACTAGCGGACCGACAATTTAAGGTATATTAGATCAAAGGGACTTAAAACCAAACCCGGGCCTATCCACATATCCCAAACTAGACGCAAGCTCGATTTATTATCATCTCATACTATTATTATTCAATCCAAGCAATAAAACACCTTTTCTATCATTTTCCGCTTTAATTTGCAAACTTCTTTTTTTTTCGGAAAACATTTTCTAATTTTTCAAATTTTTTGGATTTTTCAAATTTTTTTAATTTTTTTTTTGTGTTTTTCATATTTAAGACTCAAATATTTACAAGTATCCCATCCCCACACTTAGAGATTGCATTGTCCCTAATGCAAGAACGAAAATACGACTCAACAACTACCTACGAAAAGAAACTGCGAACGAAATAAAAATAAAATATACAACAACAACAAAAGGGAAACGACTTAGCTGGTTAGGACAAAAGTCAGTGCCAGCCGTACGAATTTTGAATCCCCCGAACGATCGTATAGCATTCCATTCGCGATCGTTGACTAGTCTGCTTGGGTTTATCAATATAGCAAGTCCAAAATCACCCGAATGGCAATTGGGTACGAGTGGTACAATCCAAACCTGCACAATCAAAACAAAACAAAACCCAACGCAGTACCGACTCTAAAAACGAAAAGACTCAAAAACTACTACTTAGACTCAAGGCACAAAATAAAAGACTAAAAAATACAAAACTCTACAAATTGGTAATACCTCTCACATACTTACGGAGGATCATGGAAGCGCAGCTCACCCTCCAACATCGCTCTCACTTTACGGGCTGTAGCACTATCCTTCCTAACACTGCCCGAATCACTCCCAATTTTTTCATATTCTCTCAACTCATCATCTGGTGGTTTGAATCTAAAAGTATCATCTCTATACTTATCCCCACACTGAGCCTTGCTCAATGTCTCAAACCTAGACTCTAAACTCACCACCCTCTCTTCTAATTCTACCAACTTCCTATCCGGAGGATCCCCACACTTGAATCCTAGCACATTCTCTAGACCCGGATCACTCATCACCTTCTTCTTACCTGTCTCATCCTTCTCACATTCCCCCACTAACGAAATTGCTTCCACTTTACCACTCGAACCTCTCGAATTCATGACGTTAAACACAACCGCTTCCTCGCCCGCTCTAAGTGTGATAATGCCTAAAGAGACATCTATTAGGGCTTTAGCAGTGTTTAAGAATGGGCGGCCTAAAATTAGCGGTACCTTCTCGTCGGCTTCCATGTCGAGTACGACAAAGTCTACCGGAAAAACAAACTTGTCTACTTTAACTAACAAATTCTCAACTATACCCCTAGGGTACTTAACAGACCGATCGGCTAAAGATAGTGTCATTCGGGTAGGTGCAAGCTCTCCTAGGTCTAGCTTCTCATAAAGAGAAAAGGGCATCAAATTGATACTAGCTCCTAAGTCGGCTAACGCTCGAGTGTTGGTATTACTACCGAATAGACACGGAATAGTGAAAATACCGGGATCGGTAAGCTTTTCGGGAAGCTTATTTGAAACAACGGCCGAACACCCCCCATGCAATGGAACATTCGACAACTCACCTAATTTCTCCTTATTCCTAAGAAGGTCCTTTAAGAATTTTGCATATTTTGGCATGGACTGGAGTGCCTCTACAAACGGAAGATTAATCTTCAATTGCTTGAAGATATCTAAGAACTGTCCGTATTCCTTTGAATATTTTTGATTCTTAAGACGTGAAGGAAACGGGGCATACGCATGGTTTACATAAGGTGAAGGCCTAACAACTACGGGCTCTTTCTCAACTCTCTTCTCACTCGAAGACTCACCGGACTGTGCGGTACTTGCTGGGCCTAGCCTCTTTTGCACTTTGCCGGGAGCCTCCATCTCTATCACTTCATCTATCACATCACCATCCTCATCAACCTCTCTTTCCTCTACAACTCTCGGGTCTCCCACTGTCTTACCACTACGAGTAGTAATGGCATTTACTTGGGCATTAGGGTTTTGTTGGGTGTTACCCGCAAATTTACCGGGTAATCTTTCCTCTAACTTCTTAGCAATATCACCTACAACCCTAGAAAGGTCCTGGACCGCAGCTTGGTGATTCCTAAGCATGAGATCATGTTCACTAAGTTTCTTTTGGGTGCTTTGATCCCTAGCAACTAGCTGGCTCATCATAGCCTCCATTCTTTCCATGCTACCCCCTACATCGAAACTTGAACTTTGACCTATTTGACCTTGACTACTCGACCCTCCATTCTGAACCTGCCCATTCGAACTCCCATTAAAAAGTGAACCTAGACCCCTATTTGGATTTTGAGCTATTTGCAAACTAGGAGGTCCACTTGAGCGAAAATTGCTATTATTAAAATTATTATTATTATTAGAATGCCAACCCGAGCCTACATTATTATTACCAGACCCACCAGACTGATTTCTACCAAAACCTCCTCCTACGAAACCAACTTGCTCCTCACCGACTAACAAAGGACACGCACTAGTACCGTGACCACCTCGACACAACTCGCACTTATTTATCTTAGCCTGAATTTCCTTAAGTTGCCTATCCATATTTTCCAAAACAGAGGCCAAACTAGCATCCATAGTGACGTGGTTCACCCCTTGAGAGAGTGTGCTAGTAGTGGTATTAGAATTACCACTTTGATACCTCTGATCGGATCGTGATTGTGACTGAGACTGTGCAAACGCCTCAAATCGCTCTAGACACTCAGGAACAGTAAGAATACCCATCATATGCCCCCCTGCATTAGTATCAAACCTATCTCTAGTCTCTTGGGTAAGACCATTATAAAATTTCTCGCACAAAGCCCAATCAGAAAGACCGTGCTGGGAGCAACGAGCACAAAGGGTTTGGAAACGCTCCCAAGCAAGGTAGTAGGGCTCGTCGGGCCCCATGCGGAAGGAATGGATTTCGTCTCTAAGCCGTGAAGCTTTAGCGGGCGGGAAATACTTATTCAGAAAGGCTTGACGAAGCCCCGCCCAAGTGGTAAAAGTACCGGTTGGTTGTGAGTCCAACCAAGTAGCCGCACGGCCGGCTAAAGAAAATGGGAAAAGCTGTAGGTATGTAGCATCATTGGGTGCACCGCTAAGGCTAAAGGTAGCTAACATCCTAGAGAAACGGTTAATGTGGGCTGGGGCGTCCTCATCGTCTCGGCCATGGAATTGGATACTATTGGTGATGGCCTGCATGGCATAAGACGGAATCTGCCATGAATTTTCATTCACTATGGGTGGGACGGTAATGGGTGAAGCTAGGCCGGTGAAATTATGAGTGGCCTGCTGATGGACGGTTTGCCTAGGGTTAGCCATGTGTTCTAAGTTTTCTAGATTACTAGAGGTACTAGAAGTAGGGCTACCGGGTGGTGAATCCTTAGGTGAGTGGTTAGGCGAAGGTGGTGGTGTGGGTGGTGGGGTGAAATCGAACTCGGGGAAACGAGATGAAGATGTAGAAGTAACCTGAGATGATGACTGCTTGACTGGTGGTGGTGGTCCGTGCGAGCGCAGATGTGGCATCCACTACTAGCAAAAAACCTGAACACAAGAAAAGCAAACACTAGTTACCGAGACACAAGAGAAGACAAAGACTCAACAAGACAAAGAAAACACGTAGCACGTATATATCAATTAGGTCTATCAAAGCTAATAAACGCAATCGCCAAGAGTCCCCGGCAACGGCGCCAAAAACTTGATGTGTGCAAAACGAACTATAAAATATCAACTAAATTAGACTCTCTAAACTAGACACGAAAGCTTTAAATTTATAACTAAGACCTCTAAACCTAAACCACACAATCGGCAAGTGTACCGATCAATGTAGTATAACCTAGCAAGTCCGAGTATCGAACCCAAAGACTCTATGTATTACGTAAACTAGACTCTAATAGACACTGACTGACGCGACTTAACTTGTTTATTTGTTTTAGGGGGGGGGGGTTTACTAAAAAACTAGGAAATCTATATTAACTAAATAATTAACTCGATTAAGACTAAGACACGAACGAAGAACGAGGTTTGTATTCAGATGAGATTAAGGACTACCTAGACTCGAATCCAGTTTGAATAGGAATGGACTTCTAATGGTATTAAAGTTGTATGGAGCCGGGATCGTAAGATACTAAACCTTAAGGTATTTCAATGCTAAGACTTCCCGACCCTTCTCAGGAAGAAACCTAGGAAACCCTACAAGGCTGTTATGATTACCGACTGTTAGACTTCCTCTCAGTCCTCTAACGATTCTAAAAGTGCCCTAATATGACTATCTACCTCTCAGCGCGATAATCTAAGGCAATTCTAGGCTCTAACTTGGTTTACTAGACACAAATGCAATTAGGGAAATAAGATCGACTTCTCTCAAAACCTCTCTTAGATATATATCGCACCGCGACCTAATAACTAACTCGAGCCTCTCAGCGACAAGTTAAGCAGAACACTTGATTTTATTAAATTACCGATTATTACTTCTAAGGTTACTTATGCAATTTTCACCCTAAAGGATCAAAAGTTTATTATGTGATATAGACACTCACCAAAACCTAAAACCCTAGCCTGATTCTATTCCGTGATAAAGACCGTCACCAAGATTCAAGCGAAGCAATAAATAGTAGTAAAACAATCATCAAGCATGCATGTGCACCAAATCAGAAATCCTAAAACACTTTACTTTCAGAAATCAATCCATACGCAAACAATAAAAACCATTAAAAATCCAAACTTTAAATCAAACATTCATCTCGTCTAGGTAGTTTAAAGGTTTAGCCAAGCATGTCAATAAACGAAAACAAATCAAAGTTAATCAAACTAGAATTCATGGTAACAAGTTTCAAGAAAGAAATCAACAAAACAAGGGATTGGAAAACCCGAGAAATCTTCGATTCTTCGTCCTGAACTTGATCCAATGATTCCGCGCCTTCAAGATCTTCGATTCAGCTTCCAGACGGCTCCAAAATCGCCTCTAATCTCAATTAGTTCGTAACTTCCCCTCTAATGATCATTAAAAATTGATTAAATAGTAAACCCTAATCACAAAACCACAATTCGCGATCTGCCTACCCGTCGCGTAGCGCGACGGGTCTTCACTTCAGTCTCGCGCTACGCGAGCGCCTCCAAAGTCAGCATTTTCTTGTTTCATGTTGTAGCGTAGCGCGACTGATCAACCTTTTATGCTAGCGCTACGCGAGTGACGTTTTTTCACAGAATGTTGCCTTACAATTCCAGCTTTATGTCTCCAAAAATTCCAAGAATTATTCTAACACTTTTAAACTCATTCCAAAACATACGAATTCAACATCAAGCTCGTTTCCACTCAATTTCCAGCCAATTATCGTATCGAGACCTGAAAAACCGAACTTTCATCAATAGTACGTAATTCTAAATAAAACTAAACTAGATTTGACGATAAAATGTACAAACTAAACATGATATAAGTATGTATTTTGCAATACATCAATGTGTTAATCCCAGGTGGTAAGGGTTCTAGTCCCGTAGTAGACATTGGTGTAAAACTTGAGAGTAGATTAAGGTGCTTTTTGCAGACATAAACTGTCTGCAAGCTGATTTCATCTGTTTTCATGTCTGCAACTGAAGATGTGGTCTGAAGATCTGCAAGCTGAAAATATAAGACTGTTTGTTTTTGATACTGTCTGCAAGGAGAAGAGGGAGGTCGGAGGAGAAGAGGGAGGTCGTTGGACGGCGAGGAGAAGAGGGAGGCCGCCGGAAAACTGGTCGGAGAGAGGAGGGAGGTCGTCGGACGATGAGGAGAAAAGGGAGGTCGCCGGAAAACCGGTTGGAGGAGAGGTACCTGGTCGGAGAAGAAGAGGGAGGTCGTCGGATGGAGAGGAGAAGAGGAAGGTCGCCGGAAAACTGGTCGGAGGAGGAGGAGCGGCGACATCTAGGAGGGGCAATGTGGGAGGTGTTGATGTTTTAAACGTATATGAGGGATGAGTATATTAAGGTTTTTGTGAAGATGTTTTAAGTAGGGGGTCCATAGCTTATTTTTTAAGATGAAAAAAGCTGAGTTCAGATCTGTTTAATAAAAAAAACAAACAGTCTTAAAGAGTAACGTTTGCGCGCCTGCAGACATTAGCCCCCTTGAACATGTTTGAAGAAAAAACAAACAGCACCTAAATGAGTGTGTGACTTTCTAAAAAACACTTAATTCTTTTTCTTACTTTTTTCTCAATTCTTCATTGGTCTTTCATTTTTCTTCTTGAACATAAAACACTACTACACTATTTTTCTTGAAGATAAAACACTACTACACTAGAATATTACAAGTATAAGTGTAAAACCCTTTTCAATATGTTACGTAAATATGATTATTAGAAGAAAAAATCACTTGTAAGACTATGCGTACGAGGCCGCTATGAAAGCGTGATGGTTGAAATGGCGTTGCATAACGCCAGGGAAGCCCCCCAGGCGCTATTCCCTTTGTCCCGCGATGGTGATAACGGGGTTATGTGGTGAAGGTATGTTGGAAAATGTGTTTTTTGGGGTTATGTGGTGTTATCACTACACCCAAATATTATCAAACTTGCACATTCCATGTTATGTGACAAGCAGGTGCGGACCTAAGGTTGGGTGGGCGGACGCAACCCTTGAAAAATAAAATTTGGTATATTTTATAGACAAAAATCCCGATCGCACCCCTTGAAAATTTGGTTAAACCCCTCATTCGCACCTAAGGTTATGTGACAAGCAGGTGCGGACCTAAGGTTGGGTGGGCGGACGCAACCCTTGAAAAATAAAATTTGGTATATTTTATAGACAAAAATTCCGATCGCACCCCTTGAAAATTTGGTTAAACCCCTCATTCGCACCTCTAGAAAATAATTTCTGGGTCCGCCATTTGTGACAAATGTTATGCGACCTCACTTTCTTCATGTTATAAGGTGTTACTACTATAGATAGCCTAAATATGTAACCATACCGTACGCTATAAGAACGTGTTAATATATAAAATATTAGAGAAAATATCTCATAAAAAAAATAATTAGTTTTGTCATCTTTTCATAATCTTCTATCTGCTTATATATAAAAGGAGAAGTAATGCTGATGTAATTTTGCCTACGTGTCAACTATCCAGCTATGCCACGTAGGTTTTTCTGATGTCATAAATCACAATTAAAATTTGAATATATTGTATTAACTTTTTTTCTAATCAAATAATAATAAAATATTAGTGTGTATTAGTGATGGGGGAAATTTGAACTGCATGGGAAAGTGTAATTTGCATTAAAGGTCTCTGAAGACCATCATCATACTTCCTCTCAAATGTCTTTTATCTCACATTAACCCTCATTCTCTCACACTCACTAAAGTGTCTCTTCTTCTTCTTCTTCTTCTTCTTCTTTAATCTCTTTTTTTTCTCTCTTCAGATCTTCAAATTCAATCTACACGGAGATGTCAAAATCGGTTAAGTTTGAAGGCGGAGGATCGTCTCTTTCTCTAAGTTTCATCGATGATCTCAATCCGTTGAAAGATATGTGGAATCTAAAGGCTCGAATCATCAGAAAATGGATGCAAATGTTTCGGATGGATCTGATCTTGCTGGATGAGAAGGTATATACTTATTTAACTTTCTTTTTCATGATTATTGTTCCGTAATGTATTCTCTGAAGTATGATTCAGTTGAAAGATTCAGGCTGCAAATCCCCTTTGTAAGATTCAGTGGTACGAGTTAGTGTTTGGATACATTATGATATTATGGTTTTTAACTTTGTAATGTCTTTTGATGTTTTGGATGGATCTGATCTTGCTGGAAGAGAAGGTATATACTTATTTAACTTTCTTTTTCATGAGTATTGTTCCCTAATGTATTCTGGGTTGTAAGATTTGGTTGAAATATTCAGGTTGCAAATCACATTTGTAAGATTCAATGGTACCAGTTAGGGTTCTGATACATTTATGATATTAGGGTTTTTAACTTTGTAATGTATTTTGATCTTAGGGTTTTTTTTTCGTACATTTCAGGGTTGTTAGATTCAGGCTGGTATCAAGGGTCCTTTGATACCTTATTTTGACTCTCAACTTCAGGAAGATTCGGTTGTTGTTTTGTCCATGTTTGGTGTTGGTGAAAACCTGGACCCATACAAAGTTGTGAATCATGCTTATAAGATTAACTTTTATCGTTGTACAACTGTTAGAGCTGCTGTTGGTTGGGAAGGTGTTGAATACGGTTTTAAGCTGATCTCACATTCACTTATTGACAAAGGAGAATGCCAAGACCTTTTGACTGTTGGTATGTATTTTGTTTAGTTGCAGTTGTTATAACGTTTCCTTATTATTTTTGAGCATGTAAATCATATGGAAGTGATCGTCCTTGTTTTATTACAGATGTTGCAAGTACTGTCGTTTCCTGTAGTGATATGGACATATATGGAAACCTCCTAAAGAAGGAAAAAGGATGAAATTTGAACTCCAAGATGTGGAGTAAGTATTTTTTCTGTGATATAAACATATGTGTTATATTTGTGTGATAATGTATATGTTTTTCAAGAAATTCAGTTCGTTTCTTAACATGTAGTTTCATTCATCCGAAATTATTTATCTACATGTAGTTTCATTCATCCGAAATTATTTATCTACATGTAGTTTCATTCATCCGAAATTATTTATCTATGTGTGATAATGTATATGTCTTTTCATTGGTAGTGGAGAGTTCAAAGGAGAAGAAATTCTTTATAAGAAGAAAAAAAGAAGAAATTTCAACCAATAGAAATGCTTCATTAGACTTCATTTAATATTTGTACTTAATGTAACTATAAGGGTATATTGGTAAACTTACATACATCATTAATTGGTAGTTTCATCTTTAATAACTAACTATATTAAATTTGTAACTTATTTTTAAGATATATATTTTTCTCAAAAAATAAAAATAAAAATTCATCTATAGTGTAGGATAAATACGAGGCGTGTAGGATAAATTACGAGTTGTGTAGGATAAATTTCAATATGTGTAGGATAAATTTCGAAATGTGTAAGATAACTTTTGATGTGTGTAGGCAAATTTTTTTAGTGTGGAGGATGATAGTCTTAATGACTAATTAATTAGTCAAACATAATAATAAATGAGATGAGAAAAAACTATTTAATGTTTTACCATTGTACCCTTTTGTTCTTTTTATTCTTAATAAAATTTTCTTCTCAAATGAACCTTCCCCTTCATTGGTATTATTTATCTACATGTAGTTTCATTCATCCGAAATTATTTGTGTTATTTGGATTTAAATGATTGGCATTTATTAAAAATGATTTGTATTTATTTGTTTTCTTTGCAATATAGTTCCAACAATCAGAAAATGATTTGTATTTATTATAAGCAATCATCCAGTTGTGTTTGTATTTTTGAGATTTGTAAGAGAATTTGTATTTATTGGTAATAGGATTGGTATTTATTATCAATGATTGTTGTCTATTTGTCATATATCATTTAAAGTATGAAGATATATTAATTGGTGTTAGGGTTCTCTCATTTATTACAAAATTTGGTATATTAAAAATATATAATATTTGGGATATTAATTGTTGTTGTAATTTAGGTTTAGTTAATTTTGAAGTTGTGTGAATTTTTTTTTTTTGTAATAACAGCTCTTTTTACACCTCTTTTTTTTTTCTTATGCAGTGGTAATATAGTGGGTTGTACATTGTGGAATGAATATGCCCAACAGTTTAAAGATTTCTTAGATAAAAAAAATCGAATGATAATGTGATGGCTATCCTTCAGCATGCAAAGATTAATTCACGTGTTTGAATATTTTCAGAATATTATTCAATTTATGCGAATTTGAGCAACAGTCCGAACTTAACATGGCATTGTTTCCTCCGGACGTATTAAACAATCTGCTTTTGTCAGGGTTACCTAACCATAAACTGGTTCTCAAAGTTGGAGCTCCGGTAATGTTACTTAGAAACATTGATCAAGCAAATGGTTTGTGTAATGGCACACGACTACAAGTAACAAAGCTTGGAAATGTTATAATAGAAGCAAAGATCATCACAGGAAACAACATAGGTCATCAAAATTTGATTGCACGATTGAAAATGACTCCTTCCGATAAAAGAATTCGAGTGAAAATTGCTCGTCGACAGTTCCCACTATCAGTCTGCTTTGTGATGACAATCAATAAAAGTCAAGGACAATCACTTGAACGTGTCGGATTGTACCTTCCACGTCCGGTTTTCAGTCATGGACAACTATATGTTGCGGTATCTCGAGTAAAAAGCCGGAAGGGTTTGAAGATTTTAATCTGTGACACGGATCAAAAAGTTTGTAAAACTACTACTAATGTGGTCTACAAAGAAGTACTACAAAATCTATAATTATGAATGTTGAATAGCCTTTTGACAGAAACTCTACAAAATCTATCGTTGTAGAAATAGCATTTTGGACAAAAGTCTTTTCATGTATTAAGTAATGTGGTATGATCTTTTGAACATCCTATGAACGTGTTCCTTTTATCTAATAATAATGGATGTTATATTAGTGTATTGTTCTAAAAAATAGTATACATGTTTAAAATTGATAGCTTTAACTATTATAAAACAATGAAAGGCAAATAAGAATAACATATATATAAAAGATAAGGAATAACTAATGCAAGTAACAGTTTCAACCGTTAGTCATTAGGAACAAGTACATGTTCTTAATACATAGTTTGCAGTGTTTCAGTAACATATGCACCCTTCGTACCACCAGGGTCAAAACTACACTATCAAGTATTACAAAAGAGTTTTAAGCAAACAAAAAACATTGTTTCCATACATCATAACATTATCTGCAGAGGCCCCACAATCATTCAGTCAAACACGAAAATACCTTTACCCATGACGAACTTAAGGGTAAACTCTTCACGAGGAACCATCTTTTTATCCTTCACAAACTGTTTCATGTCTTTTATGTAAAACCGACCATCAGGAGACTCGATACCAACTCGAACATCCCAAACATTACCAACAGCATCTACAATCTTTATCTAAGCCAAGTTTTTTAGTGAGAGGTTTATGAATGCGTTGTAACAAACAACAAACAATGTTAACAAAGATAGTATTATAATATGGTTAATACATCCTAAGGTCCTGTTAGTACTTTTTGGTTACAGAAACTTACAAAATGATTGTCCACACGGAAAACTACTGGTATAGTTTCGTCGTTCGGGGTTACAGGGAGCATATCAGTTTCATTGGCCTTAGTCACGTCATCCACATCTTCACCATCAGAAATATTGATAACCTCTTCTACGACTTCTTCCTTGATAGCAGCATATAATTCCGGTGGCAACACTAAATCAGCATTCTTGGAACAATTGAAAACGGACATATCAAAAGTATGAAGATCAATCATTTCGAACACAAGCAGATGCTCAGCACTTATTGACAACTTCCTCTTAATCTGATCCCATCCAGTTATTATGTAAAGCTGATTGTCAATCGCATCTATTCGAACAAACAATTTATGCTTCCCAGTACCTCTAATAAGAACCGGATAGTTTGGAATGGTATTGTCCATCTTATGATGTACAAATAAACGTTTGATATGCTACAGCGAGAAAAAAATAAATATTAGTAATTTCATATACTAACAACCAATAAATAACAAACCATAATAAATATAATGAAGCCAAATTGTGAAAAACATACCATAGCATCAGGTTTATCAAAAGCGCCATTGGGTCTGTAGTAAAATTAATCAGATGGAGCAAATGCAATATTGTCATAGAAATAAAACATCCGGAAACTTTCTAAAGCTTCTTCATACTGAAATACGAGCCACGATCCAGATTGTAGTTTCAAAGTTTCAACTACGGAATACCATCCATTGTAGAAATAATAGAAGTTTCCTAAATCATATACCTTGACTTCAAACACCTGCCCATTAGTTGTCCGCACTTTGACAAAGCCAACTGGATAGTTAAAGTCTTTAATCCATTGTTTATATTTTTTTGGCAGAACCTATGTATAAATAAATTAAAATCAGTAACCGTCGAATATGATATTATAAAGAAAACTAAATTCGTCATAACCGAGATTAAAATACTAACCAAACATTTCCTTCGGTTATCGTCCATGTAACAACCAAACCCATACATCCTTCTAACTTTGAACTATCATAGAAAATACTATGAATATCATTAATAAATAACAGAATAAAATGTCAAAAAGTTATTCTATATATTGTAATTAAGAAGAGTATAACTAATAGACTAAAACATTAAAAAAATGTACAAAGCTTTTCTACATAATGATCACATTACAAATAACAGAACAATTCGTTAAGACAATTAGAGTAACATTTAATATGTTCAACAAGAATGTGAAAGACCAAAACTGATCAATAATTCTTGTAACATAAGTAATCAAAATATGGACATACATAACATGTGAAACACCCAAAATATTATAACTCAATCTGTGGAAGACTAGAATTATATATCTAATCTTTTTCAATATCAAGAACACCAACTGAAACTATCCTAAACATCATAATCTTACAAAATCTTTATACAAAAACTGATAAACAGTCATTTTTAACATAGCTCTAATTTATCAAATATTACATACATATACTACAATCTAAATTTGTTAAAAACTAAAAATCTAAATTCCATCAACAAAACGTGTTTAAAACCTAGACCTAAACAACGTCAATGTCAAGAACAGTTATAATCTTCCGATTAAGTATCACAAATAGACAAAATCTTTAGAATTTACATGTAAATAAACAACAATATTGACTCATACAACTTCAAAAGAAAGCCAAATGATAAGAAATTTTCGATCAAAGAAACCAAATATACTAAATTAGTAAAAGATGAAATTGAAGGTGAAGAGAATACTGTCGTGGATTCGGTGATGATTGTGCGGTATCGATTTATCTCCGTTCGTTATCTGGAAACAAGGATTCTGTAGGATCGAATTACGACCTGAATGAGTCGTTCGGAAGAGCTCTAGTCCGTTTCAGAGGCGGAAACTAAGAAACGGATGTAAAAACAGCTTGAATATCACTTTAAACGTCTTGTGTATTGAAATAATAGCAATTACAATCACAAGGAATACCGGCAGCACCTCGGTATCAATTCTGAAAATCGTTACAAATGAATAGACATGACACCTATTTATAGTGTTCCTGGTTTCGCTTGAATATGACAGAACTAATTACAAGCGAAACCTCATATGTATGGATCATTCAAGCGAAACCTACTCTAATTTACTTCAAGCGAATCCAACATAATTTGTCTTCAAGCGAAACCTCAATTCTGATTTATGTTTTGTCTTGTAGATATTTCATGATGTAATAGATGATGTCATTAGTGTGATGTCATCTTATACAATGATGACATCATGCTTGTTTAGATCTGCAACGAACCCGAGACTCGATATAAGACGAAGACGACAGATGAATGCACCAACAGACTCCCCCTCAGATGTTGACGAGTCTTAAGTGTCGAGTCTTCGCATCTTCAGTCTTTATCAGTCTGTTCACTTTCTTTAAAATTCTTCATTATAAGCATCCTCAATCAATCTCTTACTCTTTCTTGTAATCTTCAGGATCTGAATCTGGCTCTACTATCTTCAGACTCCCTCTCGATGTCTTCAGACTCCCCCTTTCACTAGGCTGGGATCGTAGTCTAGAATTCACAAGATTATAACCTGGCTTTCATCCTGCTCTGGATCGAAACCTGGCCAACCTGCATAAACTCTACCCAAAAATAAATTTTCTGATAACCATTTGTGGATAAGATTTTCAAATCTAATTTACCACTTGCAGGAATAACGTTTATATTGCAAAACCTTTTCTCATTTCATTTCAACAATCCTCAAATACTTTCACTCAAACCATTTGTTCATCATGTTTAGCACTCGGAATTTTGAACGTCAGCTTTCCAACAACAGTTGTCGAAAATCTTTTTGGACTTTTACAAAATTTATGCTAAAACACACTTAAAATCTTTTTGAATTTTTGACTGAAACAGAAATGAAAAAAAATGAAATATTTACAAACAATATTTTTTTTTGTGAGTTTGTGCAAGAGGATCATATCTGTTTATGAGATCAATCACCAACACCGTTAAGCTTTAAACATTTTAAGCTCTAAACGATTCACATTGATTGACGATATTGTTTTCCACTTAAACTCAACCTAAAAACTTTCGAAATGCTTACCGATACATTAAGGTATATTAATTTTGCACTAAGTTCTTATGGACCCCACGATCTCAGCATATCCCCTCATCATGTAATACACTATCTCAAGCAATGCCTTTAAACTTTTATCAACTGTGATTTGTGCGAAAACAAAGCAGAATGTTTAAACATTAACAATCAGGTCGATACTTCCGTATACGCAGAGAAAGTCCAATGTTTAAACAAAATAAGAAAAATAAAACAAGTTGAAGTTGTTTAGGCTTTAACCACCAGGTCGATACTTCCGTATACGCAGAGGAGGTCCAAAGCTTAAACGAAACACCAAAGAAAATAAAGCAGAACATTTAGGCAACAACATCCAGGTCGATACTCACGTATACGCAGAGGATGTCCGATGCTTAAACAAAATAAAGAAATAAAACAAGTTTAAATCTTTGCAAAATGAAATGCACAATCACAGTGACTTTTAAGCAAAGTTGTGAAAGTTCACAAACTTAACCAGTTTTATGTCTTTCGACAATCAGCGATTACTGAGTAGGCACACAGTCAAGAAGGACAAAACTAAGTACTATGCTTTTGACCATGTTTCCCACTAGAACTAGGCTTTTTCATCTAAGTTTGTATCGTTATCACAAATCTACTAGTCTAGCTGAGCCTACCGTCACATCCTTAGTGAGACCGTTTATCACATTTTAACTTTCCATTTCTTTAGCGTGTTGTGACAATTCACTGATGTACTATCATTTCCTCTTTTATGCAACAAAAACTCATTTTTCGTTTTATCATGTTTTTGGCTTTTTCAAATTTTCTAATGTTTTTGGATTTTCTAAAAATATACTCCCCCAAAAATACAAATACATCTAAAGAAAAGTTAAAACAAACTATACAAGAACATGACAACTGATATCGAATTGCCTCAATTCGCCATCCACTTGGCATAAACAATCAGAACTCCCCCTCACAACAAACTATTTTCCCATTATGATCTCAAAACACTTAAGTTTGTTTTAATCAAAATGGTTTTTCTGGAAAATTAGTTTTGTTGATTTTACCATTTGTAAATTCGGGGAAAACTCATCACATTGTTTACCAACACTTTTAAATGATAGTTAAATCAAGTTCAACTTAACGACCTTGATTAACCACTTGTAAGATCAAATATCAAACATTTTCAACCAATCATCATCTGTTGGTTAAATTCTCAAAGTGCCGATTCCTACTCCTCACTTACCAACCTGGGAGTTCCGGCAATTCCTACTGTATGACTTGCCAAAATTTTTCAATTTTCAAACAAACAACATAAGAATGATGCCGATTCCTGCTCCACGATTACCAACTTGGGAGCTCCGGCAAGTAAGGTTTTTACTGTTTGAAAAATATATCCACCCAAGCCTGACCTTCCTTGGGTGTAACAACCTCTTCTTCATCTTTACTTTCAACAGACTTGTGAACATTCATTTTGGAAGCATAGAATTCTTTAACTCCTTGGCCTTACCATCGACCATTTTTTCAAAAATGTGTTTCACATTTTTGTTGAAAACCTTATCAACATCAAATTTCTTCTTGTCAGAATAAAATTGATTTGAAATTTCAACTTTCCCAACTTTCTTTTTAAAATTTTCAGCCCGCGGAGGTGGAAAATTCACATCATCCACATTCGAAACTGATTTCTCATCCTTTTCTTTAACAACTTTTTGCTCCTCTGATTTTATGAAATCAGATTCATCACCAGAACTGTTTCCTGAACCCTTAACAACCCATTTTTGATTTTTCAGATTTTCTTTTCTTTTTACCACATTCTTTGAACATTCACCAATCTCAAAGGTTGAATTTTCAAAGCCTGTAAATTTTCTGGTTTTAAGTTCAGTTTTCTCAACAACTTTTTCTTTCATTTTACCAGAGACTTCCTGTTTTGGTTTGAATGTTTTCGGACAATTTCTAGCAATATGACCAGCAGTTTTGCACTGAAAACAGGTTCTTGTCTCTGTCTTCTTCTGAGCAATACTCTTCTTCATGTCCTCTTGCTTCTTTGCAAGGAATTCTTGATTTGTCTGCTTTCTGAATGCTTGCTCTTTCTCATCATCTAAATATTTTCCTGAAACAAACACAGTTTTTGGTTTATAAATTTTTTCATTTTTATAATTTTTCGGTTGATTAAATCCTAATCCTTTCTTTTTGAAATTACAGTTATGGTTTGGTTTTTTATGAATACCAGAACCAGAACTGTAACCCTTTTTCTTGTTTAATCTTTGTTGCACTCTTGAGGTGTAAGGTCTTGGATTTTCAGAAAGATTAATATCTTTTATTTCAAAAATGTTGATTTCTGTTAGTTTGAAAACCTTTTTAATCATTTCAGTTTTAACACCTCTTATTGGAAAAGTCTCATCAGAATATAATTTGTCAGAATCTTTCAAAGTATATGCTACTTTGACTGGTTCGTCATTCAAATTAGATTTTGATAACAAAAATTTCTTATCATAAACCCGTTTGTCCTTTTTGATTGTTGACTTTGACTTGTCGGATTCAGACTTTGACTCGGATTTGAACTTCGGTTTTGACTCCTCTATGTCATCTTTGTCTAACACCTGATCGACCACACTTTTTATCAACTTGGACTCATGATCAGTGTCAGACGATGTGAACGTAACATCAATATTTTCTGGCAAATTATCCGACGACCCTGACTCCCACTGTAAGTTAATTGCCTTTTTGATTCTTTCGGGATTTGGATTTCGAGACAAATATCCATTTTCGACCTGGGGCGGACATCTATTGTAGACAACACTTGGTTTCTTACCAGAAATTTCTACTTCATCCTCTTCTTTTGTCTCGGAATTCTTTTCTTCCTAAGTCTTCTTTTCTTCAAATGTCTTCATTCTTTCAACAATCGGGTAAATCCTGTCAACAACAAAAGTAGAACATGAGTAACTTTTCAATAAATTGTTGACTCTTTCAGTTTCAATCTTTTGTGTTGCCAACTTCAATTCTAGCTCAGCACACTTCTCGGTGTAGTAATTGATATCATCAAGCTGTCTCATGTAAGCTCCTTTGAGTGTATTCGATGCAACAGCTTGTTCACTGTTCGAATCAGTGTACTTGTTAATCTCTCTATTCAAAATATCATAAGATTCTTTCAATCTTTTTATGTTGTGTAGCAGCTCGTTGTTTTGCATGATCAAAGAATCACAATTCAAACACTTTTCAGAAACTTTGACTGCTTCAGTATCTACTTTGATTTCAAATTCCGGAACATCTTTGACTGTTCTTTTTGCTTGGAAAAACTCAGCTCTTTTCTTTTTCTCGGCTTCAGCTTCAGCTTTTAATCTTTCTTCTTCTTCTTCTTCTTCCTCTTCTTCAATTTTTCTCCATTTTTCTTCTCCAGCTTCTCTGACTTTTCTGTATTTTGCAGCCCATTTTTCATCATAAGCATTAGCAATAGTCATCTCTTTCAAGCGAAATCACAAGAATATACTTTCAAGCAAGATCTCTGTTTGAAGCGGAATCACAAAGTAATTTGGAGCTGAATCGGAATTTTGCAACTTGGAGTCGAACTGGTGAATATTCTGTGCGGACTGAAGGTTGACACACTGTGTGGACTGCTATGACCCGGATCAAAATCAAACGACCTTTTTCAATGACCTGGTTCACAAAGACACGACCTTGACCCTTTTTAATGACTTTGCAAACTGAAATCAAACTGTGTGATCTGATTTGAATGTGCCGAAAAAATAATTGATTCAACTGGGCCGAACTCAACTTTGTGTATTTCACTAATCCAAGTCACATGGGTCGAGAATATATCACATGGGATGTCTATTCAATTCACATGGTAATCTGTTCAAGACTTAATATCTATTGGGCCAATAACTCCACTAAACCAACAAACAAACAATGCTAAAATACTCTGGTTAGGCCGTTTCAATTCTCGTGACCGACAATGACCAAGATATTCACATGCAACATCACATGCAATCTGACTTCTCAAGAAATCACATGTATTCACTCAATGTAAATGGCCGACACTCTCTAATATCTCATAAATCTATTGGGCCGATTTTCAAATTAAAATCACATTCACATGAAAACTTTCACCAATTTTCAAGACTCATTGATTGGACCTATTAACTGTTATGTTCACGTGAAGGCTGACCCAACTCAATGTATTCTATTGAACCAAGAAATAAAGTTCACATGCACATTAATATGAGCCGACAACTTTCATCACCCCTCAATTCTCATTGGACCTCAAATGTAGTGGCCAACACCTTTATCTTTAAATCGCATGCACGACTTTTCTTTTGAATATAATGAACCGACAATATATGCTTTGTCACATGTAAATTGAAATGGTTCTGATCACCTCATGCAAACTGACACAAAACACGAAATTTCTTTTCCCAACTACTGACAACTCGTAAAATGTTACACACAATGCACTTTTCAAGCGATATGACTTTTTCAAGCGATGTGTTCAAGCGAAAGGTCACTTTCAAGCGGACTCAGGGTGAAAACTCAAGCGAAACAGGTCAATTTCAAGCGAAAGCCGGTGTTTCGCTTCAAACACCACCAAATTTCAAGCGATACACAACAGATCGTTCAAGCGAAAGGTAGTTTTTAGGTCATTTTTACACGATTTTCTTAGAATTTTAAGCTGATATTCTCAAGGGTTTGTTAAAAAGCATTTTTACACATTCTGAGAAAAATTTGTCTGATTTTAACCGTGAAATCTTGAAATTTTGAAAGAAAGTGTAGAAAAACAGAAATTTTCAAGCTGAATCGTATAGAACTCCTCCTCCTGAGCTCTGATACCACTTGTAGGATCGATTTACAAAACCCAATTCGACTGATTAAATATTTAGTTTTCAACATATGGGATTGGGCTTTTGGGACAGATTTAATAAACAGATTCTGGGCTTGGACCAGATTTAATAAACAAGGCTTTGGCTTGGACCAGATTTATTAACAAAGAATATTTGTGTTAGTAAACATGTTTTGTGGGTTCGTTATGCTTCTCTTGTGTCTAAACTTAATCAGTCGACAAGCTTAATGCATTCTTAAGTATAATACGAACGTGAATTCATTAAATAACTTCACATCATATTTTACATATAAACGTAGGCTTACATTCAATGTTTACGATGTACCTGCGTCCATCGGACGGGTGTCCACCTAGTACTATATAATAAAAGAAACCAATGAGTGGACGCATGTCATTCATTGGAGCCATCTATTTTTTTTAGTTTTCTTATTTCTATCTCCTACTTAATTATAATTAATATTAATTAAAAGATAATTATAAAATAAAATTTAATATAAATTTAAACAATTCGTATAGGAGATAATATAATCTTTTAAAATATTTATTAGATTTCAAAATTATTTATTGAAATTAACAAAAGATGTACGCTAAATATAAATTAATATAATGTAAAAGAGTTAAATGTCATTTTAGTCCCTGTAGTTTAGGCATTTTGTCAGTTTAGTCCATAGGTTTTATAATACACATGGTTTATAAAGATATAACAGGATATAACTTTTTATTGATTGATATATAAAATTGCATGTGCTCAGCCATACAATACATGAGGTTCTTAAAAAAGTATTTTTTTATTATTTAATATATAAAAATAAATTTACTCAACCCATACAATACACGGGGTTCTTAAAGATATAACCTTTTTATTATTTAATATATAAAATTACATTTATTCAACACATGTAATAAACGAGATTTTTAAAGATATATTGTTTTATTATTTGGTATATAAAATTACATTTATTCAACCCATGTAATAAACGAGGTTTTTAAAGATATATTTTTTTATTATTTGGTATATAAAATTACATTTATTCAACCCGTGTATTACACGGGGTTTTAACCTAGTACTATATAATAAAAGAAACCAATAAGGGACACATGTCATTCATTAGAGTCATCTATTTTTTAGTTTTTTCCTCTCTATCATACTTAAATATAGATAATTAGTATTAATTAAAAGATAATTATAAAATTAAATTTAATATAAATTTAAACAATTCGTATAGGAGATAATATAATATTTTGAAATATTTATTAGATTTCAAAATTATTTATCCTGAAATTAAGAAAAGATGTACACTAAATATAAATTAATATATTGTAAATGATTTATTTATTTTATTAAACTAAAGTAGTTAAGGGTAGAACCTATTTAAAAAATGTTTACAAGGGGTAAACAAAAACATTAATCAATGTTTATTGGTTCTATACTTTTATTTCCGTGTTCAACTCTCAACTCAAATACGGTATTCACTATATTTACGTGACATTTATAAGAAGCATCAACGCAATCATCCTATCCATCATATATCGAGTATATCCGTTAGTTTTTTTAAAGGTATAATTTTTTATTAGATTCGTTCAACCCGTGTAATAAACGAGGTTTTTTAAAGATATACTATTTTTATTATTTACTATACAAAATTACATTTTTACAACTCGTGTAATACACTGGGTTTTTAAAAATATAACTTTTTTATTATGTGGTATATAAAAGTAGATTTATTCAATCCGTATAATACACAGAGTTTATAAAGATATAAGAAGATATAACTTTTTATTGATTGGTATATAAAATTACATGTCCTCAACCCATATAATACATGAGATTCTTAAAAATGTAACGTTTTCCATTATTTAATATATAAAATTAAATTTACTCAACCCGTACAATACACGGGGTTCCTAAAGATATAACTTTTTTTTATTATTTAATATATAAAATTGCATTTATTCAACCCATGTAATAAACGAGATTTTTAAAGATACAATGTTTTATTATTTGGTATATAAAATTACATTTATTCAACCCGTGTAATAAACGAGGTTTTTAAAGATATTTTTTTATTATTTGGTATATAAAATTACATTTATTCAACCCGTGTATTACACGGGTTATAACCTAGTAATTCAATGAAAAATAACAACTCAAGACGCGAATAGACACGTGTTTCATTTTAGTTTTAGTTTTTTTAACGGCTAACAAAATCAATCTCGAGCACTCTTGGGGCACCCACTGAACAAACGGAGTACTCCGAGAGTAACCCGAGTCCACCACCAATTCCGGGGAAAACCCAGTAACCCACCCGCCCGTAGGCACGACAGTGAAATTACCAGTAAAACCCGTTTGGCTCAAGGATCTAACCCAGGTTTCCCTGGGTCTCCTATCATTGCCCACCAGTGCCTCATTCTGCACCAAGTGGGAGTTGAACCTGCATCTTTCAAGAGAAATGCAAGCTTTCAACCACTTGTTTCGTTTTAGTTGATGTTGATTTTTTTAACGGCCAACATAATTAATCTCGAGCACTCTTGGGGTACCCACTAGATCAAACGGAGTACTCTGAGAGTAACCTGAGTCTACCACCAATTTCGGGAAAAAGCTGGTAACCCACCTGCCCGTAAGCACGATGATGAAATTACAGGTAAACCCCGTTTGGCTCAAGGATTGAACCCAGGTTTCCTTAGGACTTCTATCACTGCCCACCATTGTTGGTCAGTTCTGTTTTAGGCATAATGGAAAATATGAATAACATACCTGATTGCAGCAGTACAGGCCAGCAGAGAATCCAGATGGAGACGCAACAATAGTGTTTGACATGATTGTCAGCTTGATCTGGTTCCTCCTTAAGGTGCAATCTAATGATGGTGATGAAGAAACCGAATAGGGTGTTTGGTTATAGGAGAGGAGGCGATTTGATGTTATGAACTAATAAGGTTGTCTAATTTGTGTAACCCTTTAACCTCTATATTAGTCTCCTTATATATGCACCCAAGAGGAAACCCTAATTAGTTAATAAGGGTAATAAGGCCCATCAACAATTACCAACTAATTATTTAATAGGTTGTTATATATTTTGATCGATATATAATGTAAATGATTATAATGGCTACTAGATTAAATATTACATCATAATATATTTAATCTTACATTCTCCCACTTAGCCGAGTAATCATTTACTATGAGTATTAGATAAGCCTGATCAGGAGTTAACACTCATTTTAGCCTTAAACCAAGAACTATAGCAGAGAAATACAGCCGTTGAATTATTATGCGACTCAGGACCCCATTAGTCATACTATAGCCTCAATTTAAAACCTAATCGTTATGATCAAAATACGCATAAGCCCTTTGTTTGATTTGTAATTTTATTTGTCTATATGCCATTATACAGGTTTAACATATTCTTAGAGACATACAAAATCAAACTGATGAGGAAAATTAACTAATACTTAGTCATTCATAGTACGATATGAAGTTGCGCACGACCATCAATTAATACCCGTCTATGAGCTCTCTTAATAAGACTTATGGGTAATAGCCCTTCAATTATAGGATCCTTAAGCATATCATGAATGTATTCGATACAAAGACTTAGTTTCCTCAATTCGTTCATAAACGAATAATTAGTTGTGTATCGAAATTTAATGCAGCACCTCTAGAACTGTTACTGTTCAAGGAGACATGGTAGCTGACTTTATCACAATAAGTCTTCAATACATTAATTATATGGAGTTAATAAACTTATGAGTCCACTGATAAATTTCCAACAACATTTAGTGACTATATTATGTCATTATAACTTAGGTTATTAATATCAGTTTATCATGACTCCTCCATGAGATAGGTAGTATCTGCTGACATAAGAATATACCCGAAATTACATTTTGTCATCTTTGAATATTACAAAGTTAGAGTAATCAACCGGTTTTAGTTCTCACTTCTTCTTTAAATTGTAGCCTCTCGTTTCTTTTAAAGATATTGTAATACTCCATTAGATGCTTCACATTAATCTAGACATATCTAGTGTGTTGCAATGTGAGTAATATCTAAGCAAGTATAGACTTGAACTTACATAAGGCTTCTAATTAATGAAGCGTAAGTAAATAATCTCATTTATCCTATTATCCTCTAAAGGAAGAACAGTATTGTTTGTTACATATGTAAGGACCCATTTAAGGTTAAACTTATGGAACGAAACTAATGTCCCATTGGGTCTATCTCGGTATGTTATGATATCTATCACGTAAGAGATATTTCTGAGATCTATTATATCAAAGTTTGTGTTAACAATGCTTTGACTTATGTAACATATACTTGTCAAAAGAATATCATCTATATAGACAGGTTTAATTTAGTTGCTCCCACGTATCTTGAGGTAGGTACATTAATCCTCTTGGTTCTTGATGAAAATGATTACGTTAAGTTTTCATCGCATTATGATGTTTGCATTAACCCATACATGGATTTTATTGTCTTACAAACAAAGTGTTCTTTAACCTTCAGTATAGAACTTTCAGGTTGTTATCTAATGAACATGTAAATGTGTAAGTCAGTTGTTAGGGAAAGTTGTTTTAATGTTCATCTAATGTAGCTTTAAATTGTTATAAGCTACTAGAACACTGATGGTCCTCAAAGAAATCTTTGATAATTTATCTCTTCCTGAGTATACCCTTTGACAATCAATCATGCTTCTTCGTGTCTTAACGCTTATATCAGGATTTGGTTTAGTTATGAACATTCTTAGGTAATTCAATCAAATCCCAAACGTTATACGAACACATAAAATCAGTTTCACTAGAAAACTGTTTTATTCCATTTAGAAGATTGATTGATGCTAATGGATTAATTTGAAGTAGGGCTGTAAACAAACCAAACGTTCGGCGAACAGTTCGTGAACCGTTCGGCGGGAAGTTCGTTTGTGTTCGTTCGTTTATTAAACAAACAAACATGAACAAAGGCCGTGTTCTTTCGTTTATGTTCGTGAACATTCGGTAACGTGTTCGTTTGTGTTCGATGCTTCATTAGTGTTTTTAATTTTTATATTTTTATCTAAATACTTTAAAATTCTGACAAATTAAATATCTAATAAGTGTTGGTGTATTATATATTCTGTTCATGAACGATTATTTGTGTTCGTTTGTTTCCATTTGTGTTCATGAACATTAGTTTGTGCTCATTTGTGTTCGTCAACGTTCGTTGCCTAAAATTAACAAACAAACACAAACGAACACGAACAAGTTCATTTCCTTAACAAACAAACATGAACATAAAATCTCGTTTGATAAGTGTTCGTGAACGGTTCGCGAACACATATATTTATTAACAAACGAACACGAACAAGGTCTTGTTCGTGTTCGTTTGGTTCGTTTACAGCCCTAATTTGAAGAGATAGGATCAGTAAACTTTTCCAAAATCCATTTCAACTTCAGTTAGGGAGGTTATGTAATCATCAAGGTTAGTAGGCTTTTAAACCTAGATGACCTCCTGAGTTGATTATTGAGTTTGTTAGAAGTTTCAGTTTTATGGATTAGCTCTTGGTTAGGTTGCTATCATTTCAGGATTCTAAGTTTGTAAGAGTTGGTGCAGTATGGTGTACAAGAGGTGTAATTGGAGTTAAATTCAGAGTGAAATTTAATGACACTCTTCCCCCCGCCTCTTGTATTCCTTGCAAGTCATGATAAGGACTTTGACTGCTCCCACTGACCATAGAAATCTTAAGGAACTCAGCATGCTTAGGGTCAATATTTAACGACCAACAAATTCTAATGGAGAAACAAGTTAATGACGTTAGTCGTTGTGATTTCTCTTGTTGAGGATTATGTTAGTTTTGGTAAGAAATCTAAGTGTGTCCACAATTAAGCAACAATGAAACTTGTGTAAGAGTAGCATTAGATTTTAAGGAGACAAGTTTTGATGGAACAGTGTCGTGATGGAGCGGTGTCTTGTACAAGAGGTGTAAATTGAAGTAATATAAAGTTTTCACTCCCCCACCTCTTGCAACTATTGCAAGTTATTATTAAGACACTTAATGCTCCCACCGATCTTTGATATCTCTAGAAATGCTACAAAAGAAGTTTCAATGAGGTACGTGACGTGGGAACCTATCATATATACGTTAGACTTTATTGGATTTCCTTAATGTCCATATATCATAAGAAAACTCAGGGGCATATCTAATAGAAATCTTATTAAGTATATATATGAATAGATTTCTTCTAAGACCGTGGGCCATATGCGACAAAAATTAGATACAAGTAGATAGTCTTTAATTGATAAATGAATTATGTCTGAATATTCCATTTGGAATAAGTTCCACGAATGTCAATGAATAACTTATGATGGACCCATACTTATTCCTTAAGCTAAGTCATATTTTAGGGCTTTAACGTCATGATTTAAAATCACTTAGAATGAGATTAGTTGAATAATCATCCTCATTAACAATGTCATGATTTCTCATGAATTTCGGTTGTAATGGATGAAATTTATAGGCCTCATTTTTCTTTTGGAAAATTCTCATTTGCATGATAACAAAAGTTGTGAAAATGTAAGGTATCATCTAGTTCTATCTTAGTAATGTTTCAATCCAGATATTTAGAACAAATAAGATGAGAGTTTAAGGTAAGTGTGACTTTATGTTGACCATACAAACCTCACAACCTTCATAACATAGCTTAATTATGATACTATATTCTGACTAATCTTCAGAATATATATAAGGTATCAAAAAACGTTGTTAGAAGACTGCTTATTATGGTTCTTATAGCCTTAACATTTAATTTTGTCACTAACTCTCATGTAAGTTATTTGTCGAGTTCTGGTAAGGAAACATATGGAACTAGAGTCAACTAATCATGTGTTAATTGGAATATTAAAATTAGCAGACTTAAATATCATTAGTAAGTGACTACCTAATTAACTTATCAAACTGTTCTCTTGAATAATGAATAGTCTCGTTGCTTATGCCTAGTCTAATGGCATAATTATGCAGTGATATTTTCCCTTGAAGAACCTTAGAGGTGGAATTAGCACTTGTAATTTGTCTATGGACCTTAGAACAATCCTCTTTTAAAGTTTAAGTGGTTGTAAGGTGAGTAACAACTTATTTTCCAGCTTCAAACATTTATTTCTTTGTACATATGTTGTTTATCAACACACTCATTTTCCTTTGGTACTTTTGAGTGTTATAGTTGATTTATAAGGCATCAAATTGTACAAGTGAAAATTTTAGTATGTAATGTACCGGAAGATGTACTTATTTCCATACGTAAGCCCTTAACTTTATGGGTCATGGTACTATACATTATGATGTATTAATGAAGGCCACTTAACCTTATAGTTTAAAATTTTAAATGAAGTCATGCATCTTAGGAGTTCTTGTGATTATTCCACAGATAATAGATTAGTCTTAGGAAAGACTTAATCTGGAATAACTTTAGTGATAGCAATTATGTTAGAGAGTTCTTGATTATCATAAGAGACATCACGTTCGATTGATCCTATTCATCATGCTCTACTTTTCTTATGTAGTACTTTTATCAGAAGAGAGCAATAGGATTATCGTGTCTTAAGAGATAATCAATGATTTAATTTTAAGAGCTAATCTTATAGAAACTTTAAATAAAGCAAAACATATTAGATTTAGGAATTAGAGTGGATGAGATATAGATTTATAGAAGAAAGTTATAGTGAGTAAAGTCATGGGTACTTAAAAAAATTAAGGCAGACAAAATGATCATAAGATTAATGAAAGGATCATTAATGTGAGGATCATTATATGAAGAAGTTATGATATGCCTATTACTAACATCAAAATAATAGACTTAGTTAAAATTCTACTTAAACGAAGACAAATCAGCTTTGGCCAGAAGTGTAATCATTTAAGCATGTGTGCAAAGTAATCGTGACAAATCAGCTTTGGCCAGAGATGAGACAATCACTTTAGTTATGCACTTGTTAAGAATGCTATACATGAATGAATTAAATCAGCTTTGGCCAGAAATTAAGACATTCACGCTTGTAATGCATACTCAACATGACTTTTATAATACTTGAGCAATAAATAGATGTATCAAATCAGCTTTGGCCAGAAATGATACATCAGAAGCTCACCCAAGTTAAGCCATTTTGGTTTTGTAAAACGTTATTTGATTCTGATTAATATACTGAGTATTTACAAAAACCAATTATTTTAGTTCACATTAAACAGCCTAATAAAGTAATGAGGTTGAGATTTCGAGCTAGTCTTAGGTTTCGAGTGAGATCTCGACTGAGGTCTCGAGTGAGGTCTCGACTTAGTTATGAGATCTCGAGTAAGTTATGAGGTCTCGAGTCGCAACCTTGGTCTCGAGTTGTATCCTTATGGTCTCGAGTCGCAACCTTATGATCTCGAGTTGTAACCTTATGGTCTCGAGTCGCAACCTTATGATCTCGAGTCAAAATCTTGGTCTCGAGTCATGGACCTTATGATCTCGAGTCGAGATCTTGTGGTCTCGAGTCATGAAGACTGAAACCCTTATGATTTCGAGTCGAAACCTTAGTCGAAAGCACCTAATTTCGAAACTTATCCTCTAAAACTCGAAATCTACTGATTAAAAGCTGTTAGTTGTGATAAGTTTGAAATTCGAATTTTTAGGGATTATGGGATTTAGTTTCCTATTTTAATGCTAATCTAAATTTATCAAAATATTTCAAAATAATATCCATTTAATTTTATAACAGATTTCGAAATTTTAAGAGATAAAATTAAGATCAAAACTAGGAAAAACACCCAATAATCTAAATTTAATTCCAAAATAAGGGAATTTATTCGAATTTCACAAAGAACATGAAGAACCCTAATATTAATAAAATCAAAATTCTGGAACCCAAAAC
Organism: Helianthus tuberosus; assembly: GCA_030545235.1. Taxonomy (NCBI): domain Eukaryota; kingdom Viridiplantae; phylum Streptophyta; class Magnoliopsida; order Asterales; family Asteraceae; genus Helianthus; species Helianthus tuberosus. The sequence goes on from CM060440.1 coordinate 14,841,194, forward strand.
CTGAATATTAAGTCTTCTAAAACAGATTTCGGACATAATTTTACCCGTTTTGATTTCGAGACAATTATAAAACATTCTTTTTCCCGAAAACAGTGATTTCGAGATACTTGGTCTCGAAAACAAGCTTTTAAGTTTTATTAAGTTTTCAAAACTCTGTTTTCCAAATTTCAATCCCAGAATAATGGATACGAAAACAGAACTGATTTATCAACATATGCTCTGATACCACATGTTGGTCAGTTCTGTTTTAGGCATAATGGAAAACATGAATAACATACCTGATTGCAGCAGTACAGGCCAACAGAGAATCCAGATGGAGACGCAGCAATAGTGTTTGACATGATTGTCAGCTTGATCTGGTTCCTCCTTAGGGTGCAATCTAATGATGGTGATGAAGAAAACGAATAGGGTGTTCGGTTATAGGAGAGGAGGCGATTTGATGTTATGAACTAATAAGGTTGTCTAACTTGTGTAACCCTTTAACCTCTATATTAGTCTCCTAATATATGCCATCAAGAGGAAACCCTAATTAGTTAATAAAGGTAATAAGGCCCATCAACAATTATCAACTAATTATTTAATAGGTTGTTATATATTTTGATCTATATAATGTAAATGATTATAATGACTACTAGATTAAATATTACATTTTAATATATTTAATCTTACAACCATTATCTTACCCTCCACCAAGTGATAGTTAAACATGCATCTATAAAAAAAAAATGAAAGCTTTCCACCACTTGATTTAAAGATCTGGTATTGAAATTGATTTGAAGGTTGCGATGGTGTGATATATGCGGAATCGGTTATTATATTTTTTACCTAGTATACGTTGCGGTCACGTAAGCAATGACTTGAAGCATCGGTACCATGTACGTGGTCGGGTTCAGGGTTAGGTGAACGAAAACGCCATTTGTATATAAATCCACAAATCCAATCAACTTTAGTATCCAATTATATCTGTAACCAAATCAAATCACTTCGACAAAATTTCAAACATGATGATGGCAATGAAGATTCCGGACACGTTTTACATATCTCACGGATCACCAACTTTATCCATCGATGAAACTATGCCCGCTCGCCATTTCCTCCAATCGTTTCAGCAAAAGGTGTATCCTCCTCGTCCGTCGTCTATTCTTGTGATCTCCGGTCACTGGGAGACTGAGTATCCCACCGTCAACGCCGTCGATGGACCTTCTGAAACCATCTATGATTTCTATAATTTCTCCAAATCCATGTACCAGGTAACTAATCTGTTGTTGTTTGAGTGTGTTTTGGTGATCATTGTTATTGTAATTTCTGATGACCAAAGTTGTTGGAGTTAGATAGTCAGGTTTAGAACAGCCTGTAAGTGTACGAGTGTTTGCTGAATAGACATGAACGATGGTTGTAGACAGAGGCGCAGCTTTCAAGGGGCCAGGGCGCCCGACCCCCCGAACTTTTCGCTCAGTAGTGTTATGTATGTACGTTTCGTATAGAATTTTATAGGTATATACGTTTTCGACCCCCGGTTTACCTATATAGAATTTTTAGATCCGGTGACTTCCGACCCCTGGAAATTTTCAAACTTCACCACTACTTGTATTTGTAGATTTAGTTCAGTTTTTAGGAGATTCATCCATGAATTTTGGGAACAACTTTGAAATGGAAGTAGTACATAAAAGCACAGAAAAATATGAGTATTGGTTTGTGTGTGTTTTAGTGGGAGAATTTCTAAAAAAAAAACACAAAGATTTCGTTACACGTGTTCGGTTTGTAAAAAAACTCAATTTGAAACGACTTGAGTCGAGCAGGCTCATTTTGTAACTGGTTCGGTTCGTTGGCTTGTTCTTAGGCTAGTTTAACTTTTATCTCGAGCTCAAGCCGAGCCAAGCTGCCTCGTTGAATTTTGTGCACGGGCTCGAGACCACCTGGCTCAACTTGTTTACAACCCTACATTTAGCTAAACATATCATTTTTGTGTCGGCTAGCAGGTTTGCCGGTTGACCGTTTAATTTATATTGATTTTCTTTAGTTTTTGAGTAAACCGCCAAAATGGTCCTGAGGTTTGGTCACTTTTGCCGTTTTAGTCCAAAACTCAAACCTTTTGAATCTGGGTCCCTGTGGTTTCAATTAACATCCAACTTTTTGTCTTTTTCCTCCATTTAAATGAATGGCAAAATAGTCAGATTTTTTTAATTTGTTATAATAAAACGTTAAAAGACCATTTTGTCCTTCATTAAAAGGGAGAAAAAAGTCAAAAAACACAGGGACGCAGATTCAAAATGTTTGAGTTTTGAACTAAAGTGACAAAAGTGACCAAACCTCAGGGACCATTTTGACAGTTTGCTCTTAGTTTTTTTAAATGTGTTTTATATAATAACATAAACTATTTCGGTATTTTTTTAGATTAAAATTTAATATTTAAATATTTTTTTGCTTGTATAGTCTAAACTTAAATGCTTTAAAAAATTAAAAATAATATCCAAATTTAGATTTTAGAATATTAATATATAAAAGATTTTTCTTTGGCTAAACAGGATCGTCTTTGTCGTAACCCGCGAATATACATGTATTATTCGGGTTGTGTGTGTGACATGATTTATGATGGGTTCGATCCACCATCCGTGAACACAACTTGTTTAACAACCTTGGTATATTAAAGTAAGGGGCTGTTTGGTAGCCTCTGAATGGTCATTAAGAGGCTACCTCTTAATGGAGCCATTAAGAATTTTACCAATGAGAAGGTAGAAGAATGTGACATGTGATGATTTACCATTCAGAGGTTACCTTTTAACCATTCAGACTTGAGGTTACCTCTTATTCATTCAGAGGTTTTAAACTATTAAGGAGGTAGCATCTGAATGGTTATTAAGAGGCTACCAAACAGCCCCTAAGTTGCAAAAAAAAATTTCAATTGCTTTCTTACCTTTTTAAGTTTGTATCAAACCCAGCTCAAGTATCCTGCACCGGGTGCTCCAAAACTGGCAAAAAGAGTCAAGGAATTGCTCGTGTCTTCCGGGTTCAAGAGGGTCGATGAGGACAAGAAACGAGGGCTAGATCATGGCGCATGGGTCCCACTAATGCTTATGTATCCAGAGGCTAATATTCCAGTCTGTCAGTTGTCCGTTCTACCCGATAGAGACGCCACTTACCATTATAACATGGGTAAGGCGCTGGCACCTCTAAAAGAGGAAGGTGTGCTCATTGTTGGTTCGGGTGCTACCACCCACAACCTTAAAATACCGCGTAACACCACATCGGTGCAACCATGGGCTCAAGAGTTTGATACGTGGGTAAACGAAGCACTAGTTAATGGAAGATATGAAGATGTAAACAACTATAAGGAAAAGGCTCCACATGCAAGCGTTGCACACCCGGGGCCTGACCATTTCTACCCGTTACATGTTGCGATGGGTGCCGGTGGTGCGAATTCCAAAGCCGAACTTATCCATCATAGTTGGGGTTTGGGTTCGCTTTCGTATGCTTCGTATAAATTTACAGTGCCAGCTTAATTGTTCGGTCTTCTTGTGGGTTTTGTTTGTAAAATTCACGGTTTGTATCTCATGTAAATATGATGTTGTACTTATTTTATTTTGATCAATATTTGAGTGCATCGACTGCCTTTGGTTTTTTCCATAGTGATGTGAAATGAAGGACCAACATAAAAAGAGTTTTCTGTGCAGAAACTCAAAACTCCAAAATAAGAACAAAATTGTAACAATATATATTAATTTGCCACTCTAAGACCACGTGTTATACTTAGACTATCTCCATCGTCCCGCTTGTACCCCAACTTTATTGATCAGTTTTGTAATTACATAATATAAAACATGTAAAAGTGTACATGGTAAGCCAGCAACTGCAACAGGGATAGATGTACACGACATGATTGTCAACTTGATCTGGTTCTCGTTTAAGGTGTATATTAGCGATGGTGATTAGGAGTTCTTGAAGTGATGAACTCGTGATATTGACAAAGAGAGGATGAGTTATAGTGATGTTATTTGTGGAGTCTAACCTTTAGCCCTCTATAATGATCTTCTTAAATACACCCAAAGGGAAACATTTATTAGTTAGTAAGGGTAATGCAGTCAATCAACAATTACCAACCAATATAATAAGGGATAATTTTATTATTTTGATCTAATATAATATAAAAGGTAAATTACACTTTTCGTCTTTTATGTGAAGAATTTGGTACAGAGAGATAAGTTTAGGTTAAACCACAGAAGGTTTTTTTTTTTTTTTAGTCATAAGAACTCACGATGGTTTACAATAAATAAGAAATAGGAAAACAAACTAACAAGCTTATCAAGCCTATAAAATAGGAACTAGAGAATCAATAGATAATGAAGATAAAACCAAGACTTAGTAAAACATAATTATCTCCAATACTCCCCCTCAAGTTGGCGCATGAAGGTTCGCAATGCCCAACTTGATCAGTAAATAATTCAGGTGTTGTCCGCCCAGAGGTTTCGTAAACAAATCAGCAACCTGCTCATTTGACTCAACGCGTGCGGGGTTGATTTCTTCGGACACCACACGTTCACGTACAAAGTAACAATCCATCTCAACATGCTTGGTTCGTTCATGAAAAACCGGATTATGAGCAATGTGACGAGCGGATTCATTATCACAATATAGTGTAGTCGGTTTCTTCTGTACAGCATTCAACTCCATGAGCAACCAACGAAACCATAGTACCTCACTAACCGTCGTAGCCATAGCGCGATACTCGGCTTCGGCAGACGAACGAGAGACCACGGATTGCTTCTTGGATTTCCAGGACACGGGAGCTCCACCAAGTGTAAGGAGGTAACCCGTACGCGAACGCCGAGTAAAGGGGCAACCCATCCAATCGGCATCATAGTATGCAACTAATTCTGTCTCGGGTGTTGATGGTAATAGGATTCCTTGTCCAAGAGTGGTTTTGAGATAACGCACAACCCGTAGGGCTGCATCGAGATGAGACTAGCGTGGATCTCCCACAAACTGACTCAACAAATTAACCGAATAAACAATGTCTGGACGTGTGGCTTGCAAGTACAAAAGACGACCCACTAGTCGTCGATATCGGCCCGCATCTACTCAATGGTCACCTGTTGCTGGATCAAGTTTCAGTCCTTGTTCCATTGGAAACGAACTTGGTCTGCATCCTTCAAGACCCATATCATGCAAAAGTATCCAATGTGTATTTTCTCTGACTAAGAACGAGACCCTCTTTGGTTCGAACAAATTCAATGCCAAGAAAGTATTTAAGATTGCCAAGGTCTTTAATGGTGAACCGTTCATGTAACTCCAACTTGGTAGCTTGAATTTTGCTCATATCATTACCTGCCAAGATCACATCATCTACATATATAAGAGCAACCACTTGAACCTTTTCATAGGTGTATATGAACAAGGATGGATCAGCTACTGATTGTTTGTAACCCATTTCAAGCAAGACCTTGGTAAACTTAGAATACCAGTTACGAGAGGCCTGTTTAAGGCCATAAATTGACTTTCGTAATCGACATACACGATGCTTTGCTTTATCTTGGAAGCCTTGTGGCAATTTCATGAATACCTCCTCGTCCAAATCTCCATGAAGAAAAGCATTATTCACGTCGAGTTGATGTATAATCCAGTCTCGTTTGACAGCCAAGGTTAATAACGTACGCATGGTTGCCAATTTTTCCACCGGAGCGAACGTGTCGTGATAGTCCACGCCTTCAAGTTGAGTGAATCCCTTTGCGACGAGTCGCGCTTTATACCTTTCAACCTCCCCATTGGATTTGTATTTGACCTTATATACCCACTTCGAGTCAATGGCTTTCTTTCCGGCAGGTAATTCTTCTAAATTCCATGTTCCATTTTGTTCGAGAGCTTTTATTTCTTTCATCATGGCTTCTCGCCATTGTTCATGCTGAACGGCCTGCTGGAACGACTTTGGCTCATCGTGTGCATCGATGGCGGAAAGAAAAGCTTTATGATTAGCACTAAATTTATCATACGAAATGTAATGGGCAAAAGGGTGTGCCGTAAAGGATGATTGATTCGGAGACGGGGCTGCATGGTCTATCGAAGGTGGGATATTCACTGCATAGTCTTGCAAATGCTTCGGTTGAGACCGAACACCTGTAGAACGATGAACTTGATCAGAGGCGTGCTCATGAGTATGGCTAATGTTTTCAGGCAACCCACTGAGGTTGGTTTCTTCACTCTCATCACCTTGAACTTGTGTATCATCACCAGTAACTTGATTGTCTTCATTCATATGAACATTTTGTTCATGCACATGCAACTCATCATTATTAGGCATTACTCCCCCTTTCAACCAATCCTCACACTCTTGAGCTTGTTCTAAATGTGCAGTTACGTCAGAAGGAAGTTGTTCATCTCTACCATTGTTGGAAGAAAAAGGAAAAACATCTTCGATAAACCTCACATGGCGAGAAATGACCATTTTATTTTCTTCAAGGTCAAATATCCGATACCCTTTTGTGCCATAAGGATAACCAAGGAAAACCCCTTTTCGCCCACGTGCCTCAAACTTGTCTCCCTTTGCATCATTATTCCAAAAATATGCCAAACAACCGAAATCCCGCATGTGGTCATAATCGGGTAACTTTCCAAACAAGACCTCATACGGAGTTTTATCTTGTAAAGAAATGGTAGGCACTCGATTTATTATGTATGTTGCGGTCATTATGCATTCACCCTAGAATTTAATTGGCAAGTTCGCTTCAAACCGAAGTGCACGAGCCATCTCAAGAAGATGTCGATGCTTACGTTCCACCACCCTATTTTGTTGTGGGGTGTGTGGGCACGTTGTTTCTAAAACAATGCCTTGTTCTTCATAAAATTCTTTCATTTTATTAGATACAAACTTTCCTCCATTATCACATCTAAAACGTTTGATTTGCTTTCCAAATTGTCTTTCTACCAAATTATGAAAATTTATTAGGCATGTGCTTGCTTCACTTTTGTGTTTGATCAAATATACCCAAACGGATCTACTATAGTCATCCACCAAGGTGAGAAAATAATGTGCTCGTGATAAAGACGGTGTTCGATAACCTCCCCAAATGTCACAATGAACCATGTCAAAACACTCATTTGTTTTAATAAAAGTTGTTGGAAATGGTAATTTTGCAAACTTTGCTCGAATACAAGAGTCACAGACTTTATTTTTGGAATTTAAACTAACACTCATGCTAGGAAACTTTACACAAGATGAATGTCCAAGTCTCCTATGCCATGTGGTTGAACTAACTGCCAGTGCTTGCCTCTCTTTCTTCAACATTCCCATTCGATAGAGACCATTTATGCAACAACCCGCTCCAATCAAGCTCCTCATTTTCAAGCCCTGTATGACAAAAAAATCAGGAAAGAACATGATTGCACAATGCAAATCTTTTGTTAGTCGTCTTACGGAAAGAAGATTGCATTTGAAATTAGGAACAAATAAAACATCTTTTATTTGAATTCCCCCTTTTAGGATAACTTGGCCATTTCCTTTCACGGGAACGCTTTTCCCATTTGCAACGGTGACTGGGATTTCGTTTGAATTTGTGACAATATCGACGAGCACATCCTTTTGACATATCATATGCTCGGTTGCTCCTGAATCCAAAGCTCCCCAGTCATCGTTATCATTAAACGTACCTGCCATGTTGGCTTGTGCCGACGGCTCTTCTTTTGACCGATCCTTGTGATCTCCAAAGAGCTTCAGAAACATGGCATACTGTTCATTCGTTAGCCCTTGGATAGGACTCCCGGTAGTTTCTGTGAGTGCCTCTTGTGGCTTGAAACCATCTATCTTTGCCTTCCCAAGCCACCACTCAGGATATCCTATACGTTTAAAGCATCCTTCCCGATTGTGTCCATCGCGTCCACAATGAGTGCAATGCTCAGTCTTGGTAATGGTGCTTGATTTCTCATTCTTTTGCCACGGCTTCTTTTGCACAGGCCCTTCCTTGCGATTACCATGCGAGGTTTGGAAAGCGGCTGCCTCGATGGTTACTTTCTTCTTGCTCGAAACGTTTCTTTGTTGCTCATCCTCCGCCACCATATGATAAGCATTACTTAGCGTTGGTATGTGTTGCATGGCCAAAATTTGAGTTCGTATAACGGCAAACTCATCATCGAGACCGAGTAAAAACTCATACAGCTGCTCCTTTTCCTTTAGTTTTATTAATTTCTTTCCAACCTCACACTTGCAGCCATTGCAAGTGCAATATGGGATCGCAAAACGGTCGTAATTTCATCCCAGATTCTTCTCAATTTGGTGTAGTATGCTGATACGGTTGCTCCATCTTGCTTAGTGACATTAAGCATCTGTTTCAATTCATAAGCTCTTGGTGCGCTCTCCTTTCCAAAGCGTTCATTCACATCGTTCTAGATTTCAGCAGCCGTGTTTGCGTACTTCACATTAGCACATATGTCTTTGTCCATGGCTGTAGTGAGCCATCCCTTCACCATCGCATCGCACCGCATCCATGCCATGTAGGTTCCATGTGTCTGATCAGGTTTTGGAATTGTTCCATCAACAAATCCTATTTTGTTTTTGGCATACAAGAAATTTTTCATCTCTTGTAACCAGTCGATGAAATTTGCATCCGTCAACACATCGTTAACGTGCATCTGACGAGGATAGTCGGAGGGGTGAAGGTATAGGGGTGAGTTCGGATCGGTGTGATCCTTGACGCTCGATTCGGCGTCACCGGCCATTAAGGTTTTGGAGTTGAGGATCTTAATTTCGGATCTTGTGCTCTGATACCATGAAGAATTTGGTACAGAGAGACAAGTTTAGGTTAAACCACAGAAGGTTTTGTTTTTTTTAATCATAAGAACTCACGATGGTTTACAATAAATAAGAAATAGGAAAACAAACTAACAAGCTTATCAAGCCTATAAAATAGGAACTAGAGAATCAATAGATAATGAAGATAAAACCAAGACTTAGTAAAACATAATTATCTCCAATATTATGTTTGTACTGGATTGCAATGGATAGCCTTTAACTTTAATAATTACAACCCCAATGCTTTGTTTGGAAAACATGTTGCACGTTTCATCCTTTACCTCAAACCCAGTTAGAAAATTAAGTTAGTTCTGATCACGTGCTTGACATGTGAGGGCATTTGAGTCCATTCACCTATCAACTACACCACCATGTAAATTCCCCATTCTCTTCCCCAAATCCCTCATTAGCGTTTTTATCCAAACCTGATTAAATACATATAATATATTTTATTCGAACGAGCGGCACGGTTTGAACGGCAAACCACTCCTCGCTTTTTCCTTGCAACAATTTTTTAAACATTTTCTTTTAAATCGGGAAGAGTGTAAAAAGCATACAAACCCATTCACGTTATCCACATCTAAAAATATATTATATTAAGTGTGCCTGCACGTAATATAATATTCCTTTTAGCATAAGTAAACGTTATACGTAAGCAATGACTGAGGGTAGGTAAAAGAAAACACGTTATATAAACCCCAAATCCAACAACTTTGATCATCAATTTCATATCATCCTCTGTAAGCAAATCAATCAATCAAAGATGATGATGGCGATGAACGGAATGAAGATTCCAGACACGTTTTACATATCTCACGGATCACCCACTTTATCCATCGATGAAACTATGCCTGCCCGTCATTTCCTCCAATCGTTTCAGCAAAAGGTCTATCCGCCCACTGCTCCTCGTCCGTCGTCCATTCTTGTGATCTCCGGTCACTGGGAGACTGAGTATCCGACAGTCAACGCCGTCGATGGAGTTTCTGAAACTATCTATGATTTCTATAATTTTCCCAAATCCATGTACCAGGTAAATTAATTAGTTATTATTTATTGATTAATTGGTTGTTGTTTGAGTGTTTTGGTGATATGTTGTTTCAAGTTATTATTGGAGCTAGGTTTCGAATACTGTTTTAATGGGTTGGGTCGGTTTGAGACGTTTCGGGTCCTTAAATGGTCGGTTCGGGTCGAGACGTTTCAGGTCACTAACTGGTCCGGTTCAAGACGTTCCGTGTCGATAACTGGCCAGGTCACATTGAGACGTTTCGGGTTCCTAACGGGCCACGCCAGGTCAAGAGTTTCGGGTCGGTAATGGGCTGGTTCGATTCGAGACATTTTTGCTCGAATTGTTGCGGGCCGGCGGCAGCCAGGGTCTGGGCGAGGCGTTATGGGTCGACGATGGACTAGTTCTGGTCTAGATGTTTTCGACATCGGTGATCGGTCGAAGATTCTTGTAACTTTACTTGAATTTGGAAGGATTTTGAATTCCTTTAGTTCAAAAGAATTTGGAAGAATTCATTTCCAATTCCTTTGCTAACTGAACACGATAAAGAATGGAATTGAGATTTGTGGGTAGTGCTTGCTGTTTGCTAAATTGACATGAACAATGATTGAAAATTTAGCTCTTTTTTTAGGAGATCTATTAAAGGAATTTGGGATCTGTGGTTGGGTACGAAGTTCGTAGGTTTAGGTTAGTCTAAACAGGTTCGGATTAGTTAGGGGTTCAACCCACGCACAGGCTTAGCTAAATGGGTCGTGTTTGTGACTTTGTGTCAACCTGACTGGTTAGCGGGTTGACCCGTTTACCCATTTATTTGTTTTTTTAGCTTTTTAAAATGCTTTTTATATAATAACTTCCAAGTATTTGAGTATTGTTCAGATCAAAATTTCAGTTTTTAAAATAAAATTGGCATAGGTTTCGACATCATTGTTCTAAAAAACAAAAAATAAAAAGTATGCAAATTTAGAATTTTTAAGTATTAATATGTAAAAGCATCAATACATTTTTTTTCGGATTAAACGAGTCCTATTCGTGTCAAACTGCAAATACACGTGTGACACGATTTTTGGGTTTGCTTGACCCGTTTAGCAGCCTTGGTGTGTTACATTAAGATGGTTACAAAAAATTTAATTGCTTTCTTACCTTTCGAAATATGTTTCAAAACCAGCTCAAGTATCCAGCACCAGGTGCTCCAAAACTAGCAAACAGAGTCAAGGAACTGCTCAAGTCTTCCGGGTTCAAGCGGGTCGACGAGGACAAAAAGCGGGGGCTCGACCACGGCGCATGGGTCCCACTAATGCTTATGTATCCAGAGGCCGACATTCCAGTCTGCCAGCTGTCTGTCCAAACAAACAAAGACGCCACTTACCATTACAACATGGGTAAAGCACTGGCCCCCCTTAAAGAGGAAGGTGTGCTCATTGTCGGTTCGGGTGCCACCACCCACAACTTGAGAATGTTGCGCAACACCCCATCGGTACAACCGTGGGCTCAAGAGTTTGACACATGGCTCAAAGAAGCACTAATTGATGGAAGGTATGAAGATGTAAACAACTACAAGGAGAAGGCTCCACATGCAACCGTTGCACACCCCTGGCCCGACCATTTCTATCCGCTGCATGTTGCGATGGGTGCCGGAGGTGCGAATTCCAAAGCCGAACTTATCCACCATAGCTGGGGTTTGTCTTCTCTCTCATATGCTTCATACAAATTCACAGTCCCAGCTTAAGTGTGGAGTCTTGTTGTTGGTTTTATTTTGTGATATATAGAGTTTGTAATTCATGTGAATATGGTATTGTACTTCATTTCATTTTGTATTATCTGTTGAACATTGTTTGAGTGGATTATTGCCATAAATTTGCAGTGGAGTAATTTGAACTTTGACATAGTCATGTATCTTTTATATATGTAACAGCAGTTGAAATGATAAAAGTAATCAGATAAGAAAAATAATTGACTGTTCTATATCAACTGTAAATTTGTAATGGATGTACTTTCTTGTACTAACTGTACAAGATATATGGAAAAACTAGCGCTGTAAACGAACCGAACGACCACAAGCAAGGCCTTGTTCGTGTTCGTTTATTAAGAAATGAACCCATTCATGAACTGTTCACATGAACGCTTACCAAACGAGATTCCGTGTTCGTTCATTAAGGAAATGAATGTGTTCATAAACTGTTCACGAATGTTATCAAATGCAAACGAACACAATAACACAAACAAATGTTCATGAACATACACGAACACAAACGAACGTTCATCCACACAAACAAATACAAACGAACATATATTCATTTTAGAATAAAATCAACATTTCTCATCACGAAGAATCCACTAAAAATAAATATGTACTTCACATAATTTTCCGAACATATTTGACATTATTGTCATAAACATAACTAATACAAAAATTAAGAAGTTTCTCAAACTTTAACACAAAGTGAAATTGAGTACCTATTTTTAATTCTTTATGGTATCGGTACCTATTTTAAATAAACTATTTTATGGTATGGTTAGCTATATCGAGTACCAATACCAGAAGTCTGAAACCATATCGAACCGAACCGAACCGATAACAACCACATAATATCAGTTTAGGTACTAGTATTCATTTTCTTGTATTCTGTCTCAATAACATTTCACTTATTATTGAACTAGGTTAGTACCCCGTGTACACGGGGTTGAATAAATAAATTTTATATACTAAATAATAAAACAATATATCTTTAAAACCTCATTTATTGTACGGGTTGAATAAATATAATTTTATATATTAAATAATAAAAAATTATATCTATAAGAACTATATTGTACGAGTTGAATAAATGTAATTTTATATACCAAATAAAAAAAGTTATATCTTTAAAACCACGTGTAATACACATGTTGAATAAATGTAATATTGTTTACCAAATAATAAAATAATATATCTTTAAAAAACCTCATTTATTACACGGGTTGAATAAATGTAATTTTATATATCAAATAATAAAAAAATTACATCTTTAGAATAATATTTTATTAGAAAATAGAAGAATGGTATTCAAAATTTAAAGTATGATGAAATTTAATATTAGCTCATTATTCATTTATTTATTTAATTAATATAAGATAAGGTTGGAAGTGAACCGAGAAAATCATAAAATAAATGCTTACAATGAATGATAGGTGTCACACATTAATGTTTTATTATATAGTATAGTATAGATATATATATTTAGATTGATATAAATAGATTATTACATTGTAGTAAAATTTGTTAACGAATTCTCAATAAATTTAACTTTTTATTTAAAACTTGTGAATGTAACGAAGTCTAAATAAATTTAACCATTTATTTAAAACTTGTAAATGTAGAAATGATAAATAATATTAGTTAATTTTATTTTAAGTTTCATAAAATCTATTTGATACCAAACTAAACAAAACGTTCAAATATATAGTTAATATCAAGAGTAAATTACGATTTTGGCCTCTGTGGTTATATCACTTTTACCCTTTTAGTCTAAAAATGAATCTTTTTAACATCTGAGCCTCCAACGTCTTTTTTTCTAATCATTTTGGCCCCAAACACTAACTCTATCCATTTACTTTTAGGGGCCAAAAGGGTTAGAAAAAATGGCGTTGAGGTCCAAAATGGTTAGAAAAAAAGACGTTGAGGGCTCAGATGTTAAAAAATTCATTTTTGAGCTAAAAGGGTAAAAATGATATAACCACATTGGCCAAAATCGTAATTTACTCTAATATCAAATTGGATAACTAAGTTTGAATTTAAAGTAAACAGATAAATATAAAAGTAATAATTAAACTAAATAATATTTAGTTGGAGGATTATCTATAACTAATTAGAAAAGATTAAACTAAAATAATAATTATCCGTAAGACATGGCCTAATATGATGACAAGTGTCCCAAAATGGTTTCTTTTATTATATAGTATAGATTAGATTTTTCTATAGTAACTTGTGTTTGTTGAGTTTTTTTATATAAAAACTGTAAACACGCGGTTATGTTTATTTTTTTGTCAACATACTAAGTACTGACATTACTGTTATCACCAAACATAACCGAACAACATCAATGCCGGTATTTGGTTTCTGGTTCGATAATATTTCGTTTATCATTGAATTTTATTTTTCTAGAGTAAATTGCCATTTTGGTCCCTGAGGTTTGGTCACTTTTGCCATTTTAGTCCAAATTTGAAACCTTTTGCATCTGGGTCCCTGTGGTTTCATTTTTGTTGCCATTTTAGTCCAAAAGCAAAGTCAACTCAGATTTCGAAAAAAAACCCTGATTTTTTGTCCTTTTCTGATGGGCATTTTGGTCATTTTACCCACCTGCCCAACTATCCACCCCACCCCTACTGTCACACCCTGACTTTTGCGGAAGCGTATGATGTGTGACTGGTTTAATATCATTGCATTCAATCATAATAAACAACTACATGATCAAAACGTTGTTCACCCATTCATAAAATTTAAAGTATTACAAACACCGGTTATTTAAGTTTTAAAACACAACCTTCGACTAAGTCACAAACCAACAAAAGTGGATGGCATCTAAACTTGAAATCTACTTCTAGAAACAACACCCGCGCCCAAGATCCAACCTGTTACCTGAAATACATGTAATTTTGGAAAACATCAACAAAAGTTGAGCGAGTTCATGCGTTTTGTATGAGTACTGAAAACCTTGTAAACCTTTGAGAAACTCCTTTGAAAACAGGTATGAAAAGCATTTATGAACAAATTAAATTAAAGTTTTGCAAGTACATTAAAACATGTGAAGACATAGGGAACACTCGAAGTGAGTAGGCTTATACCCTCGTCGATTCCCTCGACTATGTCGAATTCCCCTTTGACTAAGTCAATTCACCTTGACTATGTCAATTTACCTTGACCATGTCAATTCACCTTGACTATTGTCGATTCACCTCGACTGGGACACCGAAGCACTCAAGTGGTCACACAAGTACCATGAATGGCGTTCGGCCGTACCCGTTAGATCTAACCTTTGTCCCTAATTAAGAATTAATGGCATTTCAAATTTAATCTATGCTCACATGATCTAATAGTTCATTTCATAGTCAATTCATACCGTTTAAACATTCGTAACATGTATTCCACCCCCGAGAGTTATAAAACCAAAAACAGTTAAGAGAAAAGGGGGACATGAACTCACAGTTTTGCGTTCTTCAATCCGACGGAACTCATACGGCTACTAGTGTGCACGACTACCTACAACGTACTACGGTCTATTAGACGGGCGGGTCGTGCCTTGACTTAGTATTAATTTGTGTCTTTGAGTTACGTTTCTTTGTGTCCTTAATATTATTCCAAGTTATATAATTATTTGTTAAAATAATAAATATTTTAACTTAAATTATATTTATTAACTTTTGGAATAATTGTTAAAACAATATAATTTAACTTGTTACTTTTCAAGTACTTATTCATGTATATCCTTCCCAAGGATGTGTGTATTTGTATTTGTATTCTCATACTTGTATATTTTTGCCATGTATTGGGGTCGTATTCCGGAGTGTATTTATACGTACGAGGGTACGTATTTTCTTGTAATTGTTAAGTATTCTTTATACTTAATTTCGTATTAATTTTTCCGGAATATTATCTTTAATAAAAATTTACCAATATATATTTTCAAAATATATATTGTAATAAATATTATTTAGAAAAATTATTTATAATTTTTCTTTTGGCAAAAAAGACTTGTATTCACTCATAAGTTTCAAAAATGATATATTTTCATGTCTAGCTTGGAATATATATATATATATATATATATATATATAAACTCATTTTTCTCCAAAAATATTGTATTTAGTGTTTGTGTAAGATGTCTAGCTTGGAAAATATATATATAAACTCATTTTTCTCCAAAAATATTGTATTTAGTGTTTGTGTAAGAAAATATATATTTCTTAAAAATAATATATCTTCTAAAAATTTCAAGAAAAATATATATTCATTCTTGCCAAAAATAATATATTTTTCCTTTCTAAAAAATATGACATATTCTTGTAGTAATTGTAAAAATTATATTTTCATTTCCTTGGTGTCCAAAACATTATTTACCAAAACATGCTTTGTGAATAAATTCCGGAATATTTTTGTGAGTTATATTCCTTGTTCGGTTTCACCAATATTTTTGTGTAAATGGGTATATTTATTCTTTGGAATTTTGGTAATATTTTGGATTGTAATTTTTGGTATTAAGATGAGTTATATCATTTCAAGTCCTAAAATAATATAACTAATACACAAAGTATACAAATAATCACACACATGGTGACTTCTAAATATATATTTCCTAAATACATATTTAGTCACTTTTATTTATAAAACCCAACCTCCAATATTTGTAATTTTTGTGACAAAAATTATGGCAAAGTTTATGTAAAAATTTATGGTTTAAAATATACTTGTAAATATTTATTTGGAAATATTATTCTAAGTGTTTAATTTCTAGAAAATTTTTGTCATAGTTTCCCCTTAAAAATTGAGGTTTCCATGCTTTCAAAGCATATCATTTTCTTTTAAAATCATCATCAATCATCAACAAATCATTCAACACTTACCATGTGCTTTAAATATGAAATTTACACTATGTCATGAACTTGAAACTTTGTAAAAATTTGTAGTAACTTCATATGTTATTTAGTAGGTTTAGTTATCCTTAAAAACATGGTTTATAGTTTATAAAACTCATTCTTGAAGATTTTAGTTCTTCACAACTTGTATAAAGATTTTCTAATAATATTTCTTCTTGTATTTTTCTTGTTAACAATACGTTTCTAGCTTTGATTTAACACTTAAAACATGTTTACTTCCTTTAAACACCATGATCATGTTAAATCTTGTAATAAACTTTAGTTCCTTGAAAATATTATTCTTGAAATCTTTTATTTTCAAGACTTATAACTTGTAGAAATAATCATCATACACTAAAACAAGTTTATTTTCAAGTTCATGATTTACATAAAGGATGATCATTACAAATTTCTCAAGATCTATCCTTACACTTGCTAGATCATGTGTTTAATCATCATCTAGCAAGGTTCTTATGATGATCAACATCATAAACACAAGAAATCAACATTCGAGTATACTACATACACTTAAAACAACTTGATCTTCATGTTTTAGAGCTTTATGTTCATGTTCATGTTTATGCTTATGTTTCTTCATGATCTTTATGCTTAACAACTTGTATCATATTTTAACCAACATAATATGAAATAAAATGAGATCACAAGAGTCTTACTACTAGCACAAGGCTAGGGATGAACAAGAGAATAAATGAGGTGGATAAAAGCACTAGAGAGAGGTCCTTCCAATTCCGTTGCTTGCAACCTTCTTAGATAGGCCCGAGACACCTTAGAATCACCTTGGATTACTTGGGATTGGATTGAAAATGGAAGTATGAAGAGGGGTGATTGGGGCCGTGAGTATGGAAGAGAAGAAGAGGGGTGATGCTTGTTGAAAGATGTTGAATGAAATGGGTTAAAGTCTTAAGGTCTCTTTTATAAACTTCCAACATAAGTATAGCATATGGCATAATTGTGGGTATATTCCATAACATAATCTTATAAAATATAACAAAGAAATCAAGGGTGGGATCCATGTCCCCTAACCGGCCACCAATGGGGGGGGGGGTAAAGTGTAACTTCTAATGGTAAGTTACATGATTTAGTTAGGATTCAATGGTGCTAGTTAGGTATTTTATGTATTTAATGTTTATGAGATGTGTTATGATGTTCGGTGACCATAACTAGCTTTGTAACACTAAAATAGTGCTTCTAGTAAAAATTTAATGTTTCGGGTAGTGTCCGGTTGTTCGTTTCGTTACTGTTCGTTAAAGTGCTGAATTGCGTAGTTTAGTGTGCTTTATGTTGTATTTTATGACAGTTTCGGTTCCCGATACTTAGGAAAGTATTCTGGACCATTAAACCACTTTTATGCATTATATTTAGATGTTAAAAGCTTATTTATGCTGAATTTGTTTATTTTCTGCAGAATTTTGCAGTTTCAGTGTGTTTCTGGCACTTTCCGGTACCTATGTCATCACTAGGAAGGCAGTTTTGTAATCCCTACTTTCCTACACACTATCCTAGTGTATCACTTGGTTCTGGGGCTCATCTTGTGTCTTAACATCATGTATGTCTAAGTACTGAACTCCCGTCGGTACTTCTAGTTTGTCTGATAACTGAGCTAACTCTGTTCTGTGCGTTCATAGGACTATATTTTGTTGCATGTAGTAATGATAAAAGTCTTGTAACATGAAATGCCATTGTATGTATATAACAGAAATCAGAAATTCATTCTTCTTATAAACTAGATCATGCACAGTCATCAAAGCACAGATTACTATCTAATTATTGTACGAAATGTACGAAAAAGTGTCAGTTGTCACATTCTCCCCCCGTTAAAAGAATTTCGTCCCGAAATTCAAGCGATGCCATCGGTCGTCGGGGAGTTGTGAACCAAATGTGGTCACTTAGGCTTAATTTGGTCTTCATGTTCCCAAGTAAACTCTGGGTCATGATAAGAATTTCAACGAACTCTAACAAACCAATTATGACTTCTCCGTGTTTTGCGGACTTCAAGTCTGCAACCTTAACAGGTTCTCTAATAAATTGGAGTTTGTCGTTGACGTGAACCCCGTTTGCGGGAATAATGATTGTTCCCATAGTCAGGCTCCTCTAAAGACCAGACACGTGGAAAGTGTCGTGATCACTACTGATCTTATCTGGAAGTTTCAGCTTGTGAGCAATGGTCCCGATCCTTTCCAGGATCTCGAAAGGTCTAATATACCATGGGTTCAACCTCCCACGCTTTCCAAATCATACCACGCCTTCCCAAGGCGAGTCCCTCGTTAAAACCATGCTTCTTATCTCCAATTCCAACGGTTTCCGCCGCTCGTCGGCGTAGCCTTTCTGTATATCGCGTGTTGTCTTGATATGATCACATATCTGAACGATCTTGACTATAGTTTTCCTGAACCAATTTGGCCAGTAAATCGTTTATCTCCGGTCTCCGCCCATCACGAAGGGGGACCGATACTTACGTTCCTATAAGGCTTCACACGAAGCGGCCTAAACAGCGGTGTGATAAATATTATTGTAGGAAAACTCCACTAAGGGCTAGTGAGTGATCCATCTTCTCATCAAAGTTCATCACACAAGCACATAGCGAGTCTACCAAAGCCTGTATCACTCGTTTGCTCTGGCCGTCCGCCTGAGGGTGAAATGTAGTACTAAGGTCCAATCGTGACCTAAATGCCTTTTGAAACGTCTGCCATATCCTTGGCACAAAACGACCATCTCGGTCGGACAAGGTAAGATCAGGCACTCCATGACTTGCCACAACCTTTCTTGGCTAAATCTCTGCTAATTCCCTTGCGCTGTCTTCCTCACTGTTTGGCAGGAAATGTGCACTCTTGGTGTGTCGGTCAATAAATACCCAATTCATATTGTGACCCCTTTTTTTGTTCTTGGTAGCTGGTAGAGAAATCCATTCAGATTCGTTCCCACTCCCATATGGGAATCTCAGGCTGTTGCAGTAGCCCTGATGGTTTCTTGTATTCCGTCTTAATTTTGACTCAAGTAAGGCAGTCACCCACATATGTAGCTATATCGGCTTCCATCTTGGGCCACTCATATTAACGGGACTTAAAGTAAAACGGGTTATGACTTCCCGAACCCATTAAATTAACTAGGAATAATTAACCTAGTTAGTAATATGTGACTAAGTTATAAATAGTGAATTATAGTTTCATTTGATCAAAATAAAACACGAGGGACTAAAAAGGGACAAGTGTGAAAGTTGTTTTTAATTAAAGGATTCAAAACACCAAAACACACACATGAGTGTGTGTTTGGTCGAAATACATCAGGAGCACAAGATGGGTTCTTTCAAGACCCTAAAACTCACAAAATTGCTCAAAATCAAAGGGGAAATCAAGCTAAGAATTGGGGCTTTAACTAAATTCGTGATCACCTAAGCTAGGAGATCACAAGGTATGTCAAATTTTGTAATTTGGTGATGTTTTGAATTTATGATGAACACCAAAAATCGAAATTTATGTGATGAATATTGTATATATGATTGATATTGGGTTGAATCTATGTCTAGAAACAAACCCTAGATGCAAACTTGTAGAATTGTGCCATAAACTAGTGATTAGTCAATTAATCAAGTATGAGCCAAGTGGGTTTTGACTAAATAGTAAAGATGATGATATGCATGTGCTTAGAATCATCATATTTGATAGTTGGAGCAAAATACTTGAACAATTTATAAGTTCGAGTGAATGCTCATATGTGACTTGAAATGGGTTTTGTATATTATGATGAAATTAGTGTTTTTGTTCATATAAATAGGTGTTTGGAATCATGATGTCTACTAATTAATATGTAGAACTTGATTATATTAGATGTTCGGATGAATGTCTAATGCTATGATGAAACGGGTTTTACATGTAGATAGAAACCTTTAGTTCTTGCTTAACAAATGAATAATTAACTTTGATAATCAAGAGCTAAGTTAAATTGGTGTTAATAATAGCATGAACTTAGACTTGAAAAGTAGTTAAAACGGTGGCGTAAGAATAATGCCTATCGGATACTTGACAAAGTGCTTAAATGAATTGTCGAATTTTATAATATAATCACTTATGCTAATAGGCAGTTTGACCTTTAAAAGTCAAACTGACCAAAATGAAATCAAATGGTGAATTTTGATGTAAAATCCGTAGGATGGAATAGTCATAATTAATGATGACTAATCTAATCGTCTTACGAATTATGATGATAGTTTGACGCTTGACAAGCTAGGTGGAGGCTTGGAAAGGAAGCGGGTCAAACGAAGCAAGTGTGAAGGGAAAACGTGTTTCGGATGCAAGGTAAGTAAAGCTTACACTCTAATTATTTAATACCTAATGATTTTATAGGTTATGAATGATAAGTATTATTTAAATTATGATGTTCCGACATGACAAGTGCGGTCTGAAACAAAAGACAATGGTCATAAACATGTTGAATGGATAAAAAGGAGTTAATATGGTTAAATAGTCATGAAATGACTAAAAGATAACGAATTTTTAATAATTACCTTGTATGGTAAACCAATGCAAATAATAAGGGTAAAATGGTACTTTAGTCACTTGTTGACAATAACCGTTAGATTGGGGAAAGATACGTCATAGCGTGGGTTATAATGGGTCAAGGAAATCAATTGACAATTTACAAGTAAAACGACTATACAGTGTAAGCCGGAGTTAGTCGTATGGATAAGATGGTAATAAATATCATCTCATAGAGTTTCATGTCCTTTAGACCAAACGGGTCAAAAGGTGAAATTATCACCCTTTGAGAATATCGACTAATGGTTTGTTGAGCTATATGATTATAGGAATAAATATCAGATGGATATGTACATTGCTATTGCTTAGCGGCTACTAAGGCAAGGTATCGAAACGGGTCAATATATTGATCCGAGTCAGGTATGTGTGTTTAGAATTGAAGTTAAGTGAGTGGATTGGTTAAAGGTTCAATAAAGTCCTTTGTTGTAAAGGATGGAGCGAAGTTGACAAAAATGCCCTTGATAGGTATATCGGGCAAACGACTTTAAAAGTTTGTTTAGAAACAAGTCAATAGATTAAATGATTACTTTGGATAAGTATGTAAGTGAAAGGTATGATCTTTGCGAGTCAAAGTCTTAAAAATGCGTAAATACCCTTAACGGGTCAAAATAAGCATACGAGCGAAAATGGGTTTAAAATTGTGTAAGAAACCTGTGATTAGAACCTAACATGGTAGATAATATTGAATTGAAGAGGTGCATGTGAAATAAGGATCAAACAAATATGTTTGTTTGATAAATGCATAAACGGGTTAAAATTGGGTAAAAAGGTAATGAGTCGAAGGCTTAGAAGTCTCAAAATTTATTATGCCGGATGTTGGATTTTAACTCCAAAAGATGGAGAATTAAATTACGGACGCGTAGGAAAAAGAATCGGGTAAAACGGATTAAAAACGAGAAAGTTATGCTCGTTTCCGTGAAATCGGGTTATGCTAGGAATATGCAGCATCAGCATCAACATTCTGTCGAAACAAGACCGTGGCGTCGCGCCACGGCCAGGGCCATTTTCCGTCGCGCGCGGCGACGGCCTAAATGCTGAAAATTATGTTTTTTTTTATTTCGATTATTTAACCCAATTTTCTTGTTGTACTTGTTATTTAACTATCAAAACTGACTTCTAAGTTGGTTTTGATCATAGGTGAATGTCAAGAGTCCCGGATGAAGATCAAGCGGCGAGCAAGAACCGAACACACGTTAAATGAAGCTTCCGCGACAAATCTAGAGTTGTTTTGCTAAAAGTGAATTATGTAAACATTTATAAATATCTTTTTGAAATGTTGTGAACATATGGGAATCTTAGTATGACAAGATTTTGTAAAGTCACATTTTAGCATTAAAACGTGTATCTTATCATTAAAATCTTGATTAATTAAGACGGTCGTTACACATTAGGTCCATGAACAATGCCGGTGCATATATTAAGCCAAATAGCACGACAAGTAAATCGTAATGCTCGAAGCGAGTCCTAAAGGTCGTTTTAGGCAGTGTTGTAAAAGTCGGATTCCAAGGCCGAGTACTCGGCGAGTACTCGGTCCTCGGAACCCCTCCGAGGCGACTTGTAGGATCGTTTTCAGACCCAAATGAGTCGATCAAAAGAGTTTTACTCAGAATGAAAGGCGGAAACAGACATTCTGAGGTCAATTCAGCAAGATATACCCTTTAAACTGTCGTTTATATTGATTTGATGACGTTATACAGCGAGATGACACTTCGGCAGCATTTCGTGGCTCAACCGGAAACTTACACCAATGACTCAAGCGAAATCAGGCACAAGGTATTTATAGGATTCTGATTTCGCTTGAACACTCTCAAGCGAAATCACATCTCAAGCGAGATTAGGCTTTAAGCGGAATCACCTATCTGATTTCGCTTGAACATGCCATTCATCCTATTTTTGACATATTTCACGTATTTCGTGCCCTGATCTATCTAAATACATACAAGACTCGATACAAGACGAAGTCAACAGACGCATGCACCAACAGACTCCCCCTCGAATGTTGACGAGTCTTAAAGTGTCGAGTCTTCGCATCTTCAGTCTTTATCAGTCCTCTCGAACTCTTTGAAGTATCTGACTCTATAAGCATCCTCAAATCTCTCTCTTCTCTTAATCTCCTCCTCAAATGTTGACGAGTCTTCAGGATCAGAATCTGGCTCTTAAACTTTTTAATTCTCTTGATCAGATCTCTTGATTCCTTAAGTTCATCAGCATCAGCAGTTCCAGAATCGTAACCTGGCTCAATACCAGCTCAGGATCAAAATCTGGCTTACCTGCACAATCTCTACCTCACAATAAATTTTACAATTTTAATAAATTTTTATTCTGCTTACCACTTGTAGAGTAAATCTTAGAATGATCTAACATTTAGTCTCTAATGAACCACTTGTAGAAATAACTTTTTATCTTTTTCAAAGATTTTTCTCATTTTATTTTAAACAGACTCCCCATCACTAAATGCTCAACTCTTTCCCAAACCAGTTGTCATCATGTTTAGCACTTGGAATTTTGAAAATCAGCTCTTCAACACCAGTTATCGAAAATCTTTTTGTATTTTTCAAAATTTATGCTAAAACACACCAAAAATCTTTTTGGATTTTTGAATGTAATGCAGTAAAGAAATATATACAAACAATATTTTTGTGAGTTTGTGTAAGAGGATCATATCAGTTTTTTACAAGTCACAAGTACCGTTGAGCTTAGTTACACATTAAGAATTAAACAATTCACTTAGATTGCCAATATACTAATCCACTTAAATTTTCACACAAATTTCAACTGATTCAGGATATGAGTTAGGTGTATTAAGAACTTAAACTCATTCATGTGTCCCACCTCTTGAATATACTCCCGTATCCAGATCCCAATATTCAGTCTTACAAGTGAGTATACCACAGATGATATCTGTAAGGGGTTAAATTGCGAAACCGTGAGAGCTCAGGTCAGAACTTCCGTTCAGCAGAGAGATGACGGTTCGACTTTTGGTGGATCCCCTTTAGAGGATCTTTTTTACAACAGCATTGATTAGCAATTTTATTGTATCATCATTTTATGCTGAGGGCAGTGCTATATTTCAAGCAAGCAGTAAAGTATTCTCCGGGGACTAGGCCATTGCTTCCGCAAAATCAGAAGTCCCGGGATAATACCCCAGATATCACTGAGCATAAAGACCTAGTATCTCAGAAAGAGGGATCCTTCAAACAAGATTTCAGGGGTTACCTATATATCCAAGTAGTGTTCCCCACAAAATAAGCAAGTTTGAATTTAAGTTTATATCCCGAAAAAGCTTACTAAATGTGTAAAAATCTATCGGCATATCATCAGTGAGATCGTTTAACGCTATTTAAACATTACATTTCTTTAGCATATTGTAACTGTCTACTGATGTACTATCATTTCCTCTTCTTTGACACAAAAACTCATTTTTGAATTTTATCATGTTTTTGTCATTTTCAAATTTTCAAATGTTTTTGGATTTTCAAAAAAAACTTACTCCCCCTAAAATGCAAACACATTTAAAGAAATTTGAAAATAAACTGTACAAGTAAATTGACAACCGATATCGAATCGCTTCAATTCGCCATCCACTTGGCATAAACAATCAGAACTCCCCCTCACAACAAACTATTTTCCCATTGATTTCAAAACACTTAAGTTTGTTTTAATCAAATGGTTTTTCCGAAAAATAAGTTTTGTTGATTTTATAAAACCATTTGTAGGTTAGGGGTTTGGCTCATCACATTGTTTTTCAACCACTTGTAAGAAAGATAAATCAAGTACAAATTAATGTCCCTGATTAATCTTAAACATTAAGTACCACCTGTAAAAATAGTCCAATCAAGTTCAACCTAATGACCTTGATTTTACCATTTGTATCACAAACTCTTTTTCAACCACATGGCTTATCGACCAATATCACATGTAAGTTGAATTCTCAAAATGCCGATACCTACTCCTCTCTTACCAACCTGGGAGTTCCGGCAAGTCATACCTTTACTATTTTTCAAAAACAATATAAGAAAGATGCCGATTCATGCTCCGCGATTACCAACTTGGGAGCTCCGGCAAGTCCAGAATTTTACTGTTCGTAGTAGGTACCATCCCAGTCACAAACCAGGGATGATACTTTACCTTGTTTCTTTGTTTTCTTCTCGTAAAATTCCTTGACTCCCTTGACCTTCCTGTCAACCATTTTTCCAAAAATATGTTTAACTTTGGAATTGAAGGCTTTCTCAATATCAAACTCTTTTTTTTCAGAGAAAAATTGGTTTGAAATCTCAACTTTACCAATTTTCTTCTTAAAATTTTCAGCCCGAAGTGGTGGAAAATTCTCATCATCCACAATCGGCACTGAATTTTCACTTTTAACCTCAACCTGTGGCTCATCTGACTTTGTGGAATCAAATTCATCGCCAGAAGATAGCTCCTCTGATTTTGATGAATCAGAATCATTGCTAGAACTAATGTCAGATTTCTTAACAACCCATTTCTGGTTGTCAAGATTAGCTCTTTTCTTGTAAAATCTGTTTGAACATTCACCAATTTCAAAAATTGAATTTTTGAAAAGTTTAGTTCTATCAATTGGTGGTTCAAACATAACTTCTTTATCTTTCAGTTTACGATATACTCCCTGTTTTGATTGTTTTGCCTTGAAACAATTCTTGGCAATATGACCAACAATGTTACATTGGAAACAGGTTCTCGTTTCTTTCATCTGATCAGCCATCTTCATCTCTTCTTGCTTCTTTGCAAAGAATTCTTTGTTTGACTGATTTTTGAACAGATTTTCTTTTTCCTCTTCAGTAGATGTACCTGAAACAAATATCATTTTTGATTTAAAATCACGAACATATTTTTCATTTTTATAATTTTCTGGTGGAATAAAACCAAGTCCTTTCTTTTTGAAATTACCGTTATGGTTTGGTTTCTTGTGAAAACCATAACCAGAACTGTAACCCTTTTTCTTGTTTTCTCTTTGTTTAACTCTTGAGGTGTAAGGATTAGGTTTATCATTAAGATTTACATCTTTTATTTCAGAAATATTAATTTCTGTTAGTTTGAAAACCTTTTTGATCATGTCAAGTTTAACACCTCTTATTGGAAATTCCTCATCAAAATATAATTTGTCAGAATCATTCAAAGTATATGCAACTTTAAACGTTTCGTCATTCAAATTAGATTTTGATAACATGAATTCTTTATTGTAAACTCTTTTGCCCTGTTTGTCAGTTTGATTCGGAATGCTGGACTCAGACTTTGACTCTGACATAGACTCCGACTTTGACTCCTCGGTTTCATCTTTATCCAACACCTGATCGACCACTTTCTTTATTAACTCGGACTCATGATCAGTGTCAGATGATGTAAACGTGACATCAATGTTATCTGGCAATTTAACTGTAGACTCCCACTGTAAATTTGTTGCCTTTTCGACTCTTTCTAAATTTGGATTTCTCGGAGAATATCCATTTTCAAGCGGGGGTGGACACTTGTTGTAACTGAAACCTTGTTTCTTACCAGATGTCTTTTCTTTGGTATCCTTTTTCTTTTCTTTCTTCTTTTCAGAAGTCTTTTCTTCAGAATCTTTTTGTTCTTCAGTTACTTCATCATCTTCAAATGCCTTCATGCCCTCAACAGTTGGATAAATCCTGTCAATGACATAAGAAGTACATGAGTAACTTTTCAACAAACGATTTACTCTTTCAGTCTCAATCCTTTGTGTTTCAAGTTTCTGTTCTAGCACAGCACACTTCTCAATGTAGTTGTTCACAACTTTCTGCTTTATCATGAAAGCTCCTTGAAGTGTTTTCATAGCTGTTTCCTGTTCTTCACTTGATTGATTGTACTGATTCATGGCTTTGTTCAGAACATCGTAAGATTCCTTCAACTGATTTATGTTGTTAATCAGTTCACTGTTTTTCTTCTTGATAATCTCACAATTCTCACAAATCACCGGAATCTTTTTAGCATTAACTTCTGCATCAATTTTGAACTTTGGAACTTCCACCTTTTTCTTTATCACAGGAACAGTTTCATCATCACTGCTGACCGGTGTTTTGATCTTTTTCTTTTTCTTTTTGGCTTTTTCATCTTCACTATCACTTTCTGCCATCATTTTAAAATGAGCTGCCAAACTTCTTGCATGATACTCTCTATCATCATCACTATCTTCTTCAACTCGAGCAACAAACACTTTTTGATGTGAAGTTTGTTTGGATCATAATCATCCCAACTAAAACCTTCCCAGTTAAATCCTTCTGGTAACTTTTCATCATCTTGGTTTATCAGACACGCTTTGCTATCAGCTGAGATATAGTTGTCCCAATTGAATCCTTCTGTTGGCTCTTTGTCATCCTGATTCACCATACAAGCTCTCTTTGAAGATTCCTCGATTACTTTCCTACCATGTGCCACTTGTGGTTCTTGTTGTTGTTGTGCAACTTGATGATAGATGGCCTTCTGGTAGTAATCATTGTTGTTGTTGAATGGATTTTGAGTTCCACTTGCTTCACAGTTTTTGCACTCCCTCTTGAAATGTCCTTTTTCCCTGCAACGAAAACCAGTGACTTTAGATTTATCAAAACCTAAAGTAGAAACATTAGCTTCACGTAAATCATCTCTTCCTGTGATCTGCTTAAATTTCTCAGCTCGTCTCAACACACTTGCCGAACACCACTTTATGTCCATCAATTCCATCTCTTCATCATCAATCTGATCGTAATCCTCTTTAGTAAGCATTGGATTCCCGATCCTCCCTGCAACAAAACTACCATAAGATTCCAACACAGTTCCCAACAAAGACATATGACTCTTAGCAATTTCTGCTGAATAATCTTCATCATTCTCCAGATTCAGTACAATATTGCACTGTAACTTCTTGCCATTCTTTGTTGTTGAAATGTTTGGATTAAATGACGGATATGATGAAAAACTTGTATTGCTGTTTGAACCTTTGGAAGAACCTTCCGATGAATTCTTTGCATTGAATGCAGTTTGAATCTTCGGTGACATGTTGGTGGTTTTATCACTGACACCACCTTTGTAATAGAGACTAATGTCTTGTTCACCGTCGAAATCTTTCATTCTTGAAATCTTTCTCTGTTCCATCTCCTGAGCCTCAATCTTTTCGATGAACTTGCTTATTGTCAGATTGTTAAAACCTTTCTTGTTCCTCAACATCATAAGATATGTGCCCCAAATCTCATATGGCAATGCATCAGCTAATTTTTCGATAAACTCTTCATTAGTTTTCTCGATGCTCAATCTCTTCATGTTGGCTAACAAATTGCAATATCGTTCAATGATTTGCTTTGTATTTTCATTCTTCAATCCACGAAACAGATCAAACTCTTTCTTCAGAAGTGACTTTTTGTTTTTGACCATTTCTTCGCTTCCATGAAACTTCGATCTTAATGCTTTCCAGATTGAATAAGAAGTTCCATTGTGTTGCAATAGAACCAATATGTCTTCTTTTACAGCTTGTTGTAAAAGACTCAACATCATTTTCTCATCTTTGTATTTCTTTCTATCTACAACACTCAAATCTTTAATAGCAATCTTTTCCTCATAATCATTCATCGGTCGAACATATTTCGTCTCAACACATTCCCAAGCATCTAAGTAGTTTGCTTGTACCCAATTCTCAAAACGTCCTTCCCAACCTTTATACTCCTCGATGTTCATGAGCTTAGGCGGTTTTTGCATCGTCCCTGTTTCATTTTCCAACATCGTGTTCTGAGCAAGAGTAATCGGGGTAACTGGAGTAGCGAATGCGTTATAAAATTCCTCGTCCATATTTCGGTTTTTCAATGTTCACAAAAACAGTCGGTTCAAGCGAAATAACACTTCAAAAGAGATACCCTTCAAGCGAAATAACCAAGTTCAAGCGGAAACACTCCTTTCAAGTGAAATTATGTTTTCAAACGAAATCAACCCAAATTTCAAGCGAAATACCGGTTCAAGCGGAATCAACCAGTATTTTCAAGCGGAATAAGACTCAAAGTATGATTTCAAGCGAAATCAACAGGTCAGTTCAAGCGAAATTATGCTGATGTCATATTCTCAAGCTGTTTTTCAAGCGGAATAATGAAATTTACCAGTTTTAGATCGATTTTAGGCCTGAAACTTTCAAGGCTTTGTTAAAACACTAATGCGCACATGCTGTGAGAATTTTAGCCAATTTTAACCGTGAAAAGTTGTTAAATTTGAAAAAGAAAGTGTAGAAATCAGAATTTGCAGCTGAACTGGTATGAACTCTTCCTCCTGAGCTCTGATACCACTTGTAGGATCGTTTTCAGACCCAAATGAGTCGATCAGAAGAGTTTTACTCAGAATGAAAGGCGGAAACAGACATTCTGAGGTCAATTCAGCAAGATATACACTTTAAACTGTCGTTTATATTGATTTGATGACGTTATACAGCGAGATGACACTTCGGCAACATTTCGTGGCTCAACCGGAAACTTACACCAATGACTCAAGCGAAATTAGGCACAAGGTATTTATAGGATTCTGATTTCGCTTGAACACTCTCAAGCGAAATCACATCTCAAGCGAGATTAGGCTTCAAGCGGAATCACCTATCTGATTTCGCTTGAACATGCCATTCATCCTATTTTTGACATATTTCACGTATTTCGTGCCCTGATCTATCTAAATACATACAAGACTCGATACAAGACGAAGTCGACAGACGCATGCACCAACACGACTTCCTCCTAGGCGGACTCAATTAGTCGGCCTCGGTCAAACTCGGTCAAACTCGGCGCCTAGTCGGTGCCTAGTCGGACGTAGTCGGAAAGAGTCGGCCTAGTCGGTCTAGGCGGTCAACGTGGTTTGTTGACTTTTAATTAGTCAAAATCGGTCAACATCGGCCTACTCGGCCTTGTACTCGGACTGCTCGACCTTGTACTCGGACTACTCGACCTTGTACTCAGACTAGTCGGACTTGTATTCAGAATATTTGAACTTTAAACATGTTTCATTTTAAATTATACTCAGTTGACATGAATTATGCTTATTTTAACATATATATAATATATAACAATTAATTTTCTTTATAGTTACCATGTCCGCGTACTCCCCGAGTACTCTCCGAGTACTCCGATTACTCCCAACTCCCCAGTCGGCCGACTAGGGACCGCCTAACGACTTTTACAACACTGGTTTTAGGGATACTTTCTTCTTGTACTCGTAGTTGAGGACATCCTAGCCTCAAGCCACTCCTCGAGTAGTAACTAGAACCTTACGATTGGTTCAACAAGTCATCAATCATTAGCAAAGGATACCGGTCCTTGATATCCAATTTTCTAAAGTTGATGCAAAATGGAAACTGCCAACTTTTTTTCTCGTGTCCTTAACTAAGGATGTCATGTCCTCAATTCCATCTTGGAATAGTAGCCGGGACCTTGTAGTTGATCGACAAGTCATCAATTCTCGGTAAGGGGTACCGATCCTTGATGGTTAGTCGTCTATCTCCATGTAACTTATGCGAAATACTTTTCCATATTAATTCTTCTGAGTTCCTCTCAGATTAGGCTGTGTACGCGTGTAAAAACTGTCGTCCTACTTCCTAATGAATATCATCGGGGGCTTCCCACGGTGAGAGGTTCGGCCTGGTAGATTTCCTCTGTCTAGCAGCTCTTGCAGTTGCATCGGAGGCTCATGTATCTCGGACAAAGCTAGTCGGTAAGCCGTCATCTGTCTCCGGTGTCGCTCCTGGCACTAGGTTTATCCTAAACTCCTCTTGTTGCTGTGGAGGTATTCCTGGAAAGTCTTCAGGAAAGGCTTCTGGAAATTCCTCCACCACGGGGTTGTCTTCTAGCTCCAGCTCCTTGGTCTCCTTATCGGCAACATGAGCTAGGAAGGCTATGCAGTCTATTCGGAGGCGCTTCTGTGTTTCTATGTCCAATGTGAGGTGTCGCAGATCCACTGCCTTATGGGGCCTAGTACCCTTGCATCTATTGCAAGAAGGTTGTGTACTATAAGTGTTTCATCATTCGCAAGAGGGATGCGACTGATTTTCCTTATAACGAACAACCTCAGCTCTATACTTGGATATCCAATCCATGCCGACTACCATATCATGACTTCCCAAGTCAATGGAAATAGAAGGTTCCGACCTTCTAAGTTCCCAAAATATAATCCTTAATCGCCTCGTCTGCTTAAACTAACCTTCTATTTGCCAATTCTAAAGAATATGTGATGTCTATCCTACTTGAAACTAGGCCAAGCAGTTTCTTAAGTTCCAAGCATACAAGGTTAAGGTTGGTGCCAGTATTAATCAAAAATAGATGCATAAAGTTGGTTAATAGGGAACGTACCCGTAACCGCATCTAGATCCTGGCGTGCTTTACGAGCTCCGATCGTGAAGACCCTTGCTCGCTTGGTTCTTCCTAGGGCAATCTTTCCTAAAGTGCCCTACTTCACCACACCGGTAGCAACCTGGAACTTTACCATTATCTCTTCCGTCTGGATCCTTCGCCCAACAGGCATCCTTGCTGTGCCCTTCTTTTCCACACTTTCAACACTTAGGCTTCAGACATCGGCCTTCATGGTAAAAATTGCATTCCTCGCATCTCGGCTTATTCCCCAAGTATACCTTACCACCGGCCTTATTAGTGGCTCCATAAGCTTTCCTGCCACGAGGCGAGTTCACTTCCCTTCTTTTGTTTGCTTTAGAGCTTCCATAGCTGACTTGGGTGCCTATCTTTAGGTTCGAAGACTTCCTTTTCTTATCGCCCGAAGACTCCTCATGAGTCTCTTTCCTTTTTGTCTCAGATTCCGAAAACTTTCCCGTACGTAGAGCTTCTTCAGTAAGTGTGACACTTAAATCGATAACCTCTGTGATGGTTGGAGGCTTTGAGGTAGTAACCATGCTCATGATTTGTGGTGCAAGTCCATAAATGAATCGCTCTATCCTCTTGAATTCCGGCTTGACTAAGTAGGGAACGACCCTAGACAAGTCATGAAAGCGTTGGATGTACTCAGCGATCTTCGGCCCGTCCATTTTCAAATTCCATAACTCAGTGTCAAGCTTCTGGATTTCGGCCCTAGAACAGTATTTCTTCTCCATCATTTCCTTGAGCTCGTCCCAGGTCAGTGCATAAGCAGCATCTTCACCAAGGGTCTGAACCTGAAGATTCCACCAGGAGAGTGTGCCATCCAAAAACAACCCTGAGATAAAGGTAACACTCCGCTGGGGCGAACAGTTACTCATTCTCAGGACGGAGTCAGTCTTTTCTGCCCAACGAACAAATGCAACGGCGCCTCCTGTGCCGTCAAAGCTCAATGGCTTGCAGTCCAGGAACTGTTTATAAGTGCATCCAGTTGGAGGGTTACTTCCAGAAGTGCCACCGCTGCGTTCAGAGCGGAGGGCTTCATGCTGCGCTATAGCTTGGAAAATGCGCTCATTGAGTTCAGCCTCAGTTCTTGGTAACGTACTGGTGTCTGTGTTACGTCTGGGCGACATTCCTTCTGGTAAAAAGGCATGGGGTAGGTTAGCAACATTCCATAATTGTCTATGAGGTAGATATATCTCACTACAAGCAACCATGCATATATGATCAACAATGTATAAGTAAGGAAACAACCACTGAGCTTTCATATAGGCTTGAAAGCTTGACTTATTGTTTGTAATGGAAAAAAAACAAAATGAACTCGAGCCTTCATCACCTCGGTCATACAAGTTTCATAATACGAAAGTGGTAGTTATTTTCCTTTTACATTGGTTTTCTTAGGTCTTTAGCTTCACAAGACGGGTATACTTCCCATGAGGCGGGGGTTGTTCATGTAGGGGTGATAGAGAGTGTAACATCACTGAATCTTTCCCGTGTGTTAGCCATCTTCACTTGCTTAGAAACCGGTTCCCCAAACGGCTCGTAGACGGGTAGAAGTGTCAGACACAAAGTAGGCAAATACAGGTTTCCTACTTTGTAGGGTGCTAAGGCAACTGTCTAGGTATTGTTCTACTAGATGAAGGTATGAACACCTAGAGATTATTTTTGGAGGGATGGTGATCATCAGCCTGACCCGCAGAGTCCACCAGGATTTCCATGCATTACAAGTCGTTATTACGTGGGCCCCCGTAATAATAATTTGTCTTGCACGGTCACCCCAACTTTCCCTCGTCCAAGCAGATGATCAATCAAAGAGGGGACACTACTGTCCTTATTCCTCTGTCGTGGAAAGGACCATTGCGGTGGTCCACGCGCTAACGTTCGTCATCGTTATGCGCGAATAAGCATGATGATTAAACATAATAGGAATAAGGAGAATTCCTAGTAGTTGGAGGGGCACCTTCAAGATGAGTACTTCATCTTCCTTGTCTGGTCAAGTGTGTCGCCAATCTTGTTCCACTAAAGCCACAGGGACCTCGTCCTGCTGATAAGGGTGTTGTCCAAGGTTGTCTCCTCCGCTGTGACAACCCGTAATTTACGGCTCTTAATTACGTGATTAACAGGTGATTAACACGATAATAAATAGTGTTTACGACACAACTTAACTTAATTAGGCCTTTGGAGTGCCCAGGAACGTTTATCCGACTTTACAGTGCGCGAACGGTGATTTGCTGAGAAGCATGCTAAACGTTAAGCGATAACGAAACAAAACCGTACGAAGTACTGACAACACCGACAGATACGGATTTTCTACGAATATTTTATATTTATGAAATTAATTTTTTTGAATTTAATTCGCTTTCGTACATCACAAAACGCAAACGGGAACAAGAAACGCGACTGCAGGAAACACACCGGTAACGAAACGGAAGCATCGGAGATGCGTATTATTTTTAGAACTTAAATTTTTGCAATATATTATGTTTTGAAATTAAATTTTAGTGATTACAGTGAAACCGGATCGAAAAACAGATTTAAACAGTGAACGGCGTCTTCTACGAAATTTTCGCGAATTTGTACCATAAGCGACGATCAAGCACGTCATGCGCGACTACCGACACTAAGTTGCGTCTTTTTAATCTATACATCAACGGAGCTTGAAGTACGACACATACGACTATCGAGGCGAGGCCTTTGAAAAGACACGATGGCGCAATTCAACGACAACGCTAGATTCCTGTCAGCAGGAGAACTAACGACCAGGAAACGGCAACTTGTCACGCGGTCCTGCAAACGACACGAAACACGCCAAGGAGAAGACGAATGTCTCCTCATTCCCCCAAACTCATAACGACAAGTACGCTATGTTTGACATTCCATGGTAATGTCACCTAACAACTGGTTATCACATGCAACCCTAGGTAAAGTCCTTAAATTTCTTTCATTGAAATTTCGACTTTCACATTTACTGAGTAGATTTTCGTATCTCTGCTCCTCTTAACGGTCATTGTGTCACGATCATTTCTTTCAGTATAGCGAATACTCATTTGCTTCGTTTCTTGAAAATTCATATGATACGCATGCATCGTTTGTTACGCATGTGGTTTCGTTTCGAATAAGCGTTTCATCAAAGTTCAAATATTATTTCGCTAAATCTAATTATTGATTTGTGATTCGAATGACCCGCATTATTGAAATTGTTGGCTTCTTTGTTATCAAATCAACACATTTTCTTGAAAATTCCTTTCTTTTTCAAGTTACATACATGGTATTTCGTTGTGACCATGCCAAAAGTTTTCTTGTCGATACATGTATTTATTGTCGGCTTGCGCCGAAATCAAATTCAATTGTTTGAACTTGTTCATTACACATATTCAATTCAAGACATCATATGATGTATTGGAAACATCATATTCGAATTCGTTTTAACAAGCGTTTCATTGTTCTGAGTCGTAGTAGATTTGTTTGGTCTACGACCCCATTAAGTGGTTTGTTGATTTCGACACCTTGTGGTGTCAGTATAAACTTGTAGCTTGGGCTAATCATGATTGAGCATTTTAAGCAAAACACAGGTGATACTTGTTCGATCACCGCTATATTTGAATTGTCTCATTCACTACGACACCTTGTGGCGTCAGTATAACTTGTAGCTCATGCTGATCACGATCGAACGTTTCATGCAAACTACTACATTTGAGATTGTTGATTCTAAGTTCATCCAGTGGATGTTATTGCTTCTAGAACTCATTTACTTATTGTGAACGTTCATATGGAATTCGATTGGTCGAAGTTCCTATTCATTGTTGGATCCTTGTTAACTTAGTCACATTAGTGACTGTACCTATACGTCTTGTTTCCTTTGACATCGATTGGCTGAAACACATTTATTATAAACCATTGTGTTCTTATGGTTGAGGAATGTCATTAAATTCACATGATTCGAATAAGTCTTGTTTCGATTACGCGGTCATTCATTTTGCTATTATTCGGACTTACCTGCAAACAACACAATTCTGAGGAGATAACATAGTCTAAATTTCGAGGACGAAATTTATGTAACAGGGGGAGAATGTGACAACCCGTAATTTACGGCTCTTAATTACGTGATTAACAGGTGATTAACATGATAATAAATAGTGTTTACGACGCAACTTAACTTAATTAGGCCTTTGGAGTGCCCAGGAACGTTTATCCGACTTTACAGTGCGCGAACGGTGATTTGCTGAGAAGCATGCTAAACGTTAAGCGATAACGAAACGAAACCGTACGAAGTACTGACAACGCCGACAGATACGGATTTTCTACGAATATTTTATATTTATGAAATTAATTTTTGTGAATTTAATTCGCTTTCGTACATCACAAAACGCAAACGGGAACAAGAAACGCGACTGCAGGAAACACACCGGTAACGAAACGGAAGCATCGGAGATGCGTATTATTTTTAGAACTTAAATTTTTGCAATATATTATGTTTCGAAATTAAATTTTAGTAATTACAGTGAAACCGGATCGAAAAACAGATTTAAACAGTGAACGGCGTCTTCTACGAAATTTTCGCGAATTTGTACCGTAAGCGACGATCAAGCACGTCACGCGCGACTACCGACACTAAGTTGCGTCTTTTTAATTTAAAACAACAAATTTCGACATTTTTACGACATCGGGCTTCGAAGACGGGTTCGTAAAATTTTAACGGGTCGTTTAAAACACGAGCTTGTGGGCCTTGGGCCCAAGCCCAAAGCCCATTAGCAAGTTTTACTTATAAAAGAAGCCACTGTTGTTTCATTTGTTCAAACAAACAAACAAGCAGCAACACACACCCACACCCCCCATCGTTCTCTCTCTCACTCGGCACAGCCGAACCCCGTCGACCGACGCCGGCGGCGCCGCCGTCCGTGGCGGCGACGATGGTTTTCCGGCGATTTCTTCCCCCCTTCTCCTTCCTTTCACCGGTAAACCCACAACACCCCCTCTCTTCGTGCAGCAAGACGGACCACCACCACTGTTGGGTGGTGGTGAGCGGCGGCGGTGGGACCAGGCGTCGAAGAAAGACAGAGCCGAGAAAGAGAGAGACCGAGAGAGATAAAGAACCAGCGGTCGGAGTCTCGGACCGCCGGTCGGTTCAATTAACCGGCGGTCAGTTCGTTTATCTGGTGGTCCCGGTCCCGATTCCGGCGGTCTTCGTCATGAACCGCCAAGTTTTCCGATGATGATGCTGGTAAGTCCGATTCACTTCAGTTCAAGTAGTTTCATGGTTTACACATTCTGATTTTTTGATTCGGCGATGTTTTTCTGTTTTCCGGCGACGTGGTGGTGGTGTCGGACGACGGCGGCGTTCACGGCAGTTGCGGTGATGGTGGTGCTGTTCCGGCTCAGTCAAAAAAATCCAGCAGGTTCGATTCAGATTTGGTTTTGGTTCGGGTTCGGTTCACTCGCGGTTCAGACTTGATGGTTTGGTTGCTCGGGTTATGTTACGGCTCGAGTCTCGGTTTCGGTTCAGATTCAGTTCCGGGTCAAACCCGGTCAACACGATCAGTTTTGGGAGCGGTTCGGGTCGACTCGGTTGGACCGAGTCAACTCGGTCAAGCCTGGTCAACTCAGCGAGTCAACCCGGTTGACTCGGTCAACTCGGCATTTCGACACAAAGATTTGGTAAAGATTAAGCGACGCGTTTAATATTTATGTTATTGTCACGGCCCCCGACCCGGTTTGACCCGTTGCAGGAGCCGCGGGACAGAAATCCCGTGGTATTTAATTAATTGAGTTTAACAGCGGAAGTTTATTATCAGGATCTTTTTAAAACTGAAATATTTCCCGATTATTTTTATTTCACAACGCGAGATAAAATCCCAGTAATTTACAATCATTTGATTTCACGAAGAAATCTTTTATTTTACAAAACACGTTTCTTTATTTTATACTGAGCCACTTCTCTTGAGCTTGTAGTGTTATATGGCATTTTTCCTGGTTCATAACAGATCACCTGAAACATGTTTGAAAAAGGTTTTGTCAGCGGGAAATACTGAGTGAATCATTCTATTTTGCATAATGATGCATAGTTATTAATTACAGCATAAGAGCTATTACAATGGCTTCTATCTTATTTTTATCTGGCGCTCTGTCACAATGGTGACAAGTCACAATGGTGACGATGGTCATACCACTATTAGATCAATGAACCTAAATAGTGATGATTATCCCTGTAGGTCAATGAACCTAACAGTGATTATCCCGAGTAGGTCAATGAACGTAACCGGGAGAAAATTAGTAATGTGCACAATACCCCACTAACCAGTAATTCAAGATATCCACGACTTAGTCCCTGTAATTATAACCTTGAAAATAATTTGAGGTATTGTAAAATAGTTGATAAAAAGAGAATGACTCACATTGCAGATTTAATTTTAGCAGAGTTTAGCCTACTGATTTAGCCTTTTCTACCTAAATTTAATAACAGGCACACAATTCTGGGTTAGTAATCAATACAACATTTACGATAACTCACGAGATCAACCCTCACAACGAATGACAAAGTGCGATACTTAAACATCCATTGAATTAACAACGAATGACAAAGCATAAACCTTAATGTGGGCAGCACTTAAACATCCATTGAGTACATTGATCGATCGGACAATGAATCGTAATAGCGATCGAGTTAATACCCTGATTGCGGCGTCGATTAGTGATCCGTGTGTGTTAATTGTGGTAAACAGAGCATAACTCCGTGTATAATTCGACTTTGTTCGTCGTTCAAGCGTCCAGAATCAAGTCCCAAATTCGGCTATTTATACACAAATTTGGCTTAGCTTACGAACCGTAAGCATTAACCCTTACGGTCCGTAAGGGTCATGAAATGTTGATATGATTGCCACGTGTGGGACTAGCTCAGGTGAGTCGACAATTTCTGAAAATTCGAATTGGATAGCAATATATTTAGATAATCGTCGAATAGGGAATGCCCCCCCCCCCCCTGAGTTTTAGGGGCCCTGATCCTGATTCTGATGATTCTGAAAATTTTAGGGTTTGTGCAGAATCACTTGGGTGTCTCAATTAGGGTTTTCCTATTGGTCAAATTAATTTAATAAATATATCTTTTGATGAGAGTTGTTACATTCTCCCAACCTTAATAAAAATCTCGTCCTCGAGATTTACTGGAATAATTGAGGATACTTTCACTTCTTTTCTGATTCTAATTCCTAAGTATATTAGGGTCCTATCTTTGAATCCTACTTTACTTAAACTAACACTAATCATTTGATCTTTCTATCTTCTATCTGAAGAGGTTTCTCTACAAATTTTAATTTTTCGTTTACCTTTATATCTTGGAGATGTACTACCAAAGATTCGTCTGATAGACATTTCTTGAGATTGAATATATGAAATACATCATGTACTCCAGCTAACTCTCCTGGTAGTTGTAAACGATAAGCAACTGGTTCTATACGTTGGATTACTGGAAATGGTCCTACGCACCTTAGCTTTCCTTTCTTACCGAATCTAACAATTCCTTTCCAAGGAGATACTTTCAATAGCATTTTGTCTCCAACTTGAAACTCCAACGGCTTTCGTCTATCATCTGTATAACTCTTCTGGCGATCTCTAGCCGTCTTCAGCCTTTCCTTCGTGATACTGAATATCACAGTCGTAGTCACTTTAGGATTTTCATCCATCTATTTTGCCTCATGTTTAATTCTTTTTGCCCGAATATATATCTTAAATTCTTATGATCCGTATAGACAGTAAACTTACTTCCATACAGATAATGTCTCCAAATCTTAAGGGCAAAAATTATGACTCCTAATTCTAAGTCATGAGTGGTATAATTTTCTTCGTGCTTTTTCAATTGCCTTGATGCATACGCAATTACCTTTTTGCGTTGCATTAACACATATCCACATCCTAGCTTTGAAGCATCACCGTATATACTTCAAAATCTTCAGTTCCTTCTGGCAAGGCTAAGATTGGAGCATTGGTTAACTTCTGTTTTAAGATCCTAAAGGCTTCTTCTTGTTTAGGTCCCCATTCAAACTTAATGGCTTTACAGGTTAGCTTAGTTAATGGTACAACTATCTTGGAAAAATCCTTAATAAACCGTCTATAATACCTAGCTAAACCTATAAAACTTCTAATTTCCATTGCGGTTTGCGGAACCTTCCAATTGGTAATTGCCTCTATTTTAGCAGGATCTACGTGAATACCTTCATGATTCGCCATAGGACCTAGAAATTGCACTTCTGGCAGCCAGAATTCACACTTCGAGAATTTGGCGTAAAGCTTCTCTTTTCTTAACAAAGTTAAGAGTGCATGCAAGTGCTGAAAATGTTCGTCCTGACTTTTGGGAATAAATAAGTATATCGTCGATGAAGACAATTACAAATTTATCCAAATATGGTTTATAGATCCTATTCATCTTGTCCATGAATGTTGCAGGTGCATTCGTTAATTTGATGGGCATGACTGTAAACTCCTAATGACCATACCTAGTTCTGAAAACAGTTTTAGGTATGTCTTCCTCTTGTACTTTCAATTGATGATATCCGGAACGTAAGTCAATTTTAGAAAAATATCTATCTCCCTGGAATTGATCGAATAGATCATCAATTCTAGGTAATGGGTATTGATTCTTAATTGTAACCTTATTCAATTCCCTATAATCAATACACATTCTCATCGAACCATCCTTTTTCTTAACAAACAACACGGATGCTCCCCAAGGGATAAACTAGGTTGTATGAAACCTTTACTTAATAATTCATCTAATTGCTTTTTCAGTTTTTTAATATTCCTGTGGGTACTAACGATAAGGTGTCTTGACTATCGGTATAGTTCCTGGAATTAGATGAATCCTAAATTCTATCTCCCTATCTGATGGTAATCCTGGTAACTCTTCTGGGAATATATCTGGGTATTCTGAAACTACAGAAATTTCCTTAAGTTCTTTATTTTTAGTATTAATGATTACTGAAATCATATATACTGTTCCTTGCTTTCGTTCATAATTAGCAACTTTCATTACTGATATGAACTTCATGGGTTTACGTGGCTTATTTCCTGTAATCATTATTACTTCTCCAGTGGGTGCACAAATTTCTATGGAATTCTTATCACAAATAATTCGAACATGGTTGTTTACTAACCAATCCATTCCTAACACAACGTTGAATTTAACTAATTTTATAAATAATAGGGTTGCAGAAAATTTATGACTTGAAAGTTCTATTTCTACGTTTTTCAGAACCTTATTTATTTTAACTGAATTCCCATCTGCCGTTTCTACTGTAGAAATTTGCCTAATGCGGGTTAAAGGTAAGTTAAGAGTTTGACAAAATAAAGTATTTATAAAACTTTGGTTTGCACCAGAGTCAAATAATACTTTTGCATAAATGTTATGAACTAAGAACATACCGGCTATCACATCTGGAATTATCTCGGCTTCTTGAGTAGTCAGCTGGAAGGCTCTTACATTCCTTTTTGCTCCTTCTGCAGGTTTAGCTTTATTGTCAGATGGTTTGTTCAGTTTTGGACAATCTGGCCTAAGATGTCCAGCTTCTCCACAGTTGTAGCAGACTGAAAATTTCTTCCTCCTGCAGTCTTCTTCTTGATGCCCCGGAATTTTGCAAAAATTGCAATATCCTTTGCATCTTCCAAAATGCTTCCTTTTGCAAAAATTGCAAAATGGGCTAGTGGAAGATTGCCCATTTCCTCCTCTCTTAAAATTATTATGGTTACCCTGACGGAATCCTTGGGTAATCTTTTGGGCTACTTCCTTCCTTCTATTTTCTTCTCTTGTCCGTACTAGTTCGTCAGTCAGAGTACACTACAACAAAAATGGCTTTTTAGGACCTTTTCTGTGGGACGCTTGTTAAAGAGGGTCCTAAAAAACTATTTAATATGACTAATGAACTTTTGGGGTCCTTTTATAATATATTCTACTAAACCGGTGTCCCAAAAAAACTATTTAATAGGATGGATGATTTTTTTCAGTCCTATTATCATATAATTTAATAGGACACTTAAAGCGTAGATCCTAATAAAGTACTTTATAAGACATTTAATTGTTAGTGTCCCATTATGTGGTATTGTATTAGAACACTTGATCATCTGGGGTCCTATTATAACATAACTTAATAGGACACGTTGTAGTTAAGTCATAAATGTTCAGTGTTATAGGACCCTTTCTAGTTGAAGTCATATTAGAACTTAACTTAATAGGACACTTGACACTTGGGTCTTATAACTTTAAACTTTATAGGACGCTTAATCATTGTGGTGTTATTATAATATACCGTAATATGACACTTGATATTTGAGTCATAAAACATTAGTTTTATAGGACGCTTATTCGCTAGAGTTTTATTATAATATAACTTAAAAAGACACTTGACACTTGGGTCTTATAAATTTAACCTTTATATAATACATTGTAATAGGACACCTGATATTTGAGTCATAAAACATCAGTTTTATAGGACGCTTATTCGCTAGAGTTCTATTATAACATAACTTAATAGGACACTTGACACTAGGGTCTTATAACTTTAACCTTTATAGGACGCTTAATCATTATGTACACCGTATTAGGACACTTGATATTTACTAATGTGGCTAAAAT
This sequence comes from Helianthus tuberosus, assembly GCA_030545235.1. Lineage (NCBI taxonomy): Eukaryota > Viridiplantae > Streptophyta > Magnoliopsida > Asterales > Asteraceae > Helianthus > Helianthus tuberosus. The sequence continues at coordinate 14,883,087 of CM060440.1, forward strand.
TTAATACATATGGTTATGTATATTATTTTCTGTGACCAAAGGTTATACAATATCTACACTTAAAATTTAAAAAAAAAAATCATGTGCCTTTACATAACATTCATCACATCATTGTCACTTAGTTTATTTTCGTGTGACGAAATATTATCAAATGTTATGAAAAAATGTGTGATTAAATGTTAAACTTACAACATATTAAAAAATTTCCCAAAATTATTTCATTCTAAAACTTCCTACCAAAATATTTATCCTAGAATTTAAATTTTCCCTCAAAATATTTAATCCTAAAACTTCTCACCAATATATTACATCCTAAAACTTCCCATCAAAATATTTATCCTAAAAGTTAAACTTACCCCAAAAATAACTTCCCCCCAAAAATATTTCATTCTAAAACTTCCCACCAAAATATTTCATTCAAAACTCCTATCTCAATTAATATTCTCATTTGAAAAATTATATTAGTTAATATTATAAAACAAAAAACAATCATACTACATATTTAAAAATTTATCCTATTTTTAATGTTATATATTCTAACCATATGTGTTTTATTCTAAGTAATATGTAAGAGTATGTATATTAGTTATGTTTATATACGTTTTTAATGTATGCAAAATTAGTATTAGTGCCAAATTTCCCGTACCGAATTATTTTCGGTACCCACTTTTTGCCGTTTTCGGTACGGTACCAATATTATACCGAGTTTAATTTTCAAATACCGGTAACGTAGAGTATCGTACCAAACATTTTCATTACCGGTACCTGTACCCATAGTTGATGATTTTCGGTAGCGGTATTTTCGTATCGATACTGAGCTCATCCCTAATCATACATGTATTAATAGACCATACTGGGCCTTAATGGATCACAATGGCCAATAATGGGCCATATATGTGTGTTAATGGACCATATTGGGCCTTAATGGATCATAATGGAGAATAGTAGTCAAACATGTCTTAGTGGACCATGTTGGGCCTAAATGGATCACAATGGCCAATAGTGGATCATACATGTCTTAATGAACCATGTTGGGCCTTAGTGGATCACAAGGACCAATAGTGGATCATACATGTCTTAATGGACCGTATTGGGCCTAAATGGATCACAAAGACAAATAATGGATCATATATGTGTTAATCGACCACAATGCATAATAGTAGATCGTACAAGTCTTAATGGACAATATTGGGCCTTAATGGATCACGATAAACAGTAGTAGATCATATATGTGTTAATGGACCGTATTGGGCCTAAATAATTCACAACGGCCAAATAGTAGATCGTACAAGTCTTAATGGACAATATTGGGCCTTAATGGATCACGATAAACAGTAGTAGATCATATATGTGTTAATGGACCATATTGGACCTACATAATTCACAACGGCCAAATAGTGGATCGTATATGTCTTAATGGACCATATGTCCCTTAATGGATCAAAGTGGACAATAGTTGATCATACATGTTTTAATGGAACATATTAGGCCTTAATGGAGTACAATAGATAATAGTAGATCATACGTGTTTTAATGGACCATATTAGGCCTTAATGGATCTCAATGGATAATTTTAGATCATACATGTCTTAATGGACAATGTTGGGCCTGAATGGATCATAGTGCACAATAGTATATCATACTTGTTTTAATGGACCATATTGGCTCTTAATGGGTCACAATGGACAACAGTAGATCACACATGTCTTAATGGATCATGTTGGGCCTTAATGGTAGATCATAAATGTCTTAATAGACCATATTGGTACTTAATGGATCACAATGGGTAATAGGAGATCACATGTGACACCCGACAATTTCAGGTTAACACCGTTAACAGAAACTCCGTTATCTCAATCATTCATTCATACAGTACACTTGATTATGGTTAATTAAGTGTCGGTTATTGCACAAATACTCACAAGACAATAGTTTAGAGAATTACATAATCACACACGATTCTGTCTCTAAATGTGGGTAGACAATTGGAATAGATCCCTAAGCAATTAAATAAATATATATTTGGTGAATATATATGTTATATGACTTACATGTTTATTTTGTGAACTTCCGTAAAATTGCGTATGTTAACGTGTTAGTGATTTTTTTTAGCAAATCAGTTATAAAGCGTATCTTCATATTTATGTATTTTTTATTCTAAATAATAACGGCCTACGACGGGTAAAACCTATTATTCAACTGACGATTCTGGCCAAACACATTTGATTTAACAAATATATATGAACCGAATACCCGTTTTGTGAAATTTATATAACCAGCGTATCTGGTTTATTTAATTATGGTTTAGCGAGCAAATTTTAGTAGCGTTAGGCTAAATATACCCCCTCCTCTTACTTTTCATACCCCCTCCTTGAGAAAATCATATTAAAACTTGTCATATTTTCCCCTTAAAAATCATTATCTTTTAAAATATTTTTTAATATCTTTAAAAACACTTTACGTCAAAAAAAAATTTAAAACAACCTTTTTTAAATAAATATAATGTTTTTTAAATAATAATAAACTATTAAAAAGATTAAAAAATTCCTCTCTAAAAATTCATAAATCGTTTATAAAAAAACTCTCTCACACTAGTATTTTATCTTTTAATATAAAACGTCTTTAAAATATAATCAGATAACAATTTTTATAAGAAACAATAGAAACATTATCAATTAAAAAATCTTCATTTATGTATTCAAAATTTTAACAAAACGTCTTTAAATAAAATTTTATTACAACTTCTTCAACAATTACTAATGCCTTTAAATAAAATTTTATTAAAACTTCAACAATTATTAATGCAATTCTATTATGTACCTTCAGGTGCATTTATATTGTATATTTTCCTTTTTGCACAGGAGGTTGTTTTACTTTTTCATTTCAGGAAATATTGTATATTTTCCTCTTCGCACAGGAGGTCGTTTTTCATATGAAGGGAAAACCAAGATTCATTACAAGATGATACAATCATTAAAAAATTCTATGCATAAGATAAAATAGTTAACAAAACCAGAATATGCTTAGTTCTTCAAGATTTTTGCCTTCTTGATACTTTGAACAATGTAAAAATTGATTGCGAGTATGTTATTTTGTTATTTCTATATTATAATAATAATAATAATAATAAATAAAGTAATAATAAAGATTTTTGCCTTAAGTTGAATTAATGTGAAAGTTGAAGGGAGCGGTACATTTACACTGTGTTCCAGAGTTTACTAATGGAAGGAAAGGAAAAGAAACAAAAAGAAAGTAAAAATATTTTGTGTTCCAGAGTTTCATTTACGGAAGGAAAAGAAAGGAAAATAAAACATGTCGTGTTCCCGAGTTTTATTTAAGGAAGGAAATGAAAAGAAATGAAAGGAAAACTAGGTTAAATTCTTTAATTTTTTTATCCTTCCGATTTGGAAGGAAATGGGGGAAAGACATCTTTTTTTTTTCTTTCTCGTCTTTTCCTTTCTCACTTCTATTTTCTTTTCTTTTCCCACGTTAAGTTAACTCGGGAACAGAGCGTTAGTAAAAATAAAGGGAAAGGGGGTATAAGTGATCGAGACGCGTGACGATTAAACGGGTTCGTATTCGTAATATGGACCCATTTAACACGTAGGTATAAAAGCATCACAAATTCCTTTCTTCATTTTTCTCCATCAAAACCCTATCCCCCACTATCTGCAAGTCTAGAGAGATAGAGAGAGAGGGAGTGAAAGCCGTGAGCGAGAGGATCGATGATAGAGAGATAGACATGTGAGAGATGTGGTAGCCGCACGCGGCGGTGCAAGACCACAGCAGCGACGGCTGCAGGTTGGGCGACAGGGAGTTGTTTTAGATCTGGTTCGGTGATGGTTCAGGGGTTTGGCGGTGATTGGCGGCGGAAACGATGGTTACAGGGTGGTGGAATGCAGCGGTTAATGATGGCGGAGAAACCACAGACAACAAGGGGCAGAGGTGACACGCTTAGGGTTCCTACTAATCCTATGGTGGCAGCGATGTGGCGGGTCGGATTAACCCGGACTTCCTCAGACGATTCGTTATAAGTCTGCCATGTAAGGCATTTAAGGTTTCTGAACTTCTTCTTGTTGTGGATTTTTTTTGTGTATTTGTTTAATTGTTTACATTGGTTGAATATTTCAATCTATTGAAGAAAAAGTTATATTTTTGTTGATAATTTAATGTATAAAATAACAGATTAATAGAAATTCATGTTCTTGGTTTATGATGTAAAATGTTTATAACTAAGTGTTTACAAGAATATGAAATATTTTTGTTTCCATTGATTGAATCTATGGAACCTGGTATGGAACCTGCTTCGCCAAAAAACGAGCATAATAGGTAAATATCAGCATCGACCCAGCTTGATAGATAGTTCAATATTTTTCTATTAGCTGGTTGCTCTATTCTAACTAGTAACTAGAATTAAATTCATATACATACAATATTCTTTTTTTAATTTTTTTTCTTATACCAGGTCATGTCATGTGAATCACTCAATTTTCTGGAAGAATCTTGCCCCTACTCGTGTAAGTCTGTTTTCTGATAATCCAGTGATGATTTTGAGCATAACACTTGACTGAAAGATGATGTCTTTTTATGCAGGAAGGGGGTGGTGAGCCGCCACATGGTTTGTTGGGGTGGGCCATTGACCAGCACTTTGGTTCTATGGAAAAATTGGTTGCCAAGATGAATGCCGAAGGTGCTGCTGTTCAAGGCTCTGGATGGGTGGTATGTTATATTGTGTTGTCTATAATTCGTATCATTCATCATTTTCTATTTTTATCATTCATTCTGTTCTTGAACTCTGGTTTAATATATATCTTTGTGATATTCTCAGTGGCTTGCAGTGGATAAGGAGCTGAAAAGGCTCGTAGTTGAAACAACTACAAACCAGGTATGCACTAGTTTTTTTACCGGCCGCGCGTTGCGGCGGCGTCATACGCAAAATGACAACGTATAGACTACAATCAACCAGACTCGTTTCCGAACTAAATTGACGTCAAAACGTATGATAGCTCAAATTTATACCGTCGAATCAAAACGTATTACCTTTAACCCGATTTATTTTCAAACAAAGTTTACGTCAAAACGTACATAAAAAACATTTAATAATTGACCCAATTCGTTTTCAAACAAAAATTACGTTAAAGCGTAGAAGAACTCGAATTTATACCGATATGCCTATAAAAATAAAAGCGTAAGAAAATAGTTTTAGGGTAAGCTCGAAACTTTAGAAAGTTGAAGTTAGAGGGTTACCTATGACATTATAGTAAAGTGTAGAGGTAGGATGGGTTATATGTCAAAAGTTTGAAGGTTAAAAAGAAGTTAGAAAGTATGGGGGCTTTTTTGTCAAGTTAAAAAGTAGAAGGCTCATTTTAATCAGATTAGAAGGCTGGTTTTTGTGAAGTAAGAAATTTGAGGGGGGAGTTTTATCAATTAAGAAAAGTTAGGGTGAATTTTATTAAAATAGAAAGGTGGTCACCGACCTTTCAGTTTAAGATTATATAAATTGCTAGTTTTGTTCTTAGACTCTTTGCGGTTTGCACTAAATAAAGATTTCTCACGCATTTACAAGACGCTTAACATGTTAATAAATATCCATGTGTCTGCTGCAGGACCCACCGGTTACAAAAGGTGCAAGTTTGGTTCCACTAGTTGGCATAGATGTATGGGAGCATGCATACTACTTACAGGTAATTACATAAGATGTATGGTTTAACCTGTATGTTGAGGTCGTAGCTTCAAAAATTGGGTTTTAGGGTTTTGTTTATAAAAGGGTGGGGGGCAAGATATAACCTGTTAAAAAAAGGTAAATTAAATAAATTAAGACAATTACTAAATTACCCCTCTATCAAGTTAGTTTTATTAGAGTGTTAGTCATGGTGTGAGGTAAACGTTCAAGTACCAATAAAAAAAAGATGAAAACTTGGTAAGACCATATAGTTTATTTTCTACAATTCAAGATTGTATTGGTGTATTCATCGCATGGCCCTATCCATTCATCTCGGTATGTATTTGTTAAACTTGTGATACAAATAATTTTAATATCATGGAACTTAATGTTTATACATGGATGGTTTATTTGTAGGTAGTCCATGAGGATTGAGGACGCATGATGACTCAAGATTTTATGCTTCTTATTTCTTTAATTGCTTTTAATTTCTTTGTTAAATGTTAAGACTTTATGTTAGATAATGTTATAACTTATTTATGATTAGTGTTTTTGTTATGAACATGCTTATTTGAAATATAATGAAGTTTTATTTCTTTCATTCAGTTGATGTTATACAATAACTATTAGGATGTTATATGTTGATTGTCTGTTTATAAAATTAGTTTTATAATCTTATTTGGGATGCTAGGACCATTTTTTTGATATTAAAGTAGCTATAACGTTACATCATAACGGTCCTATAAATTAATTTTTAAGGACGCTTGTATGTGTATAAAAAGATTAAAAGTTGGTAATCACATATTAGAACATTGTAAAAGTGTCATAATATGTTCTTTTTAGGACGCTATTTAAGTTGTCTATAGACATATTATGTGACCATAAAATTGGTTTCATAATCTTATGCGGTATATTAGGACCCTTTTCTTGGTACTAAATTAGCTATAATGTTACATTAGAATGGTCCTATCAATTAATTTCTAAGGACGCTTGTAAGTGTATCAAAAGATTAAAAGTATGTAAGCACATGTTAGAACATCGTAAAAGTGTCCTAATATGTTTTTATTAGGACACTATTTTGGTTGTTCAAAGACATATTACGCGACCATAAAATTGGTTTCATAATCTTATTTGATATGTTAGGACTCTTTTTTAGTTCCAGGACTTATTACGACCCATTTACATGAAACGCTTTTACTGTTGGTCCTATTAAATGAAAGGTCCCATAAAATAGCATTTTAGGACGCTTTTACGCGTACTAAAAACCCAGTTTTCTTGTAGTGGTATTGGCTAAATCTACCGCATCATCAATCGTGCGAGGTTTCGCAGCCTTGACGATATTACGGATTTCGCCAATCAATCCCCAAATATAACGAGAAATAAGTACCGGCTCTGGCGAAGCCAGGGTTGGTACCACTCGAGCATACTCGAAGAATGTTGAAGTATACCCTCGACAATCTACATCCACCATCCGGTGGGTTAGAAACTTATTTGTCATTTGTTCCTTTTCATACTCGGGACAAAATTTTCTTTCTACAAGGCTCTTAAATTCTTCCCAGTTCATAGCATACGCCATCCTTCTTCCTTTTGCTTGTAACACCGTATTCCACCATTCTAGCGCCCCTTCTTTCAAAAGGTTTGACGCGTACATGACCTGATCATCCTGAGCACATTTACTTATGGCAATTACTGCCTCGGTTTTCTCTAACCAACGCAGTGCCGCAGTCGCTCCTTCATTGCCTGCAAACTCAGTGGGTTTACAAGCAAGAAATTCTTTGTAAGTGCAACCAGGCGTTGCAGTTTTCCTTTTCTTAGGGAGCGGAGCTTGCCGTGGTTCATTATCATGATTAACATGATCATTGCCTCCGTTTATGCTATTACTGAAGTTATCTTCAGAAATACGTTTGCTAGGAACGATTTGTTGTGGTTCGATTGGATTTTTAACAGCAGCAACGATTACTGGAATAGAATTGGCTATCCCTTGAGCAACTATTGCTGGAACAGCGTTGGCTATTCCTTGAGCAACGATATTTTCTATATCCTGCCTAGTCATAAATTGATCCCCCGGTTGTTGCTCAGATTGATTAACCTCATTAACTGGTTCATTATTAGCGTTTTTCATCTGATAACTAATTTATAGATAAATAATTAGTATAAAAGAAATAATCCAAGGTCACAATTAATTGCACATAATCACGTAAACGAATATACAACAAAATTGTAAATTTTCTAATATTTCATTTATTTTATAGATTATATCATGCTTCTATATACAACCGTTTTATTATTTATTTTACACATACTGATTTTACTATTACTATTACACAACCACAGTTTCATAATCCCCTATCCTTTGTCAGGTGATATTCTAGTAACGGCGTTCCTTCTCATCGTATTTCCAGGAGATCTGTCCCAAAATCTCTTGGATCCTATTCCCAGCATCCATTAGTTCTTTGTTAAAATAACGGAGTTCAGCCATATTCTCGTTACTCATTGGTGGATTTGGTAAAGGTTCTGGATTGAACTTAGGAAAAAGCTTATAGGGATGGTTTGTAACTGTATTTCATTAGTCAACCATTCGTCTATTTGTGAGTGGATTGAAGGGTTTGGAATATCTGGTTCTAAGTTCATTGGTAGTTGTGTTTCAAGAGAATGAATAAAAACATTTTCATTAATAGGCTTAATAGTATTATAGCTTGCCATTATAAAATCTAGCTCTTCCTGAGATGGTAATCCCTCAATTTGCCTAGAGCTTTCCCCAATTTCCATTTTCTTAGGCTTAGGTTTCTCGAGAGGTGAATCGTTGAATTCTATAGGTTCTTCTATGTCTGGTATATACCTACTGAAATCTTTGGAAACCTCTATTCTTACTGGATAGAGATTTAAATTCTGAAGGGCGTCAGACAAGTCACTCATGCTGTTTAGCAAAATACACACAATTACTAAGTTAAAAATCATAACAAAATTTTATAGAAAAACTTTTAACTATTATTTCATACTGGGTAACTATCAAAATAACTGAAATTTAAAACACACTAGGTTTTATTTGTAAATTTATTTATTTACTGAATCAGGTTTCTGGCTTATATTTAATAAGGATGATAAAACTTGAATCAAAATATTTAAAAATTTGTATTTACTGCTACAGTGGTTAGCATATAAAGATCTGCCCATACTGTACACAATTAGTCAGATAATAAAACACATAATCATAAAATAGCAATTAATAAAAATTATTAAGTATTTTTAAATACTTAATTGGCTTAAATCAGTGGCTCGATAAGTGGCTCTGATACCACCTTTTTCTGTCACGGCCCCCGACCCGGTTTGACCCGTTGCAGGAGCCGCGGGACAGAAATCCCTTGGTATTTAATTAATTGAGTTTAACAGCGGAAGTTTATTATCAGGATCTTTTTAAAACTGAAATATTTCCCGATTATTTTTATTTCACAACGCGGGATAAAATCCCAGTAATTTACAATCATTTGATTTCACGAAGAAATCTTTTATTTTACAAAACATGTTTCTTTATTTTATACTGAGCCACTTCTCTTGAGCTTGTAGTGCTATATGGCACTTTTCCTGGTTCATAACAGATCACCTGAAACTAGGGATGAGCATGTCGGTATTCCGTCCCGTACCGATACCGATACCGACTAATACCGATACCGATTTTCACCCAAACTAGGTACCGATACCGATACCGAAACATGTCGGTTAGGTATCGGTACGGTACGGTATCGGTATTATACCGTATTTTGAGGGTCGGTATCGGTATAATACCGATACCGTACCGTACCGATACCGAAATCGCCAAAATGTGGATACCGATCGGGATACCGATACCGATACCGATCGGTACGGGATCGGTACGGGATCGGTATGGGATCGGTATTGGTATTCATATGCTCATCCCTACCTGAAACATGTTTGAAAAAGGTTTTGTCAGCGGGAAATACTGAGTGAATCATTCTATTTTGCATAATGATGCATAGTTATTAATTACAGCATAAGAGCTATTACAATAGCTTCTATCTTATTTTTATCTGGCGCTCTGTCACAATGGTGACAAGTCACAATGGTGACGATGGTCATACCATCAATGAACCTAAATAGTGATGATTATCCCTGTAGGTCAATGAACCTAACAGTGATTATCCCGAGTAGGTCAATGAACGTAACCGGGAGAAAATTAGTAATGTGCACAATACCCCACTAACCCGTAATTCAAGATATCCACGACTTAGTCCCTGTAATTATAACCTTGAAAATAATTTGAGGTATTGTAAAATAGTTGATAAAAAGAGAATGACTCACATTGCAGATTTAATTTGAGCAGAGTTTAGCCTACTGATTTAGCCTTTTCTACCTAAATTTAATAACAGGCACACAATTCTGGGTTAGTAATCAATACAGCATTTACGATAACTCACGAGATCAACCCTCACAACGAATGACAAAGTGCGATACTTAAACATCCATTGAATTAACAACGAATGACAAAGCATAAACCCTAATGTGGGCAGCACTTAAACATCCATTGAGTACATTGATCGATCGGACAATGAATCGTAATAGCGATCGAGTTAATACCCTGATTGCGGCATCGATTAGTGATCCGTGTGTGTTAATTGTGGTAAACAGAGCATAACTCCGTGTATAATTCGACTTTGTTCGTCGTTCAAGCGTCCAGAATCAAGTCCCAAAGTCGGCTATTTATACACAAATTTGGCTTAGCTTACGGACCGTAAGCATTAACCCTTACGGTCCGTAAGGGTCATGAAATGTTGATATGATTGCCACGTGTGGGACTAGCTCAGGTGAGTCGACAATTTCTGAAAATTCGAATTGGACAGCAATATATTTAGATAATCGTCGAATAGGGAATGCCCCCCCTGAGTTTTAGGGGCCCTGATCCTGATTCTGATGATTCTGAAAATTTTAGGGTTTGTGCAGAATCACTTGGGTGTCTCAATTAGGGTTTCCTATTGGTCAAATTAATTTAATAAATATATCTTTTGATGAGAGTTGTTACAGTTATATTTTTAGTTTAATACTTACGTGACTTACGAGCTCAAACCGAACAAATTAATGCTAATATTTATATGGAGATAATTAGCAACTTTGATATATTTTAGTTGAATCTTGTGAACTTTGAAAATATAACGACAACTTGGTTGTCCGGGGCGTCCAAAAACAGGGGAAACTCTGCCCGATTTTCATAAAAATTCGAAACACGAAACGTATGTTATTCCCAAAGCGTTTTACTATGAAACAAAACTAACAATTTTTGTAAAATCAAATACAAAGTATATTTGATTTAAACGACACTTTATAATCTACGAAAACGTAAATAGTGCGAAGTATTTTATAAAGTAAATATAATAACTTTTATAGTTATTTTCAAACGCCGAACACGCCTTCGCTTTATAAAATAAATGTAGTTTTATATATTTATTTCAAATGTCGAACAACATGAATTCGTTTTTAATAAATATGGTTTATATATTTATTTCAAAGTTCCAACGACTCTTATTCGTCTTACAAAGTAAATATGGTTTACAAATTTACTTCAAATATCAAACGCGAGGTATAATACGAGTTTGTCATATACTATTTTCGTATAAATACTCTTTTATACACATACGACTTCTCGAGACGGCTAACGCAATTACCACGACATATTTATATTTTTATATAAATATTTATTTGTTTTTAAATCTCTCGAGAATCAAGTCTTTTCGAGACTTATTGATTACTTACGACATTAAGCGAAACTAAACAAAGTTCAACTTAGTCATTTTCATTAAGTAACAACTTACCGTTGAATCGTTCGATTAACGATTCGGTAGAGCTTGATGACACGTAGTTTAGATACTGTGTTTATTTAGAAGTATTCCGTGTTAGGAATATTGTAGAATGCAAGCTAGCAAGTCAAGTCTTGGAAACGACATCATCGAAGTCGTATTTAGCTAGCTTTGCACAGGAATATTCAGGCGGGTTCATAACCCCCACTTTTTACTGTTTTACATTTTTGTAAATGTTTTCGGGGTGGAAAGACATGCACGATTTTCAAAAACATACAAAGTTTTCGATAAACGAAGACTGTATATTTTTAGACAAAGTACGTTTTGCAAAAACATACAAAGTTTTGAACAAACGCAAAACTCATATTACTAAATCATATTACGAATGGATTTCGAGGAACTCAAATGATTTACGAAAGGTTATTCTAAACATACCGGTTTTTACAAAACAAATGCGTATTTTCGAAATGTGAACGATTTTCATAACTAGGGAGTCAGCCTTAGCGGTTGGGGAGGTTCAGCCGGGTGGCTGGGGAGGTTCAGCCGGGTGGCTGGGGAGGTTAAGCCGGGTTGCTGGGGAGGTTCAGCCTTAGTGGCTGGGGTGGAATACATATTACAGTAATTACGGATACTTTTATACATGGTATGGTTAGCTTAAGGAGGGTTACTACTTAGATCATGTGAGTGGGTAGGCGGGAACTGGAGGCCATTAATCCTCATTGTAGGACCGAGGGTCTTTAGCGGTAGATCTATCTGGGTGTAGCGAGCCCAGCCCCAGGCCCAACAGAATGGACCTCGGGGTGACTTGGTACCCGACGCAAAAATCTGCTAGGTTTGAGTCTTCCTACTGCACTTCACACATATCAATGGCCTTGCAAACCATTGGTGATCTCTTTTTCCTTATTGCTACATACCAGGGAATTTTATCATACACACTTACAAAATGCTTGATTTATACAAAATAAAAACCATGTTTTATACAATTTCAAAGTATAGGATCATACGGGCATAGAGTCAAAGTCAGGGTGGGCATTGACGGTTATACATACTTTACAGATACATGGTTTTACGATCATAGATCATTACAAATACAAAGTCTTCATATAACTGGGCAAGAAAATGACTTTTGATTCGTTTTCTCAATACTATTTCAAAAACCGGTTATTCCAAAGATTTATTTCAAATCTTTCACAACTCAAAAGATTTATTTCAAATCTTTTACAAACAAACTATGAACTCGCTCAACATTATGTTGACTTTTTCGCATGTTTCTTTCTCAGGTTGCTTTTCAAAGTCAAGGCACGGTTGGAATAGGAGGACCATCGAGAATTCGAGTACTTAGCAGGTGTTCAGTTTCTAGAAAGACTTAGCTTATTTGCTTCCGCTGTGAAATGAAGATACCAGTCCAGTCACGCCAATGCTCTGATATTTCGGGGTGTGACATCCGCCTCGCCGTCACTACCGTAGTCAGGCACCTTCGCATTCGAGAGGGAAGAATGGCCATCTCCTACGGAAACAAGCTCAGAATCTCGTCTGGTAATCACTCCAGCTATGAGCTTTGCAGTAAATGCGAGGTCGATAGCTTCATCGTGCAAATCAAGAATAATAATAGGATTCGGAGTCGAAGGTATCTTGTTCACGTCAATAATTATTTTGTACACTTATACGTATATATATATATATCAATAAATAAATATGTTACTTAGCATAAACAGGCAGATAGATGCATCATATCACATATAACTCTCGTTTGTCCTTTCGGGGGGGGGGGGGTCATTTTGTCTTTGGCAAGTCTATCCCACATAGACTATGCCTTAATTGGCACTTTAATTTGGGGTATCCTCCTCCCTACTAATGTCCTTGCCTTGTCTTTTCTTTGAAAAATGTTTGACTCATGGATCTTGACGCTTTCGTGAATGCAATGAAAAACCTTTTTGTAAAATGTTTTTGTGAGAGAGTCCTAGTGATTGTAGTCTAGACTCGAGAAGGAATCCTAGTTCACTACAATCGAAGCTCTGATACCAAACTGTCACACCCTGACTTTTGCGGAATCGTATGATGTGTGACTGGTTTAATATCATTGCATTCAATCATAATAAACAACTATATGATCAAAACGTTGTTCATCCATTCATAAAATTTAAAGTATTACAAACACCGGTTATTTAAGTTTTAAAACACAACCTTCGACTAAGTCACAAACCAACAAAAGTGGATGACATCTAAATTTGAAATCTAGTTCTAGAAACAACAGTCGCGCCCAAGATCCAACCTGTTACCTGAAATACATGTAATTTTGGAAAACATCAACAAAAGTTGATCGAGTTCATGCGTTTTGTATGAGTACTGAAAACCTTGTAAACCTTTGAGAAACTCCTTTGAAAACAGGTATGAAAAGCATTTATGAACAAATTAAATTAAAGTTTTGCAAGGACATTAAAACATGTGAAGACATAGGGAGCACTCGAAATGAGTAGGCTTATACCCTCGTCGATTCCCTCGACTATGTCGAATTCCCCTTCGACTAAGTCAATTCACCTTGACTATGTCAATTTACCTTGACCATGTCAATTCACCTTGACTATTGTCGATTCACCTCGACTGGGACACCGAAGCACTCAAGTGGTCACATAAATACCATGAGTGGGGTTCGGCCATACCCATTAGATCTAACCTTCATCCCTAATTAAGAATTAATGGCATTTCAAATTTAATCTATGCTCACATGATCTAATAGTTCATTTCATAGTCAATTCATACCGTTTAAACATTCGTAACATGTATTCCAACCCCGAGAGTTATAAAACTAAAAACAGTTAAGAGAAAAGGGGGACATGAACTCACAGTTTTGCGTTCTTCAATCCGACGTAACTCACACGGCTACTAGTGTGCACGACTACCTACAACGTACTACGGTCTATTAGACGGGCGGGTTATGCCTTGACTTAGTATTAATTTGTGTCTTTGAGTTACGTTTCTTTGTGTCCTTAATATTATTCCCAGTTATATAATTATTTGTTAAAATAATAAATATTTTAACTTAAATTATATTTATTAACTTTAGGAATAATTGTTAAAACAATATAATTTAACTTGTTACTTTTCAAGTACTTATTCATGTATATCCTTCCCAAGGATGGGTGTATTTGTATTTGTATTCTCATACTTGTATATTTTTGCCATGTATTGGGGTCGTATTCCGGAGTGTATTTATACGTACGAGGATACGTGTTTTCTTGTAATTGTTAAGTATTCTTTATACTTAATTTCGTATTAATTTTTCCGGAATATTATCTTTAATAAAAATTCACCAATATATATTTTCAAAATATATATTGTAATAAATATTATTTAGAAAAATTATTTATAATTTTTCTTTTGGCAAAAAGACTTGTATTCACTCATAAGTTTCAAAAATGATATATTTTCATGTCTAGCTTGGAAAATATATTTATAAACTCATTTTTCTACAAAAATATTGTATTTAGTGTTTGTGTAAGAAAATATATATTTCTTAAAAATAATATATCTTCTAAAAAATTTCAAGAAAAATATATATTCATTCTTGCCAAAAAATATGACATATTCTTGTAGTAATTGTAAAAATTATATTTTCATTTCCTTGGTGTCCAAAACATTATTTACCAAAACATGCTTTGTGAATAAATTTCGGAATATTTTTGTGAGTTATATTCCTTGTTCGGTTTCACCAATATTTTTGTGTAAATGGGTATATTTATTCTTTGGAATTTTGGTAATATTTTGGATTGTAATTTTTGGTATTAAGATGAGTTATATCATTTCAAGTCCTAAAATAATATAACTAATACACAAAGTATACAAATAATCACACACATGGTGACTTCTAAATATATATTTCCTAAATACATATTTAGTCACTTTTATTTATAAAAACCAACCTCCAATATTTGTAATTTTTGTGACAAAAATTATGGCAAAGTTTATGTAAAAATTTATGGTTTAAAATATACTTGTAAATATTTATTTGGAAATATTCTTCTAAGTGTTTAATTTCTAGAAAAATTTTGCCATAGTTTCCCCTTAAAAATGGAGGTTTCCATACTTTCAAAGCATATCATTTTCTTTTAAAATCACCATCAATCATCAACAAATCATTCAACACTTACCATGTGCTTTAAATATGAAATTTACACTATGTCATGAACTTGAAACTTTGTAAAAATTTGTAGTAACTTCATATGTTATTTAGTAGGTTTAGTTATCCTTAAAAACATGGTTTATAGTTTATAAAACTCATTCTTGAAGATTTTAGTTCTTCACAACTTGTATGAAGATTTTCTAATAATATTTCTTCTT
Organism: Helianthus tuberosus; assembly: GCA_030545235.1. Lineage (NCBI taxonomy): Eukaryota > Viridiplantae > Streptophyta > Magnoliopsida > Asterales > Asteraceae > Helianthus > Helianthus tuberosus. The sequence goes on from CM060440.1 coordinate 14,898,894, forward strand.
GTATTTTTCTTGTTAACAATACGTTTCTAGCTTTGATTTAACACTTAAAACATGTTTACTTCCTTTAAACACCATGATCATGTTAAATCTTGTAATAAACTTTAGTTCCTTGAAAATATTATTCTTGAAATCTTTTATTTTCAAGACTTATAACTTGTAGAAATAATCATCATACACTAAAACAAGTTTATTTTCAAGTTCATGATTTACATAAAGGATGAACATTACAAATTTCTCAAGATCTATCCTTACACTTGCTAGATCATGTGTTTAATCATCATCTAGCAAGGTTCTTATGATGATCAACATCATAAACACAAGAAATCAACATTCGAGTATACTACATACACTTAAAACAACTTGATCTTCATGTTTTAGAGCTTTATGTTCATGTTTATGCTTATGTTTCTTCATGATCTTTATGCTTAACAACTTGTATCATCTTTTAACCAACATAATGTCACACCCCAACCGATGGCGGAAATATCGGGGTGCGAGCACTAAGCGTTCAGATTGCTCATGAGAATTCCATAACACTAGATGTTTCGATAGACATTAATAAATTTCATAGTAATTGTCTAAAACAACCATCACAAATGTCAAGCATCAAACATAACAACATTGTTTCAAATATTCCAAAATGTCTAAATTAACTAGGCGACGTTTCTAAGCATCTCTTAGCTTGGTTTCCATGCATTCCAAAGCAGCCTATTAGCCTGCAACATGTATTAAAATATCAATACAAAGTATTGGCGAGTACACAAGTTTGATAATAGAATAATAGATAAAAAAAAACAACTCATATCCATAATGTAAGCAATAAAATAGTTTCAGCCATGCTAGTGTCGCAGTCTATGCAGTGATAGCCCAAGTGTCCCGATGCTTTAGTGCTTACCCAAGACTCAAGGTAAACTAGAATCCTCCTAACAATACCACCCGAGAATAATGGGAGAGGTGCATCTCCTATAGCGCTACTATTGTTAAGGCGGAACTACACACTCTAGATTAAACGTCACATAGCACAAAGAGTCAAGAGTCAAGAATCAAGAATCACAAGTTTCATGTTCACATAGGATAGAGTATAAGTTTCAAAGATTTAAGCTTCATAGAATACATGTTACACCCCAAAAGTTTAAAGTAAAAAGGGGATCGAGTATACTCACAATGATTGCTTAACAGTATAAACTGCTATTGGATCAAAGGGAGCTCTTTGTAGGACTAGCCTGATTAGATTACAATAGGATAAGAGTCGAGCAGAGTATCGAGGTTGAATAAAGCGTCAAACCAGTCACTGGATCGGCTGGCTGTCCGATCAGATGGCTGTCCGATCGGATGGTCAGCCGCTCGGGTGACTCATGTGTGTGAAGAGACAAAGGGCTGCCTGATCGGATGGCCATCCGATCGGGTTGCCACTTGTTCGGGTGAGATTCATATGTGAGGGACCAGGGTGGCTGTCTGATCGGATGGCTGTCCGATCGGATGACCCTTTATAAAGAAAAACTGTCCGTTCGGATAGCATAGCTGTCCGGTCGGATGACCCATTGAAGGAAGGTTGTCCGGTCGGATGGTCACCTGATTCTCGTGCTTGCATGTTTTGGAAAGTTTCTAAGTTTGAAAACTAATGGTGACATCACAATACAGACTGAGGCAGTAGTAACTTATCGTTTCACAGACATTCTGATCGGTCGGGAATCACCCCAGTCCGACCCGTTCGTCTGTTAGTGACGGTTTTGATGCTGGAATCTATCCCGTGATTGTCTTAATCAGTGAACAATCCGTTCCTAAACCGACTCTAGACCAATATTCAAGTCTATAGTCCGCTCAGGACCGGGTCTCACCATTTTAGAGTAAAAGTTGAAGGAAAAGATGAAGAAACTTAAGTTTTTATTATGAAAATACTTAGATTTAGCTTAGATTTAGGGATAAATACATGGAATCTATTAGATCTTAGCTAGATCTCACCAAGAATGACCTCATATGATAGTTTGTACAACCATCATGATGTCATCATCCTTAAGATCTCAGATTTGAGAGATTTCACGGTGAAAAGTGTGATTTCAAAGGTGAATCACGTGGGGAATGAAGTGTAGATCAAGAAAGTACAGGAATTTAGCTTAAAACGTACCGGAATCAGCAATAAATTGGGGAAGAAAGGTGTTCATGCGTCTGAGTCGAGCAGAGCTGTCACATCACTGAAATGGTGATGTGACAGGTCTATTTATAGTGTGAGAGTGAAGTGGAGGCGGTACAAGGTGGATAGGGTGGTCACCCGTTCGGGTGGTCACCCGTTCCGGTGGTCATCCGATCGGGTGGTCATCCGGTCGGGTGGTCCTCCGATCGGGTGACAGTCCGATCGGATGGCCACTCTGGCCAATCCATTCCCTCCGCGCTCCAGACTTTGATTCGGTTATCGAGTTATATTTAGCGTTGCGCTGCGTATAATTTAGGTAAAGTATCTAGATTACCTTACAAACCAAAAGTTTCCAAATTTCATAGTTTCCGCCAGTGACAAGGCTCCAGTCTCTCGTTCAACCAAGAATCAAGTTTCACGAGTCTAAGGAGTCAAGCACTAATTTAAGTCTCAAGAGTCAAGAATCATAGTTTCTCAAACATCAAAAATCAAGAGTCCAAGTATCAAGTATCAAGAATCAACGATAAGAATCTAGCTTCCATAGTATCAAGAATCAAGTGTCTAGATTAAGTATCAAGAATCAAGTGTCTAGATTAAGTATCAAGAATCAAGCATCAAGAATAAAGAATCAAGCATCATAGTATCAAACATCAGTATCAATAAGATTCACGTCAAAGTATCAAAGTATCAACATCTCATAATTACAGGGACTAAACTGACAATTAATAGGAGTTCAGGGACTAATCTCGCCAAGTGTCTAAAGTTTAGGGGTGCTGGGCGTTACACATAATATGAAATAAAATGATATCACAAGAGTCTTACTACTAGCACAAGGCTAGGGATGAACAAGAGAAGAAATGAGGTGGATAAAAGCACTAGAGAGAGGTCCTTCCAATTCCGTTGCTTGCAACCTTCTTAGATAGGCCCGAGACACCTTAGAATCACCTTGGATTACTTGGGATTGGATTGAAAATGGAAGTATGAAGAGGGGTGATTGGGGCCGTGAGTATGGAAGAGAAGAAGAGGGGTGATGCTTGTTGAAAGATGTTGAATGAAATGGGTTAAAGTCTTAAGGTATCTTTTATAAACTTCCAACATAAGTATAGCATATGGCATAATTGTGGGTATATTCCATAACATAATCTTATAAAATATAACAAAGAAATCAAGGGTGGGACCCATGTCCCCTAACCGGCCACCAATGGGGGGGGGGGTAAAGTGTAACTTCTAATGGTAAGTTACTTGATTTAGTTAGGATTCAATGGTGCTAGTTACGTATTTTATGTATTTAATGTTTATGAGATGTGTTATGATGTTCGGTGACCATAACTAGCTTTGTAACACTAAAATAGTGCTTCTAGTAAAAATTTAATGTTTCGGGTAGTGTCCGGTTGTTCGTTTCGTTACTGTTCGTTAAAGTGCTGAATTGCGCAGTTTAGTGTGCTTTATGTTGTATTTTATGACAGTTTCGGTTCCCGATACTTAGGAAAGTATTCTGGACCATTAAACCACTTTCCTGCATTATATTTAGATGTTAAAAGCTGATTTATTGCTGAATTTGTTTATTTTCTGTAGAATTCTGCAGTTTCAGTGTGTTTCTGGCACTTTCCGGTACCTATGTCATCACTAGGAAGGCAGTTTTGTAATCCCTACTTTCCTACACACTATCCTTGTGTATCAATTGGTTCTGGGGCTCATCTTGTGTCTTAACATCATGTCTGTCTAAGTACTGAACTCCCGTCGGTACTTCTAGTTTGTCTGATAACTGAGCTAACTCTGTTCTGTGCATTCATAGGACTATATTTTGTTGCATGTAGTAATGATAAAAGTCTTGTAACATGAAATGCCATTGTATGTATATAACAGAAATCATAAATTCATTTGTCTTATAAACTAGATCATGCACAGTCATTAAAGCACAGATTACTGTCTAATTATTGTACGGAAAAGTGCCAGTTGTCACACCTACCCCTTTTCTTCTTTCCCCCTTCTGCCAGTGATATGTTTCTCTCTCTCTCTCTCTCTATAAACACACACATAATTCTTTCTATCTCTGCCTTCATCTACCACCACCACCACCATCTCCCACCTCCCACCACCTCCACCACCATTCTAACCGAATCTAAGCACCAATCAACAACACTTTTATCAATTTCACCTAATTCAAACTCAATAAAATCCAAAATCAAACTGATTTACATAACACGCTCAAAAGTCAAACCGCACAAAATCAGATTCAACGAAGATCATGAACTCAACAGTTACCTCTAATCCATCATCTTCTCCAACCCTCTTCAACCAACATCTCCCTGCAACTAATCCACCACCGCAACCACAATCCCTTTACAACCACCACCCCATGCAACCCATCCACCACCGCAACCAACAACCCCCTGGAACCACCGCCCCTTTCAACCACCGCCCCCTGCAACCACCGCTCCCTTCAACGCTCGTGGAAAACCGGCCAAACTCCACCACCGTCGGTTTCACTCTCCTCCCATCCGGCTAGCTTTACTGGACATCTTCCACTTAAAATCCGTCAACAAATTCATCACCTCCGTCATCTCCGATCAAGACTTTCTCCGTGATTACAATCTCTGATCAAGCTCCTCCACATGGCTATTTGTGTACAAGAAAAGATGGCACCGTGATCCGGTGGTCATCCATGGGTTTACACGCTCATCTGAACCGGAGATATATTGAAACCGGTGATTCCTCCCGGTGAAGATCTTTAAGGGATATCTGATATTGTGAATGGGGATATGGCAGAGAGAGACAGAGACAGAGAGAAAAGGGGTGTGAGGGTTAATAATTAATTTAGTTTAAGAGAGAAGAGAGAGACAAAGGGGTCTTTAAATAAAATAAAAAATAAAAAAATGACAAATTTACCCCTGAACAAAAAGACAAAATAGGCATGTTGTAACAGTAAAAAAAGGGGGTTTTTGAATTTTGGACTAAAATGACAATAAAAGTGTCAGATTTAAAAAGTTTGAGATTTAGACTAAAATGACAAAAGTGCCCAAACCATAAGGACCAAAATGGCAGTTTACTCATTTTTCTATGATAACATGTCTTCATTAACTTTAAATAAAAATAAATAAATACATAGTTGTGTTTATTATTATTATTTTGGCAATATTTTGATACCCATATATGTTGGTTTTGATTGACGTAAAATGTTCGTGGATGTCATTTTAAGGGACAACTTTTGTGTTAATTAAACATGATACCATTGTAAATAAAGAGTTTAATTGTATAGCACATACATACATGTTTTCACCTGAATTACACCGGAAAAATTTCCACTTGTAGTTAATTACTTATAATCGACGTTTTGATCTTCATTTATTATAAATCTAAAATGTTATACATAATAATAAATCTCTGTATAATAAAAAATTTAAGGCATTAAATACAGAAACTAAGTTGGATGGATATCAATTCAATTCAAGATTATTGGACATCTAGTCATATTTAAGTAAAAGATGAGCGTCAGAATTTTGGACATCGGGGGTGTTTGGCAGGGGCAGACTTATGTATAAACATCGGGTTCCCAGGAACCCATTCGATTTTTAATTTTTAGCGTAAATGTATAAGAAAAATTGAAAAGGAACCCATAAGTAAAATATTGAGAGAACCCATAACACATATGCTCTAGTGTTCCACTAGTTAATTGTGCACCCCTTTAACTTGAAACTCCGGGTTTGAATCCTACGTCTGCCATTTTCATGTTTTTTAGACCCAATTTTTCTTTTGTTTTTTAATTTAATGGAACTCATATTAGGGTTAGGAAGTCAACTGACATTACAATCTTCAACCCGTCCTCCGTTTCATACCATCTTATTTCTTTTAAACACACTCCATGAATTCTGACTTCATTATAAACACTCAACTTCTCTATCCCCTCATCCGAACTATTGGCCCAAACGGTTCAAACAATCGTATCAACAAACACGAACACGAGATATTGGGGAGACAAACCCGCGACTCTTTCTTATTCAATCAAACGAACATACGAACTTACAAGGAAAAGGAACAAATAAAAACAGTAACCTAGACCCCTATTTATAGTTAAACTAAACTTGCTCTCCAAGGTATTAAACCTTTCCAAAACTAATTACTAAACTTTCTCTCCAATACTTACTTAAAATAAACCAAACTTTAAAAAAACATATTAAATAAACCCTCAACTTTACTAATTATTCAAGATTAACCTTCATTCACCCCTTTAATCTTGAATTGTTTTTCTTCTTGCATTTGTTCCTCCTTTTCAATTGTCTATAGCACACTTGCTTCACTGGTTCTTCAAACTTTGCATTCGTTCCTTCAGTACTTTCTTTCTTGACTTGCTTCTTCTCTTCAACTCGTTCTTGACCAATACTTTCACGAACTCCAAACAAATCCTTTGGAATCGTTCCAAACCGAATTTCCCTCACTTTTTTAATCGGTTTCACATCGGACTTTCTTTCTTTTCATCTTCAATTTTGTTAGAATTACAACATACTTGAAGCTTGATGTTGTACATTCTATTCAGATTTCTCTGAACCTTCATCAACAGTCTTCCTTTCTGATCATGTAGCCTTAACATCCCATTGGCTATTTCAATCTTGCAACCTTCTTCATCCAATTGTCCCAAACTAAGAAGATTGGTTTTTAACTTAGGCATGTAGAAAACATCACAAAACGTTTTCTTTTCGCCATTCTTACTTACCACGGTTACATTCCCTTTACCTTTGATTTCAATCTCAGATCCATCACCAAACTTTACTTGACCTGACCCGAAACTTGTTCATCCAAGGTAGTGAAAAACTCTTTCTTTCTTGACATGTGATGACTTGCACCATTGTCTAAATACCACATTCCTTCTTCATTCTTTTCAAAAACACCAGGGATAACCCTTTCTTCATTCAAACTTACTTTCTTTGTCGAACAAACTACCAAGAACAGAGATGGATCGATATCATGTACATCTTCTGTCTTTGTTAGATTCGCTTCTTCTTTCCCTTTGCTCGGTTCTTTACATTCGCTCGAGTAGTGCCCAATCTTATCACAGTTGTAGCACCTCAGGTTCTTTCTTCTGTCTTGCCATTCTTCAGGCTTCTTTTTCCAATCTTCACCTTGTTCATCATTCGTATTCTCACATTCATTATTCCATCTTGGATACCCTCTTCCACGTCCGTTGTAACAACCCTCGGTAAAACCGACACTTTTGAATTATTTTACGACACCCTATTATAATTTAGAATGTTCCAGTATGTCTTATATTACACCCCGTATGTGAAAACCGAGCCCGAAATACAATATGGTATTTAAATAAAATATAAAAACTTAAACTTAAGGTCTGAGGCGGGCCGCGTAGACCCACCCCAACATCTCACGCGGGCGGTATAAGGACTAAGACCGGACTCCGCTGACTTCTTAAGTTGATACGGGCCGCGTAAGCTTAAGCTTACTCTTACACGGGCCGCTTGAGACCATGAAACGCGGATGCATCCTGAGCTGACACGTGTCGTCATCGTGTCAAGCCTAGTGGTGATCCGGACAAGCTATGCGTTGACCCTCGGTTTGACGCGGGCCGCGTAAGGCTTAGCCTTACCTTACGCGGGCCGCCTGGAAGTCCTATATCACAACTATAAATAGCAGGCATCAGTTTTCAACTTCCGTCGCTCATTCACAAATCTCAATCTCGAATTCTGAAAGTATTAGGCATAATATTTGGGTATTATACCCCTAATTAGCGAGGTTCTGCTCCGTTGTAAGTATTATAACCCCAGTTTTATAATAGTTACGCTGCCCGATTGATTTAGGGTTCCGTAACAACTGTCGTGGTTCTGCCCGACGTAGTTGTTGGAATGCCGTCTCGGGGAAGGTATCATTAATATTTTCAAAGGGTTAAGATACTAATCAATGTACATTTGTATAAATTATAGATTATATCCAGGAAACCCTTACGCGAAGTCTAAGATAGCAATGTGAGTTTATCCTCTTTTTGTTAATGTTTTTGGAATATTTTACAAAACCTTAATTGTTTTACAAAGTGATTAAGCGGTGATTGAGCCTTTGTAGTTCTTCAATTACTGGCGGTATTATGGGGTTTTGTATACAAAATTTACTACGAGTAGTAGTAAGTCTGAATGACAGTGCATTACCATTGGACGACGAGTTAGCCAATGGGTAATTTGACCATAGCCATAGATCCGGTCGAGTGGCAAATACTGAATGAGTAATTGTGTAGAAATAAACAATGTGATCGCTCTCAATACTGTCTTAATTGATAAAATGTTTCTTGATTAAACTGGGATTCACTCACCAGTATTTCCGACTGACAAATGTTTTTAAAACACATTACAGGTAACACAATGTGAACAGCCAATTAGTGAAAAGCCAGCTGGAGAGCACTGAAGGCTTGGGAAAATGTGGCTATAAAAGTTACCTAATAAACGATGTTTTAAATTCAATAAAATAGGGTTTGTCCATATAAATGTATTGTAATAAAGAAACTTGGGTTTTGCCCACGTTATTATCAATATCAAATATGGTGGTTTTACTCTGATAAACATTTCCTAACTACGGTCCTGATGTAAATTCCGCTGCAATATTAAACAAACTGATACCACCCAACTCTGAGCTCGCGTCCGCCCGTTCCCGGGAATCAGGGATCGGGGGTTGCAACAGAAGGTGGTATCAGAGCCTAGCCACTGGTCTGAGCCAAAGAAGTGTTCTGTTGACACTTAAATTCTAAATTTTGTGTTAGGAAATAATTACGGAAATACGTGCATAACTGTAATTATCTGTTATGTGTTATTTGACTATTTGTTAGTTTTCAGTATGAGTGATCAAGAACCATCAGATATGAATCGTCACTTATCTGATTCACCTAGGAGTGAAGGTACATCATCACAGCCTGCCCTCTCTGGGTATACTGCTGATCAGGAAGACGGGATATTTGCTTTTAGAGCTCAATCTGAAGAACCATTTCCTAATAAGAAATGAGGATGGTTTAGTAAAGAAGCTTTTGCTCGTAGGAAGAGAATGCGAAAATTGCAACAGCAAAGGGCTTTAGCAGCTATTAAGCGAGAGACAGATGCCCATACGCAAGATATGCTTAATAGAAGCCTAGCTAATTTCCATATCCTAGCCACAACTGCTGCTGACCCAAGTCTGGAACAACTAGTAGCCCCACAACCACAAAACCCAGAACAACCCATGGAGATAGAAAACCCGGAAAACCAAGTGGAGATGCACGACTTTAACCCAGAAGAAATCCCTAGGGTGCCTGCACCAAATCCCCTAGACCCGAATTATGACTCCTGGTGGGATGACAATAGGGACTTTGTGCAACGTTACCCTATCCAGGAATATCCACCCATACAAAACATAGAAGTTTACCCAGGTATGGACCCTTTAGATCCCTATTATCAAGATGATTATATTAGGGAGATATTAGAGGATCCTTACCAATTTCATGAACTGTCACCCCCATATCAGGAACTAGCACCACAGATTCCAAACCCAGTCCGAGAACCTGCACCCCCAATGAGTGCAGAAAACGTTCAAGAACTTAGGACTTTCGGGGAGGAAATTTTAGAGAGCAGTGAGAGAATGCGTCAGGTGGGAGAGCGTCTCGTATGGAAATACGATGAACGCAATATGGATTTTTGGATAAATCCATATCCGTGAATGTAAGAATGGAGGAAACGGTAGTAGTAATAATAATAATAATAAAATAAAATATGTGTGTACGGATGCATATTACTATTAGTGTGATTCTATTTCTGTTGGTATTGTAATTTTATTTCAGTACTAGTTTGTAATAGATGCATAATAGTATATGAATAGAGTAAGTAGCAATGATCTACGTTTTTGGCTAGATTGTGTGTCATGTGATTAACTATGTTAAGATGTTATTTGTGATATTAATATGGGGTAAATGTTTAAAATTCAGATGGCCGATGACGAAAATCAAGGAAATCTGAATAATGATAACCAGAGTAACATTAACGTGGTTAATGATAATCCAAGCATCAATAACAATGGAAATCAAGTGGATAATAGTGCTATTCAACACATAGTGGCACAAGGAATTATAGATGCAATGCCATTTATTCTTCAAACTGTTAAGGATGCTGATAATAAACGTAAACATAGTAGTAAGCGACCAATTGAACCAGAAAACAGTGTGAACAATGGGCCAGTACTTCAAATGCCTATTCCCAAAAGAAGAAGAACCATGCCTTATGTTTGTTCTTATAAAGAATTCTGGTCTTGTAAACCAATGGAATTCTCGGGCAACGAAGGAGCCATTGCAACCTTACGTTGGATAGAAAAGACTGAAGCAGTCTTAAGGATAAGTAAGTGTGCTGAAGAAGATAAGATATTGTTTGCTTCTAATCTGTTTAAGAATGCAGCATTAGAATGGTGGAACACTATCCTCCAGACAAGAGGAAGTGATAGAACTTACAATATGGAATGGGAAGAATTTAAAAATAAGGTTGAAAGGAAATTCTGCCCACCCAATGAAAAAGAACAGATAGCAAACAAATTCCTAAACCTTAGAATGACTGGTGTGGATAGTAAAGGATACACTAAAATATTCTTTGAATATGCTAGAATAGTACCAACTCTTGCTTCACCAGAACCAGTGTTAATCTCCCGTTATATCTGGGGATTAATCAGAGAGATAAGACATGTAGTCAAGGCAGCTAGACCTCAAACCATAGAAGAAGCTGTAGAACTATCCAATACCTTGACTGATGAATTAGTCCGTACCCGAGAAGAGGATCAAAGGAGAAACCTAACCCAGAAATTGACTCAAGAATTTCGTTCTGGAAATTCTAACCGTGGGAGAAATGTAAGATCTACCTCTGCACCCTACTGTAGGAATTGCAAAAGAAAGCATTCAGGAAGATGCTCCATATACTGTAACTTTTGCAAAATATCGGGGCACAAGGAAGAAAACTGCAGGAAGAAAGCTAACAGCAGGGTATGTTACAATTGTGGAGAACAAGGTCATATCAAGCTGAATTGCCCAAAATTAGCTCCAGCTCCAGACAACAAGAATACTAAAAATGCTAGAGCATTTGTTCTAACTGCAGATGAAGCCAAGATGATTCCAGATGTCATAGCTGGTACGTTTTTAGTTAATGATGTCTTTGCTAAAGTATTATTTGACTCTGGTGCAAACCAAAGTTTTATTAATACATCGTTTTGCAAATTTCTAAATCAGTCATTAACTAAACTACCACTAGAATGCTTAGTAGAGACAGCTAATGGAGAAACCGTTAGGATTTCTGAAATCTTGCAAGGAGCAAGAATAGAAATTTTAAATCAGAAATTTATTGCAAACCTTTATCCCATGAATCTGGCAGGATTTGATGTTGTTTTAGGAATGGATTGGTTAATAGCCAATAAAGCCAGTATTTTATGTGATCAAAAGTTAATCCAAGTAAATTCACCAAAAGGTAAAACGATCACAATTAAAGGAAATAAGTCCTCTAAATCCACTAAATTCATCTCTGTGATGAAAACTGCAAGTTGTATAAGAAAAGGTTCTATAGTGTATTTGATTTCCATAATCACTAACACTAAAGGAAAGGATTTAACAGATATTCCAGTAGTATCTCAGTTTTCAGATGTCTTTCCAGAAGAATTGTCAGGACAACCACCAGACAGAGAAGTTGAATTTAGAATTCATTTAATACCAGGAACATCACCGATTGCCAAAGCACCTTACCGTTTGGCACCCGCCGAAATGCAAGAATTAAAGAAACAATTAGATGAATTGTTGAAGAAAGGATTCATACAACCAAGTTCATCGCCATGGGGAGCGCCGATATTGTTCGTTAAAAAGAAGGACGGATCAATGCGTATGTGCATTGATTACCGTGAATTAAAAAAAGTCACGATTAAGAATCGGTATCCATTACCAAGAATCGATGATTTGTTTGATCAACTGCAAGGAGCTCGATTTTTCTCTAAGATCGATTTAAGGTCAGGATATCATCAATTAAAGGTACAGGAAGAGGACATTCCTAAGACCGCATTTAGAACGAGGTATGGTCATTATGAATTTACTGTCATGCCATTTGGTTTAACCAATGCCCCAGCTACATTTATGGACATGCTGCATTTATGGACATGATGAACCGAATATGTAAGCCATAATTGGATAAATTCATAATTGTATTTATAGATGATATTCTAATTTACTCTAAGAGTAAAGAGGATCATGCAAGACATTTGTACGCACTTTTAAGTTTGTTAAGAAAAGAAAAGCTTTATGCTAAGTTTTCAAAGTGCGAATTTTGGTTAGAACAGGTACAATTCCTTGGACACTTAGTCAATCATGAAGGAATTCATGTAGACCCAACCAAAATCGAAGCAATTATCAAATGGAAAACCCCTGAGTCACCAACCGAGGTTAGAAGTTCTTAGGATTGGCCGGTTATTATAGAAGATTTATTCAAGATTTCTCTAGAATAGCCATTCCTTTAACTAAGCTAACCTGTAAATCTGTTAAGTATGAATGGGGAGTAAAACAAGAAGAAGCCTTTAGAATTCTTAAGCAAAGATTAACCCATACACCCATATTAGCATTACCAGAAGGAACTGAAGACTTTGTAGTCTATTGTGATGCTTCTAAATTAGGTTATGGATGTGTGTTGATGCAACGTCAAAAGGTTATAGCCTACGCATCTAGACAACTTAAGAATCATGAAGAGAACTATGCAACCCATGATTTAGAATTAGGAGCTATAATTTTTGCTCTTAAAATTTGGAGACATTATCTTTATGGTAGTAAGTTTACCATATTTACCGATCATAAGAGTTTAAGGTATGTTTTCAAACAAAAGGAGTTGAATATGAGGCAAAGACATTGGATGGAATTTCTTAGTGATTACGATTGTGATATCCAGTATCATGAAGGAAAAGAAAATGTAGTGGCAAATGCTTTAAGCCGAAAATATCATGAAAAGCCAAAAAGGGTACGTTTTCTTAAATTAAATCTGCAAGTAGATTTAAATGATCAGATAAGAGAAGCACAAAAATCAGTAATCAAGGAAGATACTGAAAAACTAAAAGGTATGCTAAAAGAATTAAAACAAGGAACAGATGGAATTTGGAGATTCCATGAAAAGAGAATGTGGGTACCTAAATTAGGAAACCTACGTCATCGCATATTAGAAGAAGCCCATAAATCTAAGTATACGATGTACCCAGGAAGTGATAAAATGTACCAGGATTTAAGGAAAAATTTCTGGTGGATAGGAATGAAAAAGGACATAGCAGCCTATGTTTCTAAATGTTTAACTTGTTCACAAGTTAAAGCTGAACACCAGAAACCCTCAGGTTTGTTACATCAATTAGAAATGCCAATTTGGAAATGGGAATTTATAACAATGGATTTTGTTACTAAACTACCCAAAACCAAGAAAGGAAATGAAACAATCTGGGTAATTGTAGATAGACTAACCAAGTCAGCTCATTTTCTACCAATGAAGGAAACAATTAGTATGGAACAACTAGCTAAATTATATGTAAATGAAATTGTTTTTTTACATGGCATTCCTTTATCAATTGTTTCTGATAGGGACAGTCGATTTACCTCTCATTTATGGTCAAGTTTCCAAAAGGCAATGGGAACTAAGTTAAAGTTAAGCACAGCTTATCATCCACAAACGGATGGACAAAGCGAGAGGACAATTCAGACAATGGAAGACATGCTTAGAGCTTGTGTAATCGATTTCGGAGGTAATTGGGATGATCATTTACCTTTAATCGAATTTTCTTACAATAATAGTTATCATACAAGTATCAATGCTGCACCATTCGAAGCACTTTATGGACGAAAGTGCCGAACCCCAGTCTGTTGGGCAGAAATTGGGGAAAAGCAACTATCTGGACCTGAGATAGTGCAAGAGACAACCGATAAAATTATTCAAGTCAAGGAACGACTGAAAGCAGCACGTGATCGACAAAAGAGTTATGCTAATAACCGACGCAAGCCATTGGAATTTCAGGTAGGAGATAAAGTATTATTGAAAGTCTCTCCTTGGAAAGGAGTGGTAAGATTCATCAAACGGGGAAAACTAAGTCCCAGGTATGTTGGACCTTTTAAGATTACTAGAAGAATAGGACCTGTAGCCTATCAGCTACAATTTCCAGAGGAAATGGCAGGAATACATAATGTGTTTCATGTATCAAACCTCAAAAAGTGTTTAGCTGATGAATCATTATTAGTTCCTCTTAAAGATATAGAGGTAAATGAACAACTCAAGTTTGTACAAAGGCCTTTACAGATTGAAGACAGGAAAGTCAAGAATCTCAAACACAAGAGACTAATTCTAGTCAAAGTAAAGTGGGACTCCAAAAGAGGACCTGAGTACACATGGGAGCTTGAATCTGAAATGAAAAGAAAATATCCATACTTATTCCAGTAGATCTCGAGGACGAGCTCTAAAACAAGGTGGGGAGAATGTAACAACCCTCGGTAAAACCGACACTTTTGAATTATTTTACGACACCCTATTATAATTTAGAATGTTCCAGTATGTCTTATATTACACCCCGTATGTGAAAACCGAGCCCGAAATACGATATGGTATTTAAATAAAATATAAAAACTTAAACTTAAGGGCTGAGGCGGGCCGCGTAGACCCACCCCAACATCTCACGTGGGCGGTATAAGGACTAAGACCGGACTCCGCTGACTTCTTAAGTTGATACGGGCCGCGTAAGCTTAAGCTTACTCTTACGCGGGCCGCTTGAGACCATGAAACGCGGATGCATCCTGAGCTGACACGTGTCGTCATCGTGTCAAGCCTAGTGGTGATCCGGACAAGCTATGCGTTGACCCTCGGTTTGACGCGGGCCGCGTAAGGCTTAGCCTTACCTTACGCGGGCCGCCTGGAAGTCCTATATCACAACTATAAATAGCAGGCATCAGTTTTCAACTTCCGTCGCTCATTCACAAATCTCAATCTCGAATTCTGAAAGTATTAGGCATAATATTTGGGTATTATACCCCTAATTAGCGAGGTTCTGCTCCGTTGTAAGTATTATAACCCCAGTTTTATAATAGTTACGTTGCCCGATTGATTTAGGGTTCCGTAACAACTGTCGTGGTTCTGCCCGACGTAGTTGTTGGAATGCCGTCTCGGGGAAGGTATCATTAATATTTTCAAAGGGTTATGATACTAATCAATGTACATTTGTATAAATTATAGATTATATCCAGGAAACCCTTACGCGAAGTCTAAGATAGCAATGTGAGTTTATCCTCTTTTTGTTAATGTTTTTGGAATATTTTACAAAACCTTAATTGTTTTACAAAGTGATTAAGCGGTGATTGAGTCTTTGTAGTTCTTCAATTACTGCCGGTATTATGGGGTTTTGTATACAAAATTTACTACGAGTAGTAGTAAGTCTGAATGACAGTGCCTTACCATTGGACGACGAGTTAGCCAATGGGTAATTTGACCATAGCCATAGATCTGGTCGAGTGGCAAATACTGAATAAGTAATTGTGTAGAAATAAACAATGTGATCGCTCTCAATACTGTCTTAATTGATAAAATGTTTCTTGATTAAACTGGGATTCACTCACCAGTATTTCCGACTGACAAATGTTTTTAAAACACGTTACAGGTAACACAATGTGAACAACCAATTAGTGAAAAGCCAGCTGGAGAGCACTGAAGGCTTGGGAAAATGTGGCTATAAAAGTTACCTAATAAACGATGTTTTAAATTCAATAAAATAGGGTTTGTCCCTATAAATGTATTGTAATAAAGAAACTTGGGTTTTGCCTACGTTATTATCAATATCAAATATGGTGGTTTTACTCTGATAAACATTTCCTAACTACGGTCCTGATGTAAATCCCGCTGCAATATTAAACAAACTGATACCACCCAACTCTGAGCTCACGTCCGCCCGTTCCCGGGAATCAGGGATCGGGGGTTGCGACATCCGTTGTATCTTCCACGGCCTCTACCACTTCCTCGGTAGTTTTCAACTTTCTTTTCATTCTGGGTGAACATAAGCTGACTTTGGGATGAACTTTCATTCACATTCTTGAACTTGTTTCTTTCTTCATATGCCTTCAAACGTCCAACCACATCTTCAAACGCCATTTTTTCGATATCTGCGAATTGCTCGATCGAAGAAACAATAGGTAAATATTTATCCGGCATAGAGTTCAAGAATTTTCTCACCACGACCTCTTCTTCGAGGGTTCCTCCCAAGCTCTTGTACTTTGACTGTACTCCACCCAGCTTCGCTGCATATTCATCAATACTTTCTGTCTCACTCATCTTCAATCCATCTAACTCGCTTCTTAGCATTTGAATACGAGCTTTCTGCGTTATTTCTGCACCAAGATAACGAACTCTTAGTGCTTCCCAAACATCTTTCGGTTCTGAATACTTAGCCATCTGAAGCATCACGTCTTCAGGTAGGGTCTGGAAGATGACACCTAAGGCCATAAACTTCTTTCTTTCTTCAATTCCTGGTCCTTTTTCATTGTCAATCGCATCTTGTAAACCGTTCGCTCCCAAAACAATTTTCACCATAACTGACCATGCTGCGTAATTGGTCGAAGTTAACTTTGGTGCCTGCAAAACAAAACCACCCATCGCTTCTTTCATTGTTCCTGAGTTCCCTGGATTCCCATCTTTATCACCGACCATGATTTGCTTTTAGATTTTTTTCTACGTACAAACACCTTAACAAAAAATAGCGACTGAAAGAAAACAATTGTAAACGGGATGTCTGTAAGTATCGGTCTTCCCTTTTTTACTTTTGTTCTAATGATTCTCAACAAAAGAATATATCTTTAATTATTTTGTTTTCCACGAAATCACAGCAAAAAATACTGAAAGTTGGCAGCGACTCCAAAGCTTCAAAACTTATCACAAGATGACAAAAGGAATTTGGGGTATCCTTTTCTTTTCCTTCATTGAGTGAATTTTCAAAACAAACAAATAAGGATTCTTGATCGACGCAAACTCCAAAGAACACAACTTCTTTTTTTCTTGTGATGCACGAACAGCAACAACAAAAATAACTTTTGTTTAATTTTTTTATTCTATAACAATAACAAACATCAAGAACTAGACGTGACCTTTTCTTTTCTTTCTTGCAAACGGAGACGACACGGTTTCGAACGATCCTTCACAAGCTTTGATCTTCAAACAGATAAACACCTTTATGAGTTGTTCCGTGAAAAACGTGTATTCAACGAGCCTCAGCTCTGATACCAATTTGTCGCCGCCCCCGATCCCTGATCCCCGGGAACGGGTGGCCGCGAGCCAGTTTCGGTGGTATCGCATGATTTGCAGCGGAAATTTTCATCAGGACCGTAGTTAGGAAATATTTTATCAGAGTAAAATACCACATTTTCATAATATTAAACAAATGGGATAAAACCCAAGTTCATAGTACACACGTTTTCATAGGAATAAATCCTATTTTATTTAATAAAAACATCTATTTTATTTTAGGTAACTTTATTGCCACTTTTCCAAGCCTTCAGTGCTGTCCAGCTGACTTCTATTTGGCTTTCACATTTTGTTACCTGAAACGCGTTTTAAAAACATTTGTCAGTGGGAAATACTGGTGAGTGAATCCCAATTTAGTCAAGTTTAAATAAAACTCAGTTCACAGTGTACAGTATTGAGGGCGATCCCGCAATTACATTTGTTTCCAAGTTATAACAATTAACATCCATGGTACTGTCAACCCGACTTGTGGTCATGTTACTACTCACAGTGTAGTAACAAATTTTGCATACAAAACCCCAACATACTCATGATAATTGTATTCTTACAAATACTCAATAATTGTCATTCGCATGGAAAAATATTTAAGGTTTTGTATAAACAGTTCACAAAATAGATTTACAAAAAGTGGATCAACTCACATTGCTGTCTTAGATTTTCTGTAAGGGTTTCTTGGTGACAATCTAAAATTTACACAAATGTACACGCGTTAGTATAATAACCCATTTTAACATTAGCAATACCCTACCCGAGACGGCATTCCAATGACTACGTCGGGCAAAACCACGACAACCATTACGGAACCCTAGATCAATCGGGCAGCGTATCTAATACGTATCCAGGGGTTATAATACTTACAACGGAGCAGAACTTCGCTATTTAGGGGGGTATAATACCCGCTTATAAAGCCTATTATTCAGAATTTGAGATTTAGAAACGAATTTTAAACGATTTCTGGTTGAACCCGATGGCTCCTTTATATAGTTGCTGAATCTCGTTCCCTCGCGGCCCACGTAAACAAAGACAAGGGTTACGCGGCCCGCGTCAACCCTGGTCAAATGTGTAGCTAGTCCGAGTCAGCAAGTATGGTCAACACGCGTCGGCCACGTGGCCACACCGGGCTGCGCCACCTTTTGAGACTCTCGCGACCCGCGTAAACTTAACGAGGGTCTTACGCGGCCCGCTTGAACTTAAGAAAATCAACGAAATCAGGTCTTAACCTTCATACCGCCCGCGTAAGGATTGGGGTGGGTCTACGCGGCCCGCCTCAACTTAACTTTTTAGTTTTTAATTATTTTTAATACTATTTAATGTATTTGAGGCTCGTTTTCGTGTATGGGGTGTTTTTAGGGACATAATGGGATATTTTAAAATATTTTGGGGTGTCGGAAAATATTATGAGGGTGTCAGTTTCTTTGAGGGTTGTTAAATCCTCCCCACCTTGTTTTAGAGCTCGTCCTCGAGATCTACTGGAACAAGTGTGGATATTTTCTTTGCATTTCTGATTCAAGCTCCCATGTGTACTCAGGTCCTCTTTTGGAGTCCCACTTTACTTTGACCAGAAATAGTCTCTTATGCTTGAGATTCTTGACTTTCCTGTCTTCAATTTGTAGAGGCCTTTCTACAAACTTGAGTTGTTCATTTACCTCTATATCCTTAAGAGGTACTACTAGTGATTCATCAGCTAAGCATTTCTTGAGATTAGATACATGAAATACATCATGTATTCCTGCCATTTCCTCTGGCAGTTGCAGCTGATAGGCTACAGGTCCTATTCTTCTAATAATCTCAAAAGGTCCAACATACCTTGGACTTAGCTTTCCTCGTTTGATGAATCTTACTACTCCTTTCCAAGGAGAGACCTTTAACAATACTTTATCTCCTACTTGAAATTCCAATAGCTTGCGTCGGTTATCAGCATAACTCTTCTGTCGATCCCGTGTTGCTTTCAGTCGTTCCTTGACTTGAATGATCTTGTCGGTTGTTTCTTGTACTATCTCAGGTCCAGATAGTTGTTTTTCCCCAATTTCTGCCCAACAGACTGGGGTTCGGCACTTTCGTCCATAAAGTGCTTCGAATGGTGCAGCATTGATACTTGTGTGATAACTATTATTATAAAAAAATTCTATTGAAGGTAAATGATCGTCCCAATTACCTCCGAAATCAATTACACAAGCTCTAAGCATGTCTTCCATCGTCTGAATTGTTCTTTCGCTTTGTCCGTCTGTTTGAGGATGATAAGTTGTGCTTAGATTTAACTTGGTTCCCATTGCCTTTTGGAAACTTGACCAAAAATGAGAAGTAAAGCGGCTATCTCTATCAGAAACAATTGATAAAGGTATTCCATGTAACGAAACTATTTCATTTACATATAATTTAGCTAGCTGTTCCATACTGAAAGTTTCCTTCATTGGTAGGAAATGAGCTGACTTGGTTAGCCTAGCTACAATCACCCAGATTGTATCATTACCTTTCCTTGTTTTAGGTAATTTAGTAACAAAATCCATTGTTATTAGTTCCCATTTCCACACTGGCATTTCTAACTGTTGCAACAAACCTGAGGGATTCTGGTGTTCAGCTTTAACTTGTGAACAAGTTAAACATTTAGAAACATAGGCTGCTATGTCCTTTTTCATTCCTATCCACCAGAAATTTTTCCTTAAATCCTGGTACATTTTATCACTTCCAGGATGCATTGTATATTTAGACTTATGGGCTTCTTCTAGTATACAATGATGTAAGTTTCCTAATTTAGGTATCCACATTCTCTTTTCATGGAATCTCCAAATTCCATCTGTTCCTTGTTCTAATTCCTTAATCATACCTTTTAGTTTTTCAGCATCGTCCTTGATTACTGATTCTTGTGCTTTTCTTATCTGATCATTTAAATCTACTTGTAGATTTAATTTAAGAGAACGTACCCTTTTTGGCTTTTCGTGATACTTTCGGCTTAAAGCATCGGCAACTACATTTTCCTTTCCTTCATGATACTGGATATCACAATCATAATCACTAAGCATCTCCATCCAGCGTCTTTGTCTCATATTCAACTCCTTTTGTCCGAAAACATACCTTAAACTCTTATGATAAGTGAATATAGTAAACTTACTACCATAAAGGTAATGTCTCCAAATCTTAAGGGCAAAAATTATTGCTCCTAATTCTAGATCATGGGTTGAATAATTCTCTTCATGATTTACTAAATGTCCAAGAAACTGTACTTGCTCTAACCAAAACTCGCACTTTGAAAATTTAGCATAAAGTGCGTGCAAATGTTTTGCATGATCCTCTTTACTCTTAGAGTAAATTAGAATATCATCTATAAAAACAATTATGAATTTATCCAAATATGGCTTACATATTCGGTTCATCATGTCCATAAATGCGGCTGGGGCATTGGTTAGACCAAATGGCATGACAGTAAATTCATAATGACCATACCTTGTTCTGAAGGCAGTTTTAGGAATATCCTCTTCCTGTACCTTTAATTGATGATATCCTGACCTTAAATCGATTTTAGAGAAAAATCGAGCTCCTTACAGTTGATCAAACAAATCATCGATTCTTGGTAATGGATACCGGTTCTTAATCGTGACCTTGTTTAATTCACGGTAGTCAATGCACATACGCATTGATCCGTCCTTCTTTTTAACGAATAATAT
This sequence comes from Helianthus tuberosus, assembly GCA_030545235.1. Classification (NCBI taxonomy): domain Eukaryota; kingdom Viridiplantae; phylum Streptophyta; class Magnoliopsida; order Asterales; family Asteraceae; genus Helianthus; species Helianthus tuberosus. Next base: position 14,919,968 of record CM060440.1, read on the forward strand.
TGGTGCTCCCCATGGCGACGAACTTGGCTGTATGAATCCTTTCACCAACAATTCGTCTAATCGTTTCTTCAGTTCCTGCATTTCGGCGGGTGCCAAACGATAAGGTGCTTTGGCAATTGGTGTTGCTCCTGGTAGCAGGTGAATTCTGAATTCAACTTCTCTATCTGGTGGTAGTCCTGGTAATTCTTACGGAAATACATCTGAAAACTGGGACACTACTGGAATGTCCTTTAGTTCTTTTTCTTTAGTGTTAGTGATTAGAGAAATCAAATACACTATAGATCCTTTTCTTATATAGCTTGCAGTTTTCATCACAGAGATGAATTTCGTGGATCTAGAGGGCTTATCTCCTTTAATTGTGATCTTTTCAACCTTTGGTGAATTTACTTGAATTGACTTTTGATCACATAAAATACTGGCTTTATTGGCTGTTAACCAATCCATTCCTAAAACAACATCAAATCCTGCCAGATTCATGGGATAAAGGTTTGTCATAAACTTCTGGTTTAAAATTTCTATTCTTGCTCCCTGCAAGATTTCAAAAATTCTAACAGTTTCTCCATTAGCTGTCTCTACTAGACATTCTTGTGGTAGTTTAGTTAATGACAGATTTAGAAGTTTGCAAAATGATGTATTAATAAAACTTTGGTTGGCACCAGAGTCAAATAATACTGTAACAACCCTCAATAAAATCAACATTTTCGAATATTTCCGACACCCCATTATATTTTTAATTGTCTCAATATGTCCCAAAATACACCCCGTATGTGAAAACCGAGCCCGAAATACAATATAGCATTAAAAATAAAATATAAAATCTGATTTTACAGCTAAGGCGGGCCGCGTAGACCCACCCCAACACTCACGCGGGCGGTATGAAGGTTAGAACCTGATTCCGTCTGATTTCTTAAGTTCAGGCGGGCCGTGTGAACCCCATCTCAATCTTACGCGGGCCGCGTGAGATCAACAACGCAGAGACACCAGAGGCCGACACGTGTCGACATCGTGGCAAGTCTAGGCGATGACCCGGATCACCTAAACCCTACCCGGGCTACGACGCGGGCCGCGTAAGCCCCGCTTATCTTTTACGCGGGCCGCGAGAGAGTCCAGTTCAGCAACTATATAAGCAGGCCATCGGGTTTCAATTGGAATTCGTTCACAAACGTTTCTGTATCTCAAATTCTGAAATATTAGGCATAGAAAGCTGGTATTATACCCCCTAATTAGCAAGGTTCTGCTCCGTTGTAAGTATTATAACCCCAGTTTCATAATAGATACGCTGCCCGATTGATTTAGGGTTCCGTAACAACTGTCGTGGTGCTGCCCGACGTAGTTGTTGGAATACCGTCTCGGGAAGGGTATCATTAATATTTTCAAAAGGGTTATGATACTAACCAATGTACATTTGTATAAATTATAGATTATATCCAGGAAACCCTTACGCGAAGTCTAAGATAGCAATGTGAGTTTATCCAATTTTTGTTAACCTTTTTGTAATATTTTACAAAACCTTAAATGTTTTACAATGTGATTAAGCGGTGATTGAGTCTTTGTAGTTCTTCAATTACTGCCGGTATGTTGGGGTTTTGTATACAAAATTTACTACTGCGAGTAGTAAGTCGGGATAACAGTACGTTACCATTGGACAATGAGTTAGCCAATGTGTAATATGACCCACAAGTCAGGATTGACAGTACTGAATGAGTAATTGTGTAGAAATAAACAATGTGATTGCTCTCAATACTGTTTTAATTGATAAAATGTTTCTTGATTAAACTGGGATTCACTCACCAGTATTTCCCACTGACAAATGTTTTTAAAACGCGTTTCATGTAAAACAATGTGACAACCAATTAGTAAAAAGCCAGCTGGAGAGCACTGAAGGCTTGGAAAAAATGTGGCTATAAAAGTTACCTAAAAGACGATGTATTAAATTCAATAAAATAGGATTTATTCCTATAAAAGTATTGTAATAAGAAACTTGGGTTTTACCCACGTTATTATTAATATCAAATATGGTGGTTTTACTCTGATAAACATTTCCTAACTACGGTCCTGATGTAATTTCCGCTACCAAATTAACCAACTGATACCACCGAAAATCTGAGTTCGCGTTCGCCCGTTCCCGGGACAGATAAGGGATCGGGGGTTGCGACAGAAGGTGGTATCAGAGCCTAGCTACTGGTCTGAGCCAAAGAAGTGTTCTGCTGACACTTAAATTCTAAATTTTGTGTTAGGAAATAATTTATGTGATTATGTGTTTTGTGTTATTTGACTATTTGTTAGTTTATAGTATGAGTGATCAAGGACCCTCAGACATGTGTCGTCAGTTGTCTGATTCACCTAGGAGTGAAGGTAACTCTTCACAGCCTGCCCTTTCTGGGTATTCTGCTGATCAGGAAGAAGGGATGTTTGCCTTTAAAGCTCAGTCAGAAGAGCCATTCCCTCATAAGAAACGAGGATGGTTTAGTAAGGAAGCTTTTGTACGTAGGAAAAGAATGCGAAAGTTGCAACAGCAAAGAGTTCTAGCAGCTGCTAAGCGAAAGACAGATGCCCATACACAGGATATGCTTAATAGAAGCCTAGCTAATTTCCATATCCTAGCTACAACTGCTGCTGACCCAAGTCTGGAACAATTAGTAGCCCCACAACCACCAATCCCAGACCAACCCATGGAGATAGAAAACCCAGAAAACCAAGTGGAGATGCATGACTTCAACCCAGAAGAAATCCCTAGGGTACCTGCACCAAACCCCCTAGACCCAAATTACGACCCCTGGTGGGATGATAATAGGGACTTTGTGCAACGTTACCCGATACATGAAGACACACCCATACAGAATATAGGAGCCTACCCAGGTATGGACCCTTTAGATCCCTATTACCACGATGAATATATTAGGGAGATCTTAGAAGATCCTTACCAATTTCAGGCACTTTCACCCCCATATCAGGAACCCGCACCCCAGATTCCGAACCCAGTCCTAGAACCTGCACCCCCAATGAGTGCAGAAAACGTACAAGAACTTAGGACTTTTGGAGAGGAAATTTTAGAAAGCAGTGAGAGAATGCGACAGGTAGGCGAGTGACTCATATGGAAATACGATGAGCGCAATATGAATTTTTGGATAAATCCATATCCGTGATGTGATGGAGGAGATGATACTAGTAATAATAATATAATATAATAAAATAAAAATAAACTAAAACATGTGTGTACGGATGCCTATTACTATTAGTGTGATTCTATTTCTGTTGGTATTGTAATTTTTATTTCAGTACTAGTGTGTAATAGATGCATAATAGTATATGGAAATAGAGTAAAAGTCGCAATGATCGACGTTTTTGGCTAGATTGCGTATCATGTGATTAACTATATTAAATATTATCTTATGATATTAATATGGGGTAAATGTTTAAAATTCAGATGGCCGATGAAGGAAATCAAGGAAATCTGAATAATGATAACCAGAGTAACATTAACGTGGTTAATGAGAATCCAAGCATCAATAACAATGGAAACCAAATGGACAATAGTGTTGTTCAACATATAGTGGCACGAGGAATCATAGATGCCATGCCATTTATTATTCAAACTATTCAAGAAACGAATAATAAAAGTAAGCATAGCAGTAAGCGACCCATCGAACCCGAAAACAGTGTGAACAATGGACCTGTACTTCAAATGCCCATTCCCAAAAGGAGAAGAACCATGTCTTACGGTTGTTCTTATAAAGAATTCTGGTTTTGTAAACCAATGGAATTCTCGGGCAACGAAGGAGCCATTGAAACCCTACGCTGGATAGAGAAGACTGAGGCAGTCTTAAGAATAAGCAAGTGTACTGAAGAAGATAAGATATTGTTTGCTTCTAATCTGTTTAAAAATGCAGCACTAGAATGGTGGAACACTATCCTCCAATCAAGAGGCAGTGATAGAACTTATAATATGGAATGGGAAGAATTTAAGAATAAGGAAGAAAGGAAATTCTGTCCACCCAATGAAAAGGAACAGATAGCAAACAAATTCCTAAACCTTAGGATGACTGGTGTGGATAGTAAGGGATACACTAAAATATTCTTCGAATATGCTAGAATAGTGCCAACTCTTGCTTCACCTGAACCAGTGTTAATCTCCCGTTATATCTGGGGATTAATTGGAGAGATAAGACATGTAGTCAAGGCAGCTAGACCTCAAACCATAGAAGACGTTGTAGAACTAGCAAATACCTTGACATATGAATTAGTTCGTACCCGAGAGGAGGATCAAAGGAGGAACCTAACCCAGAAACTCACACAAGAATTTCGTTCTGGAAATTTTAATCGTGGGAAAAATATAGGTTCTACCTCTGCACCCTACTGTAAGTATTGCAAAATAAAGCATTCAGGAAGATGCTCTATATACTGTAACTTTTGCAAAATATCGGGACACAAGGAAGAAAACTGCAGGAAGAAAGCTAACAACAGGATATGTTACAACTGCGGAGAACAAGGTCATATCAAGCTTAGTTTCCCGAAATTAGCTCCAGCTACAAACAACAAGAATACTCAAAATGCCAGAGCATTTGTTCTAACTGCAGATGAAGCCAAGATGATTCCAGATGTCATAGCTGGTATGTTTTTAGTTAATGATATTTTTGCTAAAGTATTATTTGACTCTGGTGCAAACCAAAGTTTTATTAATACATCATTTTGCAAATTTCTAAATCAATCATTAACTAAACTACCACAAGAATGCTTAGTAAAGACAGCTAATGGAGAAACCTTTAGGATTTCTGAAATCTTGCAGGGAGCAAGCATAGAAATTTTAAATCAGAAATTTATTGCAAATCTTTATCCCATGAATCTGGCAGGATTCGATGTTGTTTAATGAATGGATTGGTTAATAACCAATAAAGCTAGTATTTTATGTGATCAAAAGTCAATTCAAGTAAATTCACCAAAAGGTAAAACGATCACAATTAAAGGAGATAAACCATCTAGATCCACAAAATTTATCTCTGTAATGAAAACTGCAAGTTACATAAGAAAAGTATCATTAGTGTATTTGATTTCCATAATCACTAACACTAAAGGAAAAGATTTAAAAGATATTCCAGTAGTATCTCAGTTTTCAGATGTATTTCCAGAAGAATTGCCAGGGCAACCTCCAGATAGAGAAGTTGAATTCAGAATCCATTTAATACCAGGAACGGCACCGATTGCCAAAACACCTTACCGTTTGGTACGTGCAGAAATGCAAGAATTGAAGAAACAATTGGACGAATTGCTAGAAAAAGGATTCATACAGCCAAGTTCGTCACCATGGGGAGCGCCGATTTTATTCGTTAAAAAGAAGGACGGATCAATGCGTATGTGCATTGACTACCGTGAATTAAACAAGGTTACGATTAAAAACCGGTACCCATTACCGAGAATCGATGATCTGTTTGATCAACTGCAAGGAGCTCGATTTTTCTCTAAAATCGATTTAAGGTCAGGATATCATCAATTAAAGGTACAAGTAGAGGACATTCCTAAGACCTCATTCAGAACAAGGTATGTCCATTATGAATTTACTGTCATGCCATTTGGTTTAACCAATGCCCCAGCTGCATTTATGGACATGATGAACCGAATATGTAAGCCATATTTGGATAAATTCAGAATTGTTTTCATAGATGATATTCTCATTTATTCTAAGAATAAAGAGGATCATGCAAAACATTTGCACGCACTTTTAAGCTTACTAAGAAAGTAAAAGCTTTATGCTAAATTTTCCAAGTGCGAGTTTTGGTTAGAACAGGTACAGTTTCTCGGACACCTAGTCAACCATGAAGGAATTAATGTGGATCCCACAAAGATCGAGGCAATTACTAAATGGAAAACCCCTAAGTCACCAACCGAGGTTAGAAGTTTCTTAGGATTGGCCGGTTATTATAGAAGATTTATTCAATATTTTTCTAGAATAGCCATTCCCTTAACTAAGCTAACCTAACCTGTAAATCTGTTAAGTTTGAATGGGGATTAAAACAAGAAGAAGCATTTAAAATCCTTAAGCATAAATTAACCCATACACCCATACTAGCATTACCAGAAGGAGCTGAAGACTTTGTAGTCTATTGTGACGCTTCTAAATTAGGTTATGGATGTGTGTTGATGCAACGTAAAAAGGTTATAGCTTTCGCATCTAGACAACTTAAAAATCATGAAGAGAATTATTCAACACATGATTTAGAATTAGGAGCTATAATTGTTGCTCTTAAGATTTGGAGACATTATCTTTATGGTAGTTGATGTGTGCAAAATGCAACATATAAATTACATCAATTGTGGCATAAAACTAACCCTTTTTTAGTATTAATGTTGGAAAAAGTGTGTTTTTGTCTTCCTTTTGTATTTTCAGGATTAAATGAGCTCAAATTAACAAAAGAAGCAAAAAGGCAGCTAAATCTAACATAAATACAAGAAAAGGAACAAACGTGGCATGCCTGACCTCCCCAAAAGCATCTTCCCAAGCAAAACAAAAGAACAGGAGGCTAAACACGCCCCGTGCTCAGTGAACACGGGGGCGTGCCCAAGGGTCAGCATAAAAGACAAAGTTGTAGAAGCTTCCATTGCCCACCATGGGGCCGTGCTCAGTGGACACGGGGCCGTGGTCAACTATAAGATTCGCAGAATCCAGGCAAATCTTGATAGTACAGATATGCTTCTGCACACGGGGTCGTGCCCAGCGGACACGGGGCCGTGGTCAAGTAATGCAGACAAAAGCAATTAATGAAGACAGAGAAGAGGATGGACACGGGGCCGTGCCCAATGGACACGGGGCCGTGCCCGAGCTTCTGTTCAGCCTATAAATAGGAGTGTTTGGCTCAAGCTCAAACGATCCCTTGGCACACCACCTCTCTCACACTTCACCCACCACCCACCACCACCATAACACCATCATCCACCACCATCATCCATTGTCCATCATAGAGTGTGTGAGTCGTCTCGGGATCCAAGATTGATCGTAAGAGTTCTTGACAATCAAGGCCATGTTTGCCTAAGTCTCTTACATCACTTGGTGAAGACAAAGTGTCTAGTGTAATACTTTTTATTTTTAATCTTTTTGCACTTTTTAATTGGTTATGTATTAATGACTTTAATAACTAGTTTCTTATGTTGAAGGTGATTATTCCTTATCGTTTGTCCGTGGTGTCTTGGCATTATTTTACTGTCTATATAAAATAAAAGATTTTCACCATTCATATCTCCACGGTCTATATGGAGGTATGTTGGCTACCTGGTCGGGGGTTAAGGGAACGGTTTGGTAAGAGTCTTGCCATTGTTCAGTGTATAGATCCTGCAAAGGACCTGGGTCAAATTTAGTAGGACCTCCTTCAATACTTAACGGTATTGGATGGCGGGGGTCCAAACTCTTTGATCCCCTCATAAGTTAAACTACTATTAATACTTTAACCCGGCTACTTAGGACTGTATCCCTGCTGACTCGGACTACTTAGCCGAGGGTAACGTCGCCTTCAAAAGAGGGGCCTACCACAATATGCATTAATAACTTAATTAATTATGTTTCAATAATCCAACCCTTTAGGATTGTATCCCTGCTAACTCAAACTACTGGGTTGAGGGTAACGTCACCTCCAAAAGAGGGGCCTACTACAATAACTAAGATAATCTCTTAAATAGTGCAAAAGTGCGGAAATAATCAAAGGTTACACTAAACACGAGTCGGAGCCAAGTGATTCATCTTGTCTATCTGTTTTTCTTTTATTTTTATTTTTCAGCATTTTAGTTAGTTTTTATTTTCTTAGTTTAAAAACCTTTTTCTAAACTTTTGATTTGATTAGACGTTGAGGATAAACCGGTACTAAAAGCTCTTGTGTCCTTGGACGACCTCGGTATCTTGCCAACACTATACTACGCTCACGATGGGTGCACTTGCCCATATGTGTGTTTAGTGTTAGTAAATATCGTGTTTTATAAATTTAAAACTTGACTAAAAGAAGTGTTAAAGGGCTTAAAATATACACCTAATATATATAACACTCAACACCCATCAAGTTTTTGGCGCCGTTACCGGGGACACAAGGATTTTAAGAAAGTTAGGAATCAACGGCCTAATCGTTTTTTCTTATTTTTCTATTTTTTAGATTTTTTTTCTTAGTTTTTCAGCTTCTGCTGAACACGCCTCGTGCCCAATCATTGGAACTAGCAATCCTGTTTTAAGTCAGACAGTAAGCTGAACACGGGGCCGTGCCCACTCAACACGCCCCCGTGCCCAAGATTCAGTTACTGAAAACAGAACCGTAAGATCCCGACAGTTGGTAATTTCTGACACAAACATGAGTGATACTGATACTTTTTACTTTCGGCACTCTCATGGTACGTGGTGTCAAATATCTGGTGGTTCCCATAGGGAATTAGAATGTTATTTTCTAAACTATAAGCCCCACTATATAGACCCATCGTTTCCCTGTATCCTTAAGAGGGGCGAAAGTAAAAATAATCCCTATCTCTCCCTCGAATGCTCCCAACCAGATTTTCTAGGAGAAATGCTTCTTGATGAACTGTTTCAATTAGAAGATCTAATTCTTAATTGGTTAAAAGAACTTAGGATAGATTTCAATAATTTATCTCAAGATGATAACCAAGAAGAAGTGTTGGAATCGCATTCAAACAACTCCGTTGTTCCCGACGATACTTCTAACTCTAGCGAGGACTTGAGCGATAGTCGTCCCTGTGCCGATTGTGCCGTGAAGGACTCCCCATCGACTTCGTTCGATGCATACATAGACCTGAGCGATTCGGCATACACGTTCTTTAACGAGAGCCCGGGAAAGGGTTGGACTTGTCCACCTACATATAGCATAGGAATCACCCTCACCGACAACCTCTTGCGTTCTCGTCTTAATCTAGAACAATTAAGGTATCTTAGGCACTTTGGGGTTGTTCCATCCAGTAAGGAACCGCCCGATCCGGAAGAGTTCCTTAAAAATAGGCAAAACTCCATAAGACAGCCTCTAGACACGGGGCCGTGCCCAGGTCAACACGCCCCCGTGTCCACTCAAAGATTCCCATCTGATTTTGTGTCAGAATACGAACAAAATTTTTCAGGATTCCCCCTGAACACGGGGCCGTGTCCAACCGACACGGGGCCGTGTGCAGCGTACTGTCGTTTTCTATAAATGCAGCCAAGAATCCTGCACATTTGAACCATTCAAGGGACAGAGATTTGAGGAATATTCTCACATACCATCCTAGGTATTTTCTAAAAGAAGTTTCTCAACAACCTTCTTGTCCTTTCCTCTTTAATCCACTTTCATCTTCTTCAATTTTCCTTCATGCTTCCATTAAAACTTGAAGTCTACATAATTTCAAGCTTTATTGAAATGTTTGTTAGATTTTTATTCATGGGATCTTGTTAAAAATGAATTCTACAACAATGTTTTAAGTTGTTTCTGCTTAAAAACGTTTTAAACATCATAAAAACAAATTAAAACTCCAAGATCCCTTGTCCAAAAAATTCTGCAAACATTTGAACACGGGCCGTGTTCGTTGAACACGGGGCCGTGTCCGAAGTACTGATTTCATAAAGTTGAACTCTTCTCGGTATGTTTTCTCAGAATGGCGAGCAGAAGGAGCGGAACACCTTCATCACACTCCAGGAACAACCGACAAGGGAGAAGATCATCAACGGTTAAAGATTCTCTTGTAAACTACGTTTACGCCTTAAGAGAGGCCCTTGATGAGATGACGGGGGTGGAAGAGGCATTGGTTGACCGTATTAATCATTTGACGGTGGGGTTAGAGGGATGTCTTCGAGAGGTCAACCTCTTGCACCAAAGGTTGAACATTCTCGCTTCTCCTCCTTTGGTACCAATCATTACCCAAAGGGCATGGAATGTGGTTCCTGAAGTCATCATACCGGCCGAGTGGTACGCCTTACATCCGAAGCCCTCTCGGGAAGTACTACAAGGGGTTCCGGTTGGTGTCGCTCCTCCTCCACAGAAAGTTGAAGAGAATGACGCCGCCTTCTTCCTGCCAAGAGAGATAGAAGAATGGCTTTAAAACACTCCTCGGCTCGGAGTTCTACGAACTTTCTAGATACCGGAAAACCATTTCCGGGTTTTTGGTTCTTATTGTATTCGTAGAACTCCATAAGATGATTTTACTTATCACTTGACCTATCTAATTTAGGACCCCTTTAATTTTATTTTCTGCTTTATTTTTAATTTTTAAGACTATTATGTAATTCTCTCTATGACTTAATGAATGATGGTTTTAGTTAACTTGGTGTTTGGATGGTGTTAAAATAAATAAAACACACTCGGGAGGACAAAGGATACAAGGGAAACTTGAACCAGCAACCCATGCAGGAAAACAGAGCCATCCGACGAACTTTCTTCATTACAGAAGGTTCAGCACGGGCCGTGTCCGCCCAACACGGCCCCGTGCTGCACAGTCTGCAGAAAACACCCAGTTCAGGTAAACTGGACACGGGCCGTGTTCACCCAACACGCCCCCGTGTCCAGGCTTATGTTTCTTTTGTTCAATTTTTGTTACTGGCACCTGAACACGGGGCCGTGCCCGGACAACACGGGGCCGTGTCCAGGCGCCCAGTAACACAAATTTTTGCTTTTTCACTCCTTTTACACATTCAATCAACCTAAAAAATTATTTTTGGGACACATTGAGGACAATGTGTAATTTAAGTGTGGGGGGGGGGGGGGGATGCTAAAACCTTGAATCTTGCAAGTCCTAATAACAAGCCTTACACAAAACTCTATTGGAACCGCTAATCACCCCAAAATTTTTGCAAAAATTTTCATTTTTTTTTACTTGTCTAGGTTTAACTTGGGAATTTCAGATTCTAAAAAGGTTATATTTTTACAAATTTACAACCGATAGCGTCGTGATAAAAAGAACCAACATAAGAAAATTATGAAAAGGCATGACAAGCTTAGTTAAAATTTAATTATATATACTTGATCAAATAAAAACCCATTCCCACAAAAGTGAGTTTTGAGCCTTTATTGAGCATACAAATATATATCTTTAAACTAAATGCTCATCTTTCGTTTCTTGTGTGAATAGCCGCTTGGTTCTTACAACTCTAGAACTTGCCACGACGATACATTCCCGGTCCTTACCAACTTAAACCCGAGTAAGTAAATGATGGAGGCATTAGGACTAACCCTTTTTATTTCTACACCATTATTTTTCTTTTCTTTTACCACCTACCCAAAATCCCCCTAGTTAACCCCTTTGAGCCTAAACCTTTTCATTTCTTAACCCAAACCAAACACCCTTTCACCCACCAAAACCTTTTTTTATTTTTAACCCTTTGTTTTAGTAACAAGCTCAGTTTTTCGTATGACATTCAAAAAAAAAAAATTGATGATGAAGCAAAAGAAATAAACAAGCAAGTTCATCAAAAATAACTTTGTTTGAATTATGGCTTCATCAAAATAAAAAAAATTGCAAAAATAAAAAGTCTTACGAAAAACCGATGCTTTTTACGCTTTTCGCCCTTTTCTACTAACCCAACCACCTACCTTTAACCCAAGCCTAACCCTTCACCCAAAAGTCCTCTTGATATTTACGAAGGTATATAGTTAAAAAGGAGGAGGATTGATTGCTTGGCAAGCCTATGGTTGGAGTAAGTTCCATGCCGCTCTCGAGTGATTCACTAAAATACATCTCCGGCCGAGTGTTGAGTGATCCCCCGTGAGGTATGTGAACTTGTATATAAATAGAATTTTAAAAAAGGCATGTTATGCCCTAATTAGGGATGAGCAAATACCGATACCGTCCCGATCCCGACCAATACCGATCCCGAATTTTGTGTAAACTTGGTACCGAAATACGACGGTTCGGGACGGTATCGGTACGGTATCGGTATTTTAAGGGTAAAAGTCGGTATTTTACCGATACCGTACCGTACCGATACCGAAAAATCACAAAAGTGGATACCGTTTCCGGTACCGAAAACGGATCGGGATCGGGATTGGGATGGGATCGGGATCGGGACGGTATTTTATACCCTTTGCTCATCCCTAGCCCTAATAAGTAATTTATCTTATGAAAAGTTTTAAATAAATCATGACGAATAGAATTGTAAATAAATAAAAATAAAACGTAATAAAGAATCTTGGAAATCCCGACACTCTATGACAAGCCCAAAAACCTTCTCTTCTACCCATTCCATTTGGGTGTGTAAAGCCACATTATAAAGAGTTTTGCTTGAGGACAAGCAAAGATTCAAGTGTGGGGGTATTTGATGTGTGCAAAATGCAACATATAAATTACATCAATTGTGGCATAAAACTAACCCTTTTTTAGTACTAATGTTGGAAAAAGTGTGTTTTTGTCTTCCTTTTGTATTTTCAGGATTAAATGAGCTCAAATTAACAAAAGAAGCAAAAAGGCAGCTAAATCTAACATAAATACAAGAAAAGGAACAAACGTGGCATGCCCGACCTCCCTGAAAGCATCTTCCCAAGCAAAACAAGAGAACAGAAGGCTGAACACGCCCCGTGCTCAGTGAACACGGGGGCGTGCCCAAGTGTCAGCATAAAAGACAAAGTTGTAGAAGCTTCCATCGCCCACCACGGGGCCGTGCTCAGCGTACACGGGGCCGTGGTCAACTATAAGATTCGCAGAATCCAGGCAAATCTTGATAGTACAGACATGCTTCTGCACACGGGGTCGTGCCCAGCGGACACGGGGCAATGGTCAACTAATGCAGACAAAAGCAATTAATGAAGACAGAGAAGAGGATGGACACGGGGCCATGCCCGAGCTTATGTTCAACCTATAAATAGGAGTGCTTGGCTCAAGCTCAAACGATCCCTTAATTGGCACACCACCTCTCTCACACTTCACCCACCACCCACCACCACCATAACACCATCATCCACCACCATCATCCATTGTCCATCATAGAGTGTGTGAGTCGTCTCGGGATCCAAGATTGATCGTAAGAGTTCTTGACAATCAAGGCCATGTTTGCCTAAGTCTCTTACATCACTTGGTGAAGACAAAGTGTCTAGTGTAATACTTTTTATTTTTAATCTTTTTGCACTTTTTAATTGGTTATGTATTAATGACTTTAATAACTAGTTTCTTATGTTGAAGGTGATTCTTCCTTATCGTTTGTCCGTGGTGTCTTGGCATTATGTTACTGTCTATATAAAATAAAAGATTTTCACCATTCATATCTCCACGGTCTATATGGAGGTATGTTGGCTACCTGGTCGGGGGTTAAGGGAACGGTTTGGTAAGAGTCTTGCCATTGTTCAGTGTATAGATCCTGCAAAGGACCTGGGTCAAATTTAGTAGGACCTCCTTCAATACTTAACGGTATTGGATGGCAGGGGTCCAAACTCTTTGATCCCCTCATAAGTTAAACTACTATTAATACTTTAACCCGGCTACTTAGGACTGTATCCCTGCTGACTCAGACTACTTAGCCGAGGGAAACGCGCCTTCAAAAGAGGGGCCTACCACAATATACATTAATAACTTAATTAATTATCTTTCAATAATCCAACCCTTTAGGATTGTATCCCTCCTGACTCAAACTACTGGGTTGAGGGTAACGTCACCTCCAAAAGAGGGTCCTACTACAATAACTAAGATAATCTCTTAAATAGTGCAAAAGTGCGGAAATAATCAAAGGTTACACTGTCACACCCCGATTTCCACGTGTCACCGGTGGGCCCGGTGGGGAGTATCGTGACGTGGTTGGCAACATAATAGTCAAACAACACAATATTTAATATGCACAGCGGAAGCAATTTAAAGATACATTTCAACCGAATAAAATATTGTAATATCGTGTATCACAAACAGTTGAAAGTTTATCCACAGATGGATCGAAAATAAGAAACAGTAGTTCAACAGACTTTAGGCATCTTAAGCTTGCGAGACTTCTATTGATGCTAAGGAGAAATCCCAGCAAATTACGCTTAGTACCTGCATTTAATCTTTTGGGAAAATATGTCAGTTTACACTGGTAAATACAATCAACTGACTCATTTTGGAAAATGATTAAAATTGATTTGGATGCACATGGCATAAACATTTTTATAACTTGGGAGAATTATTTAAATATATAATCTTGTGAACGAATTACATGTTCCTTATGCGTTCAGTAGCCCGGATCGTGTCCGGGTTAAAGATCAATAGACACACCACATTATTCTTTTGTGCACTGACGGGTGTACGCCTACACCCCGCGCTTAAGTCGTGGCCATTTCGTAAAATGATGCCAAGGATATCCGGGACATGGTCATTAACCCCCCCAAAGGCTTTAAGTAAACAAAACTGTTTAAACGGGCCGATCAAATTATTCAATTAACCACCCAACGATGGAAGATTTGATGCCCGACCAAGCGGTATTTTATATACCGTAACCCAAGCCCGTATAGGGAAAATAAGTTAAAAGTATTTACCTGAGCAAAGTAATAATCACAATAAGCAAATGCAAGTAGCTTTTACTGGTCCTCCTAATCTGGAATGAAGGTTTATAATAACCTATTAGAATCCTAACGGGTCTTTAATTAAGCTTAAGCTTAGACCGGTTAGTTTCAAAGATACGGTTCGTACGCACGATTAAGCGAAGACCGGATAGAATGTGATTTAGACCCGACAAGTTCGGAGACTTGCTTAATATGGGTATTTCATACACATTATGGGTTTTGAGATAAAACCGATAAGGTTTGACCCGTTTCGGCTAATTTATGCAAACTAGTTACATAAACCGAACCGAACGCGCAATAAGCGTTACGGGTATTCACGAGAGCCATATACAAGTTTCCTAAGTTAATATGCTTCAAATATGTTGTGACATCAGTAAGATGTCTTTTATTATGCCCGAAACGGATTTAAACACAAACTATGCCTCGTAGGGGTAGTTTGGTCATTTTCAAGGTTATAAAAGAGTCTAAGTATTAACCTGAGTTACAGGTCTGATATAATCAGAAAAAATACTTAGTTTACTAAGTTATAACAGTAGGGTAAAGTATATATGTGAAATTTATTAATTATAACCAACTATGCACCGTAGGGGCATTTTGGTAATTTCACATAAGCCGTAAAGCTCAAAACTGAAGTCTGAGTTAAACAACTTTTGCTTACTGTTAAAATATTATAATTTACCTAAAATATCAGAAGGTATCAACCCTTGTATGTTTAAAATAGTTTTAGTACATACTATGCGTTAAAAACGCTTAAAAAGGCGATTAGAAGCCATTTCCGGGTTCTATACATAAAGTTGATATTTTTATTATTCCAGAAGGCTTAAAATAATTTATTTATCATATGTATTCAGTAGAAAAAGGTTTGGAGTCAATTAGATATGTAAAACTCATTTTATAGCCCGTAAGGGCAAAACCGACAATTACCGGATTAAGCCTACGACTATAAGTTATGCTCAGCCTAAAATTAATTAAAAATCTTCAAAAATCCCAAAATAATATATTACATCAGTGGGTAATAAGTTTGAGATTAAAAAGTAGGGTTAACTAGGCTATACGCTAATTACGCCGTTTAATTAACATAAAGCTTCTTAATTACGCTAATGAGCATAACTCTCAATCTACACCTCAAACTGATGTCAAATTTTGGGTGCAAGTTTATATATCAGTAACTAAAGTTTCTACTCTTTTACATTTGCAAAAATCACGTTTTAAGGTGAAAAGGGCATAATGGTCAACATATGAGCAATTAACGGAATCATGCGTATTAATTGGTTAACTAATGAACCATGGTGTATAATCACAGAGGGTTATACTAGCATGTAACCTGGTCCAAATGAAGCTCTAAGGTATTTCTAAAACATACCATAACGGGTCAGAACTGAAGTCAAAGCAAAAGCAAAAGTCAAAGCTTTGCGACTTTCGGTTCCGAACCGGGGCTAAACAGTAAATTGTCGGGTTGAACATGTTTAGACATGTTCTTACACTAATTACTAAGTTATATTAATGATCAAACAGGTTGTATGTGTTCTACATTGCTAATTATGCATAAATTAGAATTTAAGTATCCTGTTGACTTTTTATTAGTAAGTTTGACCCGACATTTGACCTAGTTAGAGTGGGAATCAGGGGGAACCCTTTTAAGGGTTTATTACCCACATAATTACCAACTTATAACTACTTTCAATTTGACTAATCACTGGACCATTAGTGATTAATCGTTAAGTCAACCGTTAATTACGACGGTTTGACTTTTAAGCTAAAACTAAGCTAAAACTTAACTAAGAAAGGTTAAGCAAACTTACAAGAGTCCTATGAACGACCAGAGATCACTTGAGAGAAGTCTTGAGCTCCAGAAGTGATCAGGAATGCAAGAATGAAGGTGTGAAGAATGTTTGCAACTTAGGAGCTTTATATAGTGATTAAATCACCATAGATTGTTGACATCTAAGTCTACAACTGACCACAATTCATCCACAAGTGTCCCTAGTGCTCTAGGAACTGTTTAGGGGTCGCCCACAATGTGAAATTATCTGTTTTGGGTCGATTAAGCGCGAATACAGGCTGCTGTCTACGTATTCTGCATCTGATGGTCTGACGCGGCCCGCGTAAGACCTTAAGGTCTCTTACGCGGCCCGCCTGAGTCTTGTAATCAGATTTCACATTTTCTAGTTTCCGCATCTTTGTCCCTTGGCTCTTCGAAAGGTCAACTAGCTTATATTTTTGCACTTTGACCCCTTCTTATTTATCTACAAGGTCCTTAAGACTTGTACCCACTTTGCCAAGTCCCTGGACATTACTGGTTAACCCGAAAAGTCATAACTTTCAATGTTAACGCTTTAACCCCTCGCATACGAATTTGATCATAACTTTCTCATACAATAACGAAACTTTATGAAATTTTTATCGTGCATTCTAGTGAGCATAATTAATCGTTACAAAGCTTCGGGTTTGTCAAAAGGTCACTCAGAGGTATAACTTAAACATGTTGGCACATTTAACCCCTGTAGTTTGTAATCTCTCACTTTTAGCTTCGCATGATCCATGATTTATTCGTTTGATGCTATAAACATCATGTAGGGTTAATGTACAATATATTTATTCACTGTTGACATTTAGGACTCGTATATTCACATACTTTCCATGATCGTCAACTTTAATCCTTCTATAACATTCTTTCACACGTTTAATCATATGACACGTGTCAACACATTATAGGACGTGAATTTTCGAGGTGTTACATCCTCACCCCCTTAAAATAAATCTCGACCCGAGATTTACTGAAATAAATAAGGGTACTTTTCTTTCATCGTGGACTCAACCTCCCACGTATACTCAGGACCTCTACGGGCATCCCATTTGACCTTTACAATAGGCACATGCTTCCTTCGAAGCTTCTTAACCTGTCAATCTTCAATCGACAATGGTTTTTCCACAAATTTTAAGCTCTCATCTATATGCACATCTGTATGTGGTATGACCAGTGATTCGTCAGCGAAACACTTCTTCAGATTGCAGATGTGGAATACATTATGAATACCACTGAGCTCTTCAGGTAAGTTTAACTTATAGGCAACTGATCCGACTCGTTCGATAACCTCGAAAGGTCCTATGTATCTCGGGCTCAACTTGCCTTTCTTACCAAATCGCATCACTCCCTTCCAGGGTGATACCTTAAGCAACACTTTGTCACCTACTTCGAAGTGAAAAGCTTTACGCTTTGGATCTGCGTAACTCTTCTGCCTATCTCGGGCAGCTTTGAGACGGTCACGAATATGGACAATCTTGTCCGTCGTTTCAAAGACTATCTCTGGTCCTGATAATTGGACATCTCCAACTTCCGCCCAACAAACGGGCGTTCTACACTTTCTACCGTATAAGGCCTCGAAAGGCGCAGCCTTAATGCTGGTATGGTAGCTATTGTTGTAGGAGAATTCGACCAACGGTAGGTGGTTATCCCAACTACCACCTAAATCAATTACACATGCACGTAGCATGTCTTCCAAAGTTTGAATAGTACGCTCACTCTGACCGTCCGTCTGAGGATGGTAAGCCGTACTAAAAGTCAAACGTGTGCCCAAAGATTGTTGGAAACTTTTCCAAAAATGTGACGTGTATCTAGTATCTCTGTCAGAGATAATAGACACAGGTATGCCATGTAGAGCTACAATCTTGTCTACGTATAATTAGGCTAACATGTCGGAGCTATAAGTCTCCTTGATGGGTAAGAAATGTGCTGACTTAGTCAGTCTATCCACTATCACCCATATCGTATCATTTCCTTTCCTTGTCTTGGGTAACTTGGTGATAAAATCCATAGTTACCATTTCCCACTTCCAAGTGGGAAGTTCAGGCTGTTGTAGCAAACCTGACGGCTTTTGATGTTCTGCCTTGACTTGCGCACACGTCAAGCATTTAGCTACATAGGCAGCTACAGACCTTTTCAAGCCTATCCACCAATAATTTGCCCTTAGATCCTGGTACATCTTATCAGCTCCAGGATGAACGGAATATTTAGAACTATGGGCTTCCTGGAGGATAACATCACGAAGTCCTCCATAAATTGGAACCCATATTCGTCCATTCAATCTCAGAATTCCGTCTTTGCCAAGAGATAACTGCTCCTCAGTTACTCCTAGCTTTTCATTAGGATAGTTAGCTTCCAACACAGCTTCCTTATGTGCAGCTAACAACCTTTCAGTCAAACTTTTCTTTATCTCCATGCGCTTGGCATTGATTCGGATGGGTTTCACCCTTTCCTTTCGACTCAAGGCATCGGCGACTACATTCGCCTTGCCTGGATGGTATCTGATTTCACAATCATAATCATTCAACGTCTCCATCCATCGTCGCTGCCTCATGTTTAAATCCTTCTGGTTAAACAGGTGCTGGAGGCTCTTGTGATCAGAATAGATCACAAACTTGATCCCATACAAGTAGTGCCTCCATAGCTTCAGTGCAAATACAACGGCACCCAACTCCAAGTCATGGGTGGTGTAATTCTTTTCGTGCACCTTTAACTGTCGTGAAGCGTAGGCAATAACTTTGCCTTTCTGCATAAGCACACATCCCATCCCGGTGTGTGATGCATCACAATAAACCACGAATTCTTCTATTCCATCTGGCAATGTCAACACAGGTGCATTGCTTAGCTTCTGTTTGAGAATATCAAAGGATTCTTGCTGCTTAGGGCCCCAAATAAACTTAACCTTCTTCCTAGTCAAGGAAGTTAGGGGTGCAGCAATCCTTGAAAAGTTCTCAATGAAACGCCTGTAATATCCTGCCAATCCCAGGAAGCTATGAATCTCTGTAGGCGTCTTTGGCTCCTGCCAATTCATGACAGCTTCAACCTTAGCGGGATCAACTTGGATTCCGTGTTCGCTAACGACATGTCCAAGAAATTGGACTTCGCGAAGCCAAAATTCACATTTAGAGAATTTGGCATAGAGCTTCTCCTGCTGAAGTAATGAGAGAATGCATCGAAGATGCTTCTCATGATCAGACTTGTTCTTCGAGTAGATAAGAATGTCGTCTATGAAGACGATGACAAATTTGTCCAAGTAAGGCTTGCAGACGCGATTCATGAGATCCATCAATGCGGCAGGTGCATTTGTGAGCCCAAACGGCATCACTAGGAACTCGTAATGACCATAACGAGTCCTAAATGCAGTCTTGTGAACATCTTCATCTTTAACTTTCAACTGATGATAGCCTGACCTCAAATCTATCTTGGAGAAGTAACTTGCCCCTTGAAGTTGATCGAACAAATCGTCGATCCTGGGCAATGGATACCTATTCTTGACTGTGACTTTATTAAGCTCACGGTAATCGATGTTGTTGATGCATTTTTAGTGTCTGTAACTAGTCTTGTACTTAATGATGTATTTTGTACGGTCTTTAATGTTAATCAAGTATGTATTTGATGTCGACCAAGTCGGATATCCTCCTATCCACTTGCGTCTGACTTGTTTGTCTTCGTTTAATATGTAATGCTATTCGAACAATGCATGTTGCATACAAAGGGTAGAATGGTCATTATAAGTTGTTTATATGTTGCTGTTGTTGCTGTCTGTTTCAAGAAACAACCACAACAGTTGCAGACCTCGACGAAACAGGTCTGTTTCGTCGGAACACATCATGACGAAACAGATTTATGTCCTTTACTTCTGTTTCGCCGACATTCATGACGAATCACATTTGATTCGTCGTGTAATGGGCTGTTTCGAGCCCAATGACTGGCCCATGATCAGTTTCGCCGTGACACCTTGTGTTTCGTCGACAGTTGGGCCCAGGGACTATATAAACACATCTGCTTTCATAGTTGAAAGTAGATGAGAGCTTACACATAAAGAAACTCTGTCAAAATTCTGTTAAACTGTGTTTGTATCAGTTTGTAATCGGTTCTCATCCCGTTTAATCAATCGAGTGTGTATCATTGATTATTACCGTGTCTGTAACACCTGTGCCTCCACGGCCATCAAACAAATACCAAACCAATGAAATATTGTATTTCATACTTGGGATTTGTAAAAATATGTGTATCATTTGCACATATCAATTTTTGTTCGATTTCAAACTCTAAATCGCTTTCTGGAAGGTTATACGCGCACTGATGCGTAAATATAACCAGTTTAATGCAACAAACACTCCGTAATAGTGACATAGGCTTAACATACCTTAAATAACCTTTACATAACTTAGATATAAGTTTTGTAAGGTTTGGTGTGGTGAAATCAAAGTTTAATCGCTTACAGGGACTAAATTTGACAAACTGCGAAAGTATGCCAATTTGAACTGTAACAGACCTTCCGGAACATGACCATAAGTTAAACATACCATAAATATCCTTTACATAGCTTAGAAATAGGCTTTGAGGGGTTCGGTGTGCTAAAATAAACTTTTGGGTCATTCAGGGACTAAAAGTGTCAAAAAGTGCACAAGTTTGCATTTTCGCGCATAACTTACGTTCTGAATACATCCGGACATCAAAAAAATTATGTTAGCACTAAAATATTTTATTTTAGTGTTCGCCATAAGAAAAATCCATTCGTCACGTCATTTGGATCGTTTTTCGCATTCAGGACCAGATTCGATGTATTAGCCGTTGTTTAATTCACAACCACACATTCTAACTTGCTTAGTCAGCGGATAAGGATGGAATTTAAACACCTAAACACCATGACCTTTCAACACATGTATGGATGGAATTTAAACACCTAAACACCATGACATTTCAACACATGTATGGATGGAATTTAAACACCTAAACACCATGACATTTCAACACATGTATGGATGGAATTTAAACACCTAAACACCATGACATTTCAACACATGTATGGATGGAATTTAAACACCTAAACACCATGACATTTCAACACATGTATGGATGGAATTTAAACACCTAAACACCATGACATTTCAACACATGTACGGATGGGATTAAGGCACGTTTTCCATGAAACGATCTTAACGGTTCAGGTATTCCTATAAATACCCATCCACCCCCATTGCTAAAATCACTAGAACTTTGATTTGAGAAACTCTAAGTTGAAACTATTGTTTCATACCTGAGATTTTTGAATCGAGGTTAGCATTCGGGGACCCTTCGTAAGTATTCTTTCGTTCTTTTCCTTATTTTATTGCTTTTCGAGTCAGAAAGTCAAACTTTGTTTGACTTTCAGCGTTGACCAGTAATGGTCAATGCGAAGTTCGTTTGAACTTCGCAACGTGAGTGTAATCACGTTGGTCATAGTCCCTTGGGACTATGCCCACTGATTACCACGTTGTCTAGGGTCGTAGGGTAGGCGATCTAATAAATCGCCTATACCTTCGAGCCCGACCCAGTTTGGTCGATCATTAGGATCCGACCAAATACATTAGGTGACCCTAGTATAGGGCATAACCTTCCGAGGTTATACCCTATGGTCACATCGTTTAAGTAGTTGTATGATAGGTAGTTTATATGCCTTAGGTAAATTACCAGAATACCCTTTTCATGTATAATTGGTAATTAAGCATATGTTACCTAAACTTTTGTCACATAACTGATTATGTAACATGTTTAGGCATATAACACTTGTCATAGGACTAGTTAGACGGTCCGAACGCGTTTCACGCACACGACGCGTTAAAGTAGCATAAGTTACCTTAATGGGTCGCGATGGGTCGATAATACTTAGGTTAAGTTTCATTTAGTATGTAGGCTTTGTTAAACCATATCATATGAGTTCCTACACTCATTTGGTTTACAAACCCTCCTGCTACCCAGTCTTCCGATTTAGGTCCGGGTTAATTATGTAATTACCTATATTAGGTACCGTTTGATTTCCGGGACTCCTCTAGCTTTCTTGGTAGTTGTTCAAGACTCCTAAGCACTCCCAGGCGAGTACATTATTCCCCTCTTTTACTGTTTTCAACTGTTTTGGGGTGACTCATATGTGCTAAATGTTTTATCAATGGTTTCAAGAACAATTACAATATGGTTTCAAGAACAATTACAATGTGGTTTCAAGAACAATTACAATTATTTCAAGAACGCTAACAATGATTTCAAGAACGAATACAATGATTTCAAAAACTAATAACAAATTTCAAGAAGTGAACAAACTTGTTGGTTGTAGTTTACATGACCGATGACATTCATTAGCTATGATCAAGCCGACCAGTATTAGGTTATGGTACCATAGGATCTGACAAATCCCGTTATTTACTGCACCCATTGTTATGTGTGGGTGTTGTGGGTAGCGACTGAATCTGTAATTATTAACTTATCCTTTGGTAAGGGTTTGTTAAGAACGAGAGCGAGAGCGAGTTGGAACGAGGAACGCGTCAAGAAGGTTTGAATGTTATTAGAGAATCGATCATAAAGTAGTTCACGATTAAAACAAGAATGATTAGAACGATTAAAACAAGAACGATTTGAACGAATGGGTAACGATTGGGTAAACATTTGTACATGATTTACATTTGATCATGCATTTACACGAAACATAGTATTGGTTTAAACCAAGTTTTACTTCAATACTTTGTTGTTGTGCATATGGTTTAGTTGAGACATTTCACTTGCCATACATGGATATTTGACATGGATATTTGACATAGACATTTTGACATGAATTACATCTTGACATGAATACTTTGACATATTATTCAATACATTTGACAATTGATTTAAACATAGACATTTTACATTGTTTGGTTTGGTTTGATTAAGTGATTAAGTAACGATGCGTGTGTAATATGATACAAACATGGTGGATACGCCGCTAGTACTTCCTATATATAAGTGTTTGTATGGTATTACATATTGTAGCGTTATTTAAATCATTTCAGTTTGAGACATAGAACATTTTATACAAGTAACATACTTTTCACAAGACATTTATTTACAAACAACTTATCTTACACAAACTCATTTTTACATGGTTATTCATTTAATCATGCATTATTCTCTTATTTATACTTATCATCCGAACTTATTATTTTTCAAATGATTTACAAAGACAAAGCAAATTACAAGGTTCATGACTAAACATTTTCTCAAACAGAAGTCATGAAACTTATTTTCAACAAAACTAATGTATTCGCCGGCATTTCTTTGCTGACCTCGTTTTCACATATGTTTTAGGTATTGTTGGATGATATCGATTGATAAGATGCATGCTCACATAGGACTGGACAAGGCCTTAGTGACTCAATAACAATGATAGACTATGTTTAAATAGTGTATTTAGATTTCCAGACGATGTAATTACTCAATGTTTAATAAAACGAAACACTTTTGATATCCATGGTTATGAAACATTAATTCTGTTGCAACACGCCCCGATGTTTCCGCCGCGATTTGTTGTTTTACGCGGTCGGGGTGTGACAGAAAAGATGGTATCAGAGCCAATGGTTATAGGGAATTAGGTTATTAGTAATTAGTAATGCTTTGACCTAGTCTATAACCTTCTTAGGACCCTAACGCGAGTTTACTTGCGTTTAGTCATAAAACAATACCGTCACCTATCCTTAGGTGACGACCACAACAAGAACATAAATTTCAAAACCGCTTGAAAACTAATCATCTGTTCTAGGATGATTAATTTCTAGGTTTTGAACCCTCTATTGTAAGGTTTTGAACCCCTTTGAATTTTCAAAATCTCGTCAAGGTTTTGGGTTTTAAATAATGTGAACACGTGCAAACTGGAAGGGTGAATGCCTGTATTCTGGGTTTTCTGTCTAGGCAAGCACTTCGTATACATCTCATCAGACGCGAGACCAGTTGTGCTTACCTGGGAATTCTTGGGATGAGTGTTCACTTATAGGCGAGCATGTCTTCGCGATACATTATTTTTAACCTATTTACTTTGACTAATCACCAAGGTCGTTTGTTGCTTTGTTGTAACAAACAAATGAACACTATCCTTGCTTTCATCAGATTTGTTTCATCTCATTCTTTTCGTCTAAATTCTCTCACTCGTTTCCTTTCATGTTTCCTCTTTTAGACAATGCCTCCTCGACGCGAAAGCCAGATAGAGACTGCCGAGCTGGCAGAAATCATTGCGCAGCAAATGGCTGCTCAATTCCCAAACCTCTTTGCTCAATGGAACCAAGCCAACAACAACAACAATGTGCTATGCAAATACACGGATTTCAACCAGGCTAAACCACTCAAGTTTAGTGGTTCTGAAGGAGCAACTGGGCTTCTTCAGTGGTTCGAAAGCATTGAGAATACTTTTCGCCACGTGCAGTGCCCGGATAATCGCAGGGTCGAGTTCTCCTCGAGCGTGTTTCAGAAGAGGGCTCTTACATGGTGGAATGGGGTAATGAGAGACCGAGGTGCGGAAGTTGCTCTCGCACAGACATGGGCTGAACTTAGGGCTCTGATGATGAGGGAATTCTGTCCTCGTCATGAGCAGCGAGCTTTGGAGAAGGAATTTGATGAGTTGAAGCAAGATAGTGGTGAGCACAGGGCGTATACTGATAGGTTTGAGGAGCTGAGTCTGCTTTGCCCTACAATGGTTACCCCACTTGACATAGCTATCGAAAGGTACATCGACGGCCTACCTGACTCGGTACAAGACATCCTTACTGGTAGTAACCCTGCCACACTTCGTCAGGCGATCGAGTTATCAGCGACATTGACTGAGTCGCAGATTCGGAAGAACAAGTTACACAGGAAGGGTGACAAGGGCAAGAAACAGTCAGCTGACAAGGAGGATAGCAAGAAAGGCCAAAAAAAGAAGGGTAAGGAAGGTGAGACGTCAAAGAAATCAAAGAAGCGAAAGGGTGCCCAAAATTTTGCTGTTACAGCACAGACTGCACAGAACCCGCAGAACCAACCAGCTCAGCCACCTGCAAAGAAAGCATATGCCGGTACCGCACCTTATTGTGCACGCTGCAACGGTCATCACGCAGTACAACAAGCTTGCTGGCAATGCACGACGTGTGGTAAACTTGGGCATTTGGCCAAGATTTGTCGTTTGGGACAAAATCAGGCTGCTCAGGTTCAAGCTCCGGTTCAAGGGAATGCTGCGAGATTTCCACTGGGTTCATGTTTCAACTGCGGAGAGATTGGTCACTTCCGCCACAACTGCCCAAGACTGGTAAATGCAAATGCTAACGCAAACCCAAATGCGAATGTCAACGTCAATGTGAATCCAACACGTGGTCGAGTGTTTAACATCAATGAGGCACTCAATGTTGAAGGAGTGAACAATTAGTATTTTGTTTTTCCTCTGGTTGGTATCTTGTAACATTTAAAGACAATGCGGTTGTTATATAAATAAAAATTTGTGGTTTTATTTTCTAACTAATGCAATTGTATGAATGTTTGATTCAACCTTGTGATGTCAACACAAAGACAAAACTACTCGTGTGGTTCTGTCATTTTTACGATCACTTGAGATCTCCCTAAGAACCTCAAACACTGGTTTCTTTTAAATCTAAAGTATTTTATCGTCTTGCACCGTTCGAGATGCAAGAATTATCAAAACAGCTTCAAGAGTTGTCTGATAAAGGATTCATCCGTCCGAACTTTTCACCTTGGAGAAACTCCTGTTCTCCTTGCGAAAAGAAAAAAATGGATCTTTTCGAATGTGTATCGATTAACGTAAGCCTAGTAAGCTTACCATCAAGAATCGATATCCCCCTACCTTAAATCAACGATTTCTCCGATCAACTGCATAGCGTTCATGCTTTTCCAAGATCGATTTGCGTTTTGGGTATCATCAACTTTGTATTCTCGAAGAAGATATTCCTAAAACGGTTTTCTGCATGAAGGATGGCCATTACGAGTTTACAGTCATGCCTTTTAGGTTGACAAATACTCCAGCCATCTTCAAGAACTTAATAAATAGAGTCTGCAAGCCTTATTTGGACCAGATCGTCATTGTTATTATTGATGACACCTTGATCTATTCATGTCCTGAGCCGATCACGATCAACACCTTCGTTGACATCGGAGCCCTGATTGAATTCCTTGTACACTTTAAAATGTACAAAACAACTCAATTAGGACAAACCGAATGCCTTTTAAGATCTTCCTATCTTCATAGTTAGATTCTTGAAAATATTTAAAGTGCCAAAGGAAATCCACGGATTGGGTTTCTGGTATGCTTTAAATACCCGTGTCCAAAGATAACAAATTATAGGTCAAATTGAACGATTATGCGATTGAACGAGTATACAATTATGTGACTATGTGTTTATTCATCTTATGTTTTCTTTTATGCATTTTTGTGTTTTTAATACTCTGGATATTCGTTATCCAAATCCTCGCAGAATCTTTCATATCGTCATATGAGGGATTCGTAGCAGGATATTCAAAAAGTACTACCTTCAATCCTTAATGGGCTTCTATGTAATAGTTAAGACCCTTGGGTTATATAGTACCATTCCATGATTCGATGAGAGACCCTTTAGTGGTCTAGTCAAAAAGATTGATTCACGATTTGGTTAAAGAACGACATCTAGTGATGTAGCAGGACAGACTCCTTGATAGTCTATTTAGATCATTTATTGATTTAATTAAAAGGATTCTAAGGCGGTCTAGTCACACTCATCACAGGATTGTTCATTTGGTTTTCCCCTACACACTATAAAATAGACTGTGTGAACTGTGCAAGGAATTGTCTGATTATGGACGCGTACATAATTATGAAATTTAGTGCACAGAAACCCAGTAAGATTTATTATGTGTAAGAGCCGATAGTGACAACAATAACGAAATGAGAACGATGTAATGGAGGTACGGTGGACGCACCAATGACGCTTCATATACTTGTATATAAGTATCCCTCTTACATTGTAATCATGATGTTATTAAAGGTTACTAGAAGTTCAGAACCCTAACCAATGTTATTCGATCTTTTCAATTTCATGTTTTCAAGCTCTCACAAGTTTCCTCTAAATAAATTTCGGGACGAAATTTCCTAAAGTAGGGGAGACTGTAACACCTGTGCCTCCACGGCCATCAAACAAATACCAAACCAATGAAATATTGTATTTCATACTTGGGATTTGTAAAAATATGTGTATCATTTGCACATATCAATTTTTGTTCGATTTCAAACTCTAAATCGCTTTCTGGAAGGTTATACACGCACTGATGCGTAAATATAACCAGTTTAATGCAACAAACACTCCGTAATAGTGACATAGGCTTAACATACCTTAAATAACCTTTACATAACTTAGATATAAGTTTTGGAAGGTTTGGTGTGGTGAAATCAAAGTTTAATCGCTTACAGGGACTAAATTTGACAAACTGCGAAAGTATGCCAATTTGAACTGTAACAGACCTTCCGGAACATGACCATAAGTTAAACATACCATAAATATCCTTTACATAGCTTAGAAATAGGCTTTGAGGGGTTCGGTGTGCTAAAATAAACTTTTGGGTCATTCAGGGACTAAAAGTGTCAAAAAGTGCACAAGTTTGCATTTTCGCGCATAACTTACGTTCTGAATACATCCGGACATCAAAAAAATTATGTTAGCACTAAAATATTTTATTTTAGTGTTCGCCATAAGAAAAATCCATTCGTCACGTCATTTGGATCGTTTTTCGCATTCAGGACCAGATTCGATGTATTAGCCGTTGTTTAATTCACAACCACACATTCTAACTT
The DNA here is from genome assembly GCA_030545235.1 of Helianthus tuberosus. Lineage (NCBI taxonomy): Eukaryota > Viridiplantae > Streptophyta > Magnoliopsida > Asterales > Asteraceae > Helianthus > Helianthus tuberosus. Next base: position 14,948,046 of record CM060440.1, read on the forward strand.
GCTTAGTCAGCGGATAAGGATGGAATTTAAACACCTAAACACCATGACCTTTCAACACATGTATGGATGGAATTTAAACACCTAAACACCATGACATTTCAACACGTGTATGGATGGAATTTAAACACCTAAACACCATGACATTTCAACACATGTATGGATGGAATTTAAACACCTAAACACCATGACATTTCAACACATGTATGGATGGAATTTAAACACCTAAACACCATGACATTTCAACACATGTATGGATGGAATTTAAACACCTAAACACCATGACATTTCAACACATGTACGGATGGGATTAAGGCACGTTTTCCATGAAACGATCTTAACGGTTCAGGTATTCCTATAAATACCCATCCACCCCCATTGCTAAAATCACTAGAACTTTGATTTGAGAAACTCTAAGTTGAAACTATTGTTTCATACCTGAGATTTTTGAATCGAGGTTAGCATTCGGGGACCCTTCGTAAGTATTCTTTCGTTCTTTTCCTTATTTTATTGCTTTTCGAGTCAGAAAGTCAAACTTTGTTTGACTTTCAGCGTTGACCAGTAATGGTCAATGCGAAGTTCGTTTGAACTTCGCAACGTGAGTGTAATCACGTTGGTCATAGTCCCTTGGGACTATGCCCACTGATTACCACGTTGTCTAGGGTCGTAGGGTAGGCGATCTAATAAATCGCCTATACCTTCGAGCCCGACCCAGTTTGGTCGATCATTAGGATCCGACCAAATACATTAGGTGACCCTAGTATAGGGCATAACCTTCCGAGGTTATACCCTATGGTCACATCGTTTAAGTAGTTGTATGATAGGTAGTTTATATGCCTTAGGTAAATTACCAGAATACCCTTTTCATGTATAATTGGTAATTAAGCATATGTAACCTAAACTTTTGTCACATAACTGATTATGTAACATGTTTAGGCATATAACACTTGTCATAGGACTAGTTAGACGGTCCGAACGCGTTTCACGCACACGACGCGTTAAAGTAGCATAAGTTACCTTAATGGGTCGCGATGGGTCGATAATACTTAGGTTAAGTTTCATTTAGTATGTAGGCTTTGTTAAACCATATCATATGAGTTCCTACACTCATTTGGTTTACAAACCCTCCTGCTACCCAGTCTTCCGATTTAGGTCCGGGTTAATTATGTAATTACCTATATTAGGTACCGTTTGATTTCCGGGACTCCTCTAGCTTTCTTGGTAGTTGTTCAAGACTCCTAAGCACTCCCAGGCGAGTACATTATTCCCCTCTTTTACTGTTTTCAACTGTTTTGGGGTGACTCATATGTGCTAAATGTTTTATCAATGGTTTCAAGAACAATTACAATATGGTTTCAAGAACAATTACAATGTGGTTTCAAGAACAATTACAATTATTTCAAGAACGCTAACAATGATTTCAAGAACGAATACAATGATTTCAAAAACTAATAACAAATTTCAAGAAGTGAACAAACTTGTTGGTTGTAGTTTACATGACCGATGACATTCATTAGCTATGATCAAGCCGACCAGTATTAGGTTATGGTACCATAGGATCTGACAAATCCCGTTATTTACTGCACCCATTGTTATGTGTGGGTGTTGTGGGTAGCGACTGAATCTGTAATTATTAACTTATCCTTTGGTAAGGGTTTGTTAAGAACGAGAGCGAGAGCGAGTTGGAACGAGGAACGCGTCAAGAAGGTTTGAATGTTATTAGAGAATCGATCATAAAGTAGTTCACGATTAAAACAAGAATGATTAGAACGATTAAAACAAGAACGATTTGAACGAATGGGTAACGATTGGGTAAACATTTGTACATGATTTACATTTGATCATGCATTTACACGAAACATAGTATTGGTTTAAACCAAGTTTTACTTCAATACTTTGTTGTTGTGCATATGGTTTAGTTGAGACATTTCACTTGCCATACATGGATATTTGACATGGATATTTGACATAGACATTTTGACATGAATTACATCTTGACATGAATACTTTGACATATTATTCAATACATTTGACAATTGATTTAAACATAGACATTTTACATTGTTTGGTTTGGTTTGATTAAGTGATTAAGTAACGATGCGTGTGTAATATGATACAAACATGGTGGATACGCCGCTAGTACTTCCTATATATAAGTGTTTGTATGGTATTACATATTGTAGCGTTATTTAAATCATTTCAGTTTGAGACATAGAACATTTTATACAAGTAACATACTTTTCACAAGACATTTATTTACAAACAACTTATCTTACACAAACTCATTTTTACATGGTTATTCATTTAATCATGCATTATTCTCTTATTTATACTTATCATCCGAACTTATTATTTTTCAAATGATTTACAAAGACAAAGCAAATTACAAGGTTCATGACTAAACATTTTCTCAAACAGAAGTCATGAAACTTATTTTCAACAAAACTAATGTATTCGCCGGCATTTCTTTGCTGACCTCATTTTCACATATGTTTTAGGTATTGTTGGATGATATCGATTGATAAGATGCATGCTCACATAGGACTGGACAAGGCCTTAGTGACTCAATAACAATGATAGACTATGTTTAAATAGTGTATTTAGATTTCCAGACGATGTAATTACTCAATGTTTAATAAAACGAAACACTTTTGATATCCATGGTTATGAAACATTAATTCTGTTGCAACACGCCCCGATGTTTCCGCCGCGATGTGTTGTTTTACGCGGTCGGGGTGTGACAGTGTCGTTATCGTTTTACGTGTTTGATTTGGCATAGTTACGTGGATTCCGCACGCGTAACCGTGTTTGCTATAAACAAGTGATTTGGTTCGTTATCGATCCTCAGATTACGGGACCTACAATTGGTATCAGAGCGTTTGGCTCTAATCCTTGTTTAAAATCAAACATTGTTCGGTTTTTATCAAGTTTTTGTGTGTGTTTTTCTGAAAAATTTATTCTTGAAAAATCATTTTTCTGAAAAATATTCATAAAATCTGTTTGTTTGTTGTTATTTGCTAAGAGTTTTATCAAAAACCTTGTTAGATTTATTGCTTATACTTTGAACCGGGTTTTTAGTGAAAGTCTTGTGCATTAACGTGTTTTCGGAAATTTGTCCGGTCACCGGAAAACTCATAAGTTTACCGGGAAACTCTTTGTTCTTGTGTGTGTTCTTCATATCTTCATAGAGTTCATTATAAAATTGTTCATTTGATCTTGTTGTGTTTAAATCAAAGTGTTACTCATTAAAATACATTAAGTGGACTTTTGTGTTTGTAACATTGAAACTCTAACTGAGAAAAACATACCTTGTGTCAGTTTAGATATTTTAAATATCTTAAACAGCTGTCTGTGATTCAGCATCGACGAAACAAACAGTCGACGAATCACTTGTGTTTCGTCAATAATATCTTCGATGAAACAAAGTCTGTTTCGTCATAATATCTTCGACGAAACAAGTCTGTTTCGTCATTATTCATTTCGACGAAACAAACCTGTTTCGTGGAAAGTGTTTCGTCGAGAACACTTCTGTTTTACACAGAGGACTTACAAATCTGTCATAACATTGTGTTTTCAAGTGTGTGTGCAGGTACTAACATACATACACAAATCATGGGTAGCAAAGGTCTGTGGGATTGGAGTTCGGAAGCAAGACCAAGTGAAAATCAGCCTTCACTTGCCGATTTGATGAACCAATTGCCTCAAAAACAACAAGCAGCAAATGCAAGTCAATGGGCAATGGTCTCTAATCAAAATCAAAACATACAGAATCTATTGCTCAGTGAAAGTGAGACGGGAAGCAACAATCGCCCGCCAAAGCTAAATCATATGAACGACTATCCAACTTGGAAGGGTCGTTTTCATACATACATTCAAGGGCAAAACGTTGAACTTTGGACATGTTTCACTACTGAATGTAGTCCGGAACTGGAAGCAGCACCATCAACTGCCGCTGGCATTTCTCATATGGTTGAAGAAGATAAGAAAGCCTATGAATTAGAGAAGAAGGCGTTTGCTTATCTAACACAAGCTCTTCATAAAGACATCTATCATCAATTTTCTTATAGTAAGAGCACAAAAGCTTTATGGGATGCATTGGAAACAAGAGGAGAAGGAAATGAAGCTTCTAGAAAAATTCGCCATGATCTTTTAAAGAAAGAATTTGAGTCATTTCAATCTTTGGAAAATGAAAATCTAAATGATTTGACTTCTCGTTTCTATCATTTGATAAGTGAAATGAGTTCTTATAAGGTTGTTGTAAGTCATGTGGAAATGATTGCACGTTTAGCTGATGCTCTACCTCCTATATGGAGTCCATTCATTGAAATTCTAAAGCATACTGGTGCTCTGGATGGGGAAACTGTCACCATCTATGGATTTGTTCAGAAGTTGGAGCACAAGTACGAAGAAGAAAATCGGAAAGCTAAACGGATTGGAGCTCCTCAAAACACAGAAATTTATTTGCCTGGTTTTGCTCCTTCTGCAAGTTCTAGTTCTGTTCAGCAGCCTAAGCTTCAAACGGCGTTTGTTTCCAACACAAACTCATCTCCGTTTCCATTCAAACCACCACCACAACCAGAGTTTGATCTAGGAGCTTATCTTTCACAATCAATATCAAAATTCAAATCTCAAGATCAACCTCCACCGCAAGTTACTACTACTCAACCAGAGTTTGATTTAGGTGCTTATCTTTCACAATCGTTATCCAAATCTAAAGCACAACCGCCACCACAACAAGTACATTATACCAACAATCCTCCACCCCAAGACACGAATACTATCAAAGTTGATACTTCGAACCTCTCAAAAGTTAGCATTGAAGTTGCAAAGGAGCATTCGGAACTCATTAATACGATGGTCAGTGCTTACTGCGGTTTGGTTGCAGGTCAAATTGGGAACATCAGTATGACCAACGAAGATTATCAACAAATCGACCGTGATGAAATGGAGTTGATGGATATAAAGTGGGCATTTGCGAGTGCAGTTAGAAGGGCAAAGGACTTCATGGCTCGAACGGGAAGAAGTTCCTTGGAAAGTAAGCAGGATACAAAGTACGGGTTTGATAAAGAAACCGTTACATGCTTCAATTGTGGCGAGAAGGGTCACTTTAAACGTGAATGCACTCGACCACCCAAGCAAGGCAATCAGAACCCTTTCAGAAATCAGACAGGTTCTTCAAATGCCAATCAAGGCAATCAAGACAATCGTGGAAGAGGGATAGTAGCTGTGAACAACACCACCAACCAGAACCAGTCTGGGCCATCAAACAACACTCGTGCATTGGTTGTTCAAACAGATGAAGGGTGTAATTGGTCTTTACAATTGGGGGAAGGTGATAATGAAGGAGGAGGAACCGCATGCTACGCAAAGATCATCAATCACATCAAGCACGTTCGTAGGGAAGAATTCTCTGAAAGTGAAGACAGTTCGGGTTATACCGGGAGTTCTGATGAAGAAAGTTCTATTTCGGGTGATGTGAAAGAAGAAGCGAGTTCTATTGATGATTTGTTGAGTGAAGCAGAGGAGTTGAAGTCTCAGAAATCTGTTCTTATTAAGAAGGCTGGGATAGCATCTAAAGAAATGGAGAAGTTCTTCTCTGAAAACGGATCTTTTTCTTTTCAAACTGCCTTCATGGCAAATGTTTCAGCCTCGTCGAGTCAGGTAACATCTGAAACTCCTAGAATTTGTAATGACTGTGCTTATATGAAACAGGAATGTGAAAGAGTGAAACTTGAATGTGACACAATTCATAGTCACAATCAACATTTGGTTGTTGATATGTCAAAGTGCAAAGAATCAAATATGGCTTTAACAAGAAACGAAAAGGACTTTAAATCTTTAATTGAAAATTTAAAGAAAAGTGTTTCCGAAACTACTAAAGTTGTTTATCACAAACAAGTTAGTATTAACAAGTACATAAATCTCGTTGAGGAAACCAGAACGGAATTAGCCATTGCAAAATTGGCGCACGATGCGATCAAGCAAAAATTGGAGAGTTATTCTAACTCCCGATTTGTGCTCGATCACATAATTGACGTTCAACAACTGAAGAAAAACAAGAGTGGTGTTGGGTATAAGAAATGTCCGCCCCCTTTGAGACACAATTATGCAGCACCACCTGATGAAGAGGATATGCCTCGTTTTGAACCCAGTGTGCCTCTTAATTATGAGGAATTTACTACTGGATTAGGGTTCAAACCAGACAGCTCCTCGGGAACTTTATCTGATGAAACAGGAACTTCAACATCAGTGAGCCAAAGTCCTCCAATTGTTGAGGATTATGATTCATCTGATGATGAAACAGATGCAAATGACCAGGATGAATCACTTGATAAGAAAAAGGGAATAGAAATTCCAATTGAGAATCATATTCTTTGTGATCCTCCTATTCCTTTTGTGCAACAAGTTGCCAAAAATGTGATTAATCCTGTCATAAATGACAAGAAACCTGTGTCTACCGTTAAGAGTAACAATGTGTTGTATACTTTGGTTGGTGATTCTAAAATCTATTCAGATAATGATTTTCCAATTAAAAATGTCAATCCATCATCGATTGATAACGTTTTTGAAAATAACACAAGTAAGTTTATGGGAAAATCGATTCCAAGAGTTACTGTAACTCAATGTGATCAAATTCCTAAGGCTGAAATCAAGAAGAAATTTGGAAATAAAAAATTCCCAACAAAGCAACAACCGTTTGCTCCTAAGGGTAAACAACCATATCAACGAGCTCAAAGGCCAGATGTTTCTAAATCAAAATCTGAAACAAATGGAGCTCGTTATCAAAAGAAAAACAATGATGTCAGATTTGTGGCATCTGAGGGTACTGATAAAATTGAGATTTTTGCTAACAAATCAAACACTGATTTTGTACAAAAAGTCAAGATTTTAAAGCGTAACAGTCAGAATAATTACACTCAACATTCAAATGGGTGTAATGAAAATGCTAGTACCTCAGGTTCTACAGGTTTGACATATGTGCCTCGATCCGTTTCTCCTAAGTTTGTTGAGAGGAGAACGTGTTTTAAATGTGGAAAGTTTGGACACATCATCAAAGATTGTGTTAACACTCCAAGAGATAAATTTGTTGAGAAAGCACCACCTGAAACGATTCACCCTCAATATCGTACTGTTTCGTTAAAACATGATAAAAGAACTGTTAAAGAACAGGAAACGAAACAACGACATCAAAATGTGAAGAAAATAGAAAAGGCTTTAAAATCTGAGGTCAAATCTGTTCCAAAGGAACCAAGTTCACCTTTAAAACCAGAAGTTTCAAAATCTGTTTTCAAAACTCAATCTGGTAAACAAAAACAAACTTGGAAACCTAGGAAGGGTGAAGGTTCAGGGGGATTTGTTAGTTTGGAAAATTATCACCAGATCAAGATCACTATTCGTGATTCTCAGGGACGACCCAAGACCACTGTGGCTTGGGTCCCCATCCTTAACTAATCATTGGATGATTCGTGCAGGATGTTCCAGGAGGAGCTATCAGTAGTCATTGGATTGTTGATAGTGGGGCATCCAGGCACATGACTGGCGACCTACGGCTTCTGTACGATGTGAGAAATATTAGAGGAGGCTATGTCGCGTTCGCAGGAGACAAAGGCGGATATATCACCGGAGAAGGAATGATCTCCAATGGTGTGGTATGCTTCGAAAAGATTAATTATGTTCGTCAACTTGATCATAATCTTCTCAGTGTGTCGCAAATCTGCGATAAAAAGTTCACCGTGCATTTTGATGATGCTGGTTGTTATGTGCTTAAACCTGGATTCAAGATTCCTGATGAATGGATTCTCTTATCGGCTCCAAGAATTAATGATCTTTATATTCTTGACATGAGCCAAGCCATTACGACATCTGCGCAAGTACAATGTTTTGTCTCAAAAGCCACAGAGAAGGAGTCTATTTCTTGGCACAGAAGAATGGGGCACATTCACTTGAGGAAAATGAACCATTTGGTGAAAAACAATCTTGTGAATGGTGTGCCTGTGAGAAGTTTTCATCTACAAGATATCTGTATTTCGTGCCAGAAAGGGAAACAAACAAAGAAATCTCACTCTCTGAAGAAAATCAATTCTGTTAGCATGCCTTTCGAACGTCTTCATATGGACCTCTTTGGACCTATGAAGCACAAGACAACATTCGGAGATGCTTACTGTCTGGTTGTTACTGATGATTATTCTAGATTTTCTTGGGTAGCTTTCATGGCACACAAGAGTGATACTCCTGGAATCCTCAAGGATCTTCTCACAATGTTGGAGAATTTATACACTTTGAAAGTGAAGAGGATCCGAAGCGACAATGGAACTGAATTCAAAAACCGTGTGATGGATGAGTTCTGTACTTCTAAAGGCATTCTTCATGAATACAGTTCTCGCTATACTCCACAACAAAACGGTGTCGCTGAGAGGAAGAATCGCACGATTATTGAGACTGCAAGAACTATGTTAGTAGAGTCGGAGCTTCCTGTTCAATTCTGGGCAGAAGCTGTGTCGACTGCATGCTACACTTTGAACAGAGTTCTTACAGTTAAGAGGCATGGCAAAACTTGTTTCGAACTTCTACAGAAAAGGAAACCGGATCTTTCTTTCCTTGAACCCTTTGGCGGTCCATGTACCATGATTGACCCAGATGGTAAGTTTGGCGCAAAAGCTATCGAAGGTTTCTTCCTTGGATATGCAACTCCAAATTGCCGTGTATGGAATCTGACCACCAAAAAGATTGAGCTTTGGAATGAAGTAAGGGTTCAAAGGTATACAAGTCCTGTTAGAGCTCTGGGTGATCCTTGGATGTTCGATTACGATGGGATATTCGACTCCTTTAATCTGCCTACCTTTGATGAAGAATCTGCAGCTGTTCAAATGTTATTTGATAGTGACAACGCTGCTGGCTCGCCATTGGTAAGACCTGTTATTGTTAGCCCTGAAGGTTCTAATTCAGTTAACAATACAGTTCAAAATGAGGTATTTGAAGATGCTACTGAGTCATCGGAAGATGATGAACATTTAGATGCGACTGGAGGCACTTCTGCCCCGGTTGCTCCTGTTCAAGGCTCTTCTTTAGAAACTCCTCAAGTGCAGAATGATGATACTGCTGAAGGGAATGCCTCCACCTCCACGCATATACCCGGTGCGGAGTTGGTTGCTGATCTTAATCTTAACAATTTGGGTATTGATACAAATGTTCCTGAACATCCTGAATTGAGGATTCACAATACCCATCCACAGCAGAACATTATAGGAGATGTCCAAAGCGGTGTGCAGACGCGTAATCAGCTTAGAAATAACCCGAATGCTGGTTTATATTCAGCCATTAGAGAATCTGGTCTTCAAAACGATTGGTCCTTTGCTTGTTACGTTTCACAAGAAGAACCAAAGTCTTGGAAGGATGCTTTAAAAGATAATTCTTGGGTTGAAGCCATGCAGGACGAACTGCAACAATTTCAAAAGCTTGGTGTTTGGAAGCTTGTTGAAAAGCCGGATAATTACAAGAAAATTGGCACACGATGGGTTTACAAATGCAAGAAGGACGACCGTGGAATTGTTATTCGCAACAAAGCGAGACTGGTTGTTCAGGGTTTTCGCCAGATAGAAGGCATTGACTACAATGAAGTTTATGCACCTGTTGCACGTCTGGAAGCTATTAGGATCTTCTTAGCTTATGCTTCTTTCAAAGGATTCAAAGTTTACCAGATGGACGTCAAAAGTGCTTTTCTTCATGGTATAGTTCAAGAAGAGGTGCACGTCGAACAACCTCCAGGTTTTGAAGATCCTATTCACCCCGATCGGGTTTGGTTGCTAAACAAAGCTCTTTATGGTTTACATCAAGCACCTAGGGCTTGGTACGCAACCTTATCCAACTATCTTCTGGAGAATGGATTTCGACGAGGTCTTATTGATTGCACACTCTTTATCAAGGAACAAAATGGAGATCTTCTGCTGGTGCAGGTATATGTTGATGATATAATATTTGGTTCCACTAATGATTCTTTGTGCAGGCAATTCGAACGAGTTATGCAAGAAAAATTCGAAATGAGCGCAATGGGGGAGATGACTTTCTTCTTGGGCCTACAAGTTCAACAAACAGAGTCTGGGATATTCATCCATCAGACTAAATATGTTGGTGACATTTTGAACCGATTCCAAATGTCAGATGCAACGCCCATTGGTACCCCTCTTCCGCAGAATCACGGGATTACTCCGGATTTGAAGGGTGAAAGCATCAACTCCTCATACTATCGCGCCATGATCGGTTCTCTCATGTATCTCACCGCTTCGAGGCCTGATATAATGTATCCAACATGCCTGCTTGCAAGATATCAAGCAAACCCGAAGGCCTCTCATCAGTCAGCTATCAAAAGGATTTTTCGCTATTTGAAGGGATGCCCGGACCTTGGTCTTTGGTACCCTAGGGATGATAGCTTTGAATTAATTGCATACAGTGATTCTGACTTTGGTGGATGCAAAATCGATGGCAAATCGACAACAGCAGGATGTCAGTTCTTAGGAAATCGCCTGGTCACGTGGCAGTGCAAGAAGCAAACGTGTGTTGCTACATCAACATGTGAAGCAGAATACATTGCTGCCTCGAGTTGTTGCTCCCAAGTTCTTTGGATACAACAACAAATGCGCGACTACGGTTTAGAATTCCTATCTACTAATATTTTTGTTGATAATAATGCTGCCTTACAGATCACTAGAAATCCTGTGCAGCATTCCAAGACTAAACACATCGACATTAAATATCACTTCATACGTGATTGTTTTGACAAGAAATTAATCGATGTCGTTCATGTCCCCACTGATCACCAACGTGCCGACCTGTTTACAAAAGCTTTTGATAAATCACGTTTTGATTATCTACTTTTGGTCAATGGCATTAAGGTGATACCCGAGTAAACTTCTTTGGCTGATCGTTTTTGTAAATATTTTCTTTATAAACTTTGAAAATTCAAAAAGATTTTAGTTTTCGTAAACTATGCGAATTTTAGGGGGAGATATTTCAAGAAAATACAAAAACATTGCAAAAGTTCAAAATCCAAAAAGATGTCTTTACTTTCTGTCGTTTCGTTTGAAAAACTCAAAAATTCAAAAACAATAAAAAAACCAAAAATGAGTTTCTAGGATAAAGGAAAATGATGAAGTTCACTGGTGTGGTCGGTCAATGTGCTCAAAATGCAAAATTAAAAGGAAAAGTGATAAGTATCTCTACTAACGATGTATCGGTAGGCTCACAATCAGACTAAAATGTGCAGGATGATACAAACCTAACAGACTTCAAGTCAGGTGGGAACCGCACATTGGCATATGGTCTTAGTACCGAAATCTCGTTTGAGAGATTGCCGAGATCTGAAATATTCGGTCTTTATGCTGCTTATCATCTGGGTATCATGGTTGTATCAAACCGTAAAAATAACGGAGACGAAGTCTAAGATCTTCCATGATACCATACATACGTGTACATATTGCATTCGACCTCAATAAGTGATCAACAATCACATGTCCAAACAAAATAAGTGATAATTTATCACAGATTCTTTGCGGGAGTCAAGTTCGTCTCTCTGCTGTACGGAAGTACTGACCTGTTCACGGACTTGCTCCTGTGCCCTCATGCATCTGAAAATCAAGTTCCTCATCGATAAGTGATTCTATCACATAGGACTTGTTTTCAATCAAAATAAGTGAGTTTCTCACATTTTTATACGGTCAAACAGATGATAATCGGTATACTCACCGGTAAGATGAATTCTCGTGCATACCTTGATACGGGAATGTGTCGTGAGTGGATTTACATCGACTTGTAAGTATAATCCTTACCGTTAATCGTATCTCTTAAATTATGATTACGTCTGATCCGTTTGAGCTTATGTGGACCACAATACCGATAATCGAGGTAGTATACTTATCCAGAGCTTTAAACAGAAATCAAAATCATGTTGACAAAGACCGTAAGCTGGTATGATTCCTTGTCCTTGAAATTCGCAAAAAGATTGCACTTGTACAGTTTGTTTAGTTTTCCGCATTTTCATTTAGTTTACCGTGCTTTAAATTTGTTTTTAGTATATTTGTGTAAAGTTCGTTTTTGATTAAGCCGAAGTTGTTGCTTGGTGTTTTCTACCGGAAGCCTAAAACCTTCTTCATAAAAACGTTCTTGCTTTTGAAAATTCAAACAGAATGGAAATGTGCTCATAATCTGTTTTGACTGCAAAATCTTACCAGCCTCTGTGTTTGTTTTGAAAAACCTGTTGGTGAAACAGAATGGTCGACGAATCAGAAGGGTCGACGAATCAGAAGAGTCGACGAATCAGACCATTGTCGGCGAATCAAATCTGTTTCGTCAAAAACATCGACGAATCACATGAGCCCAAATCTGTTTCGTCATGGGCTAAAATTCAGGCCCATGTCCAAGCCCAAGTTTCTGTTTCGCCGGGCCCAATCCAGTTTCGTCGAGATCTCGGATTCGTCGAGACAAGGCGGTGTATATAAAGGTCCCACTTGTTCACTTTTTCAAAACATCAAGTTTTCATCTTCTTCAAACAACCAAAAACCCATACCTACGGTTACTCTCACAAATCACTCAAAACAACAGTTTTTATCTAAAGTCTCCAAGCCTGTGCCTGAAAAAGCTCAAGTCGACTACTTGCAATTTGAAAAAGCAAAGCCAAGTGGAAGGATTCTATGCTGGATGTTTGTTAAAGATATACACTGCATTGCTATCAAACGTGAATACGGAATTCTGTATTTCGATTCACTGCTGAGCATTCTTTCCTTGCCATTTTATGATGTTGCTTCGTTGACAAGGCTTGAGCTTATCAATCGGTCAAAATACGATGGCGCTACTTTATTTGAGCGACTGGTTAAAATAAACAAGAAGACGGGCTGGAAGGATGAATCTTACAAGCCACAATTTCCTGTTTATCAACCGATCAAGTTTACTCTTGATCCGGACACCAACACTTGCAGATACAAACTTGTGTACCAGCCTCCGAGGGTAGTAGATAAAATCCCATTGATGCCTATGAAGCAGGATTTTCTTGAAGACATGGCATTGTGGTGCTACGACTCGGACACGCATGAAGCCGTGATTGTGTTTAGAGATGGTCGTGCAAATTACCGGATGTTGGATCCAATGTGGATCGTCAACATGTCCGAGGCTGATATTAACAAACTATATCGTCACAATATTTTTTATGAAGATCAGGATGCTCGTCAAGCTATGAAGTTTCAGCGAGTAGCGTGTTTTTGCTACTACAGGGGAATACATTCGGGCAGTTCGTGGTCCGAACAACACTGATGGAAGAATAGAAGACCGAAGACGAGTAACAGACAAGGGGGAGTTTGTTGATGCATTTTTAGTGTCTGTAACTAGTCTTGTACTTAATGATGTATTTTGTACGGTCTTTAATGTTAATCAAGTATGTATTTGATGTCGACCAAGTCGGATATCCTCCTATCCACTTGCGTCTGACTTGTTTGTCTTCGTTTAATATGTAATGCTATTCGAACAATGCATGTTGCATACAAAGGGTAGAATGGTCATTATAAGTTGTTTATATGTTGCTGTTGTTGCTGTCTGTTTCAAGAAACAACCACAACAGTTGCAGACCTCGACGAAACAGGTCTGTTTCGTCGGAACACATCATGACGAAACAGATTTATGTCCTTTACTTCTGTTTCGCCGACATTCATGACGAATCACATTTGATTCGTCGTGTAATGGGCTGTTTCGAGCCCAATGACTGGCCCATGATCAGTTTCGCCGTGACACCTTGTGTTTCGTCGACAGTTGGGCCCAGGGACTATATAAACACATCTGCTTTCATAGTTGAAAGTAGATGAGAGCTTACACATAAAGAAACTCTGTCAAAATTCTGTTAAACTGTGTTTGTATCAGTTTGTAATCGGTTCTCATCCCGTTTAATCAATCGAGTGTGTATCATTGATTATTACCGTGTCGTTATCGTTTTACGTGTTTGATTTGGCATAGTTACGTGGATTCCGCACGCGTAACCGTGTTTGCTATAAACAAGTGATTTGGTTCGTTATCGATCCTCAGATTACGGGACCTACAGATGCACAGACGCATCGATCCATCCTTCTTCTTGACAAACAGGATTGGCGCTCCCCAAGGAGACGAACTAGGTCTAACGAAACCTTTGGCTAGCAATTCATCTAGCTGCGTCCTTAATTCCTTCATCTCCGTTGGTGCTAACCTATAGGGTGCTCTAGCAACTGGTGCTGCCCCGGGGATGATGTCGATTCTGAATTCCACTTGCCTATCTGGTGGTAAACCAGGTAGATCTTTAGGAAAAACTTCAGGGTATTCAGAAATGACGGGGATGTCTTCAATCTTCGGTTTAGGCTCATCAATAATCACTTGTGCCATGTAGATGACACAACCCTTCTTTAGACACTTGGAAGCCTTGAGCATAGTCACTTGCTCAGGCAGTCCATACTAGGTATCTCCCCGATTGGTAAGTGATTCACCAGACGGAGTCTTAATCACCACATGTTTCTTGTTGCAGATAATTTGGGCCTGGTTACGAGATAACCAGTCCATACCCAAAACTATGTCAAAATCGGCTAGCTTAAATGGAAGTAGGGACAGAGGAAAAGAGTGGTTTTTAATGGATATAACACATCCATCTAACACAGTTGAGACGGTTTCTATGGTGCCATCTGCTAACTCCACCTCATAATTCACACTTAAGGTTTTGACAGGTAAATTCAGCAAATTGCAAAACTTATGATCTACAAACGATTTATCAGCTCCTGAATCAAATAGTACTCTTGCATAGACATCATTTACAAGGAAAGTACCTGTAATAACGTTGTCGTCTAGAACCGCTTCTTTTGCATCCATTCTGAAGACCCTAGCATTGGTCTTCTTGGCCTCTTCAGGCTTCTTGGCGTATTTAGGGCAGTTGGTTTTAATGTGCCCTTTCTCTTTGCAACTGTAGCAGGTTGCATCCTTCATCTTTTTGCAATCCAAGGTCTTGTGGTCCTTGGACTTGCATATCCCGCAAGCAAAAGTTCTCGACTGAGTCTGCGAGTTCGATTCGAGTCTGCACTTTCCAAAGTGTTGTTTCTTGCAAATCTTGCATTTGGGCTTGTCACCAGACTGGTGCCCATCTTTCCTTGACTCAGATCCCTTCTTGTTGTCACCGTTTCCACGGTGCTTCTTGCTCGACCTCCGTGAATTATCATCTTCACGTTTTCTCTTCTCAGCATCTTTGTTCCTCAGCGATCTTTGTCTGACCGCATCCAGAGTGAGGGACAAAGATATGTCAGCTACAGATCTGAAGGTAGTTGGCCGAGAGGCCTTTACGCTTGCCTTTATCTCGGGGGCTAAACCACCGATAAAACGAGCTATTCTCTTTGGTTCCGGGGTCACCAGATACGGAACCAACCGGGACATTGTGTTGAAGCTCGTGAGGTAAGCTTGACAGTCGAGGTTTGTCATTACCAATGATAGAAAATCAGACTCTATCTTCTCAACCTCATGTTGAGGGCAGTAATTTTCCCTGATAAGGGCAACAAATTGTTCCCATGACATGTTGTATAATGGGATCTTCCCAGTGGCTTGAATCAGTGATCTCCACCAGGCCAAAGCCTCTCCTTTAAAAGATTGCGACACAAACTTGACTATATCCCTCTCAGCGCACCCGCTGATATCCACTACCGTATCCATCTCATCTAACCACGTCATGCAGTCAATGGCTCCTTTTTCCCCAGTGAAATCTCTGGGCTTGCATTAAACAAAGTATTTATAGGAGCAACCCTTACTACGGGGTTCTTGATTTAGTACAACCTGCTGAGATGGAGCACTGTGGTGGTTTGAGGAAAGTCTATCATCATCTTTCTTGGGTTCTTCCTTTTTGGAAGGTGGCTTCGAATGCGGCGTAGATAGGGTCCTACTTCGAGTCCCACTATACTCTTCGTACTGCCGTTCTAAAGCCTTCGTAACTGCGTCGTCTACCAACGCTTTCAATTCAGCACCCGTTAAATTAATCCGGGCGTTATCGTTATTCTCCACTGGATGGCTATTAATTTCGTCTGAATTAGCCATTTTAATTGAACTGTTACATAAAACAAGGACAATAGTTTATTTGGGAGTTTATTATGGAATTGCCCCTTAGGGTAATTCGTTAACCATGGTAAACAGAGACCATATTTGGTTAATTTATTAATCACATTTATTTAGGATTTCTATTATAATTTATCCTAATTATAAACAATAATAATATATATTAGCACATAAGGCCTAGTCACATGGACATTTTAAATTATAAGCTATGATTTCAGAGAATCAAGGCTTTTAAGGTTTGAACCTAGTTCATTACCTTTTTCGGACAGGGAGTCATAGCTACCACTGTCTTTTGGCTCATGAAGAAATGAGCAAGGCCCGTAGGCATTATATTACCAACGTATGGTCAAAATATGATCATCTTAATTGATGATTTAAACCCATGATTCAGAGATCATTAAATTGGGTTAGGAATCTTTTGAAGAATCCTTATATAAGAATGACGTGTGTGATTTTAACGAATCACATCTGCCAGGAGTGTTAACATGTTTACAGATGTTAACAGGGGTTTGAATCTTTTAAACAGGTCTTACCATCATGGCCAGGTCTTCAAAATGACACTCAGGCTAGGTTTCACTCTTAAGATTCTTATTAAATAATTATTAGGCAGATTTTTATCAAAAGGAATGATTTTGATTTATTTATTTCATGTAATATATTCGTGCATATAGTAGCAAAAATGAAATTTATAACATAACATTCCATTAATTATTAAATAGGTTACACGTCGCCCTAAACGGGACTTTTTAACAAAGCAACATACCCACGCAGGGGTCAAACAACATACTAGTCCACGCAGGGACTTAAACAAACCTCATACCCTCGTAGGGGTTAATAGAAAGATAGACCCACGCAGGGGTCAAAACAAACAAACATACCCACACAGGGGTTAATACAGCAAGACAGGCCCACGCAGGGGCTCAAATGATACAAGGAAATTACAACAACAGTGGAAGGATTCAATGGTCCTTCTTGCTCTTCCCTTTTATTAGGCTTGTCAATCCTTGGAAGAAAGTCTGTCGCTCCGTGCGCTCGCGGTGAAAGTCTCGCTCGACCTGGTCTAGCCTCTGAAGAATTTCCTCCCGTTCTGGGGGAGAAAACCGTGGCGGCTGCGATTGCGTCCGTATGATAGGTCTGGCAGGTATCTGGTACCCCTGGGTTGGGTACCCTGCTCCCCAAGGAGCTCCATACGGTCCTTCAGGGTTAATGGCGTTGTAATTGGACGCTACCATGTACGGGTCGGCTTCAGCGTAACCGTAGTTGGTGAGAGTCGGCGGCCCAAACGGGTTGTACATCATAGAACCCGTGTATGCTGGTATCGGGTTATCAAAACCCATCGGTGGTGGTTGCGGTGCAACTGGGTTCGAAGGCCCACCCATTTGTGGGTCTTCCTGAAGTGGCGGATAATGGCTGCCACTTGACTGACGAGGAGAACTAAAATGAAAGTCTCCTGCTCGCGCAGATATACGCGCTCCGGTTCTCCTATGCCTCGGCGGTTGTGGAGGTGCCGGCTGAACTGGTGGCGGAGGAGGTGGTGGCGTGACTGCCACAAAACGTGGATCCTCTGAGGGATCTTGCTGCTGCTGTTGCTTCTGTTGGTGAGGTGATGAATGGTGCGAGGGTGTGAAGTACCACTCATGCTGAGTAAACCTCGCCTGAAAGCTGTCTGGACCACCGTAGGGTGATCCGTGAAAAGAAGAGCCATCCGAAATCTCAATGGGATGGTTCGGTGTACCACTGGTAGGTTCGACGGGATCCGTGTCCTCGTCCATATCCATAGCGTCGTCTCCCGAGAAGTGGTCCTCCGGTCCCAATGGGTTAAAACCCACTGGTTCTTGTATATAATTTGCCGGGTTAAACCGGCCCCTAAAAACAGGTGTAGGGTCACCAAAGGAGTGGTGCGATAAAGATCGCTGTAAAGGTATGTAGGAAGGTTGTGGGTTATTGGGCTCATTTTCCGAATGTGGCCCATAAGAGTTATGAACAGGAGGCGTCGAACTGTGTGAAACCGACCGTCTAGCCAGCTCAAAAAGGTTCCTTCGGTTCTGTCGAGGATCGTCACTCTCGGTGGTAGAAGGAGCTCGCATATGCGAAGGTCCTGCCTCGTCGTCATTGGGGGCGGTGATTGGCCCCTTGCCTCGTCCTCTACGTCTAAAGAATCTTGGCGGCATTTTCAATCCTGTCAATACAACATAAGATAACGACAAGAATATATATAAAATAAAAGACAAGTTAAAATAAATTTGAAACAAATTTGGATTGTTCCTATGTTCTTTGTCTAGACTCGAAAGTTTATGGAATGTGCAATTGTGTAACTGAGATTAAACACTGAAGGCTAGTGTTTAATTCACTCAGTGTTGGCTCTGATACCAACCTGTCAAACCCCGATTTCCACGTGTCACCGGTGGGGAGTATCGTGACGTGGTTGGCAACATAATAGTCAAACAACACAATATTTAATATGCACAGCGGAAGCAATTTAAAGATACATTTCAACCGAATAAAATATTGTAATATCGTGTATCACAAACAGTTGAAAGTTTATCCACAGATGGATCGAAAATAAGAAACAGTAGTTCAACAGACTTTAGGCATCTTAAGCTTGCGAGACTTCTATTGATGCTAAGGAGAAATCCCAGCCAATTACGCTTAGTACCTGCATTTAATCTTTTGGGAAAATACGTGAGTTTACACTGGTAAATACAATCAACTAACTCATTTTGGAAAATGATTAAAATTGATTTGGATGCACATGGCATAAACATTTTTATAACTTGGGAGAATTATTTAAATATATAATCTTGTGAACGAATTACATGTTCCTTATGCGTTCAGTAGCCCGGATCGTGTCCGGGTTAAAGATCAATAGGCACACCACATTATTCTTTTGTGCACTGACGGGTGTACGCCTACACCCCGCGCTTAAGTCGTGGCCATTTCGTAAAATGATGCCAAGGATATCCGGGACATGGTCATTAACCCCCCAAAGGCTTTAAGTAAACAAAACTGTTTAAACGGGCTAATCAAATTATGCAATTAACCACCCAACGATGGAAGATTTGATGCCCGACCAAGCGGTATTTTATATACCGTAACCCAAGCCCGTATAGGGAAAATAAGTTAAAAGTATTTACCTGAGCAAAGTAATAATCACAATAAGCAAATGCAAGTAGCTTTTACTGGTCCTCCTAATCTGGAATGAAGATTTATAATAACCTATTAGAATCCTAACGGGTCTTTAATTAAGCTTAAGCTTAGACCGGTTAGTTTCAAAGATACGGTCGCATGATTAAGCGAAGACCGGATAGAATGTGATTTAGACCCGACAAGTTCGGAGACTTTCTTAATATGGGTATTTCATACACATTCTGGGTTTTGAGATAAAACCGATAAGGTTTGACCCGTTTCGGCTAATTTATGCAAACTAGTTACATAAACCGAACCGAACGCGCAATAAGCGTTACGGGTATTCACGAGAGCCATATACAGGTTTCCTAAGTTAATATGCTTCAAATATGTTGTGACATCAGTAAGATGTCTTTTATTATGCCCGAAACGGATTTAAACACAAACTATGCCTCGTAGGGGTAGTTTGGTCATTTTCAAGGTTATAAAAGAGTCTAAGTATTAACCTGAGTTACAGGTCTGATATAATCAGCAAAAATACTTAGTTTACTGAGTTATAACAGTAGGGTAAAGTATATATGTGAAATTTATTAATTATAACCAACTATGCACCGTAGGGGCATTTTGGTAATTTCACATAAGTCGTAAAGCTCAAAACTGATGTCTGAGTTAAACAACTTTTACTTACTGTTAAAATATTATAATTTACCTAAAATATCAGTAGGTATCAACCCATGTATGTTTAAAATAGTTTTAGTACATACTATGCGTTAAAAACGCTTAAAAAGGCGATTAGAAGCCATTTCCGGGTTCTATACATAAAGTTGATATTTTTATTATTCCAGAAGGCTTAAAATAATTTATTTATCATATGTATTCAGTAGAAAAAGGTTTGGAGTCAATTAGATATGTAAAACTCATTTTATAGCCCGTAAGGGCAAACCCGACAATTACCGGATTAAGCCTACGACTATAAGTTATGCTCAGCCTAAAATTAATTAAAAATCTTCAAAAATCCCAAAATAATATATTACATCAGTGGGTAATAAGTTTGAGATTAAAAAGTAGGCTTAACTAGGCTATAAGCTAATTACGCCGTTTAATTAACATAAAGCTTCTTAATTACGCTAATGAGCATAACTCTCAATCTACACCTCAAACTGATGTCAAATTTTGGGTGCAAGTTTATATATCAGTAACTAAATTTTCTACTCTTTTACATTTGCAAAAATCATGTTTTAAGGTGAAAAGGGCATAATGGTCAACATATGAGCAATTAACGGAATCATGCGTATTAATTGGTTAACTAATGAACCATGGTGTATAATCACAGAGGGTTATACTAGCATGTAACCTGGTCCAAATGAAGCTCTAAGGTATTTCTAAAACATACCATAACGGGTCAGAACTGAAGTCAAAGCTTTGCGACTTTCGGTTCCGAACCGGGTCTAAACAGTAAATTGTCGGGTTGAACATGTTTAGACATGTTCTTACACTAATTACTAAGTTATATTAATGATCAAACAGGTTGTATGTGTTCTACATTGCTAATTATGCATAAATTAGAATTTAAGTATCATGTTGACTTTTTATTAGTAAGTTTGACCCGACATTTGACCTAGTTAGAGTGGGAATCAGGGGGAACCCTTTTAAGGGTTTATTACCCACATAATTACCAACTTATAACTACTTTCAATTTGACTAATCACTGGACCATTAGTGATTAATCGTTAAGTCAACCGTTAATTACGACGGTTTGACTTTTAAGCTAAAACTAAGCTAAAACTTAACTAAGAAAGGTTAAGCAAACTTACAAGAGTCCTATGAACGACCAGAGATCACTTGAGAGAAGTCTTGAGCTCCAGAAGTGATCAGGAATGCAAGAATGAAGGTGTGAAGAATGTTTGCAACTTAGGAGCTTTATATAGTGATTAAATCACCATAGATTGTTGACATCTAAGTCTACAACTAACCACAATTCATCCACAAGTGTCCCTAGTGCTCTAGGAACTGTTTAGGGGTCGCCCACAATGTGAAATTATCTGTTTTGGGTCGATTAAGCGCGAATACAGGCTGCTGTCTACGTATTCTGCATCTGATGGTCTGACGCGACCCGCGTAAGACCTTAAGGTCTCTTACGCGGCCCGCCTGAGTCTTGTAATCAGATTTCACATTTTCTAGTTTCCGCATCTTTGTCCCTTGGCTCTTCGAAAGGTCAACTAGCTTATATTTTTGCACTTTGACCCCTTCTTTTTTATCTACAAGGGCCTTAAGACTTGTACCCACTTTGCCAAGTCCCTGGACATTACTGGTTAACCCGAAAAGTCATAACTTTCAATGTTAACGCTTTAACCCCTCGCATACGAATTTGATCATAACTTTCTTATACGATAACGAAACTTTATGAAATTTTTATCGTGCATTCTAGTGAGCATAATTAATCGTTACAAAGCTTCGGGTTTGTCAAAAGGTCACTCAGAGGTATAACTTAAACATGTTGGCACATTTAACCCCAGTACTTTGTAATCTCTCACTTTTAGCTTCGCATGATCCATGATTTATTCGTTTGATGCTATAAACATCATGTAGGGTTAATGTACAATATATTTATTCACTATTGAGATTTAGGACTCGTATATTCACATACTTTCCATGATCGTCAACTTTAATCCTTCTATAACATTCTTTCACACGTTTAATCATATGACACGTGTCAACACATTATAGGACGTGAATTTTCGAGGTGTTACATACACTAAACACGAGTCGGAGCCAAGTGATTCATCTTGTCTATCTGTTTTTCTTTTATTTTTATTTTTCAGCATTTTAGTTAGTTTTTATTTTCTTAGTTTAAAAACCTTTTTCTAAACTTTTGATTTGATTAGACGTTGAGGATAAACCAGTACTAAAAGCTCTTGTGTCCTTGGACGACCTCGGTATCTTGCCAACACTATACTACGCTCACGATGGGTGCACTTGCCCATATGTGTGTTTAGTGTTAGTAAATATCGTGTTTTATAAATTTAAAACTTGACTAAAAGAAGTGTTAAAGGGCTTAAAATATACACCTAATATATATAACACTCAACACCCATCAGTAGTAAGTTTACCATATTCACTGATCATAAGAGTTTAAGATATATTTTCAAACAAAAAGAGTTGAATATGAGACAGAGACATTGGATGGAGATGCTTAGTGATTATGATTGTGATATCCAGTATCATGAAGGAAAAGAAAATGTAGTGGCAGATGCTTTAAGCCGAAAGTATCATGAAAAGCCAAAAAGGGTACGTTCTCTTAAATTAAATCTGCAAGTAGATTTAAATGACCATATAAGAGAAGCACAAGAATCAGTAATCAAGGATGATGCTGAAAAATTAAAAGGTATGCTAAAAGAATTAGAACAAGGAACAGATGGAATTTGGAGATTCCATGAAAAGAGAATGTGGATACCTAAATTAGGAAACCTACGTCATCATATATTAGAAGAAGCCCATAAATCTAAATATACGATGCATCCAGGAAATGATAAGATGTATCAGGAGTTAAGGAAAAATTTCTGGTGGATAGGAATGAAAAAGGACATAGCAGCCTATGTTTCTAAATGTTTAACTTGTTCACAAGTCAAAGCTGAACACCAGAAACCCTCAGGTTTGTTACAACAGTTAGAAATGCCAGTGTGGAAATCGGAATTGATAACAATGGATTTTGTTACTAAATTACCCAAAACAAAGAAAGGCAATGATACAATCTGGGTGATTATAGATAGGCTAACCAAGTCAGCTCATTTTCTACCAATGAAAGAAACTTTCAGTAGGAACAATTAGCCAAATTGTATGTAAATGAAATTGTTTCTTTACATGGAATACCTTTATCAATTGTGTCTGATAGAGATAGTCGTTTTACTTCTCATTTTTGGTCAAATTTCCAAAAGATAATGGGAACCAAGATAAAGCTAAGCACAGCTTATCATCCTCAAACGGACGGACAAAGCGAAAGAACAATTCAGACGATGGAAGACATGCTTAGAGCTTGTGTAATTGATTTCGGAGGTAATTGGGACGATCACTTACCTTTAATAGAATTTTCTTATAATAATAGTTATCACACAAGTATCAATGTTGCACCATTCGAAGCACTTTATGGACGAAAGTGCCGAACCCCAGTTTGTTGGGCAGAAATTGGGGAAAAGCAACTATCTGGACCTGAGATAGTACAAGAAACAACTGACAAGATTATTCAAGTCAAGGAGCAACTGAAAGCAGCACGTGATCGACAGAAGAGCTATGCTGATAATCGACGCAAACCCTTGGAATTTCAAGTAGGGGACAAAGTATTATTGAAGGTCTCTCCTTGGAGAGGAGTAGTAAGATTCATAAAAAGGGGAAAGCTAAGTCCCAGGTATGTTGGACCTTTTGAGATTATTAGAAGAATAGGACATGTAGCCTATCAGCTACAACTGCCAGAAGAAATGGCAGGAATACATGATGTATTTCATGTATCTAATCTCAAAAAGTGTTTAGCTGACGAATCATTGATAGTACCTCTTAAGGATATAGAGGTAAATGAACAACTCAAGTTTGTAGAAAAGCCTCTACAGATTGAAGACAGGAAAGTCAAGAACCTCAAGCATAAGAGACTAGTTCTGGTCAAAGTGAAGTGGGACTCCAAAAGAGGACCTGAGTACACATGGGAGCTTGAATCTGAAATGCAAAAGAAATATCCGCACTTGTTCCAGTAGATCTCGAGGACGAGCTCTAAAACAAGGTGGGGAGAATGTAACAACCCTCAATAAAATCAACATTTTTGAATATTTCCGACACCCCATTATATTTTTAATTGTCTCAATATGTCCCAAAATACACCCCGTATGTGAAAACCGAGCCCGAAATACAATATAGCATTAAAAATAAAAGATAAAATCTGATTTTGAAGCTAAGGCGGGCCACGTAGACCCACCCCAACACTCACGCGGGCGGTATGAAGGTTAGAATCTGATTCCGTCTGATTTCTTAAGTTCAGGCGGGCCGCGTGAAGCCCATCTCAATCTTACGCGGGCCGCGTGAGATCAACAACGCAGAGACACCAGAGGCCGACACGTGTCGACATCGTGGCAAGTCTAGGCGAGACCCGGATCACCTAAACCCTACCCGGGCTACGACGCGGGCCGTGTAAGCCCCGCTTATCTTTTACGCGGGCCGCGAGAGAGTCCAGTTCAGCAACTATATAAGCAGGCCATCGGGTTTCAATTGGAATTCGTTCACAAACGTTTCTGTATCTCAAATTCTGAAATATTAGGCATAGAAAGCTGGTATTATACCCCCTAATTAGCAAGGTTCTGCTCCGTTGTAAGTATTATAACCCTAGTTTCATAATAGATACGCTGCCCGGTTGATTTAGGGTTCCGTAACAACTGTCGTGGTGCTGCCAGACGTAGTTGTTGGAATACCATCTCGGGAAGGGTATCATTAATATTTTCAAAAGGGTTATGATACTAACCAATGTACATTTGTATAAATTATAGATTATATCCAGGAAACCCTTACGCGAAGTCTAAGATAGCAATGTGAGTTTATCCAATTTTTGTTAACCTTTTTGTAATATTTTGAGTTAAATGCTTGGTTGGTCCCTGTGGTTTGCAAAAATTGCAGACTTGGTCCCAATGGTTTACTAATTACACGCGTGGTCCCTGTGGTTTTCAAAAATGCACTCGGTTGGTCCCTTAAATGTTTTACAATGTGATTAAGCGGTGATTGAGTCTTTGTAGTTCTTAAATTACTGCCGGTATGTTGGGGTTTTGTATACAAAATTTACTACTGCGAGTAGTAAGTCGGGATGACAGTACGTTACCATTGGACAATGAGTTAGCCAATGTGTAATATGACCCACAAGTCAGGATTGACAGTACTGAATGAGTAATTGTGTAGAAATAAACAATGTGATCGCTCTCAATACTGTTTTAATTGATAAAATATTTCTTGATTAAACTGGGATTCACTCACCAGTATTTCCCACTGACAAATGTTTTTAAAACGCGTTTCAGGTAACACAATGTGACAGCCAATTAGTAAAAAGCCAGCTGGAGAGCACTGAAGGCTTGGGAAAAATGTGGCTATAAAAGTTACCTAAAAGACGATGTTTTAAATTCAATAAAATAAGATTTATTCCTATAAAAGTATTGTAATAAGAAACTTGGGTTTTACCCACGTGATTATTAATATCAAATATGGTGGTTTTACTCTGATAAACATTTCCTAACTACGGTCCTGATGTAATTTCCGCTGCCAAATTAACCAACTGATAGCACCGAAAATCTGAGTTCGCGTCCGCCCGTTCCCGGGACAGATAAGGGATCGGGGGTTGCGACAAATACCTTAGCAAAAATATCATTAACTAAAAACGTACCAGCTATCACGTCTGGAATCATCTTGGCTTCATCTGCAGTTAGAATAAATGCTCTAGCATTTTTAGTGTTCCTGTTGTTCACAGCTGGAGCCAATTTCGGACAATTCGGCTTGATATGGCATTTTTCTCCACAGTTGTAACATAGTCCATTACTAGGTTTTCTCCTGCAATCTTCTTCCTTGTGTCCGGGCATCTTGCAGAAATTGCAAAGAGTGGAGCATTTTCCCGAATGCTTTTTCTTGCAGACCTTGCAGAAAGGTGCAGAGGTAGAACCTATATTCCTACGGTTATAATTCCCAGAACGGAATTCTTGGGTAAGCCTTTGGGTTAGGTTTCTCCTCTGGTCTTCTTCTCTAGTACGGATTAATTCATCTGTCAAGGTGTTTGCTAGTTCTACAGCTTCTTCTATAGTTTGAGGTCTAGCTGTCTTGACTACATGTCTAATTTCTCCGATTAATCCCCAGATGTAACGGGAGATTAATACCGGTTCTGGTGATACAAGGGTTGGTACTATTCTAGCATATTCAAAGAATAACTTTGTGTACCCCTTACTATCCACTCCATTCATTCTAAGGTTCAGAAACTTATTAGCTATCTGTTCCTTTTCATTGGGAGGGCAGAATTTCCTTTCTACCATGTTCTTAAATTCTTCCCATTCCATATTATAAACCCTATCACTTCCTCTAGACTGAAGGATAGTATTCCACCATTCTAAGGCTGAATTCTTAAACAGATTAGAAGCAAACATTATCTTGTCTTCTTCCGCACATTTACTTATTTTCAGAACAGCCTCAGTCTTTTCTATCCAGCGCAAAGCTGCAATAGGTTCTTCATTGCCCGAGAATTCTATCGGTTTACAGGACCAGAATTCTTTGTAAGAACAACCATAAGGCATGGTTCTTCTTCTCTTGGGAATGGGCACCTGAAGTACGGGTCCATTGTTCACGTTGTGTTCTGGTTCAATTGGTCGCTTACTGCTATGTTTAGTTTTATTATTCGCTTCCTGAACCGTTTGAATAATAAATGGCATTGCATCTATAATTCCTTGTGCCACTATGTGTTGAACGGCACTATTATCCGCTTGGTTTCCATTGTTATTGATGCTTGGATTCTCATTAACCAAGTTAATGTTACTCTGGTTATCGTTATTCAGATTATCTTGATTTCCCTTGTTGGCCATCTGAATTTTAAACATTTACCACATATTAATATCACAAAATAATATTTTAATATAGCCAATCACATGATACGCATTTTGGTCAAAAGCGTCGATCATTGCGACTTTACTCTATTCATCTATTATGCATCTATTACACACCAGTACTGAAATAAAAATTACAATACCGACTGAATTGAAATTACACTAATAATAGTAGGCATCCGTACACGCATATTTTATTTTATTATTATTTTATTATTTCATTATTATTATTACTATTACCGTTTCCACCATCACATTCATGGATATGGATTCATCCATGGATATGGATTCATCCAGAAATCCATATTGCGCTCGTCATACTTCCAGACGAGTCGTTCTCCCACCTGTCTCATTTGTTCACTACTTTCTAGAATTTCCTCACCAAAAGTCCTAAGTTCTTGTACGTTTTCTGCACTCATTGGGGGTGCAGGTTCTAGGACTGGGTTCGGAATCTGAGGTGCGGGTTCCTGATATGGGGGTGTAGGTGCCTGAAATCGGTAAGGATCTTCTAAGATCTCCCTAATGTATTCATCATGGTAATAGGGATCTAAAGGGTCCATACCTGGGTAGGCTCCTATGTTTGGCATAGGCATGTCTTCATGTATCGGATAACGTTGCACATAGTCCCTATTGTCATCCCACCAGGGGTCGTAATTTGGGTCTAGGGGATTTGGTGCTGGTTTCCTAGGTATTTCTTCTGGATTGAAGTCATGCATCTCTACTTGGTTTTCAGGGTTTTCTATCTCCATGGGTTCGTCAGGGATTGGCAGTTGTGGTTGGGGTGCTATCATTTGTTCCAGATTTGGGTCAGCTGCAGTGGTTGCTAGGATATGGATGTTGGCTATACCCCTATTTATCATATCCTGGGCATAGGCATCTGTCTCTCTCTTGGCTGCTGCTAGTGCTCTCTGGTCTTGCAACCTTTTCATACGTTTTCTACGCTCGTGTGCCCCTCTACTGAACCATCCCCTCTTTTTATGAGGAAACGACTCCTTGGACTGAGCCTTAAATACAAAGATTCCATCTTCCGTATCAGCAGAGTACCCTGAGAGGGCAGGCTGAGAAGAGGAGGTGCCTTCGCTTCTAGGCGAACCAGACAATTGACGATACGCGTCAGATGGTCCTTGGTCGCTCATACTGTAAACTAACAAATAGTCAAATAACACATAACAATAAATACAGTTATGCACGTATTTCCATCATTTATTTCCTAACACTTTGACTTTTGATGTCAGCAGAACACTTCTATGGCTGAATCAGTGGCTTAGCTCTGATACCACCTCCTGTCGCTGCCCCCGATCCCTGATCCCCAGGAACGGGCGGCCGCGAGCCAGTTTCGGTGGTATCGCATGATTTGCAGCGGAAATTTTCATCAGGACCGTAGTTAAGAAATATTTGATCAGAGTAAAATACCACATTTTCATAATATTAAATAAATGGGATAAAACCCAAGTTCATAGTACACACGTTTTCATAGAAATAAATCATATTTTATTTAATAAAAACATCTATTTTATTTTAGGTAACTTTATTGCCACTTTCCAAGCCTTCAGTGCTGTCCAGCTGGCTTCTATTTGGCTTTCACATTTTTTTACCTAAAACGTGTTTTAAAAACATTTGTCAGTGGGAAATACTGGTGAGTGAATCCCAGTTTAGTCAAGTTTAAATAAAACTCAGTTCACAGTGTACAGTATTGAGGGCGATCCCGCAATTACATTTGTTTCCAAGTTATAACAATTAACATCCATGGTACTGTCAACCAGACTTGTGGTCATGTTACTACTCACAATGTAGTAACAAATTTTGTATACAAAACCCCAACATACTCATGATAATTGTATTCTTACAAATACTCAATAACTGTCATTCGCATGGAAAAATATTTAAGGTTTTGTATAAACAGTTCACAAAATAGATTTACAAAAAGTGGATCAACTCACATTGCTGTCTTAGATTTTCTGTAAAGGTTTCCTGGTGACAATCTAAAATTTACACAAATACACACGCGTTAGTATAATAACCCATTTTAACATGAGCAATACCCTCTCCGAGACGGCATTCCAATGACTACGTCGGGCAAAACCACGACAGCCATTACGGAACCCTTGATCAATCGGGCAGCGTATCTAATACGTATCCAGGGGTTATAATACTTACAACGGAGCAGAACTTCGCTATTTAGGGGGGTATAATACCCGCTTATAAAGCCTATTATTCAGAATTTGAGATTTAGAAACGAATTTTGAACGATTTCTGGTTGAACCCGATGGCTCCTTTATATAGTTGTTGAATCTCGTTCCCTCGCGGCCCGCGTAAAACAAAGACAAGGGTTACGCGGCCCGCGTCAACCCTGGTCAAATGTGTAGCTAGTCCGAGTCAGCAAGTAGGGTCAACACGCGTCGGCCACGTGGCCACACCGGGCTGCGCCACCTTTTGTGTTGGACCATTGTACGACCTCTAAACTGTCAGTCAAGGACGTTCATCTTCATGTGTAAAGGCAGAATCAATGCACATAAAGTCATAACAGCTCTAATCCTTTTAATCTTTCTTTTCTGATTGATATTTGTGCTTTTACAAGATTTTCTGATACAAATCCGGCAGCACTTCGTGTCTCATACAATGACCAAGTTACTTGACAAATGAACCACACAACCTATTTATAACCTTAAGATTTCGCTTGAGTCAGTTCAAGCTAAATCATGATTTCGCTTGAACCAGTTCAAGCTAAATCATGATTTCCCTTGAACCATTTCAAGGTAAATCTGATTTCCCTTGAACCATTTCAAGCTAAATCTTGATTTAGCTTGAATTACACAAGAACACTTTCAAGTGAAATCTTCAAGATAAACAAGTAAAACCCTAATGTGTGTTCATTCAAACTATCTAGACACAAGACTTGATTAAGACGTAATCAGCAGACATTTCGTGCACCAACAGACTCCCCCTTGGATGTTGATGAAGTCTTTGGCTTCAAGTCTTTGTCTTTAACAATCTTCAAACATTGTAAAAACTCTCATCAATCTTTATCTTCAAGCTTTAAACTTTAAACTTCAATCTTCCCTTTGACCGTTGATCCAGACTCCCTCTTTCACAGACTCCCCCTCTCGATATGCTAGAATCTGAGATATCTGGTTCAAGCTTTGTCAATTAGATTCCGTTGGGAATAATGAAGTCCAAACCTGTTTCTCAACAAACAAACATTACAATTCTATCTTTTCAACAATAAATCACAAAAACAATCAGTTTTAGAAATCCACTCAAGTATTCAGGTCCAAGTTAATGACCCTGATCACTTGATTAATCTACCAAGTCCAAATTAATGACCTTGGTTGATCTTTTGACGAATCAATACTGATTTTAAAAACATTTTTCAAACAATTTACACATTTCTGAAAATAACAAGTATCAAATTAATGAACTTGTTTTTGACTTTTCAAACAATTCAAACTTCCTCAAAGATAAGCTCTCCTCATTCTTCAGTCCAGAATCTCCTGCATCTGCTTCAAACAACTGAGAATCCAACAATCAACTCTCCACTTTGGTTTGTCAGAAAATAAAGCAGAAATAAAATCTTTTTGGATTTTATCAAAGTGATCTAAACTAAGAAATGAAATACAGAAAACTTAAATTGCAGAAAGTAAACAAAGTAAACTATTTACAAACATATTTTGGTGAGCGTGTCAGGGAATCATATCAGCTTTTCAGACAAATCACAAGTACCGTTAAGCTACATTTCATACCCAGATTTAAACAATTCACCTCGATTGTCGATATACTGATCCATCTTAAATTCTCACACAAATTTCAATTTACTCAGGATATGATTTAGATGTTTTAAGAACTAGCTCATTCATGTGTCCCACCTCTTGAATATACTCCCGTATCCAGAATCTCAATAATCAGTCTTACAGGTGAGAATACTACAATGATATCTGTATATAAATTAGGTATGCGAGGGCCGAGGGATCTCAGGTCGATACTTCCGTATACGCAGAGAGATATCAGCTTCGACTTTTCGGTGTGTCCCCTTTAGAGGATCTTTTTGCTTACAACAGCAGCATTTATCAATTTTATTGTTTCAGCATGCTGAGGGTTTAATGCTGTGTTTCAAGCATTGCAGCAAGTATTAGCCAGGGACTAGGTCAGAACCACCGTTCAGCAGAAGTCCCGGAATAATACCCCAGACATCATTGAGTATAAAGACCTAGTATATCAGATTAAGAGACCTTTCAAACGAGATTTCAGGGGTTACCTATATATCCAAGTAGTGTTCCCCACGAATTCACAAGTTTGAATTTTAGGTTTATATCCCGAATAAATCTACTAAATGTGCGAAAACCTATCGACACATCATCAGTAAGATTGTTTAACTCTTTTAAACTTTACAAATCTTTAGCATACTGTAATCGTCTAGCTGATGTACTATCATTTTCCCTATAAACACAAGCTCTTTTTCAGATTTTATCATGTTTTTGTATTTTTGCATTTTTTACTGTTTTTGTATTTTCTGAAAATAAACTATGTACAAACATCTACTCCCCCTAAATACCAAAACAAGTAAAAATTTGACAAACCATTGCAGATTGTTTCTCGTCTTCATCCGAAACAGTACATTCATCAACGCCCACAATTCCATCCGACACTGAAAGAAGCTTCATACCATTCAGTTTTAACAAGTATTTAAACCGATTTTTATCAAAAGCTTTGGTATGTAAATCAGCTTTCTGTTCGTCAGTGTGGATTTTCTCAATTCGTATCAACTTTTTCTCAAAGCAATCACGAATAAAGTGATGACGAATTTCTATGTGTTTAGTTTTAGCGTGATGTACTGGATTTTTTGTTATATTTATTGCGGCCTCATTATCAACAAAAAGAGGTGTGTTAAGAAACTGCAAACTGTAGTCGCGCATCTGTTGCTGTATCCACAAGATCTGAGAGCAGCAACTGCTAGCAGAAACATACTCCGCTTCACATGTAGATAACGCCACAGACGTTTGTTTCTTACACTGCCAGGTAACCAATCTAGGACCAAAAAACTGGCATCCTGCAGTTGTTGATTTGGAATTGACTTTGCAGCATCCGAAATCCGAATCGGAATACCCTTCGAGTGTAAAATCGCCTTTCCTAGGATACCACAACCCCAATGAAGGAGTTCCTTTCAGGTAGCGCAATATCCTCTTCACAATGATCATATGCGATGCTCTCGGGTTAGACTGAAATCTTGCTGCGAGGCACGTTGGGTACATGATATCAGGACGTGAAGCAGTTAGGTACTTTAAAGAACCTATCATGGATCGATAAAAAGTTTCATCAGCCCTGTCTCCGGTGAGATCTGGGTGAATCCCATGATTTGTTGCAAGTGGGGTAGCAGCTGGAGTAGAACCTGACATCCCGAATTTCTCCAAGATATCATGAACGTACTTCGATTGATGAATGAAAATTCCCTCAGGAAGTTGTTCAACTTGTAAACCCAGAAAGAATTTCATCTCCCCCATTGATGACATTTCGAACTTTTGCTTCATCACTGATTCAAAATCTTTGCATAGATTTTCATTTGTCGACCCAAAGATTATATCGTCCACATAAATCTGAACTATCAGAAGATGACCATCGACTTCTTTAGTGAAGAGAGTGGCATCCACTTTTCCACGAATGAACTTGTTGGCTAGTAGGTGTTGAGACAAAGTCTCGTACCAGGCTCTCGGGGCCTGGTGTAAACCATACAACGCTTTGTCCAATAAGTAGACCTTGTTTTTGTGGATTGGATCGGTGAAGCCCGGTGGCTGACCGACATAAACCTCCTCTTTAACCTTCCCATAAAGAAACGCCGATTTAACATCCAACTGATAAACTTTGAAGTTCTTCCAAGACGCAAATGCTAGGAAAATTCTAATTGCCTCTAGTCGTGCTACAGGAGCATAAACTTCGGTAAAATCAATTCCCTCCTGTTGACTAAATCCCTGAACAACGATTCGAGCTTTGTTCCTTACAACAACTCATCTATCGTCCCTCTTACATTTGAACACCCACTTGGTGTTAATCTTTCTCTGACCATCCGGCAAATCAACTAACTTCCACACTCCCAATTTCTCGAATTGACTAAGTTCCTCCTGCATAGCATTGACCCAAGAGTCTTCAGTAAGCGCCTCTTTGTAAGTTCTTGGCTCAACCTGCGAGATAAAACAACTTAATGAGAATTCAGTTTGCAAAGGAGCAACTTTTGTATAAAAACATGTAAGCCCTTTATCAATCTGATTTCGAGTGCGAACGCCTGTCTGCAATTCTCCTATGATCAACTCCTCTGGATGATATGAAAAAGTTCGCGGCATCACTTCACTTGGAACATCTACATTTCCCTCCAGATTAGTAACATTCTGCTCTGTATCTTGTTCACCAACTTGGTTTGTTTGACTTGAAATCTGAATTTGCTCCCCCTCAGAATCTGAATCACCATGATCAAATACTGGCATGTTTTCAGCTTCTAGATTATCATTCTGAACCGACTGATTATCCTGAGCAACTTCATTTTGTTGGACATCATCATGTTCACCAGCATTACTCGGACCTGCTTCATCGTCATTTGAAGTTTCCCGTGATCTCCTCGAATACTCAGCTGGGAACCTTAACTGCGACTCATATTCACGCAAAATATCCAACTCATCAAAGAAATCTTCATCATCCTCTGATTCTTCTCTCATGTCAAACGAATCCCAAAGTTTGTCATAATGATAACGCCATGAATCACCAGGATTCTGCAGCGGCATAGTATAACCTTGACATTCAACATTTGCAGCTTCAATAATCCGCTTCTCACTTGGAACGAAGACACGTCGCAACGGATTTGCATAACCAACAAATATTCCCTCAATGCACTTCGGACCAAACTTTCCAAAAGGCTCTATAACCGTACAGGGTGACCCGAACGGTTCTAGGTACTTCAAATTCGGTTTGCGGTTATTGATTAGCTCAAAGCATGTTTTGTTGAACTTCTTGACAGTGAGAACCCTGTTGAGCGTATAGCATGCGGCGGAAACAGCTTCAGCCCAAAAATTTATCGGTAACTTTGAATCTGCGAGCATAGTTCTAGCCGTCTCGATTAGTATCCGGTTTTTACGTTCTGCGACTCCATTCTGCTGCGGAGTGTACGGAGCACTAAACTCATGAAAAATACCTCTTTCATCACAAAATTCTTCCAACTTGCTGTTCTTAAATTCAGTACCATTATCACTTCTAATTCTCTTGATACGCCTTTGGTACAAATTCTCAATCTTCCTGAACAGCCCCATCAAACTGTCAAATGTTTCATCTTTCGTCTTCAAGAAAGAAACCCACGAAAATCTGGAATAATCATCAGTAACGACCAAACAATAGTAATCTCCAGTAATACTTTTGACATTCACCGGACCAAACAAATCCATGTGAAGTCTTTCCAGAGGTCTCGAAACTGAATTGACTTGTTTTGTAGGGTGTGACTTTTTCTTCTGCTTGCCTTTGACACAGCTAATGCACTCCCCTTCCAGATGAAAACCTTTGATATTAACTCCCAATACCAAATCATTGTGCACCAAGTGATTCATCTTCCTAAGATGTACATGCCCCATCTTTCGGTGCCACAATCTTGATTCTTTCTCAGTTGCTCTAGACACAAAACAATGTGCTTGACCAGTAGTTGTAGTTGCTACAGACATATCTAACACATATAAATCATTCACTCTAGGTGCCCTCATGATAATCCATTCTTCAGGGATAACAAAACCAGGTTTCAAAATCAAACATTCTTTATCAGTGAAGTGAGTAGTATACTGATTGTCACAAATCTGCGAGATACTAAGCAGATTGTTCTCCAGCTCAGTGATGTAGTTAACTCTCTCAAACGTCACAATCCCATTAGATAACGTTCCTTCACCTACAATTCGACCACCTTCATGACCTGCAAATCCCACATAACCACCATTGATATTCTTCACATCA
This sequence comes from Helianthus tuberosus, assembly GCA_030545235.1. Taxonomy (NCBI): domain Eukaryota; kingdom Viridiplantae; phylum Streptophyta; class Magnoliopsida; order Asterales; family Asteraceae; genus Helianthus; species Helianthus tuberosus. Next base: position 14,982,839 of record CM060440.1, read on the forward strand.
TACAGTAATGCAGTTTTTCCTGTCATATGTCGAGATGCGCCACTATCCATGATCCATCTTGAAATGGCTCTTGGAAGATCCTGCACATAACAAACTTCAAATTAACCAACTTTAATAAAGATGCCGATTCATGCTTCGCGATCTAGGAAGCTCCGGCAATTCAAACTGCTTATTCGAACATGGTGTCCACCCAGGCCTCATCAGCCTTAGGTGTAACCTTGACTCTCGCAATTTGAATTTTGAAATTTTCAGCCTTCAAAGGTGGAAAATTAGCATCATAATCAACCGAAATTGATTCTTCAGCCTTTTTCACTTCAGAAGTTGAAATTTTCATTTCAGTTTTTGGTTTCCAAACTTGTTGAGATAATGCAACCTGTTTATAAAACTTGTCGTTTTTAGTTACCACTTTCTTTACAGGTTCATTTTTCATTTTGATGTTGTTATTTTTCACACTCTTTTTCTCAACAACGATTGGTGCTTTACCCTTCACATCAACTTTCTTCTGTTGAATCTTCACATTTTCAATCTTAGGCTTGGAGTTGGTGCAATTTCTTGCAATGTGACCAACTTTGTTACATCTAAAACATGTACGAGTATCAACAACTCGACTTGTGCCTTCAGACTGATAATGTGAAGCTCTTTTCTCAAAGAACTCTTTATTTGATTTTGAAAAAATTTCATTTTCCTCATCAGCAAGTGAACTTGAACTGTTCACAAACACTTTCTTTTCAGCAAACCTCTTGTTTTGAAAACTCTTCTTCTGATAACTATTACCACCCCAATAACCACCAGACCAACTGTTTCGATTGTTATTATAAAAACGTGGTGGAACAACAGGCTTTTTGTAATAAGCTTTATCTTTCTCAAAATTCATTTGCCTTTTTGTTTGACACAAACTGTTCACTTCTGACAACTCAACTTCAACTAACTTGAAAACATTTGTCAACTTTTTCTTATTAACATTCTCAATGGGAAACTCAGAATCCGAATACAACTTATTAGATCCAGCCATCTTGTACATCACAAGACCCGGTTCATCACTTAAGTTGTTTTTGGATTTTGATTTCTGAATGTATTTGTCCAAGAAACATTCATCATCTTCAACTGAATCAGATAATAAAACACTTTCAGCTGTGCTCTTAACAATCTCTGTCTCAACACTATCATCTGATGATGTAGAAAAAGTAACATCAATGTTCTCCGGAAGTTTAACTTCTTTTTCTTCCTCAATTTCAACCAACCCAGATTGCTTTTTCGTGTAGTTATCAAGAACAGGTGGTGGAACTTGATGAAACCCCACCCCAGTTCCATCACAATACACATCTTCGCCCGCTTTGTCTTTCCCGATGGGTTTGGGAATAATATGTTGCAAAACAAAGCTTGCGGAGCTGTAACTGTTAAGCTTCAACTGGATTCGCTCGTTTTCGATTACAGCCTTTTGAACTTTAAGTTTCAATTTAGCGATTTCATCCAGTTGTTGATTGATTGATTCTTCTTTGACTCTAAGCACTGCTCTTAGATGTTCATTTTCTTTGAAAGTTTTACCATTTCGATCATCACAATCTTTCAATGTGCTTTTGAGTTTTTCAAATTTTTCAGAAATCTGACGGTTTTCAAGAATCAACTTTGCATTTTCTTGTTTAATTTTTTCATGATCAATTTTATCATTTTCAATTTGTTTAGTTAATTCTCTTATCCATTCAGTTGAAGCTTTAACTGTTTTGTCACGATCAAGAATCTGATTCTCAACGCTTCTGACCTTAGCTGTCAGATCATCAACTTTCTTCCCGTTGAGATACGTGACTGTGCTACAAAATTTGCACTCTTTGTTGCAATTTTTGCAATCAGCATTTCCATCGATTTTCTTACCTGACACATTCGTTGACACATCCGAACTGACCTGGCTTTTTGACTCAGACACGGAGTTAGAGTCTACCTCAAGTGCCTTAGCAGCTAGCACTTTGTCAGCCATTCTTCCAAGATTTTCAGCAGTCAACTCATGCGTTGTGTCAATAACTCCAGTATCAATCTTCTTTGCTTTCTCGATCTCTTCTTTCTCTTTTCTCTCTTTCTCTTTCTCTTCTTCAATCATTTTCGAAGTTGGAGTTCCCCACCATTTGTGTTGCCAGTACTCATCATCTTCTTTGTATTGCTGGATTATGGCTTCAATATCAAGTGTACTATCATCAATTGCAATATTTCCATACTCATCAAGATAGCACTCTCTATCTGGATCCCATCTATTAGCTCTCCTTGCTTCCAGATAGATACCAGATATTCTAATGATTTTGTTTTCAGCTATCATTTTTCTGTATCTATACTTTTGCTCTTCAGTTCGATCGTCTTTCCACGGAATAGGATCGTCATTTCTAGCCATGAAGGCGTAACCAACCGCATCTTCTTCCGGTAGAACCTCTTGACTCCAGTCATAACCCTCATCATCGTAAATCACCGCAAGAGCTCTAGATTTCTCTCTGCTGTCTTCAACCTGCTTCAATCTAGGCGGCTCGGATTTATTCTGATGATAAATCGCCTTCTTGTAGTAATCATCTCTGAAAGGGTTCTCCGACTCATCAGCATAAGCGTTTCGGCATTCTCGTTTGAAGTGACCCTTCTGCTTACACTTGAAACAAGTCACCTTCGATTTATCAAACCCCAGCTTGGTAGAAGCACCACCAATTGTCTTTCTTCCGGTAATTTCCATGAATCTTTGTGCTCGACGAACAGCACTTGCCATAGCCCAACGAATATCGATCAGTTCCATTTCCTCCGGATCAATCTGATCGTAATCTTCTTTCGTCAGATTTGTATTGCCAATCTTCCCAGCTACCAATCCTTCATACGATTCCAACACCGATGCTAGAAAGATCATCTGCTGCTTGGCTGATTCCTCATCAAAGTTCTGAGCATTCTTCAAGTCTATTGCGATGTTGCATTGAAAATGATTCTTTGCATCTTGATGATTTCCAGAAGATGAAGATCCACTGTGATAACCACTGTGACTTCCACTACTTTGACCACTTTGACTTTCTTTACCAGCTGTCGACACATTTTCAGCAGAAAAAGCAGTTTTTGGAGAAGTTGCTTTTGGCATCATGCTCTTTGGATAATACAAATCCAAATTCTGCTGGTAAGATGAGTGATTGACTTTGTATGTCTTCTTCAACTCCAACTCGTGACTCTCGAGTTTTTCAATCAGCAAATCTAATGTCAACTTTTCTGGTTCTTTGATAGTATTCTTCAGCATCAGCGCATAATATCTCCAATCCATCTCGTCAGGTAACGAATCGAACAATTTGTCGATAAGATCTTCTTCAGGAATGTTGATATCATGTCTTACTAATTCCAGCTTCAGATGACCGAACCTTTCTATCATTTTACACACTGACTCATTCTTAAGACAACCAAACAGATCAAACTCTTTCCTAAGAAGTTTCTTTTTGTTTTTTATGATTTCAGTACTACCTAAACATTTCTTTTCTAACTTTTCCCAAAGATCTTTTGCATTTGAATAATCGATCAATGAGATTATGTCTTCCCGGACTGACTGAAATAACAATGCCACACACTTTTGTTCGGCTACAAATGATTCAATCTCCTCGGCTGCTCTTAAAGTTTCACCATGTTTCTTTCCATTGGCATAACCGTTTTTCAGACTTTTCCAGCTAGGAAATGCGAATGCCATCAACCAATCTTCAAATTTTCTGGACCACCGACTATACTCCTCAATAGCCATTAGCTTTGGAGGTTTATTGAATGTTCCAAAAGCACTTTCCGATTCCCAAGCTTCCTTTTTCTTCTCCTTTGGCGGGTTATCATTCACATTGTTTGACGAAGTATCAGTGTTTCCGAAATCTCCAGCGAACGCGTACATATCGCTAAACGGGTTCATGAAAATATCATCCATCTTGAATGTACCTGAAAAATCAGTCAAACACTTAGAAATTTTTTAGGTTTTGAAAAATCAGCAAGTTCAAGCGAAATTCTTTGAAATGAAATGACTTCAAGCGAAATCAGCACTAAAATACTGTTCAAGCGAAATCTGATCCAAGCACTTTTCAAGCGAAAACTACTATTTCGCTTCAACTGACCAGAAACTTCAAGCGAAATCCCACAAGATCAGATTTAACAGATTCAAGCGAAACCCAGATGATCTATTTCGCTTCAGATGATTCAAGCGAAACCAGATGATCTATTTCGCTTCAGATGATTCAAGCGAAAACCACAAGATCAGTTTCGCTTCAACTGATCTCAAGCGAAATCCGAAATAACAAGTTCACTATTCAAGCGAAATCCTTAACAACTCAATTTCGCTTGAACTACTCAAGCGAAATAGTCCAATTATCAATTGAAATTTATCTGATTTTGAAGCGAAATCTATCTAAACCTACGAACTCTTTCAAGCGAAAACCTGTTTTAGGTCATTTTTAACATGTTTTAGTCTGAATTTTAGTCCGAATCTTTGTAGGCTTTGTTAAAACTACGTTTTACACAAGATACTCGAAAATCAGACCATTTCGACCGTTGGAACTTGTTCAGATCTGAAAAATATAAAAAGAAATGAGTAGAAAGAAGAGAATCCGCTGGTATGGTATGAACTCCTCGTCCTGAGCTCTGATACCACTTGTTGGACCGTTGTACGACCTCTAAACTGTCAGTCAAGGACGTTCATCTTCATGTGTAAAGGCGGAATCAATGCACATAAAGTCATAACAGCTCTAATCCTTTTAATCTTTCTTTTCTGATTGATATTTGTGCTTTTACAAGATTTTCTGATACAAATCCGGCAGCACTTCGTGTCTCATACAATGACCAAGTTACTTGACAAATGAACCACACAACCTATTTATAACCTTAAGATTTCGCTTGAGTCAGTTCAAGCTAAATCATGATTTCGCTTGAACCAGTTCAAGCTAAATCATGATTTCCCTTGAACCATTTCAAGGTAAATCTGATTTCCCTTGAACCATTTCAAGCTAAATCTTGATTTAGCTTGAATTACACAAGAACACTTTCAAGTGAAATCTTCAAGATAAACAAGTAAAACCCTAATGTGTGTTCATTCAAACTATCTAGACACAAGACTTGATTAAGACGTAATCAGCAGACATTTCGTGCACCAACATTTTGAGACTCTCGCGGCCCGTGTGAACTTAACGAGGGTCTTACGCGGCCCGCTTGAACTTAAGAAAATCAACCAAATCAGGTCTTAACCTTCATACCGCCCGCGTAAGGATTGGGGTGGGTCTACGCGGCCCGCCTCAACTTAACTTTTCAGTTTTTAATTATTTTTAATACTATTTAATGTATTTGAGGCCCGTTTTCGTGTATGGGGTGTTTTTAGGGACATAATGGGAAATTTTAAAATATTTTGGGGTGTCGGAAAATATTATGAGGGTGTCGGTTTCTTTGAGGGTTGTTACACAATTGTTGGCCCAGACGGTTCAAACAATCGTATCAACAAACACGAACACGAGATATTGGGGAGACAAACCCGCGACTCTTTCTTATTCAATCAAACGAACATACGAACTTACAAGGAAAATGGACAAATAAAAACATTAACCTAGACCCCTATTTATAGTTAAACTAAACTTGCTCTCCAATGTATTAAACCTTTCCTAAACTAATTACTAAACTTTCTCTCCAAGACTTACCTAAAATAAACCAAACTTTAATAAAACATATTAAATAAACCTTTAACTTTACTAATTATTCAAGATTAACCTTCACGTACCACACCTTGCCGCATTAACAATTCTCGGTATAATGTCATAACTCGAACTGCGTGTTCCAGAACCACAACTTTCGCTAGACACAGATTCCGATTCTGTTTCTGTTTCTTTTTTTGTTTCAGTTTCAAGAGGATGGAATCCAACACTCCTTTATCAACATAACCTTCAACCAGGCCAACATAACCGTTATAGCTACTCTCTTCAGTTGGATTTTCCCCCTCATTAGTTAATTTCAGGAAAATGTAACAAGCTTTCAGAGATCTATATCCGCAACTCTAAATCTTCCAACTTTAACCATTAATCATATCTCCAATTGGTTTGCATCATTTTCGTCCCCCAATAGCGATTACTACGAATAACTATAAATGTTACATTAGTCACCAATATGTCCCACTCTTTCAATGCTTATAAATACACGCACAATTTCGCCTCAACATTCAAAACATGTTAGGCTATGGTCTCCCAGATGTCGTCCCAGTTCACCAAAGCCTAAGACATTCAAGTTCCAAGATTTCCTGAAGTCGAAATTTTTGTCACTAGTGAAAGAACTTTGGAGTAAGAAAGTTGGAGAATTTAGAATATTTGTAGTTGTTACAAAGCTAAGCCTTTATATAAAACACTTTGAAAACTAAAACTTTGATAAGGGGAATTTATTTGCAAAGTCTTAAAGGTTAAGATTGGAACCAGGCATAATTTAAAAAGAATTAGTTGCCAACCTGAGCAATGATGAATTAAGAGAAGATGAGTATGTTTACAAGTTTACAAGGATTCAACTATATATGATGAATTGTTCTTAAAGAGAAACACAAAGGTTAGTCGACTCGACGAAGGAGATAAGAACACAAAATATATTTATAGTGTAATAAAAAAAAGGTGAGTTATTTTTGAAGCACTTCATCATCTTGGTAGATGAGATCAATTATTCAAAATTCGGATGAGTTACTTCCTAACAATATCATAAAGGAATCATGGGAAATGAGATCAATGTTAATAGTATTCAAAATCCTGATGAGTTACTTCTTAACAATATCATAAAGGAAATTGTGGAAAGTATCATTAGGTATGTTTTAAAATAAGAAATCAAAAAAACTTTGAGATGAGATTAGTGATGCCATACAAGACTTCTTCAAAAATGGTAGTCTTAAATGAAATCAATGCCACAATGTTACGAACTAAAACTATTGCAAGGTATGAGACTTGTCTCATATCGATTGTATGGGCAACAAATGTGAGGTTTATAGATCAAATAGGCTCTCTCGTCCATTAGACTAATGATTTGGAATGAGACGTGATGTATGGAGGAACCAGTCGTAACCAACAAGGACGTTGGCCCTTAAGGAGAGTCGAATGATACGGACTCAAACCATCACACATCAGTTGTATAGACAACAAATATGAGGTTTATAGATCAAATAAGCTCTCTCACTCTCACTCACCATCCTAACCTTTTGAGTTGAGTTTCTTTGCTCCTATTTATTGGCCAACCTTGAACTATTCACATGGGTGGCATGCTTGTTTGTTAAGTGTCATTATCTTTTGACATGGGTCCTACGTACTATTTTTGTTATACCTAACTTAACAAGTTTGATAAACATAAACAATGTGTCCAATACCAGATTAGGGCTGTAAACGAGCCGAGTCGAACCGAGCTCGACCCGGCTCGAGCTCGGCTCGAACTCAATTCGAGCTGGCTCGGCTCGAGCTCGAATTTCAAATCGAGCTGAGATTTGAGGCTCGAGCTCGACTCGATTAAAATTCGAGCTAGCTCGGCTCGGCTCGATCTAGCTCGAATTAACAAAAAATCGCAAAATTTACTACTAAAAAACCCTAAAAATGAATATTTTCATAGACTAAGGGCCATAATTGCAATTATATTTAACCAAATGGCTAAATATGCAAGTATAAATACTTAAATCTCTTTGTACATTTTCCTTACCTTCTTTTATAGGGGAGATACTCCCTTAGTGTTTGTCTTTTGAGCGATGTGGGACAAAAATATGAAGGATGTAAACCTTATCGAGCTGGCTCACGGCCAGGCCAAGCTCGAGCTCGACTCACTTACAAACCGAGCCGAGCCGAGCTGGCTCGTTTACAACCGAGCCAATTTCGAGCCGAGCTCTTTTCGAACTTTTTTCGAGCGAGTTTCGAGCGAGCTGCGAGCCACGAGTTTTTTGAACACCCCTATACCAGATACAATAGGCAGGCATACAATTTATAAATGAGATTAAAATTACCCGCAAATCTTCATTGTTAAGGTATGTTTTAGAACGGTCAACTATGACGTTCGAAGTATGTAAATTATAATGATAAACGTTTTTAAAATGCAAACTTAGGGTGTAAATAGTGGTTAAACACTTGAGAGTGGCAAACTAAAAAATCAACCAATCAGAGTGCGCCACGTCAATCAGTGAAAAATGTTTAAACTTTGCTGAAAAGTGTTGGCAATGGTTTAGACACTTGCTGAAGTGGTAAACTTTTTTAAAAAAAAAAGGAAAAGGGTGTGATTGGTTGAGAGATTGCATGGACCCCACCCCACCACACACATACATTCTTCACCGCATCGACAACCCACCACCGATTTGGTAAAGTTTGACCGGTAAACTAGTGTTGGTGGTGGTGTTTACCGAGTGGTAAACTCACTTTGCCGACCTTTGCCGACTCCCACACCGGATACCCTTATGGTATTGGATAGATGTTAAAAAGGTAATTGATCAATATTTTAAAGTTTCTTTTCAGACTTCACCATGCGTAGTGGTAAGGGTGAATAATACCCCACCTTTGGGCGTTTTCCGCCATGTTACAGTCCAGACAGCAAGGAGCATTATTGGGCGTTTTTCTAAAATGGGTGTAGTGGGAATGTGGGTATTATGTTAAAAAGGGGTGTAAAGAATTAAATAAGAAAAACTAACTAAAAAAGGAAATTGGCCAAGAAAAAGAGGGATGCATGTGATTGGCCAACAATTTTTCATTTTGGCGTGATTTAAAACACGCTTCGGAGTTTTTTTTCAAAAATAACGCCCAAAAACGCCCAAGGGGGTGGGGCCTTGGCGTGATCAGGCGTGTTTGGGTTTTTTTTTTTAAACACGCCCACTACGCATGGTCTAAAAGTTATGTTTTAAAACGAGCAACTATGATTTCTTTTATTTTTTAAACGAAAACTTCATTAAAAAGAACACCCACCCACAAAACGGGGCAGCTACAAACAACGAACTACATAAATACAAAATTACACCAGTTGGTCCAAGAAAGGGACCTATATTTCGATCTACTACAAAACCATAAGAATCCAATAGACTTCACTTCACTTATAATCTCTTCCACCCTTACTTGTTTACTTTTGAATTTTATCTTGTTTCTAGCCCGCCAAATGCTCCAACACAACACCCGACCTTTATGATACCTTCGAATGCTTCCTTAGCTCCCCCTTTCAACCCAACCGGGTTATGAAGCTCTAAAAGATCTCTAATCATTGAAGTGTAAATCGGTGCCACCTTACACCAAGTTCCAACGTATTGCCAAACCCGAGTCGCTATGTAACAATAAGAGAATAAATGTCTAACCGTTTCTTAGCCCGAGTTGCAAAGAGGACAAACCTCATCCTCAATGTCGATACCTCGTAGTTTCAGAGCACTCGCCATGGGGATGCGGTCCATTTCGGCCAGGGCAGGTCCTATAATTTTTGGGGCCCAAAGCGAATTAAAAATTCGAGGCCCTTTTTAATTTTTTTAGGCTCGTAATTTTGGTTTGTATCTGACATGAAATCTATTAGGAAGAAACTTATAAAGCACTTAACCATTATATAAACTAGATGATTTCTCTAATCAAATAATGTTGGGATCTAATACATAAATCATATCTAAGTTGGTCAAAAGAGTTTAACCTAACAAATAACAACTTACATTATGTGTGAAATGAATTAAAAATGCTACTTATTTTAGGTATACTATTGTTATTAGTTAGAAACGATTTTTTTATGTAAAATTTTACATGGACGTATCATGTTAAAAATTGTGTGGACAAAATATTTTAGCTTATTAAATTAAGAGAGGTGATTAAAAAAATTGCACTTATAACCCTTCTTTATTAAAAGAGTGAGTTAGGTGATTAATAATTTTGAAAATGGGTAGCAGGTGGGATTCGAACCCAGCCCTCTACAGAAACCAAATCTTGTTCTTACCACCAGACTGCATTTGTATTAATTAACTAACAAATATCATCATAAATATAATATTCTTTTTTTTTTTGTAAATATAGATTTATTTATTTTTTTAATTTTAGAGGCCCTATTTTTTCGAAGGCCCTAATCCGCCGCCTAACCCAATTACATTAACGGGCCGGCCCTGATTTCGGCCCTCCAAAGAAATATATTACACTTTAATGGCACTTGTTTACTCCAATTCATAATGAAATTGTAAGACCCTAATACGTGTTTGACAAAAAGTCGCAGTGGAAATTCGTGCCATAAAATTTCTTTCATTACAAACGTTTTGACTTACTTGAAAGTTCGTTTTAATATGTATCTTTTACAAAAATAAAGTATAAGTCCTGTTTACTAAAGTACATACTCAATTATTCCCGTACAATCTATCTTGTGACTTGATCTTTGATCTCTATTCCTCGTGATAACCGCCCGTGATTCGTAAAACCTGCACTCACCACATACATTCATAACATTAGTACACAATACATAAACAAGATTCAATCTCATACACTTCCCATTTCGTTATCCTTCTAACTTTAAGCATTTCATCTGCGTATCCATATCCTGGTGAGGCTTCAATAATGTACCTGCATTACTTTTCATTCTCAAGGCACACTATTAATAACGTATTACTCGACGTATCTAAATCATGCATACATACATTCTTACGTGCATACATACACATCTACTGTCACGGCCCCCGACCCGGTTTTACCCGTTTCAGGAGCCGCGGGACAGAAAATCCCGTGGTATTTATTTAACAGCGGAAGTTTCTTCAGGATCTTTTTAAAACTGCAATTTCCCAATTATTTTATTTCACAATTCGGGAAAACCCCGGTAATTTACAATCATATGATTTCACAGAGAAATCTTTTATTTTACAAAAACATGTTTCTTTATTTTATATTGAGCCACTTCATCAAGCTTGTAGTGCTACTCGGCGCTTTTCCTGGTTCACAACAGATCACCTGAAACATGTTTGAAAAAGGTTTTGTCAGCGGGAAATACTGGTGAATCATTCTTTTAATAAAATGACCCGTTTGTTATAATTTACAGTATTAAGGGAGATTACAATGTTTCAGATATCAACCAACTACCCACAGTATTTGTCACTCGACCGGATCTGTGACTATGGTCATATCACTATTGGCCACCCGTTTGTCCAATGGCAAAGATTATCAAGTAATGTATACAAAACCCCACATACTGGCTGTAATTTGGTGATTACATAAACTTAATCCCTGTAATTATAACCTTGAAAATAAACATGCTTTTGTAAACAAATTTGATAAAAAGAGAATGACTCACATTGCAGATTTAATTGAGCAGAGCCTAGCCTACTGATTAGCCTTTTAACCTAAAATTAATAACATGCACACAAACTAGGTCAGTAACTAATACAGCATTTATGATAACTCACGAGATTAAACCCTCACATAGAATGACAAAGTGCGATACTTAAACATCCATTGAATTAACAACGAATGACAAAGCATAAACCCTAATGTGGGCAGCACTTAAACATCCATTGGATAGTTTAATCAATCGGACATTGAATCGTAGCAGCGATCGAGTTATTACCCTGTATTGCGGCAGCACTTCGTGAATTGTGTGTGTTTTTAGGACTGTTTCTATTATAACTCAACGTACAATTCGAATTTGAACGTCGAACGAACACTCAATTGCATGAAACAGACTGCTCTATTTATACATGAAAAACCGTCCCCTCGCGCAACGCGAGAGGTCTCCTTGTGCGCGTCGCGTGGCGCGAGAGACCCTAATCTACTATAGGGTTGCTTCGTGTCTGCATAGCTCAGCTGAGTTGGTTTCGCGTTATTTTGAATTTTTGACAACAAACTGTGTGGATATTACCGATTAGGTTTTACCCCCCCTGAGTGTTAGGGGCCCTGATCCTGATTCCGATTGTTCTGGAAATTTTAGGGTTTGTACAGAATCATTTGTGTGTCTCAATTAGGGTTTCCTTTTGTACAAAATAAAATAATAATTAGGACTTTGGATACGAGTTGTTACATCCTCCCCACCTTAATAAAAATCTCGTCCTCGAGATTTACTGGAATAAATGAGGATACTTTCGCTTCATTTTTTATTCCAGCTCCCAAGTGTATTCAGCTCCTCTCTTTGAATCCCACTTTACTTTAACTAACACTAGTCGTTTGTGCTTGAGAAATTTCACCTTTCGATCTTCTATCTGAAGAGGTTTCTCAACAAATTTTAACTTGTCGTTTACTTCTATGTCTTGAAGAGGTACTACCAAAGATTCGTCTGATAGGCATTTCTTTAGATTGGATACATGAAATACATCATGTACTCCAGCTAACTCTTCTGGTAGTTGTAAACGATAAGCTACGGGTCCTATACGTTGGATCACCGAAAATGGTCCTACGTACCTTGGACTTAACTTTCCTTTCTTACCGAATCGAACTACTCCTTTCCAAGGAGAAACTTTCAACAGCACTCTGTCTCCAATTTGGAATTCTAACGGCTTACGTCGATTGTCGGCATAGCTCTTTTGACGATCTCGAGCAGTCTTCAGTCTTTCCTTGATCTGTGTAATTTTGTCAGTCGTCTCTTGCACTATTTCAGGACCTGATAATTGACTTTCTCCTATTTCTGTCTAACAAACTGGAGTTCTGCACTTTCTTCCATACAGTGCCTCAAATGGGGCAGTTTCAATACTTGAATGATAACTATTGTTATAGGAGAATTCAATTAATGGTAAGTGATCGTCCCAATTTCCACCAAAATCTATCACACATGCTCGGAGCATGTCTTCTAGAGTTTGGATCGTCCTTTCACTTTGTCCATCTGTCTGAGGATGATATGCAATGCTTAGGTTTAGTCGAGTTCCCATTGCTTCTTGAAAACTAGTCCAGAAATGAGAAGTAAAACGACTATCCCTATCCGAAACAATGGAGAGTGGAACTCCATGTAAGGATACTACTTCATCTACATATGTAACACCTCGAAAATTCACGTCCTATAAAGTGTTGACACGTGTCATAATGATTGAACATGTGAAAGAAAATTTTGAAAGGACTAAAAGTTGACAAACATGGAAAGTATGTGCGTATACGTATTCTAAATGTCAACAGTGAATAAATATACTTCATAATGACCCTACATGATGTTTATAACATCAAACGAATAAATCACGGATCATACGAAGCTAAAAGTGAGAGATTACCAACTACAGGGGTTAAATGTGTCAACATGTTTAAAATATACCTCTGAGTGACCTTTTGACAAGCCCGAAGCTTTGTAACGATAAATTATACTCACTAGAATGCACGATATAAATTTCATAAAGTTTCGTTATCGTATGAGCAAGTTGTGATCAAATTCGTTTACAAGGGTTAAAAGCGTTAACGTTGGAAGTTTGGACTTTTCGGGTGACAATGAAGTTAACCGGGGACTTAACGAAGTGGGTATATGTCTTGAAGCCCCTATATGTCAATTATAAGGGTCCTTACGGCAATATATAAGTGTCTATACAAGATTTGAAGAGCCAAGGATCAATCAGCAATTTAATAAAAATATGTTGGCTGAACTAGACATGCTCGCGTAGCGCGAGCATGAAGCATGGAGGCGTCGCGCTACGCGAGGCCTACATCTGGACAGAAACATTACTTCTTTGGTCCTTTGTCTGCCATTGCATTTCTACCCCACTTTGATCGATCATAACTCATCCCTTGGCCCCTAAAACACCCCTAGAACACTAGGGCATGTGTCAATCAATTGTGGATGGGTGCTAGACTTGGTTGTCAACACCTTATGGTGTCTTAATCCACTATATAAAGGGCCTTCAAGTCATAACCTTTCCTCACACCATTTTCAAGCAATCTGATCATTGGAGGAGCTTACAAGCAGATCAAGGGCCTTCCTAAGCAACCATTAATCACTTGGTAAGTTGCCTAACCTTTCTAAATTAATTATAGCTTAGTAATTAGCTTAAAAGTCAACATATCGTAATAAACGGTTGACTTCGTGATTAAGTAACGATAACCCAGTCGTATCACGAATTAAAAGTACCATTAGATAGGTAATTATATGGGTATTAAACCCTTATAAGGGCAAGTACCAATTCCAGACCTAACTAGGTCGTTTGTCGGGTCAAACGTTGACCGAAAAAGTCAACAGAAATACAAAATATGATTTAATGCACGATTAATGATCCGAGAGGAGTGTAACCTGTTTTAACCTTAATATAACATGGTAATAAGTATAAAAACTTGTCTACGCTTGCCCGACTCGACAAATTTCTGTTAAAACCCGGTTCGGAACCGAAAGGCGCAAAACCTTGACTTTTGCTTTGACTTCGGTTCTGACCCGTTTTAGTTTGATTCGAAGATGCCTTAGTGCTTCATTAGAGTAGGGTTGCATGATAGTATAAGTCTCTGTACTTGTTTCGTTGATTATCCGATGCATGCACACGTTTCCGTTAATCGCTTAAATTGGACCATAATGCCCTTATGACCATACAACGAGAATTTTGAAAATGTGGAAGTAAAATAATCTTAATTACTGATTATTAAACATGTACGTAAATTTTCACGTCAATCGGAAGTCTAGATTAGGAGATATGCGCATTAGCGTAAATAATAAGCTTTTTATTAATTAAACGGCGCGATTAGCGCATAGCCTATCTAAACCCGATTTCCGGTACCAAAACTTTTACCCACTGATGTTAAATAATATTTTGGGAATTTTGAAGATTTTTAATTATTTTTAAACTGATCTTAAACTAGGCTTATCGCATTGATTCGGTTAATACCGAATATGCCCTTTTAGGCCATAAAACGAGTTTTACGAATCCGTTTGATACCAATCCAATTGCCACTGATTTAAAATAATAAATGTAGTGTTTTGAGCCTGTTTTGATGATCAGAAAACTCAGAAACATATTTTAACCCGTACGTCGCTTAAAACGGCTTTATACGCTTATTAAACGCGTAGTTTGGTATTAAAACCATTTTACCACGTAAGACTTAATACCGATAGACATAACCTGTTAAATTAAGTTGTTTTCCTGACTTATTCAGACCCGGATCACAGAAACTTAATAAATCCCTTTTATAATCGTTAAAATGACCAAAATACCCCTACGGGGCATAATTAAGGATTTAACTCGTTTTGGGCATTATGGAAAGTATCATTATGATATCACAACATAATTTAAGCATATTAACTTAGGAAACCTGTTCGCGACCTATTCGGTTACCCGTTACGCGTTATTCGCGTTCGGATCGGTTTATATAACTAGTTTATATAAGTTAGCCGAAACGGGTCAAACCTTATCGGTTTTATCTCAAAAAAACCAGAATGTGTATGAAATACCCATATAAGACAAGTCTTTGAACATGTCGGGTTTAAATCACATTCTATTCCGGACTTCGCTTAATCGTGCGTACGGACCGTATCTTCCTGTAAGACTAACCGGTCTAAGCTTAGGCTTAATTAAAGACCCGTTAGCATTCTAATTAATTATTTATACCATCATTCCAGACTAGAGCCTTCCGGTAAATTGTACCTACGCTTACTTAAGTGAATACGGCTGAGTTATAAATTTCTGCTATTTAAGACAGGAGCTAGCTCAGGTAAATACTCTTAACTTATTTTCCCTATACGGGCTTGGGATACGGTACTATAAAAGTACCGCTTGGTCGGGTGTATGTAGTCATTTAAATCGGATTGTGATTGATGTACTTACATAACCTGTTTAATATGTATTATTTTATTATTATTTGGTGTATGGCCTTGGGGGTTAATGACCATGTCCCGGATATCCTTGGCATCATTCGAAGTAATGGCCACGACTTAAGCACGGGGTGTAGGCATACACCTGACAGCTGCATTATGTAAAAACTGGTAATCCACTCCGAGGTATCATCCTTGTGGGCATTATACCGGAACTGGTAATCCACTTAGAGGATGATAGCCCGTGGGCCTTATACCTGTGGCGTGTCAGTTAATCTAGTCCGGCCCTACGAACCGGCCCTAACGGACGACAAATAAGTAAAACTGTATACAAGATTATATACAAATAATTTTCCCAAGTTATAAAAGATTAATTTTGCCTCTGTGCATTTTAATCAAAGTGTCAAAAGGTTTTGTGCCTGGTGCATCTAAATCAATTTTCTTAAACTCTTTTCAAATGAGTCGGTTGAGTGTATTTACCAGTGAAAACTGACGTATTTTCCAAAAAGGTTAAATGACAGGTACTGAACGTAATTGGCTGGAAGCTCAGGGCGCTAATAAGAAATCTTGCAAGTTCTAGGCGCCTAAAGTCTGTTGAACAAATGATATGTTTTAAGATCCGCCTGTGGATCCTTTACTTTCCGTTGTAATACTGGATATTACTTTATATTCGGATTGTAATATAATTATCTTTTGCTTCCGCTGTGCATTTATATAATTGTGTTGTTTGACTATAATGTTGCCAACCACGTCACGACACTCCCCCACCGGGCCCACCGGTGACACGTGGAAAGTCGGGGTGTGACAGGTTGGTATCAGAGCCAACACTGAGTGAATTAAACACTAGTCTTTTGTGTTTAATCTCAGTTACACAATTGCACATTCTTGAGTCTAGACAAGAACATAGGAAAAATCCAAATTTGTTTCATTTTACCTTATTTGGTTCCTTTGTTATTTTTCTGATTAGCCCTTGCATGGGCAAGTCAATTGCTATAGAAGTCCCGTTTAGGGCAACCATATACTTGTTAAATTTTAAAGGAACGATTATATTTAAAGTATCATTCCTATATTATAAGATCTACCATTATAATAAAATGGCAAAATTTAAAAAGGACAAAACCTAGCCATGTGTCACATTAAGACAGGGCCAAGATGGTAGTTCCCTAATTAGATTAAGATCCTTGTTAACAGTTCAATCTAGGATTGCTCTGCGTTAATTATTAAAAGAATCTTAGAGGAAAAACCTAGCCTAAATGTCACGGCATACAAGGCCAAGATGGTAGAACCTATTCAAGAGATTCAAATCCTTATTAAACATATGAAAGCATATTAACATGCTCGACAAAATGTGATATGATAAAATCACATAAGTCATTTTGGGATATACTAAATTTCCTTATTTATATAATCATCCCTTATGGATGAAGTGCCCACGGGCTATAACTAACGTCCTCTGGGACTAAAGACAGATGTAGCCTACAACTCCCTGTCAAGAAAAGGTAATGAACTTTGATTCAAACCTTGAAGCCTAGATGCTATAAAATCAAGGCCTACAAATTAAACTTGTCTAAGTGACTAGGCCTTTTGTGCTATTATTAACTTATAATTTAGGAGTATAATAAATATCCTGAATAATTATATAATTATCAAATTAACCAATATATGTATTAAAAACATGGTTAATAAATCGTTCAAAAAGATAAAACTGTTTAAACTTCCGTAAAAACCTTGTCCTTGTTTAATTTTTATGTAGCAATTAAAACTACATGGCGGGGTCGGAAGAAGGGAATAGTCACCCTCTGGAAAATCGCGATGATGAAAGGATTAATATAACCAGAGGAGAACTTCGTACATTGATTGACTCAGCTGTATCTAAAGCTGTGAAGGAGCAATTCCAGGAGTATAGTGAGACAAATAGTAAAGCCTCATCTGTACCCCACCCTAAATCCATCCCTAAAACTCATTCAGAGCCTGATAATAAGCCGCCCTCAAAGAAAGATGAGTTAAAGAAAGATGACGATCGACATTCATCTAATGAACACAGAGCTCCATCCAAGAGGATAGTGTTCGATAATGAACCACATACCAAATCCTGTAACTATAAGTACTTTGTTTCCTGCAAGCCCCGAGATTTTACTGGGGAAAAAGGGGCGGTTGATTGCATGATATGGTTGGATGAAATGGACACAGTTGTCGATATCAGCGGTTGCGCTGAAAGGGATGTCGTGAAGTACGTATCCCAATCGTTCAAAGGAGAGGCACTGGCATGGTGGAAGTCTCTCATTCAAGCTGCTGGGAAGATTCCGCTCTACAGCATGTCATGGGAACAGTTTGTTATTCTCATTAAGGAAAATTACTGCCCTTAACACGAGGTTGAGGGGATTGAGTCAGATTTCTTATCTTTGGTGATGACAAACTTAGATTGTCAAGCTTACCTCACCAGTTTTAATACCCTGTCCAGACTGGTCCCTTACCTTGTAACACCAGAGCCCAAGCGAATTGCACGCTTCATTGGGGGTTTACCCCCAGAAATCAAAGCCAGTGTTAAGGCTTCAAGACCTACTACATTTAGGTCAGTAGCTGACCTCTCTCTGTCCCTTACTTTAGATGCGGTCAGGCTAAGGTCGCTAAAGAAATCTGAAGAAAGTAAGAAGAAGCGTGAGGGTGATAACTCACGAGGATCAGAGAAGAAACACAAGGGAAACACTGACTCTGAGAGGTCTGGGTCTGGAAAGAATGGTCAGCGGACAGAGGAAAAGCCAAGGTGCTCGACTTGCCAAAAACGCCACTTTGGAAAATGCAGAATGGTGTCCAATTCTAAATCAGGACCACCTGCATGTGGGATATGCAAGTCTAGGGAGCACAAGGCTGTTGATTGCGGGAAGATCAAAGATGCTACATGCTACAACTGCAACGAGAAAGGGCACATAAAGACCAACTGCCCTAAGTACGCGAGGAAGCCCGAGTAAGCCAAGAGAACAAACGCACGAGTTATCAAGATGAACGCCCAAGAGATGATGCAGAATAATAATAGTATAATATGTACCTTTCCTTATCAAACAGTTATGCAGAAACTTATTTGATATTGGCACATATAAATATATTATGAACGATAAAGGTTGAGAACTGTTGTCTCCACCTGATTAAGACTCCGGTCATTTAATGCCCGGTAGAAAGTGACCGATGTTACGTTGAAAATGCTCCAACAAATCCTATATTGATTCTAATATCTATTGGAAATCACTCTTTCTCATACCTTATAGCAAACTTTTGGTTGCATACATAAGGACTCAATATAGTGATAAAAATCGATTGGTTGCCTTAAAAATTAAGCCCATATTGTGAGTGATAAGAAGCAATTAATTATCAAGACTCCTTATGAGACAACCCTCGTAATTACACGTATCCGTACGATTAACTAATATTAAACAAAAACAAAAAAAACAAAAAAAAAAAAATGGTGGAACTGGCCGTCCCCGGAATCGAACCTGGGTCTAGGCCGGCCGCACCCTTTCGCGCGCCTAGCCAACTGAGCTAGGTGCCTAGTTTGTGAAACTTCCATTATTTATTAGAGATAAGCACTTGTACAATAAACTTCCTTATCATTTATCATTGATAATTTCTGCTAAGTGTCCTGTTTTTAATACAGGCAATAATAAATCTTCATGAACCATAAACTTAGCAAAATTTTATTATCATCCACAAGGTATAACTACCAAGGAAACCATAGTAACCGATTCTTATCGATCGGCAAGGAATCCTTCCGAAAATCTTAGAGCACTCTTTCTTCGCATAGAGTACGACAACATATGTTATTTTAATTATTTTCTCATTATTTTTATATCGCCTGCGAATGCCAAACTATGTTTGATAAAAGTGTCATATGAGGATTGGCGTATCCTAGTGTGTCCTATAGATTATTTCCATGTCTGATCAGCATGGAGGTTTAATACAAGGAACCCCTGAGATATCCCAATGGTCATATTGTGCTAAAGTCGACTAGTAGTATTCAAAGAAGATATCCAAAAGTGGAAAAAAAAAATTTCCATGAGAATGTTCCCGATTAAGGAATTCATGGACTAGTAACATAAATGTGTCATTTATTCGACACAAGCAACGATGAGTGAACTGGAGCTTGAGATATGGAAAATCTCTGTAACCTCCTTGTATCTTGGTTACCTTCTTCTAAGTTTACCATGTTTACCTCTTTAGAGGCAGGTAGAGTTACGATTAACATCCCGCTTTGGGTTAGAGTGTTGTAAGAACTCCATGTTTATTATGGAACAACCGAAAACCTGATTAAGAAAATTTTAAGATATAGATTCATATATCCTAACTCGATATTCTAAGAGTTTGATATGGTTGGGTAAGAAAGACGGTTCATTTTTGCTTAAGCATTGTTACCGCAACCCTACTTAGGCAACGATTAAGAATTTGCCATCAGCTGCCCAGAATAGTCGAATTGTTCGACTAACGACAAGGATTAGCTATTCCTTAATATTAGTTAAGTGATGGTTGGAATAACCATCTCACCATAAGATAAGCTTCTCTATAATATTTGATATATAAGTATCAAGGCTACTCCCTTGAAGACCTTGTATAGATGGAATATTAAACGCCCATTGATAGGACAATAGTTTGGTAAGTCCAAACATTAAGATCTGAAAGTTACATTATAGACAATCAATAAGATCACGCAAATTCATAATCATCAGGGAGATGCCAGTATTCGGCAGAAAATTAAGGATTATGAAAATAGCAAACCTCCTAAATTCTTGTTAAGAAATAAGGTTCAACAATAGATATCACCCTGGAAGGGTGTGCTAAATTGTTAAATTATCAGGCTAGTTAAGCTCTAAATATATAGAATCATTCGAAGGAAATCGAATGTATCAAGATCAAGCAGCTCATAAGCTAAAACCTATTTAAGGAGCTTAGCGGAGCTCGCAATACATTATACACAAGTGACTGAGGGGTGTATCGCCAATGAGTCAAGAAGCATTATCACATAATGATATGCAGAATTATAAAATGATGAGCAACCTGTGTCGATTGAGGATCGACAGGATTAGAAGCTCCAAAAAAAAAAAAAAAAAAAAAAAAAAAAAAAAAAGATACATATGTCTATTGTAAAGGTCAAATGGGATGCCCGTAGAGGTCCCGATTTCACGTGGGAAGTTAAATCCACGATGAAAGAAAAGTACCCTTACTTAATTCAGTAAATCTCGGGTCGAGATTTATTTTAAGGGGGTGAGGATGTAACACCTCGAAAATTCACGTCCTATAAAGTGTTGACACGTGTCATAATGATTGAACATGTGAAAGAAAATTTTGAAAGGACTAAAAGTTGACAAACATGGAAAGTATGTGCGTATACGTATTCTAAATGTCAACAGTGAATAAATATACTTCATAATGACCCTACATGATGTTTATAACATCAAACGAATAAATCACGGATCATACGAAGCTAAAAGTGAGAGATTACCAACTACAGGGGTTAAATGTGTCAACATGTTTAAAATATACCTCTGAGTGACCTTTTGACAAGCCCGAAGCTTTATAACGATAAATTATACTCACTAAAATGCACGATATAAATTTCATAAAGTTTCGTTATCGTATGAGCAAGTTGTGATCAAATTCGTTTACAAGGGTTAAAAGCGTTAACGTTGGAAGTTTGGACTTTTCGGGTGACAATGAAGTTAACCGGGGACTTAACGAAGTGGGTATATGTCTTGAAGCCCCTATATGTCAATTATAAGGGTCCTTACGGCAATATATAAGTGTCTATACAAGATTTGAAGAGCCAAGGATCAATCAGCAATTTAATAAAAATATGTTGGCTGAACTAGACATGCTCGCGTAGCGCGAGCATGAAGCATGGAGGCGTCGCGCTACGCGAGGCCTACATCTGGACAGAAACATTACTTCTTTGGTCCTTTGTCTGCCATTGCATTTCTACCCCACTTTGATCGATCATAACTCATCCCTTGGCCCCTAAAACACCCCTAGAACACTAGGGCATGTGTCAATCAATTGTGGATGGGTGCTAGACTTGGTTGTCAACACCTTATGGTGTCTTAATCCACTATATAAAGGGCCTTCAAGTCATAACCTTTCCTCACACCATTTTCAAGCAATCTGATCATTGGAGGAGCTTACAAGCAGATCAAGGGCCTTCCTAAGCAACCATTAATCACTTGGTAAGTTGCCTAACCTTTCTAAATTAATTATAGCTTAGTAATTAGCTTAAAAGTCAACATATCGTAATAAACGGTTGACTTCGTGATTAAGTAACGATAACCCAGTCGTATCACGAATTAAAAGTACCATTAGATAGGTAATTATATGGGTATTAAACCCTTATAAGGGCAAGTACCAATTCCAGACCTAACTAGGTCGTTTGTCGGGTCAAACGTTGACCGAAAAAGTCAACAGAAATACAAAATATGATTTAATGCACGATTAATGATCCGAGAGGAGTGTAACCTGTTTTAACCTTAATATAACATGGTAATAAGTATAAAAACTTGTCTACGCTTGCCCGACTCGACAAATTTCTGTTAAAACCCGGTTCGGAACCGAAAGGCGCAAAACCTTGACTTTTGCTTTGACTTCGGTTCTGACCCGTTTTAGTTTGATTCGAAGATGCCTTAGTGCTTCATTAGAGTAGGGTTGCATGATAGTATAAGTCTCTGTACTTGTTTCGTTGATTATCCGATGCATGCACACGTTTCCGTTAATCGCTTAAATTGGACCATAATGCCCTTATGACCATACAACGAGAATTTTGAAAATGTGGAAGTAAAATAATCTTAATTACTGATTATTAAACATGTACGTAAATTTTCACGTCAATCGGAAGTCTAGATTAGGAGATATGCGCATTAGCGTAAATAATAAGCTTTTTATTAATTAAACGGCGCGATTAGCGCATAGCCTATCTAAACCCGATTTCCGGTACCAAAACTTTTACCCACTGATGTTAAATAATATTTTGGGAATTTTGAAGATTTTTAATTATTTTTAAACTGATCTTAAACTAGGCTTATCGCATTGATTCGGTTAATACCGAATATGCCCTTTTAGGCCATAAAACGAGTTTTACGAATCCGTTTGATACCAATCCAATTGCCACTGATTTAAAATAATAAATGTAGTGTTTTGAGCCTGTTTTGCTGATCAGAAAACTCAGAAACATATTTTAACCCGTACGTCGCTTAAAACGGCTTTATACGCTTATTAAACGCGTAGTTTGGTATTAAAACCATTTTACCACGTAAGACTTAATACCGATAGACATAACCTGTTAAATTAAGTTGTTTTCCTGACTTATTCAGACCCGGATCACAGAAACTTAATAAATCCCTTTTATAATCGTTAAAATGACCAAAATACCCCTACGGGGCATAATTAAGGATTTAACTCGTTTTGGGCATTATGGAAAGTATCATTATGATATCACAACATAATTTAAGCATATTAACTTAGGAAACCTGTTCGCGACCTATTCGGTTACCCGTTACGCGTTATTCGCGTTCGGATCGGTTTATATAACTAGTTTATATAAGTTAGCCGAAACGGGTCAAACCTTATCGGTTTTATCTCAAAAAAACCAGAATGTGTATGAAATACCCATATAAGACAAGTCTTTGAACATGTCGGGTTTAAATCACATTCTATTCCGGACTTCGCTTAATCGTGCGTACGGACCGTATCTTCCTGTAAGACTAACCGGTCTAAGCTTAGGCTTAATTAAAGACCCGTTAGCATTCTAATTAATTATTTATACCATCATTCCAAACTAGAGCCTTCCGGTAAATTGTACCTACGCTTACTTAAGTGAATACGGCTGAGTTATAAATTTCTGCTATTTAAGACAGGAGCTAGCTCAGGTAAATACTCTTAACTTATTTTCCCTATACGGGCTTGGGATACGGTACTATAAAAGTACCGCTTGGTCGGGTGTATGTAGTCATTTAAATCGGATTGTGATTGATGTACTTACATAACCTGTTTAATATGTATTATTTTATTATTATTTGGTGTATGGCCTTGGGGGTTAATGACCATGTCCCGGATATCCTTGGCATCATTCGAAGTAATGGCCACGACTTAAGCACGGGGTGTAGGCATACACCTGACAGCTGCATTATGTAAAAACTGGTAATCCACTCCGAGGTATCATCCTTGTGGGCATTATACCGGAACTGGTAATCCACTTAGAGGATGATAGCCCGTGGGCCTTATACCTGTGGCGTGTCAGTTAATCTAGTCCGGCCCTACGAACCGGCCCTAACGGACGACAAATAAGTAAAACTGTATACAAGATTATATACAAATAATTTTCCCAAGTTATAAAAGATTAATTTTGCCTCTGTGCATTTTAATCAAAGTGTCAAAAGGTTTTGTGCCTGGTGCATCTAAATCAATTTTCTTAAACTCTTTTCAAATGAGTCGGTTGAGTGTATTTACCAGTGAAAACTGACGTATTTTCCAAAAAGGTTAAGTGACAGGTACTGAACGTAATTGGCTGGAAGCTCAGGGCGCTAATAAGAAATCTTGCAAGTTCTAGGCGCCTAAAGTCTGTTGAACAAATGATATGTTTTAAGATCCGCCTGTGGATCCTTTACTTTCCGTTGTAATACTGGATATTACTTTATATTCGGATTGTAATATAATTATCTTTTGCTTCCGCTGTGCATTTATATAATTGTGTTGTTTGACTATAATGTTGCCAACCACGTCACGACACTCCCCCACCGGGCCCACCGGTGACACGTGGAAAGTCGGGGTGTGACAACATACAACTTTGCCAATCTTTCCATGCTAAAGGTTTCTTTAATAGGTAGAAAGTGAGCTGATTTGGTTAATCGATCCACAATTACCCAAATCGCATCATTACCTTTTCTGGTTTTGGGTAACTTAGTAACAAAATCCATTGTTATGAGTTCCCATTTCCATACAGGCATTTCTAATTGTTGTAGTAGACCTGAAGGTTTCTGATGTCTGCTTTCACTTGTGAATAAGTGAGACACTTAGAAACATATCTTGCTATATCCTTCTTCATTCCTATCCACCAAAAGTTATTTCTTAAATCTTGGTACATTTTATTGTTTCCAGGGTGCATGGTATACCTAGATTTATGGGCTTCTTCTAAAATCTTATCTCTTAAATCTCCTTGCTTAGGTACCCAGATCCTTCTTTTGTGGAATCTCCAAATTCTATCTGCTCCTTGCTCTAATTCTTTTATTCGTCCTTTCATTCCTTCAGCATCATCCTTGATTGCTGTAGTTTGAACATTCTTTATTTGTTCCATTAAATCTAACTGTAGATTTAATCTGAGAGCACGAACCCGTCGTTGTTTCTCATGATACTTACGACTTAAGGCATCTGCAACTACATTTGCCTTTCCTTCGCGATACTGAATATCACAGTCGTAGTCACTTAGGATTTCCATCCATCTCCGTTGCCTCATGTTTAACTCTTTTTGCCCAAATATATACCTTAAACTCTTGTGATCCGTATAGACAGTAAACTTACTTCCATACAGATAGTGTCTCCAAATTTCAAGGGCAAAAATTACGGCTCCTAATTCTAAATCATGAGTTGTATAGTTTTCTTCGTGCTTTTTCAATTGCCTTGAAGCATACGCAATTACCTTCTTGCGTTGCATCAGCACACATCCAAATCCTAGTTTTGAAGCATCACAGTAAACTTCAAAATCTTCAGTTCCTTCTGGCAAAGCTAGGATTGGTGCATTGGTTAACTTCTGCTTTAATATCCTAAAAGCTTCTTCTTGCTTAGGTCCCCATTCAAACTTAACTGCTTTACAGGTTAGCTTAGTTAATGGTACAGCTATCTTGGAAAAATCCTTAATAAACCGTCTATAATATCCAGCTAATCCTATAAAACTTCTAATTTCCATTGCGGATTGCGGAACCTTCCATTTAGTAATTGCCTCTATCTTAGCAGGATCTACATGAATACCTTCGTGATTCACCATGTGTCCTAAGAATTGCACTTCTTGTAACCAAAATTCACACTTTTAGAATTTGGCATACAACTTTTCTTTTCTTAACAAAGTTAAGAGTGAATGCAAGTGCTGACAATGCTCGTCCTGACTTTTGGAATAAATAAGTATATCGTCGATGAAAACAATTACAAATTTATCCAAATACGGTTTACAGATCCTATTCATCATGTCCATGAATGCGGCAGGTGCATTCGTTAATCCGAAGGGCATGAATGTAAACTCGTAATGACCATACCTAGTTCTGAAAGCAGTTTTAGGTATGTCTTCTTCTTGTACCTTTAATTGATGATATCCGGAGCGTAAATCTATCTTAGAAAAATATCTAGCTCCTTGAAGTTGATCGAAAAGATCATCAATCCTTGGTAATGGGTATCGATTCTTAATTGTAACTTTATTCAATTCTCTATAATCAATACACATTCTCATCGAACCATCCTTCTTCTTTACAAACAACACTGGTGCACCCCACGGGGATGAACTAGGTTGTATGAAACCTTTACTTAGTAATTCATCTAATTGCTTTTTCAGTTCTAACATTTCGGTGGGTGCTAACCGATAAGGTGCCTTGGCTATCGGTATAGTTCCTGGAATTAAATGAATTCTAAATTCTACTTCCCTATCTGGTGGTAGTCCTGGTAACTCTTCTGGGAATACATCTGAGTATTTTGAGACTACAGGAATCTCCTTAAGTTCCTTACCCTTAGTGCTAATGATTACCGAAATCATATACACTATTCCTTGCTTTCGTTCATAACTAGCAACTTTCATTACTGATATGAACTTCATGGGCTTACGTGGTTTATCTCCTGTAATCATAATTACTTCTCCGGTGGGTGCCTGAATTTCTATGGAATTCTTATCACAAAGAATTCGAGCATGGTTGGCTACTAACCAATCCATTCCTAATACAACATCAAATTCGGCTAATTTCATAGGTAACAGGTTTGCAAAGAATTTATGACCTGAGAGTTCTATATTTTCCTTTTTGCAAAACTTTATCTATGCTAACAGAATTTCCGTCTGCCGTTTCGACTGTAAAAATTTGCCTAAGGTTGGTTAAGGGTAAATTAAGAGCTTGGCAGAATGAAGTATTGATAAAACTTTGGTTTGCACCAGAGTCAAATAATACTTTGGCATAAACGTTGTGAACTAAGAACGTACCAGCTATCACATCTGGAATAAGTTCGGCTTCCTGAGTAGTTAACTGAAAAGCTCTAACATTCTTCTTGGTAGCTCCGTCGGCTGGCTTGGCTTTGTTGTCTGCTGGTTTAATCAATTTAGGACATTCTGTTTTGAAATGCCCAGCTTCTCCACAATTATAGCAGATCCTGGTTTTCCTTCTGCAATCTTCTTCACGATGTCCTATGGCTTTGCAAAAGTTGCAGGTCACATTACATCTTCCATAATGTTTCTTTCTGCAATTCTTGCAGAACGGTAGATTTGAGGATTGCCATGTTCCTCTTTTCTTGAAACTGCTGTTATTACCCGTATGAAATCCGTGGGTAATTTTCTGAGCCAATTCCTTCTTCTTGTCTTCATCTCTTGTGCGTACCAATTCGTCAGTTAGGGTGTTAGCTAATTCCACAGCATCGTCAATAGTACGAGGTCTCGCAGCTTTAACGATGTTACGGATTTCACTAATTAGTCCCCAAATATAGCGAGAAATGAGTACCGATTCTGGCGAAGCCAGTGTTGGTACTACTCTTGCATATTCGAAGAATGTCGAAGTATAGCCGCGACAATTTACATCCACCATCCGGTGGTTCAGGAACTTATTTGCCATTTGATCTTTTTCATATTCGGGACAGAATTTTCTTTCTACAAGACTCTTAAATTCTTCCCAGTTCATAGCATACGCCATCATCCTTCCTTTTGCTTGTAACACCGTGTTCCACCATTCTAGCGCTACTTCTTTAAAAAGATTTGGCGCGTACATGACCTGATCGTCTTTGGCACATTTACTTATTGTAATCACGGCCTCGGTTTTCTCTAACCAACGTAGTGCCGCAGTCGCTCCTTCATTGCCTGCAAACTCAGCGGGTTTACAAGCAAGAAATTCTTTATAAGTGCAACCAGGCGTTGCAGCTTTCATTTTCTTAGGGAGCGGAGCCTGCCGTGGATTGTTATTGTTATTAGTATGATTACCGCCTCCATTTACGCTATTACTGAAGTTATCTTCAGAAATACGTTTGCTAGGAATGATTTGTTGAGGTTCGATTGGATTTCTAACAGCAGCAACTATTGCTGGAATAGCATTAGCTATCCCTTGAGCAACGATATTTTCTATATCTTGCCTATTTAAAAATTGATCCTCCGGTTGTTGCTCAGATTGATTAACCCCATTAACTGGTTCATTATTAGCGTTTTCCATCTGTTAATTAATTTATATAAATTATTAGTATCAAATGAATAACAATTATACACAAGACAATCATACAAATTTCATAATACATATATAGCCAAAACTATCGATTTCTCGATTCCATTTATATTTATATATATGCGTCAATACAAACTATTTATCTTACAAAATTTTATTTTATAGTTATTTTATAGATTACATTCTACTTATTTATTTTACAATCACAGTTTCACATTCTTACACCACATTATCCCTCATCAGCTGTTATTTTAGTAACGGCGTTCCCTCTCATCATATTTCCAGGAGATCTGTTCTTCTACTTCCCTGATCCTATTTCCTGCGTCCACTAGTTCTTCGCCAAAGTGGCGGAGTTCAGCTAAATTCTCATTACTCATTGGTGGGTTAGGTATTGGTTCAGGGTCAAACTGAGGGAGAAAGGAATAAGGACTATTGAGCAGGTTTTGGAATGCCAATCATTCGTCCACCATTCGTCCATTCCTATAGGTTGGGTGTGAATTATTGGTTCTGGGATTGCTGGTTCTAAGTTTATAGGGAGTTGATTTTCAATAGGATAAGAGTAGAAATTATTATTGATAGGCCTGACAACATCACAGCTTGCCAATGCACGATCTAACTCTTTCTGAAATGGTAACTCCTCGATCTGTCTAGAGCTTTCCCCAATTTCTCTCTGGGTTTGCCTAAAACCTCCTCCAATCTCCATTTCTATTTGCTTAGAATATTCTTCAAACTGTATTCCCATTTGCCTAGATTCTTCCCCTTCTTCAATTCCCTTCCCTTTGTCTAATGGATTTTCTATTTTGGGAAGTCTCTTGGCTGGCTTTTTCCTACGTACACGCCTTCCCCATACATATCTCTTTCTTTTCTGAGGTTTTGGCTTTTTCGGAGGTGGAGCGTTGAATTCAATAGGTTCTTCTATATCTGGTATATACCTATTGAAATCTCTGGAAACCTCTATTTTTACCGGATAGAGATTTAAGTTCTGAAGGGCTTCGGACAAATCACTCATGTTGTTTAGCACATATGCAAAATACAAAATTTACTAAGTTAAAATTTTATAACAAAATTTCATAAATAACCTTGAAAATATTATTGCATACGGGTGACTACAAAACAACTGAAAACTAAAACACTAGGGTTTACTTATTTATTTACTGGATATGGTTTCTAGATTTGTAGCTGATAATGGTACTAAAACTTAGGTCAAAATATTTAAAGATTTGCATTTACTGCCACAGTGGCTAGCATATAAAGATCTGCCCATTTTTCATCTAACTTATCTTCCCAAGGTGTTTTACTGGTTAATTCCTGAATTTCCTGGTTAACTTTCTTTTCTTGTAATTTCTTTAATTTCTCCTGACTTTTCCTAATAATCAAACTTCTTTTATTAGGAGAAAGTGGCTCCTCATAGTGTGCCTTACGAACAAATATTCCTTCATCAGGAATGGCATAGGGTTTTGAGGAATTTGTTTGGGATGAACTTCCCTTCGTTGGATGACCTATCTAATTTAAGATAGATATTTGAAAGCTTTTGCTTACCCATACTGTACACAAATATTCAAATAGTAAAACACATAATCACAAAATAGCAATCAGTAAAAATTAAGTATTTTCTAAATACTTAATTGGCTTAAATCAGTGGCTCTGATACCACTTTTTTCTGTCACGGCCCCCGACCCGGTTTTACCCGTTTCAGGAGCCGCGGGACAGAAAATCCCGTGGTATTTATTTAACAGCGGAAGTTTCTTCAGGATCTTTTTAAAACTGCAATTTCCCAATTATTTTATTTCACAATTCGGGAAAACCCCGGTAATTTAAAATCATATGATTTCACAGAGAAATCTTTTATTTTACAAAAACATGTTTCTTTATTTTATATTGAGCCACTTCATCAAGCTTGTAGTGCTACTCGGCACTTTTCCTGGTTCACAACAGATCACCTGAAACATGTTTGAAAAAGGTTTTGTCAGCGGGAAATACTGGTGAATCATTCTTTTAATAAAATGACCCGTTTGTTATAATTTACAGTATTAAGGGAGATTACAATGTTTCAGATATCAACCAACTACCCACAGTATTTGTCACTCGACCGGATCTGTGACTATGGTCATATCACCATTGGCCACCCGTTTGTCCAATGGAAAAGATTATCAAGTAATGTATACAAAACCCCATATACTGGCTGTAATTTGGTGATTACATAAACTTAATCCCTGTAATTATAACCTTGAAAATAAACATGCTTTTGTAAACAAATTTGATAAAAAGAGAATGACTCACATTGCAGATTTAATTGAGCAGAGCCTAGCCTACTGATTAGCCTTTTAACCTAAAATTAATAACATGCACACAAACTAGGTCAGTAACTAATACAGCATTTACGATAACTCACGAGATTAAACCCTCACATAGAATGACAAAGTGCGATACTTAAACATCCATTGAATTAACAACGAATGACAAAGCATAAACCCTAATGTGGGCAGCACTTAAACATCCATTGGATAGTTTAATCAATCGGACATTGAATCGTAGCAGCGATCGAGTTATTACCCTGTATTGCGGCAGCACTTCGTGAATTGTGTGTGTTTTTAGGACTGTTTCTATTATAACTCAACGTACAATTCGAATTTGAACGTCGAACGAACACTTAATTGCATGAAACAGACTGCTCTATTTATACATGAAAAACCGTCCCCTCGCGCCACGCGAGAGGTCTCCTTGTGCGCGTCGCGTGGCGTGAGAGACCCTAATCTACTATAGGGTTGCTTCGTGTCTGCATAGCTCAGCTGAGTTGGTTTCGCGTTATTTTGAATTTTTGACAACAAACTGTGTGGATATTACCGATTAGGTTTTACCCCCCCTGAGTTTTAGGGGCCCTGATCCTGATTCCGATTGTTCTGAAAATTTTAGGGTTTGTACAGAATCATTTGTGTGTCTCAATTAGGGTTTCCTTTTGTACAAAATAAAATAATAATTAGGACTTTGGATACGAGTTGTTACATCTACATACGTACATACCTTCCTATATCTCTACATACATGCATACACTCATACGTACCTTCATATATACCAAAATACACATCTAGAT
This sequence comes from Helianthus tuberosus, assembly GCA_030545235.1. NCBI lineage: Eukaryota > Viridiplantae > Streptophyta > Magnoliopsida > Asterales > Asteraceae > Helianthus > Helianthus tuberosus. The sequence continues at coordinate 15,014,000 of CM060440.1, forward strand.
ACGCACATACATTACTACGTCTCTACATACGTACATATACACATACGTATCTTCACATATACATAAATACACATCTACATACGTACATACATTACTACGTCTCTACATACGTACATATACACATACGTATCTTCATATATACTTAAATACACGAATACATATGTATATACACTCTTACGTACACGTTCAAGATCTTACATACCTCTTATATATCCATACATTAATTACATGGTACTTAGACTTAGATTTATAGCCCATAAACGTCAAAGGAACGATCAAAATCATGTTTGGGAGGCCCACCGTGGTCCACGGATAACAAACCGAAGCCTACTATACCCAAATCAACTTAGATAACAAATTTTCAGGTTTTTGAACATGGGGAGGTCGTCGGCGACGGCCCTTGCAATTGCTCGTAGCCCAAAACTTCCGTAAACAGCCAAATAACCCGTCAGCCAAAAACTGACTTTCTAGAGCCCGTCGGCGACGCCCCTATGGCCGTCGGCGACGCCCTCTAGATTTTTCATTTTTCTGCAGTTCCGTTTCGTCGTCCGTACGCACTAAAACGCGCATAACTTTTGAACCGTTTAACCTCCCGTTTCTTCCTACATGCTCGTAAATTCACATTCTATCATATGAACTTGAAATCCAACATCCGGTTTAAGGAAAATATTCACTTAAAGCTCTCGGCTTTATATACCCGCTTTCACTTATTCGACCCGTTCATGTTTTCGTCAAACTACTCATTTGTTTTAACCCAAAACTTACATAAACGTTATAGCTATAATACTTTTACATTATCCGGGGTTCATACTTGGGATTTATGCACCCGATACCCGGTATGCGTTAAACCTATTCATGTCATTCATTTATACGAAAGCAAACTTTGTTAATACAATTTCAAATGCTAAATTGTTTGTCCATTAACCATGACTCACAACCGAGTCTTTAGACTATTAATCCGCGTCTCTGATTCTTGGTTAGCGTACTTATGTACAATTCTACCCATACCCGGTTATAGTACCGTAATCAATTACTTATACAACCCTTCCGGTATAGTAATAAAACCACATTTTGACCCATTCGGCCTACTTAACGTAAATCATCAATTTCATACAACCCTTCCTTATTTGACTTCAATTATCATTCCTAATTAACTAGAACATAACCTTACTTAACAAACTAAGAAGTGATTCGGAGATCACTTACCTTGTGCATCCGTGTCCGTATCCACTTCCTTGCTTCCTCTTGACCCGTTAGCCTTTCATGCTTGAGTCCATCTTGATATGATTCCTCTACTTTCATGCCACCAATTCACATTCTCGTTAGCATACACAATTGTACATGTTAAAGATCATATCAATTGCATATTTCACATTTGACTTTCATTAGTCAATTATAACAAGCATAAGACATATACCCACTTTCACATACTTTCAAACTCATATAATTCAACATGTCATTCCATGTAACGCGTATTGATGTAACATGTACCATACGACTTTCTAATATCCTATCTTTACAAAAACAAGTTAATTTATGCTTCCTATGTGTAGTTGACTTTCAGAAGTCAACGGTTTATCATATGAACTTCCGACTTATCCACATATATATCCGTAACATCATTTATGCTATATCAATGACACTATATACATTTCTTATTCACGATGCAAATATGCTTACAATCATATGATCACCTAGTGATATTAAACACAACGTACAAGTCCTTAATGCATAGTCTTGACCAAGACATACATTCAACCCGAATTCTTGTATAAGTTCCATCTAAAGCACATTCTTCAAGTTAGTATACTACTAATTACATCATTACCTCATCTCATTCATAAATATCAAGCCATTTCATACAATCTCACATCTTAACTTCACTTAGACATTTCATCATACACTTGGTGTGCGTACCACCTTTTAAGCATAACGTACAACTAATTCATGCATACTCTTCTAAATTCATACATAGTTCATCAAATCCTTCTACTAATCAACATGTAGTATTTAAAATTAAACATCAAACATATTATCATCACATTTTATTCAATTCATCTAACAACAATTCATCATACCCACATAATACATCGATCTTTCAACAAGAATTGGACATAGGTGGTGATTCAAGTCATCATCCTCACAATAACAAACGGGTTTCACCCCTAAACATCAAATTAACACAAACCATACATAACCTATGTTCTATATGATGATTCTAACCCTTATACATGATCAATTTCATATTAACTCACGGATTAGAACATAACCCACTTCACACATGATCACCAATCTTAGATTTAAGACATACCTTACGATCCCCTTGTGAAGGTGATCACTAATTCATGTTCGGTTGTGAATTTGGGACTCGATTCACCCTTCAATTTGGTGATTTAGATGAGTTAGGGTTTTGAGCTCTCAAGGAGCTCCTGGCTCCTTCTCTAACACGCACCAAATGTGTATGTTTGTGTGTGTGTTTGGTTTGTTAATTAAAACATAACTTTCTCCTTGTTCATCTATGGTCCCTCTAGTTTTGTAACACCTCGAAAATTCACGTCCTATAATGTATTGACACGTGTCATAAGCTTTGAACGTGTGCAAGAATACCTTAGAGGGACTAAAGTTGACAAACGATGAAACTATGTAAATATAAGGGTTCAAAGTGTCATCAATGAATAAATACACTTTGCAATAACCCTACATAATGTTTATAACCTAAAACGAATAGATCATGGATCATACGAAGCGAATTGTGAAAGAAAGTGAGAGATTACAAACGACAGGGGTTAAATGTGTCAACATGTTAAGATATACCTCTGAGTGACCTTTTAAGCAAACCCGAAGCTTTGTAACGATTAAATATGCTCACTAGAATGTACCATAAAAATTTCACCAAGTTTCGTTATCGTATGAGCAAGTTGTGATAAAATTCGTGTACGAGGGGTTAAAGCGTCAACGTTGAAAGTTAGGCCTTTTCGGGTAGCAATAAAGTTACCCGGGGACTTAACAAAGTGGGTATATGTCTTGAAGCCCTTATAGATCAATAACGAGGGTTCAAAATGCAAGAAACAAGTGTCTGTACAAAGTTTGAAGAGCCAAGGACTAAAACTGCAATTTATAAAAGTTTTGTTGGAAGACCTTAGGGGCTCGCGTAGCGCGAGCTTAGAAGCCCATGCAGTCGCGCTACGCGACTGCTTGATCTGGACAGAATGTTTATTTCCTTGGTCCCTAGTCTGCCACAGCCTTGGTGCATGCACTTGATCGATCATTAATCACCCCTTGGCACCCATAAACTACTCTAGAACACTAGGGACATGTGTTTATCATTTGTGGTGGATCATAGACATACTTGTCAACAAATTATGGTGATTGAAGGCACTATATAAGACCCACTAACTTGCAAACATTCACCATTCATCTCCTGAGCATTTGTGAAGCACAAGAGCTGATCCCAAGTCTTTCTAATCATCCCTAGTCGACCATTAATCACCTTGTAAGTTGCCTAACCCTTCTCAATTCAGTTTTGCTTTAAAATTAGCTTAAAAGTCAATATATCGTACTTAACGTTTGACTTCCAGTTTAATTAAAGTTGACTCAGTCGTAACCCGAAATAAGAGTACCGTTAGGTTGGTAATTATGTGGGTAATAAGACCCTAAAAGGGTTCCCCCTGATTCCCATCCTAACTAGTTCGTTTGTCGAGTCAAACATTAACCGAAAAAGTCAACAGAAATGCCATTTGTGATTTAACGCGTGATTAGCAATCCGTGAGGCGTGTAACCTATTCTAACCTTAATATAACATGGTAATAAGTATAAAAACTTGTTTACGCTTGCCCGACTCGACAAATTTCTATTTAAACCCGGTTCGGAACCGAAAGGCGCAAAACCTTGACTTTTGCTTTGGCTTCGGTTCTGACCCGTTTTAGTTTGATTCGAGGATGCCTTAGTGCTTCATTAGAGTAGGGTTGCATGATAGTATAAGTCTCTGTACTTGTTTCGTTGATTATCCGATGCATGCACACGTTTCCGTTAATCGCTTAAATTGGACCATAATGCCCTTATGACCATACAACGAGAATTTTGAAAATGTGGAAGTACAATAATCTTAGTTACTGATTATTAAACATGTACGTAAATTTTCACGTCAATCGGAGGTCTAGATTAGGAGATATGCGCATTAGCGTAAATAATAAACTTTTTATTAATTAAACGGCGCAATTAGCGCATAGCCTATCTAAACCCGATTTTCGGCACCAAACCTTTTACCCACTGATGTTAAATAATATTTTGGGATTTTTGAAGATTTTTTATTTTTAAACTGATCTTAAGCTAGGCTTATCGCCTTAATTCGGTTAATACCGAATTTACCCTTTTCGGTCATAAAATGATTTCTACAAGGAATTTTGACGCGAATCCAATTGCTACTAATTTTAAATAATAAATATAATGTTTTGAGCCTGTTTAACTAATCAGAAAACCCAGAATCGTATTTTTAATCGTACGTCGCTTAAAACGGGTTTATACGCATATTATACGCGTAGTTTAGGCTTAAAACCATTTTGACACATAAGGATTATTACCAACTACTATAATCTGTTAAAAATAAGCTGTTTACTGATTACTTCAGTCCCGAACATCGGGGTTACGTTAAATCCCTTTTATAATCTCTAAAATGATCAAAATACCCCTACGGGGCATAGTTAATGATTAAACTCGTTTTGGGCATTATGGAAGGTATCATTATGATATCACAACATAATTTAAGCATATTAACTTAGGAAACCTGTTCGCGACCTATTCGGTTACCCGTTACGCGTTATTCGCGTTCGGATCGGTTTATATAACTAGTTTATATAAGTTAGCCGAAACGGGTCAAACCTTATCGGTTTTATCTCAAATTTCAGAGTGTGTATCAAATACCCATATTAGACAAGTCTTCAAACTTGTCGGGTCTAAAACACATTCTATTCCGGTCTTCGCTTAATCATGCGTTTGAACCGTATATTTCCTTAAGACTAATCGGTCTAAGCTTAGGCTTAATTAAAGACCCGTTAGCATTCTAATTGGTTATTTACACCATCATTCCAGACTAGAGCCTTCCGGTAAATTGTACCTACGCATACTTAAGTGAATACGGCTGAGTTATTATATTCTTGCTATTTAAGACAGGAGCTAGCTCAGGTAAATACTCTTAACTTATTTTCCCTATTACGGGCTTGGGATACGGTAATATAAATACCGCATGGTCAGGTATGGGATTCAAAGACCAATAAGTCGGGAAATCCAAATAACCTGTTTTTAATTCGTATTGCTTGACTGAAACATTGGGGATTAATGCGACCGTGTCCTGGATATCCTTGACTCATTTAATTGCAATGGCCACGACCTAAGCACGGGGTGTAGGCATACACCCGACAGATGCTATATGCTAATTAATGAATTATACCCAATAAGGGATTCCCAATAAGGGAATAGTGGTGTGTCGGTTAATCTTGAACCGGCATAGAACCGGGCCCCGTATGTAGAGCAAGTTATGTAAAACTGATAACATGAAATATAGTTTGTTCCAAGGTATAAAAGGTTAATTCTGCCTTTGTGCATTTTAATCAAAGGGTCAAAATATTTTGTGCCTGGTGCATTTAAATCATTTTTCTTAAACTCTTTTCAAATGAGTCGGTTGAGTGTATTTACCAGTGAAAACTGACGTATTTTCAAAAGTCTAAGTGACAGGTACAAGTACGTAAATAGGCTGGAAGCTGCTCAGGACGTTAATAAGGAACCTTGCAAGTTCTAGGCGTCTAAAGTCTGTTGAGTAGAATTTATGTTTTTAAGATCCGCCTGTGGATCCGTTACTTTCCGTTGTAATACTGGATATTACTTACATTCGGAATGTAATAATAATTATCTTTTGCTTCCGCTGTGCATTTATATAATTGTGTTGTTTGACTATTATGTTGCCAACCACGTCACGATACTCCCCACCGGGCCCACCGGTGACACGTGGAAAAATCGGGGTGTGACAAGTTTGTTCCCTTGTGTGTTTTGCTAAACATTTGACTAGGTATAATAACCTAGTTATTACACTCCATTTTATTAAACATGGGGTCACACTAGCAAATTTAGTAATTCGAGTTTTGGGGCGTTACAGAAATTGTTCGTGTGATCTACCTCTTTGGATAATAATCGCACCCATCGAGTACCCCTCCACCCCTCTCCCCATCCACTGCCAACGATCCACTTGATTATCGACCTTGACTGTGCTCAAATCTCTTAATAGCCAATTATATTCCGTTATCTCAAGAAAGGAGCTTAGGTCTTTTGACCAGTTCCACCTAAATTCGAGGACCCCGGAGATACTTTTTATACGATCAGTAACCCGGCACCTCTTTTCCGCTTCCAACTTGAACAAGTTCGGGTATACATCCGTTAGCGACTCGTTATATAGCCATTGGTCGATCCAAAACGAAATATCAAGCCAATTTCCCACCTTGCCTTTGAAAAAGTTTCGTAACGGGGTATCAAACCCATCAACTATGGTGTTCGACGTACGTGAATTGAAATAATACATGTTTTTTAAGGAAAACTTGTTGTATAATTAAAATAATAAACGTTTATTAGATAAATGTTAAAAGTTAACATGTCAATATTTCTAACTTTTTTTTTAAATTAGATGCATCATAAACAAGTGTAGAGACTTTGATACAGCAAATTTGGTTGTAGAAAGTTTTCGTGTTTGTTTGACATGTGAAGAAACTTTATATGCCAGAATTATGTTGAGTGGCTTTTATATAAAAAATGAGAAAGTATATTGTTTGATCTATGATATTAACCCTTTATTACTTTGATTAAATCACATAAACAATCTCCTAAGGTTGTTAAAAAGTATAAAACCATTTTACACAAACTTAATCAACATAATAATGAAACTACATGGACTATTGCATAATTATCATGTTCAACAATATGCCGAATTGTTTAAAACGTTGACAAACTTCGCAGTTCATTGTATCTCTTGGATTTGAATATTATTTGGTAATGGTAATTTTCAGTCACACAACTAGAACTCCAATTGTAAGATTTTGTGAAGTAACAGAATTTTGAGTTTGATAAGGAGGTTTACGGATTGCACGTTCTTTTGGATCCGGTTGTGTTGATTGTCACTTTAAGGACATAGGGTGTGGTCATAAGTCATAACCTTCGTGATCACCATGATCATCTACATAGACGTCATGTCACCAACCTCTAATCTATCATTCAAAACCACTACCTTAAGAGTGTGGTCATGACCCAAAACACTATGACACTATCCTTTTATTTTGTTAATTTATTTTTGTCTCATAATTATCAAATGGGGGTCATGGTAAACGTGGTTTAATCCACGCAAACCACCATCAATCAAGGAGAGGGTGGTGTAGCATTTGATTAATGGTCATATGTGGCAAATAATGTCCCAATCCATGCCTCCCACACCTAATAGCATAATTGAGTAAGTAGTTTTATGCTCCGCCCACGTTACGGGGCGCTAGACCAAATATTTCTCAACCAATTAAAACAAAACGCTATTATAGTTTTGCTAATTTAAAAAAAAAGGATGGCAAGACTGTAATTTTAAGCTAAGGGCAGAATTGTGATTTGTCAGGACCAATGAGTGAGCGCTAGCGAATAAAAATTACATCGAGTCAACCAATTAAAACAAAACACTACCATATGCTTGCTAAAAAAAAAAACTAAAATGATGGCAAGACTGTAATTTTGAACCAGGGGAAAATTGTAATTTTGACTAGGGGTAAAATTGTAATTTGTTAAAAGCTTCAACGATGGCAAGACTGTAATTTTGAACTGGTATACAATCATAATTTTTCAGAAGCTATAACGATGACAAGACCGTAATTTTGAGTTGGGGTAAAATCGTAATTCGTAAGAAGTTACAACGATGACAAGACCGTAATTTTGAGTGAGAGGCAAAATCGTAATTTTGAACAGGAGGTAAAAGCGTAATTTGTTCAGGTCAATGGGGATGTGTCGGTCTGACCCTATTCCCCCTCATGCTCGTTAATTCTTTAAATTATATGTAATGTAATTAAGTATATATGTAATGTAAACACATATACCCGATACCTGCATGTATATCCGCAAACCCGTTGAGTGACGAGGAACCGGTACTAAACACAAATGATATCGGGTATGAGGTACGATTTATAACCTAATAGCTAATACGAAACCCATACTGCTAATAGTAATACCCGTCTCATACCCGACCCATCACATCACAGTAGATAATGTAGACCGACCCGGTACCTGCACACACAAACGGTTAAGAAAAAGCATTTTTATTCCTGTCCCCATCCCTACACATATCATCTTTCTCAAAATGGGCGTGATCGAGCTTCACGTTTTCATGGCGGTTACCTCTTGATTTCTTCTAGCACACCTTCAATCGCTACTCGTTCGATCAATCGATCACTCTCATGGATCCTGAGCAGACGTTCATCAGAGTTCAAGAACGATTCTCGCATGTTCTCACACCTAGAATCCGAGCGTCTCTCGAGTACATATATCTCTTGATTGCCATCACTCTCTTTTGTATTCTCGTTGTTATGCACGCGAATTATGTCCAGCAGGTACTCGATTCATGTTTCATGTAAAAATTAAGTGTGTTACTCTTCAATTTTGAAGTTGTTTCGGTTGTAATTGTTATGTGATGCTACTATTTGCCCTAATATGATGAGGTTTCTGAAATTAAGTGTTATTTTGTTGTATTGATGATGCTTTTAGGGTTGTGAGAGTGCATCAGTAGGATATATAGGTGTAAAAGTATAACAGTCATGGAAGATAACCTAGCATTTAGTTATAAGTAAAATTAGGTTATAATTAGAGAACATAAAGGCTAGAGAACAGAGGTGGATGTATGTTCTAATCAAATCTATACTTTGGAATCGTGGATATGTGCACCTAGAGTAATCAAAACCAGTTAACCAATCCCTACACACAAATATATATACATAGGTATGTGTGTATGTATGTATGTATATGTGTGTGTATACATGCGTGCAGACTGCAGAGTGCAGACATATTATGTTCATGTGGGCAGAGGTGTATTAACATCAAAGCGCTTCAGTTACCGTAGCGAAATAGAAATAACTGTAGCATTTTTTCATCCTCAATTATGTCAGTTGTTATTATCATCCAACCATGTATTAATTTATCATTTAGTAGAATATATATGTTTGTATAAATATCCTTCATGATGAATCAACATGCTAATCATTGTTAAGAGATTAATTTGAAATCTTTATGGGTCAGATGGAATTTATGATAAACATATCTCTCTGTATAATAGATGAGTTGTATCATGTTGATGGTCATAGAATATCTATTTTATCAGAGGTCACGTTGATGTTCATTGTATCTCTCTATCAGTTATATGTTACTATGTCTTGGCTAGTCTGTTATGATGTACTGCCTCTTTAGTTTTGTGGATGATCAAGATAACGAGTAGATAGAGGTATATTTTTAATAGTCATGTCTCTGCAGAAGGTATAATAGATATTTCTAGAAAGTTGGTTGTCATGATCATAACTCATGTGCAGAACATATTGAAGTTCCTTCGGAAACTGTATATATGAAGCTTCATGACATAGAATCAATATAACAGGATTTGTTTTTTTTTCGTTTGGTACACCGTACACTTTCTGAGATGTTTATGCCCCTTGGACACCTTTGTTTACATTATTTTTTAGTATTCGAAGCAAATATCTTGGCTTATATATATTCCTTGTCTGCTGTTCTAACTGGATTCCATGTTCTGTAGCCTGGCTGTTCTAGTGAACTTACTGGAGTTGCAACTACTGAAGCCCAGCTTATCCAAATTAAGGTTTGCTACTTCTACCTCAATGCTAGTATGTGTATGCTATAGTGTCATTACAATGAGATATAAAGTTTCCAATTGTTGATTACCTCACACGTGTGCCTATAAGTAATCATATGCACAACTTTTAGTGCTAGTTGTGACATAGGGGCATACCACATACTTGTAGCATCAAGAAAGGTTTTGATAGCCCTTACTAAACATAAGCTTCATTTCTGTATAATTTTCTTTAACTTACTGTACACCGTTTGTGCAGATTACCAGTGCTGACTTGTGGTCACAAAGTGAAGCTCCTCAGTATATAAAAAATAATGATATTGACAAAGAAAGTGTACCTAATGATGTGAAAGACGATGCACAGTTTTGGTCAAATTGGCTAATTAGTTCAAGCGGTTGGAGCGGGAAATCGGCTCTTTTGAAGTTGTGGAGGTCCGATAATAAAGTTCTTGATTCACAATCTCAGATTTGTACTTCTAGCAGTGATAACATTGAAGATGCCTATTGCAAGAAAACTAAGAAAGATGAGTCCTGTGGCAGGTCAACCAAAGAATCATTGAAAGCTGCGATATTGCGCAAGTGGCACACACGTTTCTCATTTATTTGGAGACACACATCAAGGATTTTGGCAAGTTTATGGGTGAGTGTAACTTTCCTAGATCTTGTATGAATGCTTCCTCTAAGCAGTTAATGCGGATATCGGTCAAGGACCGATATTTGAGATATCATTAATTTTAATATCATGCTGAATTTATATATATAGCAATTCAACACTAACAGTTCAGTATACTCTCCTACCATTAACAAATTAACCGTTTGCAACTTGCAAAACACTAGCAATTGTAGCATGTAGGAACCGATTAAGACTTAAACACTAACAATTAAGACTTAAAACACTAATAGCAGCAATAAGAAGAAAGGCGAATGGTAAAATTAAGAAGAAAAGTACTGATATCGGGAAAATCGGTGATATATTGGTCAAATATCGGTACCGATATTTGACACCGATATTTTACATGGGGACCTATACGGCTAAACCGATATTAACTGCATAGATTTGGAGGTAAGTGCATGATATTTTCCCCCCTTTCTCTCCTAAGTATAATATGCATGCATTGTAGCACACAGTCCGATGCAAAATTGAGATCTTTTTAAGCTGATCTGCATCTGCTTTTCATTTTGTTATTGAATTCTCCGACTTGAAACCTAAGTATATGTTTGCTTAGTTTAAAGTTCAAAATGCAGGACATTGCAGGTATTCATTTAAATATTGATATCAATAAATGTCTTCACGTACTTCACCTGGACAAGATTAATTCCTTGGCTGGTATGTTATCTACCTATCTGCCTCTGACCTTGCTTATCAGTCTCAAATTGTGTCCTATGCATATATAGGTCTGGTTCATGTGAATTTGATGTTGAATTTTATAGCGTGTCAGCGTTATAGTAAGGGTTGCGTTGTAACAACAGTTTGATACATTTATATAAGTTAAACATGAATGTTTTTTTGTGACATATTATGTTAGATCCTACAAATCTCCTATACAGGACTCAACATTGTCTGGCGATAGGCCTGCAGTATAGACGCCGGAACTTTTCTCATTATAAATCTTTTCTTTTGAGGTTTTAGTGCAGTGGCTTGAAATGAGGAGCGACACATTTGAACCAACTTATCTATATACAATGGAAAAGGTAAGACTGTAGTGACCTTGTTGATTTGTATTTTAGTTTCTTGTTCTCATTCATATGTCCAATACTTGAATCCTGTTTTCTGGAAAAGAGGGATGATTATGTCTTTTAATATTACATATTGGAGCTTTTTGTAGGGTTACTTTCTTCTGCCTGAAAGAGCTAGAACTCAACATAACATCCGAACTGTCAACATCAGTATTTCAGCACGTGACTCCTGCTTCGGGAACAGGTACTGACCATCTCTAGGTTAATCATTGATTCATTTTATTGTGGTACAGGTACCATATCTATAATTTGGTTTACCTTTTGAACCAGTCTGGTTGTTCGATTACAAGTTTTTGGTTCCCTCTTTAATAAAGTCATTAATTAGAAAATCTGGTTGGTTATACTGATAATTATAGGCATGGTTGTAAAAATCCCGACTAGTCTTCGATTAATCACCGATTAATCACTAATCGGAGGTTCAACGATTAATGGCCGATTAATCACTAGGCGGTCAATGGCGGTCCTATTCTAGCCAAAATTTGGCCATATGCCGGCTAAATTTCGACCAAACCTTATAAATTCCTTCCAATTACTTAAAAAATGGGTCAATGAGCGGTTAAAACATGTTTTCTTTAGAAAACTGTATATAAAAATGTGTGTGTATATATATATAACTAAAAATTGCATATAAAAATCTCGATCCGATTAATCCCTATTAATCCCGATTAATCCCTAGTCGGTACCCCACCGCCCGACTAGCGTCTAGCGATTATTAGGGGTGTAAACGATCCGAGCCCGAGCTCGCCTAGGCTCGAGCTCGGCACGGTTCGAGCTTTGTTTTTCGAGCATGAGCTTGGCTCGTTTCTTATTTATCAATTAATTTTATACGAATTGTAATAATTATTTTTTTTACTAAAGTTATATATAACAATGTGTATATATATTTATTATTTACTAATTTTTATCATAATTTTATAAAAAATATATTTATATAGATATAAAGTAAATATGTGATAAATAATAGGCTCGTTTAGGCTCGCGAGCTGGCTCGAGCTTAATAAGTGAAGCTCGGGCTCCTTTACTAAACATGCTTATATTTAGGTTCAGGCTCAAGCTCGTTTAAGCTCCGCTCCTTCGAGCTTTTTTTCGAGCCGATCTCAAGTAGCCTGGCTCGTTTACACCCCTACTGATAATACACTGCATACTTATCGTAAGTTTCAGGTATTTTACACTGTGCATTTATGATAGCTGTTTGTTTATCCTACAATCTCCAGGTGGCAGCAGCTTCTGATCAATAGGCTTGTGGGATATGATACTATCTTGATGAACAGTTTGCTGAATTCTCCAGGCCAAGGTATATACGGGTATTAACAATGTTTTTGGCATGGTTTTTTGTGTTAAGTTACATAAATTAGGTGTAATCGTTGTCCTTTATTTGAGATTTGATGCAGGCTACCTATTTAATTACCAGACAAGTGAATTCTACAACCTTACATATGCACATGAGAAACCAGAACGGTCAGCAAATTTTGGAGGTTTGCTACTTTTGCCATTTATTCGCTTCAACTTTGGTTATCCTCAAACAGAGTATTTTTACACTGACTGGTTAAAGTCACTTAACGATTTGGTCCTATACCTTGCAGACTATTTTGCTACGAAGTGTGGTGTTCTTATGATGTCTCTCTTTGTTTTCTTCACTACAACTATGTCGGTTTCATTTACACTTAGGGAGACACAGACTCGCATGCTCAAGTTCACAGGTTTGTTCTATACCTTTACATTAACAATATTATTTAATATATAACACCTCTTAATGTATCGCGTTTATATTTTTCACTATTTATAGTGCAGCTTCAACACCATGCTCGGCATCGTCTTCCCACTTTTCAGTTGATATTTGTGCACGTAATTGAATCTCTTGTGTTTGTACCAGTAAGTATATATATCTTATTGATTGTACTTACCTTTAGTGAACTATTTCATACCATATCTAACATGGATAATTTTCCATTTTGTATCTGCAGATAATGATAGGTATCCTGTTTTTTCTTTTTGAGTTTTATGACGACCAGCTTTTAGCTTTCATGGTGTTGATACTTGTCTGGCTTTGTGAACTCTTCACTCTTATCAGGTTCTCTCTTTTATCTGTTAAATCCAGAGGTGGTTATATTGTTATGATCACTGCTTTGATCTATATTTGCTTGCAGTGTCCGTACACCGATATCAATGAAGTTTTTTCCACGCTTCTTTTTGCTATATTTTCTGGTGTTTCATATCTATTTCTTCTCATACACCCATGGTTTGTTCCTCTCACTTATACGCCTCAATTCTTAAGCTTAACGGTTGTATTGTATGTAGCGTCATTGTAGAATGAAATTTTCAGGTTTTTCATATTTGGCACTCTCAACCACTGCTGCATTTATGCTACACCTCATCCTCTACTTCTGGAACCGATTTGAGGTGAGAACGTTTGACTATGCTCTCTCTTTTAATAAATGGATTATATTGTCAAATTTGACAATGCTCCCTTTTAGAAAATCTTAAAAGTATAATAATCCAAAAGTAAACACCAGATATCTTACTACCGTGTACGTCATTTGATTACCGTTTCTGCGAGTTAACCGGTGTTAATTCTGTTCCCTGGGCATATTATAACTTTGTGGAGTCAAGTTCACTTTTTTGATAGATTTTTATTTCATTATATCATTTAAACTAGTAAGTTTCTCCCGCGCGTTGCGGCAGCAGCGAAACGTAAAGTAACGCAAATTTATATTGTTTAATGCAAACGTATCATATTTGACTCGAATCGTTTCTGAACAAAATTTACGTCAATATGTAAACCAACTGGAAGCGTACATAAAAATAAGCACGAAAACGTTTTATATTTGACCCGACTTATTTCCTTAAAAAATTCCTTCGAAACGTATGAAAATAGTGGTTCTTTAAGTTAAAGGATGGTACCGTGTTGCGGCGGCGGCGGCGAAACGTAAAGTAACTCAAACTTATACAAGTCTAATGATGACGTATTATATTTGACCCGACTCATTTCTGAACAGCATTTATGTCAAAATGTAGACCAACTGAAAACATACATAAAAATATGCACTAAAACGTATTATATTTGACCCGACTAATTTCCGATTTTTTTTTTTACGTCGGAACGTAAACCAACTTGGATTTATACTAACACATACATATAGGGTGCAAACGAGCCGAGCGGCTCGCGAGCTACTCGAGATCGGCTTGAGAAAAAGCTCGAAACGAGCCGAGCCTTATCGAGCCCGAGCCGAGCTTGAGCCTAAAATAAAGCTTGTTTGTTTATCGAGCCCGAGCTCGAGCCTCGCATGTGAAGCTCTTTAGGCTCGTCGAGTCTTAATGCCTTATTGAGCCTTCGTGTAAACGAGCCGAGCTTATTCAAACTTGTTTACAAGCCAACATCGAACCTAAAAATAAGCTTATTTAGTAAACGATCCCGAGCCCGAGCTTCACTTATCGAGCTCGGGAGCGAGCCGAGCTCGAGCTTGAGAAAATACAAACGAGCCGAGCTCGAGCCTTGAAAACAAAGCTCGAATCGAGCCGAGCTTGAGCCCGAGCTCTCATAAGTTAATCGAGCTCGAGCTCTCATAAGTTAATCGAGCTCGAGCCTGGTCAAGCTCGGGCTCGGCTTGGCTCGTTTGCACCCCTACGTGATACATATATAAAAATAAGCCCTTAAAACTCGTGGGGGTATAAGTGTAAAAACAGAAAGTTAAGGGGCTAAAGTACAAAAAAAGAAAAAAAATGTTACTGTAGCACCGATGTGACGGACACTACAGTAACCCCAACTTGTTATTTAATAATATTATAATTATAATATAATAGGTATAGGTATTTAAGATTAATATATAAGATGTAATTTGACTATAGCTACAGATATATCTCCTTCGGTTTAATAGGTTTAATATTTGTTTCTCAGGTTCCGGCTCTGCAAAGATTTATGCAAAACAGACGGTCACAGTTTCAGCAGCAACCGGACTTTCATATCACCTCCTCCACCATTCTGGCTTCGACCCTGCATATCACCAGACTAAACCCCTTGAGGAACGTGATAAACAATGCAACCAATCCTGGACCAACACAACCGCAAGCCGAGAATGACAACATGAACATGAACAGGGTATCAGACAATGAGGGTGGGGGCGCGATTAATTCGTTTAGTTCTACGCTGCTATGGATCTTGGGAGGCGCGTCTTCCGAAGGTCTAAACTCATTTCTTTCGATATTTAGAGACCAGGGCCAAGAAAACCATCCTACACAATGAACCTGATTCTGCAAGATGGACAGCTATTCGGCTTTTGATATATGCATCGGTATAAAGCATTGTTCATATTTTCTTAGCAAAGATAATCACATCCCATGTAGATAAACAGTGATAATTTTTGGTGAGAGCACAAGTTTGTTGAATATGTAAACGACATCGTTTGACCTCAAACTTTTATGTGAATGTTCAATCAACACTGCAACTTCTATGTGAGTGTTCCCATATGAAAGTTATTGGCTGAGGCCGATACCTATTGAATATTCGCACAAATGCGAGTCAAATATGTAACAAGTACAACTAGCGTCTCAATAGATCTACATACACATCATGTACCGATATCACAATTATCCATATGAAGACTGAAGAGTAATGTGCATCTCGTGTTCATTCATTATGATCGCTGCCTTGGCATTAACCATGGAAGAGGTTGATGGGACGTCATTGGTCATTGTGTTTTTTGACATGCTTAGAATGTTGTGTTACATTTTTAGATATGCTGGGCTTAGCGATTAGAGCAAACATATCTTGCAAGTCGATACATTTGGATTGATCATAATGTGTTGCATCGGTTTTACCTAAACAAGGTATAATGTTATGAGCATCTACATACTAAATGGCCATTATGAGCTCAATTTGGAACAAACAACGATTGCAGTTTTGGGGTTCTTAACGATTTGAAAGTTTAGAAAAAAGTGGGAAAAAGTTTATGGAAGGTTTAGAAGTCGATTTGTATGTTTGATGTAGCCTTTATGAATGAAAAACATGAATACATACAAAAAGTAGCATTAAGTACAAGTTTGAAAAGTTTGATCTATTAGTCATAAAAAGTTACTACTCATGTGGCACCCAAGGGAAATTCCCAAACGCACTAACTTCTTCCACGACCACTTGCTAAATTTCAGGACAAAAATTCTTTCAACTTGGGGATGATGTGACAACCCGTACTTTCTGAGGTTAAAACCGTTCACTTTTCTCAATTATTTCATTTATGTTTCGTTTGCGCTTTACTTTTCACGTCGTATATTTTAAACCGAACACAATTACTTAAACGAATATACTTATTAACCCGAAAGGGTTGGGTTCATTTCAGAACTCTAAATAATTGCAGAACTTTTAGAACTCCTAATAAACAATCATTTTATATATTTTTTTTGTATTTAAGATCTTTTTATCATCTATTATATGTATTTTTATAATTACCTACATGTTAAAAGTAGTTTACATATGTCTAATAGCCAAATTATATATATGTGTAATTATAAATTTACATATAAAAAATGATAAAATTACTCTTAACATGTAGGTAATCATAAAAATAAACATAATAAATAATAAAATTATCCTAAACATAAAAATATATAAATAAAAAAATTGTTTATTAGGAGTTCTGCTAGTTCTGTAAATATTTATGGTTCTGAAATGATCCTGGCCCTAACCCGAAATAGTTTTATATCTATATAATCTATTGTAACACCTCGTAAAATCACGTCCAATAATGTATTGACACGTGTAATAAACCCTAATAAAGTCAAACCTTGAATTTAAGGGACTAATTTTTCGAAAAATCGAAAAACTTTGATTATGAAAGAACTGGAAGTATTATCATACCTAAAATAAGTTTCTAAATAACCTTTCACGGTTTTATATTCACAAATGAGCCACTTATTAATCAAGTGTAGCCGTTTGTGTAATTAATTGAAAGTTTGCGCGATAAAGGGTTAAAAGCGTCAACATGTTAATTCTTACCTCTGAGTGACCTTTTAACAAACCGAGAATCTCATGATATTTAATTATACTCTCGGGAATGCCAATCATTGGCCATCCAAGGCTTTTATGCCCAAAAGTGAAGCTACGCGCAACCTTGCAAGTATAAGGGACTAAAAGTGTCAATATGTTTAATTATACCTCTGAATGACCTTTTATCGAGCCCGAAGCATTATGATGTTTAATAATACTTTCAAGAATGCCTAATATGGATTAGATGAGGCTTCAATGCTATTGAATGATGATTTACGCAAGTTTGCGCATTAGAGGGACCTAAAGCGTCAAACTGCTAAAGTATACCGATTCGTATGTTATCGGACCTTCCGGAATATGACCATGATATAAACATACCCTATTTATCCTTAATATAGCTTAGATATAGGCTTAGAGGTGTTTGGTGCGCAAAAAATAAGCTTTTAAGTCATGCAGGGACTAAAAGTGTCAAAAAGCGCACAAGTTTGCGTCTACGCGCATATCTTACATTCTGAATATCCCCGGACACCCAAAAATTTATGTAAGCACTAAAATATTTTATTTTAGTGTTTGGCTTGATAAAATTCCATTCGTCGCGTCGTTTGGATTGTTTTTCGCGTCCGACCGTGTTTCGTCGTAATTAGCCGAACAACGAGACCGTACGACCAAACGAACCGACATCTGACATATTTTTGAGCATGTTTCATGTTCCCTATGCTTAGGCATCATGGTAGAGCCTTAAAAATGGTTTAACGGGCCTTAGATGAGTCGGAAATGGCATTTGAAAGTGCAGGAGCTAAAACTGTCAACTTTTGAAAGATGTATCATGCTGACCAGGTCCTTACGGACCGTAACACTCTGGACCTTACGGTCCGTAAGCAGGTCCCAGATGCAGCAACTCGTCTGTTGTCTGTTCAGCCCATGTAAACGACTTATATGGCCCTTAATCACAACCAACTAAACTAATTCTTAGGCCTTAGGGACACTTGTTAATCATCAGGGATCATGTATAGCCTTGTTTGTCATGATATTGATGGATCAAGAACACTATATAAAGCCCCATTGTTTGCCATTTTGATCATTCATTCTCAACTCCTCTTCTGATCAATTCTGGAGCTCAAGGCCATCCCCTAAGCATCTCTGGTCGTGCATTAGACCTTGGTAAGTGTCCTTGATCTTCCTTAATTGAGTTTTGCTTAGTTATTAGCTTAAAAGTCAAACTGTCGTAATTAAGGTTTGACTTATCGATTAATCACTAATGGTCCAGTGATTAGTCAAACTTAAGGTAGTTATAAGTTGGTAATTATGTGGACATTACACCCTTAAAAGGGCACCCTCTGATTCCCACTCTAACTAGATCAATTGTCGGGTCAAAGTGTATTATAAAAAGTCAACAGGATCCTAATTTTTTAATTAACGCATAATTAGCAATATAGAAGGCGTGTAACCTATTTTATCACTCATATAACTTAGTAATAAGTATAAGAACTGGTCTAAACTTGTTTGATCCGACAATTTTCTGTTTAGGCTCGGTTCGGAACCGAAAGTCGCAAAACTTTGACTTTTGCTTTGACTTCAGTTCTGACCCGATTTAGATGGGTTTAGACATGCCTTAAAGTTCCATTAGGACCGAGTTACATGGTAGTATAACCCTCTGCGTTTATACTACTTGACTCGTTGATTGTCCGATGTTTCCGTTAAATGCCTAATGTTGACAAATATGCCCTTTTGACTATAAAACGAGAACTTTGGAAATGTGAGAGGACAATAACCTTTATTACTGATTTATAAACATGTCCCTAAAATTTCATATCAGTTGGAGGTCCAGAATAGGAATTATGCTAAATAGCGCACTTAAGAAGCTTTTTGTTAATTAAACGGCGCAATTAGCATAAAGCCTATCTAAACCCAATTTTTAGCACCAAACCTTTTAACCACTGATATAATATAATATTTTGGGATTTTGAAGATTTTTAATTATTTTTAACCTGCTCATAACCTAAGGTTATGGCATTGATTCGGTAAATACCGATTATACCCTTTTTGTGTAAAAAATGAGTTTTACATAGTATTTTGACACCAATCCAATTGCTACTGATTTTATATAATAAATAAAGTATTTTGAACTTTATAACCTGATCAGAAACTCAGATTTCCTGTATAACCCGGAAAGCGCTTAAAACGGCTTTTTACGCGTATTAAACACCTAGTATGGGTTTAAAACCAATTTGGCATATAAGACTTATCACCAACTGATATAACCTATTAAATTAAGTTGTTTTAATGATTAATTCAGACCAGAACCTCAGAATCATATTTAATCTCTTTATAATCTTTAAAATGACCAAAATACCCCTACGGGGCTTATATCGAGATTAAACTCGTTTTGGGCATAATGGAAGATATCCTACTGATATCACAACATATTTAAGGCATATTAACTTAGGAAACCTGTTTAGGACCCTTATGGTTAACCGTTACGCTTCTTGCGCGTTCGGTTCGGTTTATGTAACTAGTTTGCATAAATTAGCCGAAACGGGTCAAACGTTATCGTTTTTATCTCAAAATCCAGAATGTGTTTAGTGTACCCATATTATACAAGTCTCCAAACTTGTCGGGTCTAAATCACATTCTATTCCGGTCTTCGCTTAATCATGCGTTTTGAACCGTAAACCTTTCCTTAAAACTAACCGGTCTAAGTTACGACTTAAATACGACCCGTTAGGAATCTAATAGGTTAATAAAACCTTCGTCCCAGATTGAGAGCCCCAGTAGAAGTACTTGTGCTTGCTGATTTGAATATACGGCTGAGTATAAATTGCAATTGCTAGCTCAGGTAAATACTTTTAACTTATTTTCCCTTATAGGGGCTTGGGATACGGTATTATAATAATACCGCTTGGTCGGGTATTGAATGTTTAATCATATTGTGGTTAAATTATTGAGGTAACCCGCTTTAATCTGTATTGTTTGAAATAAAAGCCTTTAGGGGTTAATGACCATGTCCCGGATATCCTTGACATCATTGTATTATAAAATGGCCACGTCTTAAGCACGGGGTGTAGGCATACACCTGATAGTCGCTTAAGGGAAAAGGTATCTCACTCTCATGTGGGCCTATACTTGTGGCGTGTCTGTTAATCTTGACTCGGTTTCTACATCGGGCCCTGAACGTACAACGAACATGTAAATCTGTATACAAGATTATTTATAGAATTGTCCCAAGTTATAAAAGATATGTTGTGCCTTGTGCATTCAAATCAATTTTATTAAACCTTTTCAAATGAGTCGGTTAATTGTATTTACCAGTGTAAACTGACGTATTTTCCTAAAAGGTTAAGTGACAGGTACTGAACGTAATTGGCTGGAAGCTCAGGGCGTTAATAAGGAATCTTGCAAGTTCTAGGCGTCTAAAGTCTGTTGAACAATGTTTATGTTTTAAGATCCGCCTGTGGATCCTTTACTTTCCGTTGTAATACTTTGATATTACTTTATATTCGGATTGTAATATATTTATCTTTTGCTTCCGCTGTGCATTTATATATTGTGTTGTTTGACTATGATGATATCAACTACGTCACGATACTCCCCACCGGGCCCACTGGTAATACGTGGAAATATCGGGGTGTGACAGGTTGGTATCAGAGCCAACATTGAGTGAATTAAACACTAGCCCTTAGTGTTTAATCTCAATGACACAGTAGCACATTCCTTGACCTTCTGAGTCTAGACTTAACATAGGAGTACTCTCAACCCTAATCTGAAAACTATTGCTTCCGAATTTATATATTTTGAATATGTCTCCAATCAAGGAAGCCGAAATGGAAATTCTCCACATCCGGAGCTTTGAATTGCCAAGCGTCGTACCGCGGCTAGGATGCAACGTGCAACCAAGGAGAAAGCATTCAGAAGTAAAGTAAAGAAGAAAACCCCCTTTTGCTGAAATCCGTTTCCTTAGTAGTCCTTATAAGGACATGTTTATCTTCTAGTCCCTTCATGGACAACATTAATTCCTTCAAGTCCCGTTTAGGGCAATTATGTACTTCTTTTGAAATATTTTATCCAAATTTCATTTTTTATATGAAATAAATCAAATTATTGTTCTTTTTCATAATTGATCTACCAGCATATGTATTGAAAGAATCTTAAAGGGTAAAACCTAGCTTGAATGTCATTAAAGACCTAGCTGTGATGGTAAAACCTGTTTAAAAGAGATTCAGATTCTTGTTAACATCCGAAAACATGTTAACACTCCTGACAACAGTGATACGATAAAATCACACTTGTCATCTTTATATTGGGAAATTCCAAACCCTTATCTAGCCTAGTGATTTAGAATCATGGCTTAAATCATCAAATGAAGATGATCATATAATAAACATCCATAAGTGATGAAATGCCTACGGGCCATACTTATTGTCCTAAGGGACAAAAGACAGTTGAAGTCTTTGACTCTCTGACAAGAAAAGGTAATGAAATATGTTCAAACCTTAATGCCTCGATTCTCTGAAGTCATGGCTTATAAATTTAAAACTGTCCTTGTGACTAGGCCTTTTGCGCCACCTTAATATATCCTTAATGTTTTATAACTAGGATAAATTATAATGAAAATACTAATATAACTAACAAATTAACCAATATGGTTTATATTACCATGGTTGATGAATCGTCAAAAGTGATGAATCCATAATAACCTCTGAATGAATCATCGTCAATATTTATGTAGCAATCAAGCTACATGGCTGGATCGGATGAGGTCAACAGCCACCCGAGGGAAAATAATGATGCTCCCAGAGTTAATATAACTGGCGCGGAACTACAGGCATTAATAGATAATGCCGTTACACAAGCTCTCGACAGACAGTATGATGAATCAAGTGATACACACTCTAAGACTCTATCTGTGGCTCGTAGTAAGCCCCTTTCTAAATCACATGAGTCAAGGGAAGACGATGTTCGTAACTCGTCAAATCAAAGGAGTGTTCCCTCTGGACATGTGGTGCTTCATCAAGAGGCACCAGTTAAGACCTGCTCATATAAATATTTTGTCTCCTGCAAGCCCAGAGACTTTACAGGAGAAAAAGGGGCCATCGATTGCATGACATGGCTCGATGAGATGGACACCGTTGTTGACATCAGTGGATATGCAGAGCAAGACATTGTGAAGTTTGTTTCATAATCTTTTAAAGGAGAAGCTCTAGCTTGGTGGAGGTCACTGATCCAAGCTACGGGGAAGATCCCTTTGTACAACATGACTTGGGATCAGTTCGTTGATCTTATCAAAGAAAATTACTGTCATCAACATGAAGTTGAGAAAATTGAGACTGAATTCTTGACATTAGTCATGGAGAACTTAGATTGTCAAGCATACCTTACAAGTTTCAATACCATGTCTCGATTGGTTCCTTACTTGATCACACCGGAACCAAAGTGAATAGCTCGCTTCATTGGGGGTCTAGCCCCAGAAATAAAGGCAAGTGTGAAAGCATCGAGACCTACTACATTCAGGTCAGCGGCAGATCTGTCGCTATCTCTCACACTTGATGTGGTCAGAAACAAGGCTGCCAAGGCCTCTGAAGATGGAAAGCGTGAAAGGGAGGATGAGAATTCTCGTCGCTCCGATGGGAAGAAAAAGAGGAACTCTGAGGATAAGAAGAGTTCCGGGTTTAAGAAAGGCAACCAGCAGTCGGATGAAAAGACCAGGTGCAAAACCTGTAAGAAATACCACCTTGGGAAATGCAGATTTGAGTCTCAGCCTCTACCATGCGGAATCTGCAAGTCTAAGGAACATAAAACCTTGGATTGCAAGAAGTTGAAAGATGCAACCTGTTATGGTTGCAACGAGAAGGGGCATATCAAGACCAACTGCCCTAGGAATCAGAAGAAGCCCGAAGAGGCCAAGAAAACAGACGCATGAGTCTTCCAGATGAACGCCCAGGAGCTGGTGCAGAATGATAACTATATAGCAGGTACTTTTCCTAGTCAAGCAGTTTATGCAGAAATTTATTTAAAGCTGACACATATGAATCTATAATGAACGATAAACGTTGAGAACTGTTGTCTCCGCCCGATTAGGACTCCGGTCACTTAATGCGAAGTAGAAATTGGCCGATGATACTATAGAAAATGCTCCAACAAACCTTAGATCGATATTTTATATCTATTAGGAATCACTCTTTTCTAATATCCTTATGGCAAGCTTTCAAGCTATCCAAATCCATCAATATAATAAAGACAGATGTGACATTTGGATCCCCTGTCAAAAAGGTGATGGATTAGGTCCAAACCTTAAATGCCATTGATGGCCTTTTTTGACCTAGGCTAAGTAATATTGATATATTTTTAAAATAACGTTCATTAAGAATGTTAGTACTATATTGGCCTGTATGGTTTAATGAAACCATGGTTAGTATATGTTAAGGCCATCAGGATGAAGAATAGCAGTTGTTGGATTGCAACTAAGAAATTGTTTTATTGGTGTTAGGAACCAATATCGAGTATGGCAAACTCAGATAAGACAGCCGTTGATCGTGTTATGAATGATGTGACACATGCCAATGATACTACAATTGTGAACCTTAGAATTTCCAAGGATGTTCTTCAGACTATGATAGACGTAGCTGTTGGAAAAGTTGTGAAGAAGGCTGTGAAAAAGTTCAAGGAGCCCCATGCTACCCGCTCCAAATTTTATCTAGGACCACATTTCCTTACTCATAAGGAGGATCTTGTTCATACCTCATATGCAATAGATGAGCTAAAAAGGAAAAGGGAGGAAGATAACTCCCAGAGCTCTAAGAAGAAGAACAAACAAAAGTCTAACCAGAAACCTGTATGCAAGACCTGCAAGAAGCGCCATTATGGGAAATGCAGGTTCGAATCAAAATCCAAATCGCAGCCCAGGGCTTGTGGGATCTGCAAATCTAGTGAGCATAAAACATTGGAATGCCAGAAGATAGGAGATGCGACTTGTTACAACTGTAACGAGAAAGGGCATATCAAATCCAATTGCCCAAAGTATGCGAAGAAGCTTAAAGGAGATAAGAAGACCGACGCTAAGGCCTCTCAGATGGATGCAAAAGAGGCCGTACAAGATGACATTATTATAACCGGTACGTCCTTATCCATGATGTATATGCAAGGGTATTGTTTGATGCAGGTGCAGATAAGTCATTTGTGGAATAAATTTTGTAAGTTATTAAATCTGCGTATTAGAACCTTAAGCATAAAATATGAAGTAGAATGAACGCTAAGAGTTCTACTTTGATTCGGATACCAATCAATCCTTCATAGATGGTGGGTTTAACAAACTCTTAAAGTCTTCCATGAGAACCCTAGATATTAAGTGTAAGGTAAAACTTACAGGAAAATATCATAAGAACCATTTCTTCTGCTCCTGTCGAAAATCTTCAGTCATGAAATTCTAGTATACCCTTTCTCCAGATGAAGTACATCATCATAAGTAATTGATATCTCCTGATCTCTATCTATTGCGAATACCAAATGGTATGACAAAAGCGCCACATGAGGATTGGTGTATCTTAATATGTTCTATAGATTGCTTCCATGCCTGATCAGTATGGAGGTTTAATGCATGGAACCGCAAGGATATCCCAATGGTCATATGGTACTAAAGTCAGCTAATGGTATTCAAAGAAGAGATCTAGAAAATAGAATTTTCCAAATAAATGTTTCCTGGTAAAGGAATCTGTGGACTTATAGCATAAATGTGTCACTCCTTTGGCACAAGCGAGGATGGATGAACTGGAGCCTGAGATTGGAAAATCTCTGTAACCTCCTTGTATCTTGATTATCTTCTCCTAAGACTACCCTGTTTACCTCCCGAGAGGCAAGTAGAGTTAAGATTAACATCCCGCTTTGGGTTGGAGTGTTGTAAGAACTCCATGTTGATTATGGAATAATCGAAACCCTGATTAAGTAAATTTTAAGATAGGAGATTCATATAGCCTAACTCAATATTCCGAGAGTTTGATATTGTTAGATAAGAAAGACGGTTCATTTTGCTTATGCATTCATTACCGCAACCCTATTTAGACAACGATTAAGAATCGCCATCAACTACCCAGGATCGTCGAGTTATTCAACTAGCTATAAGGATTAGCTATTCCTTAAGAATAGTTTTAAGCAATGGTTGGGATGACCATCCCACCTTAAGATAAGCTTTTCTATAATAATTGATATGTAAGTATTTAGGCCGCTCCTTGGGAGACCTTGTATGGATGGAATGTTAAGCATCTATTGTTAGATAGAGAATTGGTAAGTCCAATTATCAGGATCTGAAAGTTGCCTTGGAAACAACAAATAAGATCATACAAATCCATAATCGACTGTAAGTTGCCAGTATACGGCAGGAAATCAAGGAAGGATTTATGAAAATAGCAAACCTCCTAAGTTCTTGTTAAAAGATAAGGTTCAACAAAAGATAACACCCTAGAAGGGTGTGCCAAGTTGTAATTTTCAGGATTAGTTAAGCTCTGAATATATAAACTCATTCGAAGGATTCGAATGTATCAAGATTAAATAGCTTACGAGCTAAGACCTAATTAAGGAGCTTGGTGGAACGCGCAATGTGACCCACACTAATGATTTAACGACGTGTCACCAATAAGTCGAAAAGCACTATCACATAATGATATACAGATTTATGATATGATGAGCAACCTGTGTCGATTGAGAATCGACAGGTTAAGGAGCTCCAAAAGAAAGTATGCACCTATTGTATAGGTCAACTGGGATACCCTTAGAGGCCCAAATATACTATGGAAGTTAAATCCATGATACGACAGAAAGTACTTCCTTTACTTTAAGCAAATCTCGAGGACGAGATTTCTTTTAAGGGGGTGAGGATGTAACACCTCGTAAAATCACGTCCAATAATGTATTGACACGTGTAATAAACCCTAATAAAGTCAAACCTTGAATTTAAGGGACTAATTTTTCGAAAAATCGAAAAACTTTGATTATGAAAGAACTGGAAGTATTATTATACCTAAAATAAGTTTCTAAATAACCTTTCACGGTTTTATATTCACAAATGAGCCACTTATTAATCAAGTGTAGCCGTTTGTGTAATTAATTGAAAGTTTGCGCGATAAAGGGTTAAAAGCGTCAACATGTTAATTCTTACCTCTAAGTGACCTTTTAACAAACCGAGAATCTCATGATATTTAATTATACTCTCGGGAATGCCAATCATTGGCCATCCAAGGCTTTTATGCCCAAAAGTGAAGCTACGCGCAACCTTGCAAGTATAAGGGACTAAAAGTGTCAATATGTTTAATTATACCTCTGAATGACCTTTTATCGAGACCGAAGCATTATGATGTTTAATAATACTTTCAAGAATGCCTAATATGGATTAGATGAGGCTTCAATGCTATTGAATGATGATTTACGCAAGTTTGCGCATTAGAGGGACCTAAAGCGTCAAACTGCTAAAGTATACCGATTCGTATGAGAACGAGACCACCTAGACAAGAATCCTGGATTGTTTTTAAGAGATTACTAATTAAGTTAAGTGCATGAGTTATGGAACCGGGATCTTAAAGTACTAAACCTATTAAGAACCAACGAGGCCCCTCAACCCTTCTCAAGGAGAAACCTGTGGAGCTACCTAGGCCGTTAATCCTACCGGTTATTAGACGCCTTTCCAGTTGTCTAATTATTGTGAAAGTACCCTAATGTTGACCTATTCTTTTCCAATCCTAGATCTAGGGTAGTTTGAAGTAATTAATTTGACTGATAGACTAATCAGACCGACAGGTAAACCAAGACATGACCTTTTCCAAGGACTATCTAAAGCAATTCGCCGGGTAAGACCTACCAATAGCCCTTCACTTTCCAGGTATTAGGACTAGTAGAACACTAAGACTTAGCAAATTATTACCAGTTACTTCTAGGGGTTATTGCGCAATTCTCCCTAAAGAGTTAAGGTTTTTTTACGTGATATAGACACTCACCGAAATCCTATACCCTAATATGACTCTATGTTGTGATATAGACCGTCACTAAGAATCATATGAAGCAAGTAATAACAATAAACCAACTCAAAGCATGCATATACATCAAATCATTAAACCAAACTTCTTACAAAACACAATTAACCCATAATAATCATGCAATTAACATAAACAGTAAAAACTTTATATTAATCCATTCATCAAGTCTAGGTGGTTTATAAATTTAGCCAAGCATGTTAAAACGTGAAAACAATTCAAAGATGTCTAAACACGAATTCATCATAACAAGTTTCGTAAGAAAAGTCAAGAATAAAGAACTAGAAAACCCGATTAGATCTTCAAGTCTTCTTCCCCGAACTTGTACCGATGATTCCTATGCTTCGAAAACTCCAAAATTGCTCCAAGGATGCTCCACAAGTCGCCCAAGATGTCCCCCAATTCGATCTAGGGTTTTTTCAAGTATAAAATTGTATTTATATGACTTTCCATAACAAAAATCGCCAGCTACAGGCTTCTGGCTGGCCGCCACCCACTGAAGGAATGTGTGGTGGGGTGCCACCTTGTTTTTCAGCTCATGTACTACCTTCAGACTCTCGCCGGGTGCCAGAAACTTCTCACGGGGTGCCAGAGAGTGATTTTTCAGCTCTTTTAACTCTATTTCAACTCCTCGACCTTTCCAACATGCTCCAAGACTTGACACTTCAATATTTTGACTCGTTTTACTCGGTTTCTCGCATATTTAAACATCAAGACCTGCGAAACACGATTTAATCAATAGCATGCATATTCTAACGAAAAACAAAACTAAATATAACGAAAACTATACAAACTTTACACGAATAAAAGATGTATTTTGCAATACATCAAACATCCCCACACTTACTCTTTTTTCGTCCTCGAAAAAGAATTATGCAACGGAATCAGAGACGAATAATCACTCGGGTCAAAAGCATAGGTATATTTAATTAAAACCAAGACTTGCGTTAGCTGCGATTGCGAATATACTTGTCCACCTAAACCCAAGTCCAATCCTATGCCCTTATCATGTAAATTTAATTTAAGTGCGGTCAATCCATCTAGGGTCTCACACTAGAATCTACGGTCCATCTACTCCCACCTCAAGCTTATAGGACTAAAGGAATGATCACTGGACCAATTCCCAACCGTCTTATATCAAAACCAAGAGAGTTTACCATCAAATTTTTTTCTTTTTCCCATTTTTTTTTTCTATTTTTGCTTTGCTTTTTTTTTCTACCGTGAGTCTAGACGATGCTTTCCCTAACCAAGAGGTATTCCGGCTATAGAGTCGCTATCCCCAACCACAGATTACTTAGGTTTCGGTACTTTTAATCGGCAATTCGATTTCACACATCCCAGAGGCATTCCGGCTGTAGAGTCGCTATCCCCAACTCGGATTACATAGACCTGTGTTACTTTCATTTAGTTTCTAGCTCACTTTTTATTCTTTTTTTTTATGATCACAAACTCTAACAGTTTTAACTTATAACGGTGCCCTTTATACTCTTATTGGCAATTTTGATTTCCCATATTTCCCAGGCGAGAACCCACTAGCAGACCGACAATTAAGGTATATTAACTCAAAGGGACTTAAAACCAAACCCGGGCCTATCCACATATCCCAAACTAGACGCAAGCTCGATTTATTTTATAATCTCATATTATTATTATTCGACCCCGAGCAAAAATTCATTTTTTCTATCACTTTCCGCTTTAATTTGCAAACTTCTCATTTCAAAGGACATTTTTCTGATTTTTCAAATTTTTTTTCTTTATTTTCTGAAATATTTTTTTAATTTTTTTTTTGATTTTTTATATTATGACTCAAGACTCACTAGCTAAGACCTAAACGACAGTTTCCCATCCCCACACTTAAACTCTACATTGCCCTCAATGTAGGATGGAAACTGACCCAAAAGACTAAAATAAATAAGAAATAAAAAGACTAAGAGCATAATTGGAAAGGACTTAGCTGGTTATATTAACGCGTAAGCTCCAAACTCTCGTCCAATCCAGCTCGATCGTATAGCATTTCGTTCTCGATCGGCTATGAAACTGACTAGTATGCTTAGTAAATTCTTTGAAATTTGAAAAGCAGCTCCAAAATCACCCAAATGGAAATTGAGTACGGGTGGTACATATTCAAACCTGCATAAACAAAAACAAGCAAAAACCAAAGCAGTACCGACTCGAAAAAAAAAACGACTCAAAAAACTACTAATTTAGACTCATGGTACAAAATAAACGACTCAATATACAAACTCTACAAACAACCGAAAATCCAACGAATAAAGAAAATTTAACAAACTCTACAAAACCTCCCCACACTTGAACTTAATCAGGAGGTTTTTCTTTGATTTGAACCCTATCTAACCCGTTCAATTCCACCCGGTTCTCAAAAACAGTTAAACATTTAATGGTGGAATAATAAAATATTTTAAAATTCTTAAACGAGTCAGACCACCAGAATTTGTACTTACCTGGAAGAAACCGAATGCGCGACATGTAATGCGAAGATTGATCGTACGTGAACGGTAATGTCTTCTTCTTCTTCCCCATCTTGCACCAAACTTCGATCCTCTTCCGGTTTCGATCCTTTCCCTTTCTTTTCTTTGCCCTCTCCTGTGGTTTTGTTGATTTTGAAGTTTCATTTATCACTAATACCACAGGCCAGCTATGGTGTTCTTCCTCTACCACCATTTTCACAAAATGATCCCGATACTTAGTTTCTTCGTCTGGTGTAGGGTTGCTCACCTCTGTTGGTTCACCTTCAAGTAGAGCATCAAAGTATGCTATATCCCCATCAGGATCCAACACTCCTACCTCTTCATAGATCGGTAAACCATCTAATTCTAACTCTAAAAACTCATCCTCCCCAGACGACCTAGTTTCAGCCTCTTCAATTTCGTCCCCTACACCAAACATAAAACCTATTGAATCTTCTAATTCCACTTCCTCTTCAGTCACTTCTGTCTTCACTAACGACCTTTGATAAGCAGCCCACTCTTCTTCATCTTTTTCATCATTGGAGTCACTCCAGTAATTAATGATTGGAACCTGTGGAACCAGAGGTGGGACTTCAGCGTCCATTTTCGTCTCCGTGACTAAAGTGATCTCTTCATCTAACCAATCCTCATATGGCAGCTCTTTCCCCAGTTCTGGAAATGTTGGGATTAATTCCCCAGTAGAAAGCATGTAACCGAGATAGTTACCGTCCGCATCATATGTATAGCCAGTCGTTGGTTGTTCTGGTTGGACTTTTTGCACTTGTTCCTCTTCTTCCAATCTCCTAGCCATGTCATCTACTGTACGTTGAAGATCTAATAGAGCAGACTGTTGATTTCTCATAATATTATCTTGCTCTGCTAGGATTTTCTGGGTATTGGCTTTTTGGGCAACTAATTGAACAAACAACTCTTCTAACCTGCCCCAAGCAGCAGCATCACCCCCATCATAGTTGCTACCAGAATATTGATCATAATACTGACCCTCGTTATATTGTGGCTGCTGATATGGATCATCGTAATAAGGCTGATTATCATAATAATTCAAAGAATACCTCTGTGAAAAATATGGTTGTGACTGCACAAAAGGGTTAGTGTAACATTGTGCAGAGGACCCCTCATATTGTGGGCACTTAACAGTAAAATGAGGTCCTCCACAAATTTCACACATATTTACAAGAATCAACAAAAATAAAATACACAGAAAATTAGACTCCTACGACTCAATATACAAAAGCAAGTAGCACGTACGATGTCAATTAAGTCTATCAAAGCTAATAAACGCGATTGCCAAGAATCCCCGGCAACGGCGCCAAAAACTTGATGTGTGCTAAACAGACTATTAAAAACAAACTAAATTAGACTCTCTATTCTAGACACTATAAAGCTTTAATTCTAGACTCGACCTAAAACCACACAATCGGCAAGTGTACCGATCAATGTAGTATAACCTTAGGAAGTCCGGATATCGAACCACAGAACTCTATGTATCACGTAGACTAGACACTGACAGACACGACTTAACTTGTTTAATTGTTTGGGGGGGGGGGGTTACGAAAAACTAAGGAAATCTATATTAAACTACTGAATTAAACTAAAATTAAACTAAAGACGAACCAAGACTGAGGACTTTCCTTATATGAGAACGAGACCACCTAGACAAGAATCCTGGATTGTTTTTAAGAGATTACCGATTAAGTTAAGTGCATGAGTTATGGAACCGGGATCTTAAAGTACTAAACCTATTAAGAACCAACGAGGCCCCTCGACCCTTCTCAAGGAGAAACCTGTGGAGCTACCTAGGCCGTTAATCCTACCGGTTATTAGACGCCTTTCCAGTTGTCTAATTATTGTGCAAGTACCCTAATGTTGACCTATTCTTTTCCAATCCTAGATCTAGGGTAGTTTGAAGTAATTAATTTGACTTGATAGACTAATCAGACCGACAGGTAAACCAAGACATGACCTTTTCCAAGGACTATCTAAAGCAATTCACCGGGTAAGACCTACCAATAGCCCTTCACTTTCCAGGTATTAGGACTAGTAGAACACTAAGACTTAGCAAATTATTACCAGTTACTTCTAGGGGTTATTGCGCAATTCTCCCTAAAGAGTTAAGGTTTTCTTACGTGATATAGACACTCACCGAAATCCTATACCCTAATATGACTCTATGTTGTGATATAGACCGTCACTAAGAATCATATGAAGCAAGTAATAATAATAAACCAACTCAAAGCATGCATATACATCAAATCATTAAAACAAACTTCTTACAAAACACAATTAACCCATAATAATCATGCAATTAACATAAACGGTAAAAACTTTATATTAATCCATTCATCAAGTCTAGGTGGTTTATAAATTTAGACAAGCATGTTAAAACGTGAAAACAATTCAAAGATGTCTAAACACGAATTCATCATAACAAGTTTTGTAAGAAAAGTCAAGAATAAAGAACTAGAAAACCCGATTAGATCTTCAAGTCTTCTTCCCCGAACTTGTACCGATGATTCCTATGCTTCAAAAACTCCAAAATTGCTCCAAGGATGCTCCACAAGTCGCCCAAGATGTCCCCCAATTCGATCTAGGGTTTTTTCAAGTATAAATTGTATTTATATGACTTTCCATAACAAAAATCGCCAGCTACAGGCTTCTGGCTGGCCGCCACCCACTGAAGGAATGTGTGGTGGGGTGCCACCTTGTTTTTCAGCTCATGTACTACCTTCAGACTCTCGCCGGGTGCCAGAAACTTCTCACGGGGTGCCAGAGAGTGATTTTTCAGCTCTTTTAACTCTATTTCAACTCCTCGACCTTTCCAACATGCTCCAAGACTTGACACTTCAATATTTTGACTCATTTTACTCGGTTTCTCGCATATTTAAACATCAAGACCTGCGAAACACAATTTAATAAATAGCATGCATATTCTAACGAAAAACAAAACTAAATATAACGAAAACTATACAAACTTTACACGAATAAAAGATGTATTTTGCAATACATCACTGACCAGGTCCTTACGGACCGTAACACTCTGGACCTTACGGTCCGTAAGCAGGTCCCAGATGCAGCAACTCCTCTGTTGTCTGTTCAGCCCACGTAAACGACTTATATGGCCCTTAATCACAACCAAGAGCTGCCTAAACTAATTCTTAGGCCTTAGGGACACTTGTTAATCATCAGGGATCATGTATAGCCTTGTTTGTCATGATCTTGATGGATCAAGAACACTATATAAAGCCCCATTGTTTGCCATTTTGATCATTCATTCTCAAATCCTCTTCTGATCAATTCTAGAGCTCAAGGCCATCCCCTAAGCATCTCTGGTCGTGCCTTAGACCTTGGTAAGTGTCCTTGATCTTCCTTAATTGAGTTTTGCTTAGTTATTAGCTTAAAAGTCAAACCGTCGTAATTAAGGTTTGACTTATCGATTAATCACTAATGGTCCAGTGATTAGTCAATCTTAAGGTAGTTATAAGTTGGTAATTATGTGGGCATTACACCCTTAAAAGGGCACCCTCTGATTCCCACTCTAACTAGATCAATTGTCGGGTCAAAGTGTATTATAAAAAGTCAACAGGATCCTAATTTTTGAATTAACGCATAATTAGCAATATAGAAGGCGTGTAACCTATTTTATCACTCAAATAACTTGGTAATAAGTATAAGAACTGGTCTAAGCTTGTTTGATCCGACAATTTTCTGTTTAGGCTCGGTTCGGAACCGAAAGTCGCAAAACTTTGACTTTTGCTTTGACTTCAGTTCTGACCCGATTTAAATGGGTTTAGACATGCCTTAAAGTTCCATTAGGACCGAGTTACATGGTAGTATAACCCTCTGCGTTTATACTACTTGACTCGTTGATTGTCCGATGTTTCCGTTAAATGCCTAATGTTGACCAATATGCCCTTTTGACTATAAAACGAGAACTTTGGAAATGTGAGAGGACAATAACCTTTATTACTGATTTATAAACATGTCCCTAAAATTTCATATCAGTTGGAGGTCCAGAATAGGAATTATGCTAAATAGCGCACTTAAGAAGCTTTTTGTTAATTAAACGGCGCAATTAGCATAAAGCCTATCTAAACCCAATTTTTAGCACCAAACCTTTTAACCACTGATATAATATAATATTTTGGGATTTTGAATATTTTTAATTATTTTTAACCTGCTCATAACCTAAGGTTATGGCATTGATTCGGTAAATACCGATTATACCCTTTTTGTGTAAAAAATGAGTTTTACATAGTATTTTGA
Organism: Helianthus tuberosus; assembly: GCA_030545235.1. Lineage (NCBI taxonomy): Eukaryota > Viridiplantae > Streptophyta > Magnoliopsida > Asterales > Asteraceae > Helianthus > Helianthus tuberosus. The sequence goes on from CM060440.1 coordinate 15,048,344, forward strand.
CACCAATCCAATTGCTACTGATTTTATATAATAAATAAAGTATTTTGAACTTTATAACCTGATCAAAAACGCAGATTTCCTGTATAACCCGGAAATCGCTTAAAACGGCTTTTTACGCGTATTAAACACCTAGTATGGGTTTAAAACCAATTTGGCATATAAGACTTATCACCAACTGATATAACCTATTAAATTAAGTTGTTTTACTGATTAATTCAGACCCGAACCTCAGAATCATATTTAATCTCTTTTATAATCTTTAAAATGACCAAAATACCCCTACGGGGCTTATATCGAGATTAAACTCGTTTTGGGCATAATGGAAGATATCCTACTGATATCACAACATATTTAAGGCATATTAACTTAGTAAACCTGTTTAGGACCCTTATGGTTAACCGTTACGCTTCTTGCGCGTTCGGTTCGGTTTATGTAACTAGTTTGCATAAATTAGCCGAAACGGGTCAAACGTTATCGTTTTTATCTCAAAATCCAGAATGTGTTTAGTGTACCCATATTATACATGTCTCTAAACTTGTCGGGTCTAAATCACATTCTATTCCGGTCTTCGCTTAATCATGCGTTTTGAACCGTAAACCTTTCTTTAAAACTAACCGGTCTAAGTTACGACTTAAATACGACCCGTTAGGAATCTAATAGGTTAATAAAACCTTCGTTCCAGATTGAGAGCCCTAGTAGAAGTACTTGTGCTTGCTGATTAGAATATACGGCTGAGTATAAATTGCAATTGCTAGCTCAGGTAAATACTTTTAACTTATTTTCCCTTATACGGGCTTGGGATACGGTATTATAATAATACCGCTTGGTCGGGTATTGAATGTTTAATCATATTGTGGTTAAATTATTGAGGTAACTCGCTTTAATCTGTATTGTTTGAAATAAAAGCCTTTAGGGGTTAATGACCATGTCCCGGATATCCTTGACATCATTGTATTATAAAATGGCCACGTCTTAAGCACGGGGTGTAGGCATACACCTGATAGTCGCTTAAGGGAAACGGTATCTCACTCTCATGTGGGCCTATACTTGTGGCGTGTCTGTTAATCTTGACTCGGTTTCTACATCGGGCCCTGAACGTACAACGAACATGTAAATCTGTATACAAGATTATTTATATAATTGTCCCAAGTTATAAAAGATATGTTGTGCCTTGTGCATTCAAATCAATTTTATTAAACCTTTTCAAATGAGTTGGTTAATTGTATTTAGCAGTGTAAACTGACGTATTTTCCAAAAAGGTTAAGTGACAGGTACTGAGCGTAATTGGCTGGAAGCTCAGGGCGTTAATAAGGAATCTTGCAAGTTCTAGGCGTCTAAAGTCTGTTGAACAATGTTTATGTTTTAAGATCCGCCTGTGGATCCTTTACTTTCCGTTGTAATACTTTGATATTACTTTATATTCGGATTGTAATATATTTATCTTTTGCTTCCGTTGTGCATTTATATATTGTGTTGTTTGACTATGATGATATCAACTACGTCACGATACTCCCCACCGGGCCCACCGGTAATACGTGGAAATATCGGGGTGTGACATCTATAAAAGGAGACTAAGTGCTGACCTAATTTTGCTGATGTGTCATGTTCTTATATATGCCACATTGGATTCGCTGACATCATAATTCCGATTTTAATATATATATATATATATATATATATATAAAATTATAATACTATTTAAATTTGAATTTGAAATTCAAATTAGAGAAAGAGGGTTCAATAAATGCTTTGCAGGGAACCATTTCAAATTTCAAACCCTTTCCATTCCATTCTCTCTCTCTTTCTCACAGATCTGGATATGCAAAAGGTAAGTTACTCATCCTCAATTTCATCTACATCATTTTCAATTTCATTTAGTTACTTCTTATATTCGAGTAATATAATTTCAATCAATTGAAGGCCCTTAAGAAAGGAGTAAAGCTAGCAACGAAGAAGAAAACGGTTCGATTTCTGAACATTTGTTAGGATTTTTATTCATGTTTAGTTTTAATTTACGATTTAGCAACTGTTGTGGTTCAGGAGAAAGTTGTGAACCCATTGTTTGAGAAGAGGCCAAAGCAGTTTGGAATCGGTGGAGCATTGCCGCCGAAGAAGGATGTGCATAGGTTTGTTAGATGGCCACAAGTTTCATGATTCAGAGGAATAGGAGGATTTTGAAACAGAGGTTGAAGGTTCCATCGCCTTTGAATCAGTTTACTAAGACGCTTGATAAGAATCTAGGTATGTGCTGAAATTGCTTTTCAATTTTATAGTTGAATCAAGTTATAAAACGGGTTTTTGTGGATTGATTGTTATAGGTATTGTATGTATCTAAATTTAGTAGTTGTTAATGTAACGCCCCGCGTTTTCATACTTTCTATATTTAGAAACCATCGTTTATAAGACTATTTTTGGAAACTTCGAAGTCTTGTAATCGTTCTTTCATTAAAAGCAATGCAAAATCCGAGACTTGAATCATGAATAAAACTCGTATTTTGTTACAAATATGTTAAACACACTTTATATATGCTCGTATGTTCGAAACGGTGAATCAATTGATGTTTAATCGTTATTCTTGGAAACTATGTGCTAAACTTGTAATTAAACTTTACTTATGCCCAAAACGTGTTTTGAACATAAACGACACTTGATTATAATACTTTTACACTCGATTATACTTGGTTTATACTCCCCATACTTGGATTTATCTTAAAGTATGCTTTTATGGCAAGAATGGCCCTTAAATGTCCCAAAAACACCAAAATAGGAAGTCTGGGGGCTAAAGTGTAAATTCTGAAACTTATGTCATATAACCAACCCCCGGGCGGCCCGCTTTAACTTACTGAATATCTAATGCGGGCCGCATTAGCTTCACATTCGGAGAAAACACACCAGGTCGCGATTTGTGCACGAAATCCTAGCTTCCAAACCTCCCCAATCACCATTCCTTCACCTCTAAACACCTCCAATCACCTCCAAACTCCTCCATTATAAATACAACTCTTCTCCAACCCTTTTTACACTTTCACAACTCATTACACTTCACAAATTCTCTCTAATTCTGCTGGAAATCTGAGTTTAGGACAGATTCATACACTCTTACAAAAGTGAGTGTAACTTGCTCATTTTGAGTCCAAATCACTTGATTCTTTCTTCTACTTCTTTAGTACATCCTTGGGTTTGATTCCTTGGTTTTTCCTTGGAGAAATCATGCTTGGAATTGCCCTAAAAAGGACCTAAACTTTCTGTTTTGTATAATGTTATTCAAAAACTTGTTTAAACTTGTTCAACTTATGTCTAACACATCTCATACCTATGTCCCAATGCTTACAACCTCTCTTATGGTTGATTAGGCTTAAAAACAAGGTTGGGACACTAGAAATCAGAGGATTAAACCTCAAATACTTTCTGTTTTGTTAGGGTATTTAACCCACAAATCATGTCAAGCTTAGATCTTGATGCATGAGTGATTATGGAACAACTTGGGTTGTTCCAACATAAAATCCTCACATGATTTGATGATTTCTCTTTGTATAGCTTGTTATATTATTGTACCTACCTTAGTTCTTGACCCTCCTTGGTTGTTTTTACACCAAGTGTAGTGGTGAACATACAAGGGGTTCCTAAATGGAAGCTTGTCTTCCTACCCCATACATGACATCTATGATACTCGAGGTGCCTAAATGGAGATTCTAATCTTCTACCTCCTACTTGAATTATTGGACTAAATAACATATAATACTTGACCTAAATATATGTATATATATCCATTCGAACCTTTAATGTTGAACTTGTGTTTATATGTTAAAGTAGTAGAATATCATCTAAGACCTAAACCTTGTTATGATTCTTATGGGTGTTCAACCCATGAAAACATTATCATAACCCTTGTGGTTACCAAGTGTCATACAAGTGTTATGTGTTGAAAATGATTATTTTCACATGTTATTCTCATATCTTATTTTTATGTTGTTTTAAACACCGAATCTCGACTCTAAGCATACTTGAACTCAAACCCTTACACATTCAATCTTTTAACCTCATCAACTCGTCATTAATTGGATAATCGGAAAGCATATGCAAACTTTGTGAGTATACTCGTATTTTCCCCTCTTTACTTTTACCACTTTTGGGGTGTAACATGTTTATCTATCAACAACTTACACATGAACTTTTGCTTAAACACATGAACATTCTTATTAACATGCTTGTATACGTGATGGCTTGATACTTTAAACTTGGATTAATCTTATGTGTTGAACTTATCATTAACTTGTACGAGCCAAACCGTGACATATGTAGCGCTATAGGATTAACGACCCGCCACCCGTAACTTGTGGTAATGTCATGAGCATATTGCGTTTTCTTGGTTTGATATGTTAGACACATACCATGTTTCTATGTTTATCTTGAATCACATGCTTGCTATGAGGAATTGTTCAGAACTTATCTTTAGCTATGTATGTACCAAACTTGTATACTCGCCTTTGCTTTTGCATTGAACTTTATTTTAAACATGTTACAGGTTGAGGATGATGATGCTATGAAATGAAGTAGCGTTGATGCCTAGATACACATATAGACGTTTAGGTCAAATACATTGTATAAATGCCATATTTGTTGTCGTATTGTTCTTTTTGTATTCAACATGTTGTATCTCAAATTTCATGTATTGTAACATTTATTTATAAAAGAAATCAATTTATCTTTAAATTCTATTGTCACAATTAGCGTTATGATGTCTCGAGCAATCTTCACACTTCGTCTCATCCCGATGTTTCCGCCATTGGTTGGGGTGTGACAGTTAATCTGGTTTTAGGTTTTAAATTTTGATGAAGATTAAAGTGACATTACAAAATATTGTTTGCTTTATATGTGTAATGCACATTAATTATTTATTCATTTGGTATTTGATGAATTCAAGTAAATGTACTAAGAAATGGTGGTTTGGAATTGCATATATAGGATAGTAATCTTATTTAAGTCAAATGGTTGAAGAACAAAATAAAACATACCAAAGACAAGCAGTTAGTTAGCTGCTTATTTAGTTGAATTGTTATACACATTTAATGATAAGATTACAAATAAAATATTAAATGTTGTATTATATAAAGATTTATAAATTGTTTATAGCTAGATTTGTGAATTATGATAGTAATCTAACTTTTACCTTATTTAATGGAATATTTAATTTCATTTATAAAAAATATATATACTTATGGAGTTGATGCTAGCAGCGGTATATATGTTTCGTCATGCTCGACTTTGACTCGGTTTCATCTTGCAAATGGTTATGCAGCCTAAAAATGGCAGCTTAAGGCCCATATGCAAGACCGTGAAGTTGTGAAGTGCAAGGTATTCCATTTGGTATTCTTTTTCTCTTATGTTTTAACTATTTTTTTAGTTATTTGACTATATAATCTTTTAACTGTTAACTTTCATTAACTAAAATATCACAGTTAGCAATTTAGTTAGATAATAAAAGCCGCTGGACGTAGGGGTGTTCTTCGGGTTTTTTTTATCAGGTTTCGGGTTTTTTATCGGGTTTCGGGTTTTTTGCTAGGAAAAAATGACTCGATAACTGAACCATTTAACTATCGGTTTGGTCAAGTTCGGGTACTTCAGGTTGGTTCATTTGGGTTGGGTGTAATTGGTTTTCGGGTTAAGTTGTAAATTAAAAAAAATCACAAATGATTTCATCCAAAAAATTTTCTCCCAGACCAGAAAAAGAATTCAAATGTATTAAGGCAGGGATCTATAAAAAAATAGTTGTAGAATATAGGGGTGTTCACGGTCTGATTTGGATGTTTTTTACGTCAGACCGTGAGCCGAGCCGAACCGTTATTAACGGTTTAAGATTATTCAAAACTGAAACCAAACCGTTCAAATTTAAAACCGAACCGTTACTAACGGTTTGGTTCCGGTTTGATTTTGCGGTTTGGGCTTTTGTCAGGCTTTCTTTATAAAATGTATAAACTATAAAATAAAAAGGTTTTAAAACTACATAAAGAAGTTAATTACATACAAGTTGCCAAAGTTTGAATGCAGTAGCACTAGCAGCACAATTTGATTGCTGGATGTCCAATAGAAAAAAAGCCTAGATTATGTAAAGAAATAATATTTTCATTAGCCCAGTACTAACACAAGATGTAAGTCCAAATTGTTTAAGAAAAAAGATAGTCCATTATGCAATTTGAATGAAGCCGAATAAACGGAGATTGTCACCATGTCAGTATACAGATGTGTGTATATGATATTAAAAAAATGAAATATGTTTCAAACTTACGGTCTGGTTCGGATTTATACAGTTGGTTTAACAAAAACATTCGCTACGATTTGAAAATATTGAAACCGACTGACCAAAAATTAAAAGAAAAAATCGACCATCAAACTAAACCGATGACTGGTTTGGCCGCATAAATCTATTCCTACTGTTTCGTTGACTGAATGTTCATACTACTTTGTGATTTATTCAGTTTTGAGTATTATAGTCCTTGTGGTCGTCTAATATAGTTATGAACTGAATGTTCATACTACTTTGTGATTTATTCAGTTTTGAGTATTATCGTCCTTGTGTTTGTCTAATATATAGTTATTTTCACAGACAAAAAATAACCATTTTCAAGAATGAGCAATATTTGTTGACTGGCCAATGTAAATGAAAAAGTTACTAAGTGTTCATTGGCTTTTAAGTTTAACTGTACGCATAATGACAAAGATACCCTGCAACGACCGAATATAGTGAACCAAAATCAGTATTATGAGTTTGAAATCACTTTTGGTAGCTCAGACGAACGAACAAGTGACGGTGTTGGTTCAGAAGCATGGTCGGAGACCTGCGGTGCGTTATTGGTCTCTAGGGTTGGCGAATCGACTTTCCGGCGAAGCCGGCTAAGGTTCAGGCCGAGATTACAACTACACAGGTAAGCCCAACACGAAATATTTCATTTTTGGATGATTCGATTTCGTTTAGATCGTTGGTATCGACACTTTTTCACTTAAATCTATTGTTGACCCAGTGTCTTTTTAGATTCCGACCAGACCTAGGGGATCTGTTGTTCAGTCGATGGTTGATGTTGATTTTCAGGAAAAGTGCTCACCGTGGTGGCTCGATGGATCCTCTTTTGAGAAGTTTCTGGTGTTAAAACTTAACGCTTTCACAGTTTCACTTTTCTCATACTTGCATTAATAATATACATCATCTTAACCTATTGTTGTTGACCTCATTTTGTAGGAATACTCGCATAGTAAGGATGGACTAAAGTCTAATATCATCCGTGTGATTGAAAATTTTGAAATGGTGGCTTTTCGGTCAAAGTTTGACACCTGGTCTCAATCTGCTGAGGTGGCAGTCTCGGAGGATGGTAGAGGTAAGGTGGCTGGTTAGTGATTACATGCTCTACACTTTTGCTCTGCAAGATGCTAAAATGAAACCTAAATTTGAAGCATTTTACACCAGTGTTACACTTTATATTACTTGACAAGTGATTTTTACGTGTGTTTATTTTTTTAGCGCTTTTAAAGCGACAAAGGCTCAACGTGAGGGGCTTACTAAAAGCTGCTCCCGTTAATAAGGAGGAACCTCAACCATATATATTGATTGCACTGAAAATTTACAGGTAATCTTTTTAATATATAATATACATGATGCATGTGCACGTATTCTTACACGGTTTTGTATTATTTTTTCACAGGTTTGGCGTGTAAATGGCCAAGAGAAGATACTTCTTCCGGTTTCTGATCAGTCAAAGTTCAAGAGGAATGCCTTGGTGAATATCAAGAGGAATGCCTTATAGGGACATGGTTTGGAAAGTTGAGGTATTTCTTTTCAAATCAAATTTTGTGCTTTTCGCCTATATAACAAAACTCATGCTCAAGCTTGTGGTAAATCATAACGACGTTTTAAGCTTGGGTATGCTGAAATGTTTGCAATGCAAACATAAATGTAAATCTCTGCACTTGAAACCAGAATCTTATGATTATTATTACTATTATTGTTAGCGTAGCTGTTGGTAAAGACTTTTGACATAATAATAAGTCAAATAAGATTTCTGGTGCCAATCGATTTTGATCGTATAATATGTATTATATTAAAAAAAACATGACTTTGACTAATATTCATTTATAATTTTAATTACATCTGATGTGTCTCTCTTGCAGAGAAGTGACCATCATCTTTGACATACAAATCTCTGATACATTTTCACATGTGGATATTAGCGTTCCACAAGCCAAAGCCAGGTTCTTAAATTTTTGTTCATGATGTTTTCTGTGTAGAAGCATTCTTATCACCTGTTTTTAGTAGGTCATCTTAAAATAATGTCATTAAGTTTAGAGGTGCCATCTTTTATGATTTATCTTAATACAAGTCTATTCGAGTAGTTTTATAGCCCAGCAAGTCAAAGAGGTTGGATTTAAATATGAAGTAGATCATACAGGTTGAAATTTGTCCTAAGCAAATTTTAAATGCTTACACCCTTTTAAATTGTTTCATAAAAAAAGTAGATTATTGTTATATGATATAAATTTTGAGTGCATTTTGATACCACCTTTATAAATTTGAAAATATTTACAAAAAAGAGTTGGCGGGTCAACAAATACCAACTCAAGAAGTTTGACTTTGACCCATCTTATTTTACTACATTTATACCTTTTGGTTGAATGCGAATAGCTATTTTATATATTTGGTTTAATATCTTATTCCACATCCTTTTGATGTCAATATTTGTGGCAGGCTTAATTGCCATATTGAGCATATTCTTGGATGCATTAAATCGCTGCCTTCTGCCAAGTTAAATGAGCCTGGGACTTCCGTTGCTCCACAACTTGAGTCCTTAGTCCTAAGAATATATGTTGAACCAGATCAATAGTGTATTCGATAGCTTATTTTAGTACACATGCACAAAGACCGAGTGAACATATAAGAGAACCACTATTACTATGCAAATGATTTTAGGTAAGAATGTTCTTAAACATATATTATTTTTTACCATAAAAGTAACAAAACACGTGAGTTGGGTCAAAATCCATTGAGGTTAAAATGTGACATAATTTGTTGCAGGTTGTAACACCTAATTTAGCTTACGTATTATTATATATATAATTAGTATTATTATATATAACCATAATCTTATGATTACATATAACCACATGTTCATAACTTCAACAACTTTTTTTCGGACCAGGTTTCTGAGATGGTGGATTCAGTTTCTCAAAAGGATTATCCGGAAGCTCGATTTTAGCCCGAATGGGGTGTGTACGGTTGTTCAAGTTATCGATTTTAAGAACTCGCATGGACCGTTTAAGTGGGAGCTTCGTCAAGCTACCAATCAGGCATGGATTCATGTGAAAAATGTTTCTGGTCGAATTTTGTTTAATGATTTCGATCATATCTTGGTTTTTTCATGTGAGAATTTCATTAGAAGTTAAAGATACAATTTTTTATTGATTTATTGAATCTTTTAATCAAATTATAGAAGTTTTGATGTCAGATTCTTGTGAAATTTAGGAGAGTTGCATACTTCCGCCATCAAAAGTATGGAGTGGTCTACATACTGTCATTAACATTGTTTTATAAAAATATGTAACTAAATGCAAAGAATTTAAATGATATATTATAATCTGTTTTTTAGTATTTGTTTTCGATCGTTATTAAACATACCCGTGTGTTCACACGGGTGTTACAACTAGTATGTATGTATGTATGTATGTATGTATGGGATTAGGTTCAAACGTGAACAAAATCCCAAGAGTGAACTGCGTGAACTGATCTGGGCCCTTGATTTTTATGATCTTGAGATTAAAGTGAGTGGCATAATGGTAATTATTTGGTTAATTTTTTTCATTTAATTAAATACAAAAAGGGTATATGTGTAATTTCAATCTTAAATTGATTGCATAAATCTCTCACAAATCAAGTAATCAATTATCCTCTTAAATTGATTGCATAAATCTCTCACAAATCAAATCAAGGATTAGGAAAGATGTAACTTAATTCAATTATTAAAATAATTATTTGTTTAAATGCGATGTACACATGTGTATTCTGATTTTGCCCTCTTTTTAATGCGATGTACACATGTGTATATCGTCTGTTTTTGTGATATCTCATAATTTTTTTTTGTGTTGAATGTTGATGTACACCTGTGAATTATTGTACACATATGTACGATGCTGAGTACACATGTGTACTGTTCATTTTATATCCAAGTACACATGTGTATACCGTAGAAATATGAAGGTTACGTGGATCTTAAAAATCAAAATTTGAATTCTGGTGATGAAATATGAAATAAAAATTAAAATTGAAATCTGGTGATTTGTTGTTTGTTTTGATAATTATCATATTAATAAATAAACATAATGTGGATAATGAATTTAAATTAGGAAAGATGTAACTTAATTCAATTATTAAAATAATGATTTAAATCTAATTTTTTATATAATTACAATCCTACCCTAAACAACTAAAAAGGAAATCAAGGGACCATATATGTTCACGCAGTTCACTCTTGGGAGGTTATTCACGCTGGAACCCTACCCTGTATGTATGTATGTATGTATGTATGTATGTATGTATGTATGTAATTGCGTAACCCGAACTCGTGAAACCAGATCCAACCTAATCCTGTAACCCCAAACCCGATGACATGAGGCCCAACCCAAACCGTCCCACCCCACACCACTTTAGATGCGGCCCAACTCAACCCAAGTAAACCGCCCCAAATTCATAACTCAACCCACTTTAGCTTGCGGCCCAAGCAAACCCAAACCGCCCCCATACTTTGGCGTTCGGTTTCAACAACTTCTTGAACCCACATCACTTCCTTGCTTTGTCAACAATTGACGGAGGTTACAGATAAATTCCGGCTGGTGCCGTAACAATTGAATTACTACTAGTGCATGCAACAATTGGTTAAATTTTATAGAGACTAAAAGTACATCATTCCTATAGATATGATTAGGAAGTTGAACCTATTATTATGATTAAATGACATTATGAAAAGGTCTACTAACATGTCATCAATAGGAAGGTGGAAAAGGCTTGGATAAAAAGGTGAATAAGGCAATCAATTCTTGACTTAGCTTTCAAAGTTTTAGATGAAGTCTTGATGATGAAATAGTGAAATTTATGCTTATTTGGAGTACCAAAGAGACAGATGTCTAAGTCAATGTAATAGATAGAAATTTTTATAAACCCCATTTTGGTTATCAACTATGAGATTGTATGTATGGGGATTTGGGTTCTATGAATAAACTATGGCTATGATCTAATTTCTATAATTGAATGTTGATGCATGTGACTTAAAAAAAACTTACTTGATGTATTTTAGTTGTTGTTCACGTCCATTAATCACTAATTATCCTGTATATTAATAGAGAAACCTAATGAATAGTGTTTTTGTCCACTTCTTCTGCCCCTTTATTCTCACTGTATAAATACCTGTATATTAGAGCATTCACATCCAAACCATCAAATTATACATACATTCCACTAAAAAACAACTCCTATATCAATATATTTCCACTAAAAACAAATACTTTTTCTCTCTCCTTTTCAATTAAATAATATTATCATCACATTTTTCTCTCTCCTTCACTCACAACCACTTTTAATATATATTAAAAAAATTATACTGGGTGAACAGTGTCCCCCCAAATATACAGATGAACAGTAACATTTTCTCTCTCCTCCACTCACAACCACTTTTTATACCCTTTATAATATAAAAACTCCCCCTCACATTATTTGATGGATTGAATGTGAATGCTCTTAATAGAGAAACCTAATGAATAGTGTTTTTGTCCACTTCTTCTGCCCCTTTATTCTCACTGTATAAATAGTATTATTGTTCAATATTTGCCAGATTAGAATGTATGGTAAATTGGTTGAGTGTTTTATTGAATTTAACTTCATCTCAGTTCGATCCATGCCCCACCTATTTTTTTGCCCGTTTAACTCAATCAACAACAAAGACACCTCTCAAAACCCTAATCTTAACATCTCCAGTTCTCCACCACCCCTCACCTTGTCTTTTTCGCCATTATTCAAAACCCTAAAACCTCAATTCACATCCAAAAATGGAGATAAATCAGTAAACGTATCCGGAAAACCAAAGCACTCACAAGAACAAAAGTGGCGGCTCCGGCCGTTCAGCCGCCACCGTTCGCCGCCACAAGATGTACAACACGAGGCCGATGCGTGACGCCAAAGGAACGATCCTGAAGTACGATCTGCAGTCGAAAGAGCTTCCGTCGACTCATATTCAACCTGATCGCCGCTGGTTCGGTATGTATATATGTATTGTTTTGTTTGTAGGTAGTGTTGGATGTGGTTTGTTGAGTGTTTGAAAGTGAGTATTGACAATTGATGTGAAGCTAATTTGAGCTAATGTATATGTTTCATTAGGTAACACTAGGGTTGTGAATCAGAAGGAGCTTGAGTTCTTTAGAGAAGAGTTGCTGACAATAATTTGGAGTAGTTATAATGTTATTTTGTAGGAGAGGAAGTTGCCTATGTCATTGTTGAATGATCATCAAAAGGTAAATTGTTAAAATGACTGATTGTGGTAAAATATATTCGGTTAAATTGATTGATTCGGTTTTTATATGAAGCTATGAGCGAATTGTTATTTGGTTAATCAGTTTGGTTAGCCATATCTGAAGGCGTAACTGAATTAACCAATAATTGAACCAATGAACACTCTCGGTTTTAAAAAGCACGAAGCACACAAAAGCGACAAGATTTAAAAATCGAGTCGTGAAGTGCGAAGCGCAAAAGCGGTGAGATTTTTGTATCAGAGGCGCAAGGCGATTTTTTTAATTTTTTTTATATATTCCATAGGTTTTTAGCATCACTTATCAGAAATATGGCTATAAAAACGATTTTTACAAATAAAAAAAAAATTCCAAATTGGATCTTAAATCCCTAAAAGAATTAGGGGTTTTGTTAATTCTCCAAATCAAGTTGCAAGAAGGTGAAATCTTGGGGGAAAATAAAGACGACCCAGCAGAATTCAAGAAGAATAAAGATGACCCAGAAACTGGATTTCTTGCTAAAAGTATAGAAATCCAAATTGACACAAGATTCTTTGCAAATGAAATAACTTTTTGGAAGTTGAGTTTGGATACATAGAATGGAATAAAGAAAAAGAATACCTCCTAAACAAGACTTTGTTCTCAGAACATCAATAGGGTATTTAAGGGTTTTTTACCACGCAAAACAAAACCACTGCTTCCCGGTGGTAGAAAGAGATTGAGAGACAGTGCGCGACGGAGGGGGAGAGAGAGAGAGCGCCACGGAGGGAGAGAGAGATAGCGCGACGGAGGCAGAGTGAGATAGAGAGAGGCGCGGCGGTGATGGAGAAACCGGCTATGGTCTCCGGCCGACGGTAATGTTGTCGATCGTCGCTGAATGGGGGGTTCTAGCGTTCCGGCGGCGGTACCGGTGAGAGGTTCTTTTAACCGTAAACGTTCAGAGACCAACGACAACAACCATGGATTTCTATGTCTATTTCATTCAACCAAAAAGGTAATTTCTTTAATTCATCTATATTCAATTTGATTAGCTTGCTTATGAATCATTTAATTTTGAACATTTTAATGCATAAAAACACTCCTGGTACACAAGGCAGCAACCTTTGTGTCTTGTGCCTAATGCATGCTATTTAAAACCAAGTGAACACCCCTAAAATATATTAGCTAACAAGATTGAAATATTTGAAATTGTATACGCCTTGGTTTTAGAATGCGTGCATTAGGAGCGCGTTATACGCTATGCACATGATGCGGTGATGATTACATTGCTGCAGTTGATCCCTTATGCGGAACATAGTTAACCGATATTTGAACAAATTAGACAATGGATTGCATTGAGCCTGAGATTTCCAAATTTGATTGAGCAATAGGTTTAATTATTTGAACAAATTAGATCGTCTTATATTTCAGTTTTAAGAAGTTTACAAGTTACATTATTGCCTATAAATATTGTTTTAGTATTTATCTAATAATGAATGTCTCACATACAGATGCGAGCACATCATGCTTTTTTTTTAGATCAAAACGCATCTGAGCGCTCCATGCTTTTAAAACTAGGGTATTCAACTTTCATGTACTTTTGAAGCAAACAAGAGTTCACCTTCTTGATTCCGAGCCATTTGCCGATGCATTTAGACCAAAGAGGGCCGATGGTTCTCAAGGTAATCCATTTGTCTAGCTTTGTGATTTCTTTTATCCTGAGAAGAAAATGTTCTTTGTTAATAAAATATGGTATATATGTTTTTGTAACTTCATCTGGTATATATTAAAAAAAAGAAAGTTAATGAATAGGGGTTGAACCACTAAGAAGTTGCCACATGGCCACTTTTTTCATTGTTTTTTTAATTTATGCTATATAATTTTACTCCAATAACTCGCGTTCGTTAACTTAGAAAAAGCTAAATTCATAACTTTGCTTAGTTTTTTATAGGCGTTTCGTTGTAAATTTTGTTGAGAGCAGAGTTGCATTCAAAATAGAGTGTACCACTTATTTTTTTATATATGCTATATGAGTGCATGCCAGTATCAGGGTGGTACCCTGACGAACCGAACCGATTCCTACCAAACAATTGTTTTCAATCAATGTAGATCACACGTTGACATTTTTTTGGTCATATCATGATTTTATTTATTTGTTTTTCCTTTTCGGTTGTTATAACGGGCGTCGGTACTGTAACATAACGAGATGAAGCACCGGCGCAACGCGCCGGTTTTCATACCACTAGTTATTATTAATAAACAAACATTTGCAAGTTGGGTGAACAATGACTTGCAACTTATACTATAAATTATAAATGTGACTTACCCTTTCTTTCTTTCTTTCTTTTTTTTCTCTTTTCTTTTAAGGTTGAGTCTCACACTTTATACTATAAATTAAACGTATTTAACCCAATATTTTATTTTTCTGTTATACCTTTCCTGTGTAAGATTTTTTTTAACTAAATACGCGCGAATGCGTTTAATTTTTTTTCATGGCATTCGATATAAGTTGTACTGAAAACAAAGTTGTATTCGAAATAGCAGTACGGTGACGAACCGAGCCCGTATCGACATAACATCGATATCGACACCGGTATTCATTTTTATGGTTTTCAATCGATATAAAACACGACTTTATTTTTTGAGTTACATCATAAAAACTTTTTGTGTAACAAAACCAACGTAAATAAACTTTTTTTTTAGTCATTAGAACTGAGCCTTACAAATTTTAGCATCCCTGCCGGCCGCGAGCGTGGTTTTTACCCACTAGTAAGTCAAATGACAAGGCAAAGGTGAGTGATTTGTAACTTTAAATAGGAAGACATATATTCAATCTTATTATTAACGCAAATAGTTTTGATTTTTTTTTTTTGAACGGCATTGTTTGCGTGGGTGAAGCTCTTAAGGGGCTAGAGGTGTCCCCCCTCGTTTTTTGCACAGTAATGTAAATTACGTGTATTTTGTCTGCAAATTGTATATACGTAGCGTGTCTGTCCCCTAATTGATGTTGCCTAAAAATTCTCCGCCCTCTTATATATTTGTTTAAGCTCCGCCAGTGATCGAATAAATTATGTTAATTGGGTTTTTGCTGAATGCCAATTTGATAATGTGGCTTATGTGCATGTTGTGAATGATGAGGTCATTTTTGGGTGTATTGCGTAAGTCTCTTTTTGAGGCTATAGAGGCACAAATTTGCTATGTGACCAAATGTTGAGTTTGTTGGTTGTATTATCAAATTTGTGTAAAACACACACAAACACACATATAACTTTCCTATGAAATTGATTTTTCCTTGTGAAAAGTACGAAGTGGGTGGGGTGGGTAATCAGTATAACACAACATCAAATTACGCTTCTACACGTAAATAATGTAACCTACAAACAAAATTACATAGACATCCTTATATAAATAATTACGCTACCATATAGTTATAATCTCACAACCTTTACGTACATCACAACAAACTTTTCAAACAAACTTGAGACTCAACGTTATCACTGTCTCTCTCTCTCTCTCTGCAAGTTTAGATTAAATGGCGCACTAGATAGCAGAGATGTCCAAATTGCTCATCGCTCGCTCAAAAACTTAATGATGGAGAAATGCTCATTTGATTTCCGGGTCGGTTGTAAACAAACTAATCGATCAGCTCGGTCTGTAAACGAGCCAAGCAACCCTAACATTAATCCTTCTTATTTATAACTATTATCGTTTAATATAGCAAATTAACATGAAATCTCGTAAGAAAGGATATATATTTTTGGAATTATTTTTTAATATCCAAGAAAAATATAGGAAGTAAAGCACATATAGGTGATTAGGTGGTGGTGTTTAAGATTTTTAAATGTTTGTTTAAACAAATAAATCATTGTAAGTGTGTGGCTGAAATTCATTCGTCTATTATATACAACTATATAAATAAATTATTTAACATAAGGAGTCAAACAATAAAAAATATGAAGATATAAAGCAATAGTGTTGAGTGGTAGAACTAGTGGAACCAACAAACAAAAAGAAAATGGTACCACCACAACAATTCCGTGTGACTACCACCTCATTTTCCTACCTTCTTAATAATTCTTGTTATATTAAACACAGTTCTGAATATCACTAGCAATTTATTTATTTTTTTCTAATTTTATAGTATCATTAAGGATATATATAATTATGTAAAAAGGAAATTAACCTACTAAATGTATAAATAGCTAGAGTAATTATTATTACTTTTGTATTTTTAACTAGAGTAATTATTATTACCTTAATATTTTGTACTAAAGTAATTACATTATAAAAATGAAATAGAATAATAAAAATTACTCTAGTTATTAATATACTTAATACACTAAATCTATTGTATTTGATTTTAACACTATGTACACACACAATGACAGCGTTTTTAAATGTTGATGCACAATTAATTATAACTAGTCGTAACCCCCCTCCCCCACGTTGCTGTGAAGGGGGTAAATCGTGCTACTAGCGTTGCGGGGGGGGGGGGGGGGGGGGTAAATCATGCTAAGTAACAATCGAACGATGACCAAACTCGAGGAAATGTGGAAGATAAAAATACAAATTTCTAACATCAAGTGACTCATGTGTCGTAAACATAGATGAAATCAATGTATACCAACACGTATTAGAAAGGCGAGAGGGTAAAAAATCCTGAGAGACCAAATGTGACCACCAAACAACAGTCAGATCAAATCTGGAAAAAAAAAACGTAAAACAAAACTAATATTAAAAACCTAAACTCGTAGACAAATCATAAAAAAAACCAAAGTTTCTATAAAAAATGGAAAACTTTACTGTAAAAAAAACAAAACCAACAAAAGACAAAAGTGTTATTATTTCTAACCATGTTATGAATTAATACATATAGATAATTATGTATTTAAGTGAGCTCGAGGTTGTGTCTATGCTAGTTAGCATCACAATGCATCTAAGCTATTTACAGCTACGTGTTTAAACTAATTACCAAGGTGTATATAACTTTACAACAATACGCCTAATTTTACATGTCTGACACTCTGATGTATGGATACAAGAACAATTGTGTTTCAAATCCATTGCACGCAACGATGCGTCTAATCCCACAAAACTAAGTGTATGCAAATACCCTCGCCATAAACTCGCAAATGTACACATATTGATAATCCTTTAATCCTCTCTCTTTAGAAACCCTTTTTACAAAATCGACCCCATATGGCCATATGTATATACATACACATGTTAGAATAAAAAAATGTATGTGGGCGGTCCAAATAGAAACCACAAGGGGAGATCTAAAAAATGTATCACCACTAGCCGGGCGTCTCCGAAAATCATAAAAAAAAAATTTGGCTAAAAAAGGTATCACCACTAGCCGGGCGTCTCCGAAAATCATAATTTTTTTTTTGCCCTGTGTGAGATAAAAAATTGGGCCCTATTCGAAAATCTCAATTTAATATAAACTCATCCATCACTAAAATTTATGTGGATGTAATTTAAACAGTTATTTTTAGCTAAGTTTAGGAAGTAATTTATTAATTAAATAGAAAGATGCAGTTAACAAAATTAAGCATTAAATGTCACTAACAAAAAAAAACCAAAAAATAAGCTTAAATAAAGAATTTGAAGACTCCGAGATTAGAATCCACGTCTCCTTGTTATTTAACCAAGACAGTAACCACTAGTACAAGGGTTCATTTATGTTATTTCTTGATTCAGTGCATATGTATTCTATCTTATACAACGTAAATTCTATACAAAATTAAAAAGATTTGGGCTCTCAGAAGGTTTGGACCTTGTGTCGTCACCCACCCGCACCCTTGTGGGCCGGCCCTGACCACTAGTACTTAAGCAAATATTTACTAATACTTATTTCTCATTAATTAATTTTAAATTATATAAATATATTAATACTGATATTTGTTTTTCTTCTCATCTCCTTTTCTACTAATCAGTTTTCTCTCACCATTTTCAGCCAAATTTACAACTAGACTTAGGAAGAAATATTATACATTTTAGAGGTGCACACATATTATTAACATTCAAATGAAAACTAAAACATCCCAAATATATTACTTGCAAACATTCATAATGGATGATAAAAGGTTAAAGTTTTGAGAATGTTAACAATCATATTTGGATAGAAGGAAAATAAGTTTTCAAAGGTGTTCATTAGCTGCAAGTGGACATCTTCTTAATAAGTGTTATGGCTCCAGTGAAGCAATCAGCACTAGGTTTTCGACAAGCAAAATCCCGTTAGCGACGAGTGGGGTTAAGGTTTTGGTAAACATAAGTAACAAGTAGCAAACATATAACGACGGAATAGTGACAATGGAGAGTAATTTATTATGTAGTGTTATGGTAATATTCTATTATTTTATTCTCTTCATCTCTTATTTAGTTTTTTTTTTAACGGCAGAAGATTCTACTATTCTAAAACCGAAAAAGAGTACAACAAAAGGAAAGAAACAAACGAAAAACAAAAGGCATGAGGTAAAAGAGAGATTTTGAACTAATTTCAATTGATTAAGGTGCTGTTTATTTTTTCTGAAAAGCTCTGCGCAGTCTCTTCTGTATGTGCCGCTCGGATTGTTTGTTTTTACGAAAACGTAACATTAAAAAACGTTTGCACGAGCTCTTCTTGGTGCAGACTTGGTCCAGCCACTTCTAAAATTTTCTAAGGTCTGCTGAGGGTTAAATACCACCACCCACCACCACCACCACCACCGTCCACCACCCACCACCGTAATATTCTACCACCTCAAGCAATATATATATAAGTGGTAACAATATCCTTTCATTAGTCGTTCATTCTTCATAGTTTGAACCATGTGACATCTATAAAGCATGAAGTAAGATAAATAAATAATGTAAACTAGGATAAATATATAAAGGATAAATTACAATTTTCGTCCTTTATGTTTGTAGCTGGTTGCAATGGATGACCTTTAACTTCAATAATTACAGTCACAGTCCTTTATTTGGAAAACCCAGTACACATTTCATCCTTTAGCATTAACCAGGTTAAAATTTCCAGTTAAGTCTATTCACTTAAGGACAATTTAGTCTTTTTACTTGATTATTAGAACATAAACTAAAAGAAAAAAACATCAAATATAATACCTCTTTTCTCCCTCACACTCTCTTTCTCTCTCACTCAGACACACTTTGAACTTTCTTCCTCTCTCTAAACAAACCAGTAACTACCACCACCAATCTTTAAAAACAACTAATCTTTTTTCATTATTATAAGTCTGCCACCACTAAATCCTTTATCATATAAAATGTTGTTGCACATCTGAGATGAAGGTGCAAAGCAGCTTTTTGGAATTTTAGCACCATCATCTATAAATTTCTTAAAAACTTTCTTAAGGGCTTTTGAGATAAACATTCGATTTAGATATTTTTCCATATATCTTTCGTTTGTTGAACCACCATCACCATGTAAATCAGATCCAGATCTGGATCGCAAACAATATTTTCCCTTGAACCGGCGATGACCACCATAAGCGTCGTCACCATTCCGAGTTGGCAGATCTTGATTGGGTGGTGGTGGGGCGGTAGAGGTAGTTGAGATGGGTGATAGTGGTGGTTTAGATGTGCATGTAGGTTATGTCAAAGAAGCTTTGGACTCACCGGAACTGGTGCTGATTTCTCCTGTACGTTGGTGCTACTGGTTCAAGTTTGACAACGCAGATTTGGACAGGAATCGGTGTGCGAATGGTTTGGAAGAAATCGTTAAGAATGCTTATGAATTTGGGGGAAGTCTGTAACTAGGGTTAATGAAAAATGAAATTGGGGAAGATGATTGTTTTAAGGTATTTCTATTTTATATATTATAATATATATTATTAAACATGTAAAATGACCAAATAGCCCTCATGTGCAATGCACAAGCCATAGTTAACTGAAAATTTTAACAAGGTTAGGGGAAAAGGACAAAACATGCAACGGGTTTTCCAAATAAAGGACTGTGACTGTAATTATTGAAGTTAAAGGTCATCCATTGCAACCCGCTACAAACATAAAGGACGAAAAATGTAATTTATCCATATATAAAATTTAATATGTGACAACTCGTATTTCCGAACTTATCTTTGTGCAACGTTATGTAATTATATGACTTTTATTTAATGAATGTTATGTTATTATGTGCTATGTGTAAAATGTGTATGTATGCATACGAGCCCAAACGCACAACACACACACACAATCGCACAAGCCCACTTGGGGCCGTATCTCTTGTAATCGGATCCAAGGGCAGCCCAAGGTTTGGGTTCGGCCCACTCCCTCATACGCCTACACACACACACCCTTAGAGAGTTTGTTAATCATTTTGTTACAACTTCATATTACACACAAAACCCTAGTGCTCTCCTCTCTCTCTAAGCCGACGGCAAACAATCCCCTCATCGAAGATTCTTTCTTCTTCGGATCACTCTCACCCATCTCAATTTGGTTAGTACTTGGATTCATCGAATACATGATTGATGATGTGTGTACTATTATAGTTTGGTATGATGATTTAGGGTTTCGATTAACATGATAGATTATGATGATTGAATGATAAGTGTTCTTGTTAATCGGCTCACATGCATGTTGACTATGATTAATATGAGATTTGATGAGGTATTGTTATGTTGTATGAATGTATGCAATCGGCTATGTATGAGTTTAGATCCGAAAGGTTGATGTTGTGTTAGGATGTATTGCATGATCATGATTTGAAATCAAATACTAGTTAAACCGGCTGTTATGTATATGTTTTGGATTGTAATCGTATGAAGAAGTTATTGCTCACGTTTTGATTATGTTATTGTTCATGTTTTAATCTTGTTAGGGTTCATAAGAATTGTTGCCAAAACACTAGTTTGATCTAATATATTATGAGTGGAAAATGATATTGTGTTAGTTGGTAAATTGTAAAGTTGGAAACTGTTAAATGGTTGTAACCGATTGCAAGATTTTAGGAACAATCAAACAATCGCACATGACCCTAGTCGCACAAGAGCTGATTACACAAGCTCTCGGGTCGCACAAGATCAGGTCGCACAAGACCTGATCTGGACGTACAAGTTTCAGTCGCACAAGGTGCCATCCATCGCACAAGACTTGTGTGACTAGTTGGGCCGATATATGTTATGACGGTTATGCCACTTGTTGGGCCGTAGACTTGGGCTGGGTATTAAAAACTGATCGCACAAGATAACATGGATCGCACAAGGCTTAAGGTTCATTTGTCTGGGCCGTGTTATGCTTACGGATTTATTTGGGTTTCATGATATTGGGCCGGGTAGTAATGGGCTTCAACGAATGACTCGCACAAGGTCATTAGACTTGTGCGAGCCCAATCACTTAATGTCAATATGTCTTATCTGTTGAATGTGAAGTTGCATGATGCCATGATCAGTATGTGTTTCTTATATATGCAATCTATGTGATACCTGTATGCGCTACTTGGAACCAAAACCTGACTTTGTATGGTAACCATGTTAGGACGTGGTTGACCACTAGCTGATAGACTTGACTTTTCTGTGTAATCTGCCGAGCAAACCAAGGTGAGTTCACACTCTTACCAAGGCATGGGATTCCCCGGTTGGGTTGGGAATGGGATTGAATGATTACCTATACTTACATTACCACTAGACTACTTACCACGGTCCTCGGATTGGGAAGGATGCCTGTGCCAAATTCTACGCAAAGCCTACGTACTGTCCTCGGATTGGGAAGGACACCAGCACTAAACCTACGTAAAACCTACGTACTACCGTCCTCGGGTTGGGAAGGACGCCAGTGCTAAACCTACGTACTACCGTCCTCGGATTGGGAAGGACGCCAGCGCTAAACCTACGTACCCGCTACGTACTGTCCTCGGTTGGGAAGGGCACTTACATAAAACCTGCGTAAACCTATACTTACTACTATCCTCGGATTGGGAAGGATACTTATGGTTACGAATAGTCTAGTAGATATACAACATGGGAAGCCCCCACCAATAGAACGTACTATCGGCCCAGTAGAGCCACATGTTACATACGAACTTACTATTACGCATTTACCTTCTGTGAACTCGCTCAACTAGTTGTTGATCCTCTGTTACATGCCTTGCAGGTCGTTAGATACATGGAGCTTGCACAGGGAGGAGCTGGTCGTTGTGGACTTGGATCGTGATTGTTACGTAAACACTTTATGACATTTCATACTTTATTTTGTTGGGTTTTATTCATACGCTTCCGCTAAACAGTGATAACCTACGTTTATTTTGAACACCTTTCATATTGGTGGTTGAATGGCATTTACTTTTATATATTAATTACATGTTCAATATGATTGGTGGCTTGATCCTGGTCAGTCACGCCTCCAAGCGGTGATACTCCGCGAGTGGATTTTGGGGGTGTGACAGATTGGTATCAGAGCCATTGGTTATAGAGAACTTGGTTTTAATATGGGAAAACGTTTTTATTAAAACCAGACTATAACCAGAACAGTGCTCTCAACGATCCACAACGACGCTTCACTCCACGTGCAAGACTCGACATTCTAGGTAATAAGGTTTATGTTTATTGCCTACATATTAGAATTACATAGAACTTTGCTCGTGGTATGCTTAGATTACATTGCTCACTATTTGTTATTGCATGAGAACACTTGTGTGCTTACACTCTTCTGTCATCGCAATATTCGCGAACCTATCTCACTTACGTTATCTTTACTATGAAGATCATGTCTGCACGTATCAACATGACCCAGGATCAGTTGACGGCCCTCATTAACGAACGAGTTACTGCGGCAGTTGCAGCCGCACAAGCAGGAGGTATACCCTGCAGTTACAACTCGCACTGGGATCCTTAGATCCTACAATTCCTAAACCAACTCTTGTGATTAAACTTGTCCTAATTCTTTTACACAACAGGTCAAGCACCTGTTTGCACTTTCAAGACTTTCATGGACTGTCGTCCATCCACTTTCAGCGGCACTGAAGGAGCCGTAGGTCTCCTGCACTGGTTTGAAAATATAGAGTCTGTGTTTGAGATGTGTGAATTCCCTGAGGCACGCAGGGTGAAATATGCTACCGGTACCCTCGAGGGTTTAGCCCTCACATGGTGGAAAGCACAGGTCCAAATACTGGGGTTGGTTGCTGCTAACGCCACCCCATGGAACAATTTCAAAGAGATGATCAAGGAGGAATACTGCAGTCGAGATGATATTCATAAGCTGGAAGTCGAGTTTTTCAACCTCAAGATGACGGGGTCTGAGATCGAAGCGTATACCAAGAGATCGAATGAGCTTGCATTACTGTGTCCTACTCTGGTGGACAAGCGTATTGAACTTTATCTTAAGGGTCTGGTGCCAGAGATCCAGAGTCACGTGACTTCAGCAAACCATGCCACTTACCAGCAGGTTGTTCAGTTGGCTCACCGTCTCACTGATCAAGCGGTGGAGCAGAACCGGTTACCCAAACGCATCAACGCTACCCCTACCGCTACTACTCCGGTTACTCCTGCTACTCCCAGTGACAGCAAGCGAAAATGGGAGGGAGATTCCAGCAAGGGATCAGCTTCAGTTCAGCCCCAAGTTCAGCAACGAAAGACTGACAACTACCAGAGTCCTAGTCAGCACTCTTCGGGCAGTCACAAGCAGGGTGGTTATCGAGGGAACCTCCCAAAGTGCAACATCTGCAACAAGCACCACAATGGCCAGTGTAACAGGGGTCGTTGTCAAAGGTGTTTCAGGACGGGCCATGAGGCCAAGGATTGTAGGAGCCCACAGCCTGTAAACCAGAATCAGCCGCAGCAGCAAGCACGGCAGAATCAGCAACAGGGCAACAAAGGATGTTTTCAGTGTGGCGCCGAAGGTCACTTCAAAAGGCACTGCCCTCAGCTAAACCGAAACCAGAACAACAACAACAACCAGGGCAATGGGAACAACAACAACGGGGGTAACAACAATGATGGGAACAACGTCGCGAGGGGACGAGCCTTTGTGATTGGGCAGGGTGATGCCAGGAATGATCCCAACGTAGTTATGGGTAAGTTTCTTCTTGACGACTTTTATGTTACTGTACTATTTGATTCGGGTGCGGATACCAGTTATATGTCTCTAAAGGTTAGCCAAATGCTTAAACGCGCACCAACACGTTTGAACACTAAACATGTCGTAGAGTTAGCTAACGGTAAAAGTTTAGAGGCCACACATATAGTTCAGGGTTGTAATCTTATCCTCGCTGGTCAAACTTTCTCCATCGATCTCATCCCTATAACTCTGAGTAGTTTCGACATTGTCATCGGTATGGATTGGTTATCCCAACAACAAGCGGAGATTCTATGCAATGAGAAGATCATTCGTATTCCCCGTTCTGGTAAAGAACCTCTCGAAGTTCAAGGCGACAAGAGTGGTGTCGTGAGTGGCATCATTTCCTTCCTGAAGGCTCAGAAGTGTTTACGAAAGGGCCACACAGCTGTTTTAGCTCTCGTTACGGATACATCGAAGAAAGAGAAAAAGATTGAGGATATTCCTGTAGTACGCGACTTTCCTCAAGTGTTTCCAGAGGAGTTACCTGGGATACCGCCTCATCGCCAGGTCGAGTTCCAGATCGAGCTAGCTCCAGGAGCAGCACCCATAGCTCGAGCACCTTACCGTCTAGCTCCAACTGAATTAGAAGAACTGTCAAAGCAGCTACAAGAACTCTTGGAAAAGGGTTTTATACGTCCTAGCTCTTCGCCTTGGGGAGCTCCAGTATTATTCGTAAAGAAGAAAGACGGTACGTTCAGGATGTGTATAGACTACCGTGAACTCAACAAGGTGACGATCAAGAATCGTTATCCTCTTCCGCGCATAGATGATCTATTCGATCAGTTGCAAGGGTCGAGCTACTACTCCAAAATAGACTTACGGTCAGGATATCACCAGCTGAGAGTCCGGGATGAGGATGTCTCTAAAACAGCATTTAGAACTCGCTACGGCCACTACGAGTTTATGGTCATGCCATTCGGGCTAACGAACGCGCCTGCCGTATTTATGGATCTTATGAACAGGGTGTGCAAACCCTATCTCGACAAATTCGTCATTGTTTTCATCGACGACATCCTGATTTATTCGAAGAGTCAGGAGGAGCACGAGCATCATTTACGACTTATACTGGAACTTCTGCGAACGGAACAGTTATACGCTAAGTTTTCCAAATGTGACTTCTGGCTTCGTGAAGTCCACTTATAGGCCACGTGGTAAACGAGGATGGGATTCATGTAGATCCATCCAAGGTGGATTCGATCAAGAACTGGCCTGCACCTCGCACACCAACAGAAATACGCCAATTCTTGGGTTTGGCGGGTTATTACAGAAGGTTCATCAAAGACTTCTCAAAGATTGCTCAGCCACTTACGCTACTGACGCAGAAGGGTGTTGTCTACCGTTGGGGTAATGCACAGGAAACGGCGTTTCAGCACTTAAAGGATAGACTTTGTAGCGCGCCTATTCTCTCACTGCCTGAAGGCACAGACGATTTTGTAGTCTACTGCGACGCATCTATCCAAGGTCTTGGATGTGTATTGATGCAAAGGGATAAAGTTATAGCATACGCTTCACGCCAACTCAAGGTTCATGAGAAGAACTACACTACACACGATCTAGAGCTGGGAGCGGTTGTTTTTGCACTTAAGATATGGCGACACTATTTGTACGGTACCAAATGTGCTATCTACACTGACCACAGAAGCCTCGAACATATATTCAAACAGAAGGAACTGAATATGCGACAACGACGATGGGTTGAACTGTTAAATGACTACGAATGCTCAATCAGGTACCACCCAGGCAAAGCCAATGTTGTGGCTGACGCCCTCAGTCGAAAGGACACCGCGCCCAAGCGCGTGCGAGCTTTACAACTTACTATACAATCTAACCTTCCTTCTCAAATACGAAATGCTCAGGTAGAAGCATTGAAACCAGAGAATGTCAGGGCTGAAGCCCTACGCGGCTCAAGGCAACGTTTAGAACAGAAGGAAGATGGTGCTTACTACGTCACAGGACGCATTTGGGTCCCACTGTACGGCAACTTACGCGAGCTGGTAATGGATGAAGCTCACAAGTCTCGCTACTCGGTACACCCTGGTTCGGATAAAATGTACCACGATATTAAGACTACATACTGGTGGCCTAGCATGAAAGCCCACATAGCCACATACGTTAGCAAATGCTTGACTTGTGCGAGAGTCAAGGCAGAATATCAGAAACCGTCAGGACCACTCCAACAACCTGAGATACCACAATGGAAATGGGAGCAAATTTCCATGGATTTTGTTACTGGCTTACCTAGATCCCAGCGCGGAAATGACACTATTTGGGTGATCGTGGATCGACTCACTAAGTCTGCTCACTTCCTGGCAATCAAAGAAACAGATAAGTTCTCCACACTAGCAGACGTATATCTTAGGGAAGTTGTTTCGAGGCACGGTGTGCCCACCTCTATTATCTCTGATCGCGACGCTCGTTTTACTTCAGAACTGTGGCAAGCAATGCATAAATCTTTTGGCTCTCGTTTAGACATGAGCACGGCGTATCATCCTCAGACGGATGGACAGTCTGAGCGCACGATTGAAACTCTAGAAGACATGCTTCGGGCGTGCGTAATACACTTTGGCAACGGTTGGGAAAAGCATCTGCCACTTGTGGAATTTTCATACAATAACAGCTACCACACCAGCATTAAAGCTGCTCCATTCGAGGCATTGTACGGGCGTAAATGCCGGTCACCTCTCTGTTGGGCAGAGGTGGGAGAAAGTCAAATCACAGGTCCAGAAATGGTAGTTGATACTACTGAAAAGATTGCACAAATACGACAACGCATGGCGGCAGCTCGTGACCGTCAGAAAGTATACGCTGATAAAGACAGGAAACTACTCGAATTCCAGGTTGGGGATCGAGCGCTACTTAAAGTTTCGCCCTGGAAGGGTGTGGTTCGTTTTGGCAAACGCGGCAAACTCAATCCACGATACGTCGGACCTTTCGAGGTTATTGAGAAAATAGGCAAAGTGGCCTACAGACTGAACTTACCACCCGAACTCAGTGCAGTTCACAACGTCTTTCACGTGTCGAATCTGAAGAAGTGTACGTCAGATGAGACCCACGTAGTTCCCTTAAAGGAACTCACTATCGACGAGCGGTTGCACTTCGTCGAGGAACCTGTTGAAATCACAGACCGGGATGTTAAGGTCCTCAAGAACACGAGAATCCCTCTTGTACGAGTTCGTTGGAACTCCCGCCGCGGCCCAGAGTTCACCTGGGAGCGTGAAGATCAAATGGAACTCAAATATCCCCAGTTATTCGGAACCAATGCAACCACTACTGAGGCTGAAGCTACTACTGCGGAATTTCGGGACGAAATTCCATATCAACGGGGGGAGGATGTGACACCCCAGGAAAACCAGTGAACGATACAATTTACCTAGCTTCCTCAGTGAGTGCGTACCAAATTTCGGGACGAAATTTCTTTTTAGTTGGGGATAATGTGACAACTCGTATTTCCGAACTTATCTTTGTGCAACGTTATGTAATTATATGACTTTTATTTAATGAATGTTATGTTATTATGTGCTATGTGTAAAATGTGTATGTATGCATACGAGCCCAAACGCACAACACATACACACACAATCGCACAAGCCCACTTGGGGCCGTATCTCTTGTAATCGGATCCAAGGGCAGCCCAAGGTTTGGGTTCGGCCCACTCCCTCATACGCCTACACACACACACCCTTAGAGAGTTTGTTAATCATTTTGTTACAACTTCATATTACACACAAAACCCTAGTGCTCTCCTCTCTCTCTAAGCCGACGGCAAACAATCCCCTCATCGAAGATTCTTTCTTCTTCGGATCACTCTCACCCATCTCAATTTGGTTAGTACTTGGATTCATCGAATACATGATTGATGATGTGTGTACTATTATAGTTTGGTATGATGATTTAGGGTTTCGATTAACATGATAGATTATGATGATTGAATGATAAGTGTTCTTGTTAATCGGCTCACATGCATGTTGACTATGATTAATATGAGATTTGATGAGGTATTGTTATGTTGTATGAATGTATGCAATCGGCTATGTATGAGTTTAGATCCGAAAGGTTGATGTTGTGTTAGGATGTATTGCATGATCATGATTTGAAATCAAATACTAGTTAAACCGGCTGTTATGTATATGTTTTGGATTGTAATCGTATGAAGAAGTTATTGCTCACGTTTTGATTATGTTATTGTTCATGTTTTAATCTTGTTAGGGTTCATAAGAATTGTTGCCAAAACACTAGTTTGATCTAATATATTATGAGTGGAAAATGATATTGTGTTAGTTGGTAAATTGTAAAGTTGGAAACTGTTAAATGGTTGTAACCGATTGCAAGATTTTAGGAACAATCAAACAATCGCACATGACCCTAGTCGCACAAGAGCTGATTACACAAGCTCTCGGGTCGCACAAGATCAGGTCGCACAAGACCTGATCTGGACGTACAAGTTTCAGTCGCACAAGGTGCCATCCATCGCACAAGACTTGTGTGACTAGTTGGGCCGATATATGTTATGACGGTTATGCCACTTGTTGGGCCGTAGACTTGGGCTGGGTATTAAAAACTGATCGCACAAGATAACATGGATCGCACAAGGCTTAAGGTTCATTTGTCTGGGCCGTGTTATGCTTACGGATTTATTTGGGTTTCATGATATTGGGCCGGGTAGTAATGGGCTTCAACGAATGACTCGCACAAGGTCATTAGACTTGTGCGAGCCCAATCACTTAATGTCAATATGTCTTATCTGTTGAACGTGAAGTTGCATGATGCCATGATCAGTATGTGTTTCTTATATATGCAATCTATGTGATACCTGTATGCGCTACTTGGAACCAAAACCTGACTTTGTATGGTAACCATGTTAGGACGTGGTTGACCACTAGCTGATAGACTTGACTTTTCTGTGTAATCTGCCGAGCAAACCAAGGTGAGTTCACACTCTTACCAAGGCATGGGATTCCCCGGTTGGGTTGGGAATGGGATTGAATGATTACCTATACTTACATTACCACTAGACTACTTACCACGGTCCTCGGATTGGGAAGGATGCCTGTGCCAAATTCTACGCAAAGCCTACGTACTGTCCTCGGATTGGGAAGGACACCAGCACTAAACCTACGTAAAACCTACGTACTACCGTCCTCGGGTTGGGAAGGACGCCAGTGCTAAACCTACGTACTACCGTCCTCGGATTGGGAAGGACGCCAGCGCTAAACCTACGTACCCGCTACGTACTGTCCTCGGTTGGGAAGGGCACTTACATAAAACCTGCGTAAACCTATACTTACTACTATCCTCGGATTGGGAAGGATACTTATGGTTACGAATAGTCTAGTAGATATACAACATGGGAAGCCCCCACCAATAGAACGTACTATCGGCCCAGTAGAGCCACATGTTACATACGAACTTACTATTACGCATTTACCTTCTGTGAACTCGCTCAACTAGTTGTTGATCCTCTGTTACATACCTTGCAGGTCGTTAGATACATGGAGCTTGCACAGGGAGGAGCTGGTCGTTGTGGACTTGGATCGTGATTGTTACGTAAACACTTTATGACATTTCATACTTTATTTTGTTGGGTTTTATTCATACGCTTCCGCTAAACAGTGATAACCTACGTTTATTTTGAACACCTTTCATATTGGTGGTTGAATGGCATTTACTTTTATATATTAATTACATGTTCAATATGATTGGTGGCTTGATCCTGGTCAGTCACGCCTCCAAGCGGTGATACTCCGCGAGTGGATTTTGGGGGTGTGACATAATAGAACACTAACATAATAGATAATAGATTTTGGAAAACAAAAGTAAAGTTCAAAATACATGGGCGGCTCAAGACATGTAAAGCTTTGTCTCAAAGTTTATATAATATTAAAGTATCATGTTTAAATATATTTTCTTAATAAAGCATTTTGTAAGACCAAAAAGAGTGAAATGTGAAAAGAAACTAGACATATTAGGTAAAAGAAGTGTGGGGAACCAGCTCACATTACACTTTGGAGGCAATGTAAGAGAGAGCATGCACCACCCCACTTTGTTTTTGTTACCCAAAGTCAAAGTCAATTTGTCTTATATAAATTTCATATTCAAATTATTTATTTGAAGCCAAAGCATGTGCTATAATTAAAATATACTTGATTTATTTATACATAGTTAAGAAGATAGTGTTTCAAGGGATCATGTTCACCTCGTTGTGCAGCATTTGGAGAGCTAGAAATGATCGCATTTTTTCGGATTAAAAGCTCACGGTTTCGGACGTGATCACGGAAGTAAAGATTCTTAGCTTCCTGGTTTAGATGTAGATATAAACATGGATGTATAGATTGGAATTCTCGGTGTAAATTTGATGTTATGTAATTGTTTGGTTGCCGCGGCTCTTTCTCTTCCTTGGAGACAGAGTTGGCGGATGGTGGTAATAAAAGTTATCTTTCAAAAAAAGAAGAGGGAACAACGGTGACAGGCTGCTGCGCATTGGACCTACCACTGGTAATACTATTCCACGAACTTACGCCTGCCATTGAAGTGGATGTTGAAGAAAAAGATGATGGTGGCTGCTGAGAACTTGCAGGGTTTATAAAGCAAGATCATGTTTTTCAAGTTGCACTTTCGGTCCCTTAGGGGCAATACCGTCTTTTAACATATTTCGTAACGTTATACTAACGACAGTTTTGCCCAGGCCCTTAATTGTGAGCAATTGAATATGTCAGAGACTGGAGTGTTGATTTTTTCAAAATAGGGACTGAACCTGCGAGCAGGTGTAAACATCAGAGACTGAAACTGAACTTTACTCAATACGAGAAAAAAAACTCGAAGGACCTCAAAACTAATGAGAACAATAAAACCCGAAAAACTAACTTCGAATATGTAGAGTCAAAATAAGAATTCTAGAGTCAATGTATTCAATAGTGAATATACTTTTCAATACCCGAATAAATTGTACATGATATTTCATCGAAAGTGTCAATTTTCTCTCTAAGGTGATAGAGATCACCGATACAATGCTTGACTAAGAATGTAGTGATTACCTTTTCTAGTCTCTCTAATTTTGTTAATGAACGCTACAAAATCGTCGCACTAAAAGATAATCATCACCTATGATTTGTACCACCAATAATATATGTTATGCCAACAAGCGGCTTATGGATTTGTTTCTGGCTACTCAGGTGGAGACTTCTCAAGAGGTCAGTCAGTCACTCATCCTGGTACTAATTTCACCTGAGCACTCTTAAATGTGGAGTTTTTATCTTCTCTACAGGTCGTGTGCCCAAAACGCTTCCATCTGGGTTCCACGACTTTAAGAAGTTGTTGATGATATTTGAGGCCGATCATTCCTTATGAACCCAACATCTCTTCTATTCACGATCGACGAGTGATTTGCCTAGAGTGCTACAGTCATTCCTCATGAACCCAACATGTCGGTGTGATCAATCAATATTAAGATTCTGTATCAATCGCGATCATTCTATTGCTCAAATTTTATATTTTTGCTTAGAACAAAAACATATGATGATCTATAGTTGGCATTAATTCTTTTGTTTATACTGTCTATCAATATTGGACAATATGAAGTAACAATATTGTTTATATCATTGTATTTGCTTTATAGTAATCCCAAAGTCAAGTCATATTAATATACTAGATTTAATAGGTGTAGTATAAAAAATTATATATTGACTAACACTGAATTAATTATAAAGGTTTCCATAATAGAAAAACAACATAGGGTTAAACCGCATAAATAAAACAAATATAAAATAAATCTGTGGGTTACACATAGGGTTAAACCGCATAAATAAAACAAATATAAAATAAATCTGTGGGTTACACATAATCAACCAACATTATCTTTTATATTGTAGAAATAATTTAATGCTTTAAATTTAGCCAAAAGACAACTACTCGTTTCGTTCTAGTCAAATACAAGTCAAACCTTTCTTTCTTTAATTCCCAAGTTCATGTTTCTATCACCAATAACCTTTTTTTCAAATTAAATTCAAGATTAAGCAACACCAATAATGTAAGTCGTATATTGGTTGAGAAGGATAACAATGTCTTTCTTATAAAAGAAAGGATAAAAACCTTCTCTATCGAGACGCATTTTTCTTAGACGATCAACTCATCGGGGGAAAAAAAATTGTGAGTTCCGGGATGACTAATCCATCGGGGGCAAAGCGAACAATATTTTGGCATGGTTTACTTGGGCTGTAATAAATGGTATCAGAGCCAGGGGCTGGGTCGGTGTGTTAGCTAGGACGCTGGCTCCCTAAGAAGGGTGCAGATGTAAGTCCCACATCGGTTGAGAAAGAGAACGAAGCCTTTCTTACAAGGGGATGAAAATCTTCTCTATCAAAACACGTTTTAACTGGGTGAGCAACTTGATATGTAAAAATAATCATGAGTTACTAAACGAGTAACCCATTAAAAACAAAATACATAATATCTTGACACTTTTTACTTCTATTTCTCTTTTTTAGTAATCTCTAATGAACATTATTTAATTATTTTAACTAAGCATGTTGGATTGGGGGTAGGACCCGCAAAACATAGAAGTTTTCTTTCAACTTTTTATTTTATTATCATGGTAATGCATGCTTTGACCACTATTCTTGATCGGCCACTACTATACCCTTGTTTCATTATAATTATGAAGTCAAAATAACAACAATTACATTCGATTAATATTTTTCACCTTTTTTTTATCAAAAGTTGGACAAATCGGAAATGTGGTGATCACATAAGCAATACAAAATGTGGTTTTACACATTTATTCTTGGTGTGGATGAGATTGTTAACTAATTAAGGAGTTCCAAACTAGAGATGACATGATATTGGTTTTAAATAAATTACATAGATACATATTTTGAAATAATATTTACGTTCAAAATCAATATTTATATGGATTCACACAAACATATATACAACAACAACCATACCCAGTAAATCTCACAAATAGCAACGTTACTTATAGGGTCTGGGGAGGGTGGGATGTAGATAGACCTTGCATCTATCCCTAGGGATAGAGAGACTGCTTCCAGAGAGACTCTCAGCTCCAAAACGAACAACATACCAGCACACCAAGTCAAAGAATATATAAATAGTAAGCCACCAATACCAAGAAATTGATCAGAGTGACACAATATGATGTATACAACATCATTTTGACATAAACACCAGAAGGCAATCACCGGTAAAGTCACTTAAAGAATAAGAAAAAGCTACATCCCTAAAAGACACCTAAGACCTTACTGCAATATCCTCTAGAAGTCCTTAACCCTAATCCTATGCATCCACGAAGTTCTATCTTGGACCATGTCCTCAGAAAGATGCAACTCTAATAAGTCATGTCTAATCTGCTCATCCCATGTCAGTTTGGGTCTGCCTCTTCCCTCCTCCCCTCCACAGTAAGGTGGTTTTTGTTTTTTGGCCAAAAGCTCTTCTGAGCACTTATGTCTGCGTCGCGCAGACATAAGGGTCCTGCAGCTTGTTTGTTTTTTTGAAGATCTGCAGAGCTTTTACCTCTGCCTCACCTTTTCCCCAAGCAGATCCTTCCCCATGTCTTCAAACCTCTGCCAACATCTTCTCCCTCTTCAAAACATCCATCTGCTCCAAAACCCTAGCTCCACCTCCACCTCCACCTCCGACACCACCTCCACCTCCGCCACCACCTCCACCTGCCGACACCACCTCCACCCCCGACACCACCTCCACCTGCCGCCACCACCTCCACCTCCACCTGCCAACACCACCTCCACCTCCAACACCACCACCTCCACCTCCGCCACCACCACCACCTCCACCTGCCACCACATCTCCGCCACCACCTCCACCACCACATCTCAGCCACCACCATCGTCAAAACCCACCACCACCAAACCCATCAATTAAAACAAAACCCAGATCGGTGAGAGAGAGAGACCGTAGAGAGAGAGGGACCAGTGAGAGAAAGAGACCGTACAGAGAGAGATCGGTGAGAGAGAGAGACCGTAGAGAGAGAGAGAAAGATCGGTGAGAGAGAGAGAGAGACCGTAGAGAGAGAGGCGATGGTGTGATGGCGGAGGTGGTGCGGTGGTGGTGGTGCTATGGGCGGTGGTGGTGACAGATTGTAGAGAGAGAGCGAGTTTGTAGAGAGAGAGAGAGAGTTCAAGGCAGAGAGAGAGAGAGTTCAAGGCAGAGAGAGAGAATTGTTGTGTGTGTTGTGTGTGTGAAGTGGTTTTTGTAAAAAAAAAACAAAAACAAACCCTCTTCTCCTTGCAGACTGCAGACATTTGGGTGCTGTTTGTTTTTGCAGACATAAACTGTCTGCAAGCTGATTTCATCTGTTTTCATGTCTGCAACTGAAGATGTGGTCTGAAGATCTGCAAGCTGAAAATATAAGACTGTTTGTTTTTATAAGTTGATACTGTCTGCATAAACTGAAAATATATAAACTGTCAAACTTATTTCACTAGATAGAAGTCATTTAACATACAAATTACATAAAAATATAATAATAAAACCAACTTTAAAAACACAAATAGTGAAATAAACTCAAAGTACATTGTTTTGCATTAATTCTTGTGCTATCTGATCTCGAAGTTGACTCATGAATTCACGGTCCGCTGCACTTCCATGGTAAGCTACTTCTTCTTCACCACCATCTTGTGCATGTTCATCTCCATCTTGAAGGCGTACATTTGGGTGATCATATTCATAAAAAAAAGTCATCACTTAAGCCCTCTTTCCGTATAAAATTGTGAAGCGCAAAACATGCAATCGTAACATTTCGTTGTGTAAGCAACAAGAAGGGGGCCATTTTTTTAATATTGGAAAACGTGCCTTTAATACCCCATAAGAACGTTCAATAACATTTCTAAGTTTTGCATGTGCGTGGTTGAATTTTTCTTTGTCGGTCAATGCACGAATTCGGCGAAAATCTCCAAGCCAATACCTCACATTTCGATATGGTGCCATAAATCCACGAGTGTGTGCATACGCAGCATCACATAGATAATATTTATCTAAAATAGACAATGCACACATCATCTTAAAACTATATATGTAATATAAATAATAAAGTTGAGATCGTAAATATATACCCGGAGGAGGAAGTGGAAATGGTGCATTAGCATTTGTTAAAGATTCATACAATATTCTAGAATCATGTGCTACTCCTTCCCATCCGGCCACGAGAAAAGTAAATACCATGTTGAAGTCACATATGGCCAAAACATTTTGATAACACTCGCATTTTCCTCTTCCTCTATACAAATGTTGTTTCTGAACAGGGACAATAGCATGTATCAAAGTTCCATCAAGTGCACAAAATCGCTCCCTAGATATAATTTAATTGTTAATAATATTACTTTTCAAGAAATCGCTCCCTATAAAAATTGCAGCAATTTGCTGTCAAATACAACTCAAAAACTGCACAAAAACAGCAGCAAAACAACTCTAAAAAACTGCACAATAACTACAGCAAAACAGCTCTAAAAAACTGCACAATAACTACAACAAAACAGCTATAAAATCAGCACAAAAATAGCTCAAAAAACTGCACAAAAACTGCATAAAAAAGCACAAAAACTGCACAAAAAAGCACAAAAACTGCACAATAACATCTACTTTGTGTTCAACATTCAAGAACCTTATGTTCAACAAGTCCAACATTAATGTAATTATCTTCTATGAAATATAAACACCAATGAAATATAAACATTCAAGAACTTTAACACCAATTTTTTGTATGTATCAAGAAGCAAAATTAGGTCTAAGAAATTAGGGCTAACAAACTAGAAGCAAAAAAGAAGCTTCAAGAAGCAAAAATTAGGTCTAAGCAATCAAGAAGCAAAAAAGAAGTACCTGGTCGAAGGAGAAGAGGGAGGTCACCGGAAAACTGGTCGTCGTCGTCGTCGTCGTCGGAGGAGGAGCGGTGTCTGAGATGGGAGATGTGGGAGGGGCTGATGTCTGTGTGCGTATATGATATGAGGGAAAAGTAGGGTTTTTGTGAAGATGTTATAAGAATGAGATCTGTATCTTATTTTTTAAGATGAAAGAAGCTGACTTCAGATCTTTAAAAAAAAAAAACAGTCTTCAAGGGTAATGTCTGCGCGCCTGCAGACATTAGCTCCCTTGAAGATGTTTGAAGAAAAAACAAACACCCCCTTGGTCTACCTCTTCTCCTGCAGATGCATGCAGATGTGGTCCGCAGACTGCAGACCTTTTACCTCTGAAAAAACAAACAGCACCTAAAAGTTTCCACTACTCTAACTGGTGCTGTCATTTGCCACCGCTTCACAAACATATATACATGGGTTCAAATAAGAAATATTGAATATATATGTAGAAATTATTACAAACCATTTTTTATTAACTCATGGCTACATGTACTTGTCGATAAATGCACTATCTATAATATCAAGGACGGATCTACCTTGTTATAAGAGGTAACCTTCGTTTCCCCTTAACCCTCCGACGGTAGTGTAAAGTTTGGAAAAAATTGACGTTTTTCCGATTTCGTTTCCTTTTTTAAAAGAATACCCCTGTAAAGTTTCTAGATACACTGAATTCATTTGAAAATACTTGAATTCATTTGTGAATTCAAAATTTGGAATTATGATTTATTTATTTCGAAAAAAATGGTTCATGAATACTTTCGTATATACAATTTCAAGGTTCATGATAGATTTATTACCTCTCTTTGAAATAGTAATTGGAACTGGAAAGTACTTTTAATTTAGAACTATGTATGGAGGCATGGAGCCATACACAAGTTGTCCATAATAATTAATTGATAATTACCCACATATTATGTCGTTACCACTAGCTAGCAAACTTTATCTCGAAGAAATATCATGATATGCATGGAGACGGTAATATTATATTAATTTAGAAAAGTTAAGTGGCTTGTGGTACGTGTCTAACAAACATGCAATTTCCTCAATAATATTTTTTTTAATCACAAATTTGGATATTGTGCTACTAGCAAAACCACATGATCATATTGATCTCTACTAGGCATAAACCCTATACACCAATTCAGGAGGAAACCCAATAAATATGGTAAAAACCCTTCTTGTAGGAATTGAACCCAAAACCTATTGGTCTTAAAGTCTTATCCCATCCCAAAATGCCACTAAGCTATAAACCAATTTCCTCAATATTGGTTCGATAAATTAATATTGTTTTGACAACCAAATGTTTAAGACACCACGCATTGACGTCACCGGACTTACCAACATTTATTATTTTTTTTTTTGGACCAAACAAAATATTTCTTAATCATATTTATATTCATGTCTTACATATATATACTAATCATATTTATATACACGTTTTACATATATATACCTCTTTTTTTCTAAAAAAAAGTTATGAATTTATTTATGTAATTGAACGAGGTATTAGTTGTCGCGCATTGCAGTGGTGATATTATTATGCTAAAGTACGTAAAGAGAATTGCAGGAAGTTGTTGTGGATTTATTTTAAATATCAAATTGTAAATAAAAAAAATACTTCACAACTGTAATATAAAAAAAAATAGTCAAAACGTTGATAAAAAAAACACGTTGTAACAACAATTTAAAAAAGAAGTGAAGGTCGGTTGCCTAGTATTTAAAAAAAATACGTTGGAACGGCAAATCCGAATTTAATTGTTAGAATTTAACCCG
The DNA here is from genome assembly GCA_030545235.1 of Helianthus tuberosus. Lineage (NCBI taxonomy): Eukaryota > Viridiplantae > Streptophyta > Magnoliopsida > Asterales > Asteraceae > Helianthus > Helianthus tuberosus. Next base: position 15,086,569 of record CM060440.1, read on the forward strand.
CCAAGGTGCATCTCAAGAGCATTTTTTTTGAAATGTTAGAAAATAGTCACATCAAATTGTGAAATCTTTTTTCATTCATTTTGTAATACATATTTAAAAAACAGTCTAAACCTCTTTTCATTTTTTTTTAGAATCATTGGTTTTCTATCAGTTTGTTTGCCACTCAAAATTGGGAATTTGGACATACTCTTGTAAGGGTTTTTTTTTTTCTTTATAAAAGAGAGTTCGTGGAAAATAATATTTAATAAAAAGGTGTTATTTAACAAAATGATGTTGGTTGATTTATTTTGTGTTTTTTTAAACAACATAGTGATTGTTTTTTTTTTCTATTCAATAATAAAGCAGGTTTATATAATTTTAAAATTGTAACCGGTTTTAGATTTGCCTTTATTAATGGCTCACTTCATAGGCTTTTGCAGGATAAAAACTCCTTGTCCTTGATCGTGTGTGTATATACATTATAATAATTATAATTAAAATTATAATAATAATAATTTAGAAATATTTTTGATGATGTGACATTCTTGTTTCTCTATATATATAGGCAAATGTTATTGCTTCTTCATCACAACTTAAAACATCATATCAAATCCAGCTTGCTTCTATAGTCTCTCGTCATTCTTACGCTATTTGCCACCAATCAATCATTCTATACCTAGAGGCTAATCTTTGGAGTTTTAGCAACAACTAAAATATTACACCAATCAAGCATCATGAGATTTGATGCTATGAAGAATATGATGAAAGTGGTGGTAACGTTAGTGATCATGCTGAGACATTGTAACGGTCTCAGCATGAACTACTACATGCTGAGTTGCCCCATGGCCGAGTTCATTGTTAGAAACTCGGTCAACTCAGCTTTGAGAGCCGACCCAACGCTCGCTGCGGGTCTTCTCAGGATGCACTTCCATGATTGCTTCATTGAGGTACTTGGTTTGTCTTTTGTTCATGTTAACTCTACTTATGTTTTATGTTTTGTCCTTATTTGATCTTTAAAAATTGCATGTTTTACATGTAGGGTTGTGATGCATCCATTTTGCTTGATTCTACGGACGACAACACGGCGGAGAAAGATTCTCCTGCGAATTTGAGCTTGAGAGGCTACGAGGTCATCGACGATGCCAAACAACAACTTGAAAACCGGTGCCCTGGTGTCGTGTCGTGTGCCGATATTGTAGCAATGGCTGCCCGTGATGCGGTTCTCTTTGTAAGTACACATACTTAAATACAATTTAATACATATTTTTTTTTATCATAATACTTGTATTTCATTCCACACGAAAAAGGACAATTACAAAGCAATGACAGGTAGTCAGGCAACAAGTTGCGCCGCCATTTCAGAACCACTAATTATATTGAGAAGTGCTAGAATCACGTAATAAAATTTTACCATTTGCTTTAAGTGTAATACAATATAACACATATATCTACCCCAATATCTTTCTTTCTCTAATAAATCATCAATGAGCTACGTACAAGTGTTACATGCTGTTGTCGCAGTTCTCAACATAATACTGGTTCCGAAAAGAATGTACGTTCCTATGTATACATATATATACGGACATGTCAGGTTTATGTGATATTGACACGTCATTTGCAATCGTGTAGAGCGCTCCGGGTCTAATTTATGATATACCAAAAGGAAGAAAAGATGGAACAAGATCCAAAATTGAAGACACTAGAAACTTGCCTCCACCAATCTTCAACAGCAGTGAACTCATTAAAATGTTTGGGCAAAAGGGTTTCACAGCTCAAGAAATGGTTGCCCTTTCTGGTACACTTTTTATTTTATTTTATAAAAACAAAGATATTAATTAATATCATAAAAATCTAATACAATTTGATAAGTTTTTTCACTCAAAAGGGTTAAATGGACTAACATTGGTCATGTAGGTGGACATACACTAGGAGTGGCTCGATGTTCCGCGTTCAAGAACCGTCTAAAAAACTTCGACTCGACACATGATGTGGACCCGAACATGGACACCCAGTTCATGAAAACGCTAGTGAAGACATGTAGCGCGGGAGACACTGCGGAACAACCATTTGACGCGACAAGAAACAATTTTGATAATGCGTACTACAGGGTGCTTCAAAGGCAGGCGGGGCTCCTGACATCGGACCAAACATTGATGACTGATCCCAATACCCGACCCATTGTCAATGCATACGCGATGAACCAAGCCATGTTCTTTTTCGATTTTCAACGAGCCATGGTGAAGATGGGGCAGCTTGATGTTAAAGAGACCGGACAAGTTCGCCAAAACTGCCGCAAAATCAACTAATCAGTTTCAACTTGGATTTGAGTAGTGCAAACAACTTGATTGATACGTTTCTAGCTTTTTATATAAGGTTTGTTATATGATGGATTGGATGTATAATTAATAATAGTATGGAAGTGGTGATTGTGTGCTTAATATATGAATGTAAATTATTATATTTCTTTTATAACCTTTTGTCATTTAATATGATTTTGAGCATGAGGGAAATAGGTATCGTTTATTTTCAAAGCTAGTGGAGTTGAGTCTAAGCTTGCCTAAGATTGAATCGGACTCGTTTAATTTATGAGAGATTGAACCTAACTTGTTTTGAGCTTTATTCATAGCGCTCGAGCTTAGCTCATTGGTCGTTTATCAAACTCTAGCTCGACTTCTTTATTTTTATATATCAATTAATTTATATATCAATTAACTTCAAGATCACATTCTGCGAGCTTGTTGTATGGGTGATTTGGATTCGGAATTTAGGGCTGCGTTGGATGGTTTACAAGCCGTTCTTCCTGATGTTGACCTTGGCGGTTTTGCTAATAAAGACACCGCCCCCCGTGAACCTCAAACTATTTTGGCGAGTGCTTTTTATGGTAAAACCGTGAAGGAAATCAATGGTGTTTTCGGGTTATCCCCTCGGCAAAAAGCTGTTTTTGATTGTTTACGAGCCCCCCACGCTCAAGATTTCCTTACTGTTATCCCGATCGAGGGCTTGGGGCAATGTATGCCGGCAGTAGAATATCGGTCTGTCCTCAAATATCGTTTGATGATACCGTTGTACCCTGAGGATGAACCGTGCCCTGTTTGTCGGAATGTGTGTCTTGATAGCTTCGGGGAACATGCCCTTCACTGCAAAGAGCTTCCTGGCTTCAAGTACAGACACGATCTGGTTAGAGATGTGTTGTTTGACGTTCTCAAGCGAGCTGGTATCGCTGCTAAAAAAGAGGCTCCGGTTAATTTCCTAACGGACCCGAAGGATGGGAGGTCTTCCCTTCGACCAGCCGATGTGCTGGTTTTTGGATGGTCCGGGGGTAAGCATGCTTGCATTGATCTCACGGGGGTGTCGCCTCTTGCCGGTTTCAGGGGCAGTGGTTTTGTTTCAGGGCAAGCGGCGGGGAAGGCTGAGGCGGGGAAAATATCCAAGCACGAGCAGGCCTGCATAGATAATCAACATGCCTTCCTTCCTTTCGCGTTCGATACCTTTGGTTGTCTGGCCCCTGTGGCGTCCGGTTTCTTGAAGCGGGTTCAAAAGGCAGCACTTGCGCATGCGACAGTGTCTGTAGGCCATAGTTATGTGTTTAGCCGAGTAGGATTTGCAATTCAAAAGGGGGTGGCGGCGCAGCTTGTTGCCCGTCTACCAACCCATGATTTGTAATTTGCTCTAACCTTCTTTAATTGAAATTTAAAAGCCCATATATTTAATAAAAAAAATTAAAATTATATATATAAAAATAATAATAACTATATAAATATATATTTATTATTTAAAATAAAAATTGTATAAATAATAGATTCGTAAGGCTCGCGGAGCCAGTTCAAGCTTGATTAGTAAAGCTTGAACTCTTTTATTAGACAAGGTTATTTTTTTAGTCTCAGTTTGATTCAAGCTTTTAGCGAGTAAATCAGGTAGTCAAGTAACTAATAACTTTTTATTAGCCCAACATAATATGTTAAATATTACGTTAATGAAATAATACGTGGACATGACGTTTGCTTTCTAATGGCATTAAAAATGAGTATTTTTTTTAAATAAAGACTTTTGTATTATTTTTTAATAAGTGTTTGTTTACAGGATATAAGAAAATTGAAATGGAAAATTAAAATATTACTATTCTAAAATAAGAAGAAAAAAGTGGAAAAGGAATATAGTGCAATGATGAAAAGGGCCCAAATAACTTATGATCAAGGGAGTGCATGTTCCTAATTTGTGACAGCTTAGTGTTATCATTCAAAAAGTGCATCGACCCACAATCATTCCTAGATCATTTGTTGGTAAGAATCTTTTCAATTAAAGTTCATAGACTTTTGGGATTTAAGTGTTTTTACTTAATGATTTTGGTGTTTTGCAAGGATTTGAAGACTCTTTAAGTCAAATGCGTCATCATTAGTAGTAGGTAATCCTACTAAACTCGATTCTTATATGTTGATCCTAGTTAAAGTTCATAAATTGGAACTTTATGTAAGAAACGGGTCAAAATCGATTTTATCAATTAAGAACGAGATGAAATGAAATTGGTTGAAGTGAAGGCCAACATTAGTTTAGAAATGTTGGTTGTGATGTTTAATAAATGTGTTTGGAGCCAAAATGTTGAGTTAGGTGGTTGCATACCAAATGCCTTTTCGCCTAGGGTTATCCAGGTGTGTAAAATGATGTCCATCCTCAAGAGGTTGAGGGTTCAAGTCCTGCAGTGAACATTACAACGATGTAGAATTAAGAGTAGATTAGATTGTTGTTCAAAAAACAAAGGTTGTACTTTTGGTTCTAGCGGCATAAGGCACGAGCATGCCTAATTTGTTGTCCGGTGGTTTGGTCGAGCATATCATCGCTCATGCATCGCCTGGTTGCCGAGGAAATAAATCATATACGCATGTGCCTAGTATTATTCACGCTCGTGCTTCTTTGTGTGTTGCCGAAAAACTTGGTCACGACCAACATGTAAGTGTGTGCCTGGTGACCAACCTAGCTGATTGCAAATATCAGCATGACCATGCCTAGGTTAGGTACATTATATAATATTGTCACTTTCATCCAATAGTTTGTTTTTTCACATTTGGGTCTCTGTGGTTTCAAAATCTTGTCACTTTCACCACTTTTGCCACTTCCATTAAATAGCGTGCGTGTTCAGGTACATGATACACATGAATGCTTGACATGTTTTTGATAAAGAAGTCTTTTGTAAAATCTCGTGGTTCTATTGTTTTGGAAGATGCTTTTATGACCTACTTATTATTGAAATGTTTAGACTCATAGTTTGAATTATTTCAGGTTAAGTATTCTATTACTACAATATTATATAATGTTTAAATTTTCATTGCGTGTGTTTGGTACCAATCAGTCACAATTAGGTCCCCGCAAATGTGGGGCGTGTCATAATTAGCATAAAACTCTGGTAAATAAATGTCATGAATTCGTAACGTTCAAAGTTCTCACACATTACGTGGCTTCACTTCATTAAAGTATATGCAATCAAACCATTCTATAAGAGGATGTGTAGTGGGGCGTTTTTTTTTTTAAATTCAAAAAAACGCCCGAAAACGCCCAAAGCACCATTACACTAGGCGTTATTTTTAAAAAAAAATTCAGAAATTTGCTTTTGGCGTGATGAGGAAAACGCTGCAATATCCATTTGCTTTTGGCGTGATTCTTGCATTGGCCAATGGGAGAAGAAGGTCCACTCCATGTGGCCTGACATGGTGGGGTCTTGCATTATCCATTTGATTTTTTTTTTTATAAATCATTTTCTCTATAAAAAATAATAATTATTTATTGATTGAATAGGGGTTATTGGCATAATGCCCCACTACGCCACTTTTGCTATAATGCCCCATTGCTGACTAGGACGCCACGTGTCGAATAATGCCCCATGGTGGGGGCATTATAAGTTGTTACCACTACACATGGTCTAAGTATTTTTTTTTATTCATGATACTCACAACATCATTTTCCATTGGCAATGGTGACATTTGGAGGTATCCATCGTTTTTTCTTATGTTTGCACAGTGATAACTATGTCTGTTATTTTTAGGTAAAATTGATCACTTATCCAACGATAAACTATTTATGCGAGCCCTTTTTCCCACAGACCTTCACTGATGAATCATCGACAGTCCCTACATTCATCGAGGTACCACTACCACTGACAGTTAAACATGTATATTAAAAAAAAGGTTATTCAGTTTATAAGAAACTACTTATACTCTTTTTTTCCTCTGTTCAAATCTAGAGTTTCAACCTGTGGTTACTATTATTCGCTATTTGTCCATTAAAGGAATTTTTCACTATTGAACCAAACTAGTTAAGTCAATCTGATTTTTGAGTCCGATTCTCGGTTCAATATTCTCAAAAACGGGTGATGTGGCATTGCTTCACTTCTCTCTCTCTCTCTCTCTCTCTCTCTCTCTCTCTCATTCCACTCTCAAACTTCAAAACCGACTTCAGTTTCACTCGTTCCTCACCATAAACTTCAAACCATTCTCTCTCCTCCACATCACCACTCCCGTTCTTCCACCTCATAAAACCCCCAAAATCATGCTTAGACGTAGAGGTGCACAAAGACCCGAAACCGGACTTGAACCCGAAAAAAAAACTAGGTCCCGAGTATTAAAAAAAACCGGGTTTTTAAACCTGAACCCCAACCCGACCCTACCCGTATGCATATTCTCATGAGTACCTGAACCCGAACTTTTGTATACCTGGGTTTTAGGAATGTATACACTTTGATTATTCTAGTTCCTAGTAACATGTAATCTTGTTAAATTAAAGTTTTATATAATTAAAGTTCATGTTTATAAACACAAAAATCAAGTTGGAAACAAAAAAACTACAAAGTTCATGTTTATACCCATCTGGGTTTTTTTAAAACCCGCTCGGTTTTTTTTTCATACCCGAATCCGGAAATAGGGTATTCTTATACCCAGGTATAGAAAATCTGAACCCAAACCCGACCCGGGTATTGGCAATAGCCGAAAATTCAAAAGCCGGTCATACCCATACTTGCCGGGTACATACCAAACCCGGGTATTAAAAAAACCCGATTTGTGCACCGACGGTCTAAAAACAAAATCCAACAAGATTTTAATTAGCCCGGCCCATATACCCTCCTCACCAGTTAGTTATCAAAACTTGGAAACTAAATAGACCTTTGAAACAGAGAGAGTAGGCATTGCAGAAACAAAGAAAGAAAAATGTCGTTCAAGCGCGGGAAAGGGAAGGACAAGGAGGAAGAAGACTTCATCTCGGAGAACGCGCCTCCGAAGAAAGCATCGAAGACTTCCGGTGGCGAAGAAGAAGAAGAGGACGGCAGCATCTTCATCTGTGAAGTCTCAAAAAACCGTAGGGTTTCTGTCAGAAACTGGAATGGGAAAGTGTTTGTTGATATCCGTGAGTTTTATCTGAAAGATGGGAAGCAAATGCCTGGAAAGAAAGGTACTCTTTTATTCTGTTTTTTTTCTGGATAAATTTGTGAATTAGGGTTTTGGAAGTCGGATATGGCTATAAATAGGGTTTTGGTTGTTGATTAGGGTTTTGAGTTTTATCTGTGAGTTTTATGTCAATGATAGCAAGCAAATGCCTGGGAAGAAGCCGAAATGCTAGGATTTTGAGTTTCCTATGTGTGATTTTTATATTGAATTAAGTTGGGGTGTTGTTTGTGACTTAATTTGAAATTTAGGGTTTTGGAGTTTGTATAATTTGAAGTAAGGGAAGTTGAATGTGCTTACAAAGAGTGTAGATGATGTTTAATTTGTATTTAATTAACTAGGGTTTATTTGCTTAAACTGAATTTTAGTTGCTGGTTAGGGTTTTTTAAGTTTTGTTTGTGGGTTGGTTTTAGTGTGAGGGGTGGTTACAAGATGTTTAGTTTTTTGTTTACAACGAGAAACTACGTCTCTTTTGTTTATTTTACGTATCGGCCTTTGTATAAATACTTTTTTTTATTCATAAAGTTAGCCTCTTGCGGACTCTAGTTTTGACTCAGGAGTACATGACGCGTGTGTTCGAAAACTAAGATTTTGGTAGTATAGTTTATATGCTTGTAATGAAGTTGCTTTAGCTAGGGAGGAATTATGTATCTGAACTGATTTTAGGTCTGTTTGCTCATTTGAGTTTCGGATTTGGATTATCTAAACTTTTTATGTATGCTTGACTTAAATCTGATTATACTAAAACTTCAAATCTCTGTTCTTTGTGATCAAACAAAAAAAATGAACTTTGGCCATTGATTTTAAACATGTAATTATGGGGAAGAAATTATAATGTATGGTGAGTGAAAAATGAAGATATAATTGCAAATTGCTTACTTGTGTATGAACTGAAAAAAGGAAGTATTCTTTAGTAGTAATGGAATGCTACATGCTAGTGCATTATCTGTGGTTACTTGTAAAAATAAGTTGTGTTATTATGTAGCTATATATATGCTAAAAGTAACATTGATTATTGCTACCGGTTATGAGTTTTTTTCTTCTACCATGCATCTTTGATGATGTAATATAAATATTGTTTCGGATAGGGTTTGAGGTGAGAGATCAGTAGGTAAATATCGTGAAAATAATTCATTTCACATTTGCTGTCAAATATTTGTCAAATGATTTGTGGTGAAGGGTCAAGAATTCCCAAGTAAAATGCATTATTGAGTTACTTTACTGGTCAATCAACCCTTTGTTTAAAAGGCGTGTCTGATGCGTGAGGCGTACGAAGCCGTTAGGAAAACACCCCATGTACTCTTGGGTCAACATTGGTCAAATTAGGGTATTTTGCATATGCTTGGTTATTTAGCTGGTTACTGATGGTATTTTGTTGCTTTTCAGGTATCTCGTTGAGCATGGATCAGGTAAAGTAACGATTGGTCCTTTGTTTCTTGTGTTAGACTGACTTTTAAAATATATTGTTAGTATTAATCTCACTACTTTTGCAGTGGAAAGAACTTCGTGCTCATGTGGATGAAATCGACAAGGCTCTTGCCTAGTAAATGCTCGTAACAAGTAAGACTAAAATGCTAGTATTTAACCCGGATGATCTGAAATGTGTAGTTTTTTAGAATCTTTGTTCGTATGTTTTCAATGCAACTCTTATGCGACTTTGTGCGGTTTTCGTTTGAATGGAGCCATTGCAGTTTTCTGCTACTTGTTATTTACTAGTGACAAAACAAGCTGGTTGAGTAACCGGTCGAATAGGGTGAGGTCAAGTTGACCCGCGCATTTTCCATTTTCTCTCGAACATGTTACATTTTTTCGTTACTTTTTTTTATTAGTTACTTGTAAAATTAAGGTGTTAATGTTTTAACATATAAGGGTGTAAGGAGGGGTTAAGCACTTGAGAGTGGCAAACTAAAAAATCAACCAATCAGAGTGCGTCACGTCAATCAGTGAAAAATGTTTAAACTATGTTGAAAAGTGTTGACAATGGTTAGACACTTGGTGAAGTGGTAATTTAAAAAAAAAAAGGAAAGGGTGGTGTGATTGGTTGAGAGATGGCATGGACCCCATCACACACACCCCTCTCTCCTACCTTCACCGCAGCCCTCTCTCTCTCCTTCCTCCCTTCACCGCAGCGGCATCCCTTCACCGATCAAGTTTAAACCGCAGCGGCAAAGGGGTCAGCGGCGGTGTTGCCGCGCGGTTTAGGCTAGATGTTTATTTAATTCTTCATAAAAGTTTAAAATGAAAAGTTAAATTCATCATTGGTTTAGGCTAGATGTTGCTATGTGCAAGTATGATATTCAACAGGCTAACCGATAGAGTGTATCGCTTTGTGGTTAAAACCCTAAATTATTTTTCGGTTTAATAACAAAATAAACAAGTTTTATATGTAGTGTATAGGGATGAAAAACTTTCGTACCGAATATCATTGCCTTACCATATCGCGTATTGGCCGAACATAAATGATACAATTCCTGATTTTGTTTAGCTCAATTTCAGTATTGGTACTATACGATATGGTACTAGTTTGTAACTTATAACATTATCGTACCCTACTTGTACCGACCAATAATATATACAGTATAGTATTTGGTTTTAATTTTTGCTAAATTTTGATATTGGTGCTATACAATTAGGTATTGGTCAATATAGTACCAGTACCGATCACATTCATAGTAGTGTAAATAACTAACCAAACCAAAATAATTTATGCTTCATTTATGTTAAAATGTCGTTCAAACCCATAGATGGTTTATAACTCGATTGCAAATGTCTGATGCGATACCTTATATACTTGATAAGCATTTAAACGGAATATCATTGCAAGTTTGCAACGGTCTGAATTTTCTAAGCCTGACCAAATTTGATCTATAAATTGATTTTCTTAATATAACAATAATTTAGTGTTTAAAAATGTAAAAAAAATTAAATATTATCTATAAACAACTTTTGGATTTTTTTAAACACCTTGTATACATGATGACCGCGCCTATAAGCTTTTGCTATCAAAGCGCATATTTTAAAGCTAACTGTTGATTCGGATTCAGTTAGTGTTTTTAGAAAATTTTGGATATTTTAGATATCCGAAAAGCTTTAAGTTTATTTTTGGATATCCGAAAATATATTCGGATATCTGAAATTTATATTTGGATATCCGAAATATCCGGTTTAAAATAAATAAAAAAATATAAAAAATAAATAATTGGATATTCGGATATCCAATTCATTATCACATCGGATATCCGAATTCGGATATCTGAAATTTCGAATACGGGTTCGGATAGTGAAACCATGTATCCGAAAATTTTGGATATCTGGTTTTGAACACCCCTAAACTACAATCTCTCAAATTGAATACTATTACAAATGTGATTTTGCTTTCTTACAGCTTCCGATGGTTAGATGAATTATACTTCTGAGGACCTCAACAATGACTGTAGATCGTTACCCAACTTGCCTGACCAGCTAATAGGTCGATAAAAAAATCGCCAATACGATGCAGTGTGATGTGATGTGATATATGATATAATATGATACGATACGACACGACACGACTCGATATGATAAGATACGTTATAAGATGATATGATACGTTATAATACGATACGATATACGATATTCTTTTAAATTTCATAGGAAATAAACATGTTTTAATTTTCAATAGAATTTTAGTGATATGATATGATATAATATGACGTCTTATAATACGATACGATATACTAACATTTTCTTTAATATTTATTAGAGTTTTAATCAATTCCTTTTTTCTCTTCAACAAAAGAATGAAATATAAATTAACTGAACTAAATTTAGAAATTTGAGATTGAAGTTTATCATATTTTAATAGATTCCAACTAATGTACATCCCTATTAGTTTAAAATAAACTGGAAAAAAAAATAACTAAAAGACCCTATTTAGTTATCATATTGCCATTAGATTGATTTCAATGATTAACAAACATTCTTACTTTACAAACAAAAATAGCACCGTTATTTTGCCTAACATATTTTTCAATACGTAGTTAACTTTCATCATCAATGATCCACGTTTTGAACACTATTTTTTTTAATAAAACAGTATACTTTAAGACTATGATTTATTAATTAATTCAAAACTTAATGACATTGTTTGATGAGATTGAAAGAAACTAATGCCATTATCAACATTATAACCATTTGTTTGGATTAAAAGAGGATACAACGTTGATAATGACATTGTTTGATGAGATTGAAACTAATGGCATTTTAAAACCAAGGGTTTAGAAACACGGGTTTGACAACTTCCTAGATGAATACCTATGAAGATACTTACAACAATCTAAGGTGTAGAGGATACAACGTTGGGCTTATGTTTCAAGTCATACTACCTAACGATGAAAATCTTTTATTGAGAAAATCTCACACAAAGAAATAATCGAAATACGATATCTGAAGGAAGCTAGCTTGATTAGATAGCTTGAAATAGTGGATATAAAGATGAGGAGGGCGGAGTATTCAATGATATAAAGTTATAAAAAGTACCAATCTACGGAGAGAAAAGTTCTTTTGGCCTGGATTTAAGACAACGAAAGTGTGAGAAATCAAGATTGTCGTTTAGGGTCCAATAAAAGGAGTCGGTGAGATAGTACTAAACGCGTGAACTTAAAATGATAGATATCACAATGTTCACACGTTTTAATAAGTACGAAAATTATAAATATGAGTAATGTAACACTTTTTTTTTAATTTAAGCAACACTTTAATGTGTCTAATTGAATTCAAAAGAAACATATAATATTCTAATCTACTCTATACTAATATATGAGAGTAAGTAACTGTGTTCTAACTACTCACTGGCCACTAATAGAAACTTACCAACTAATACAAACTAGATAGATATTGCTCTAATAGAAGCTGATTAACCAAGTTTTAATACTCAATTGCAAATGCGTCTTATCGTAAATCCAAGTTTTAATACAATTACAATGTAACACTAACTCATACATCCCGTGTTGCTAAACCCTTGGTTTTAAAATGCGCATAACGCATGATATACATGATGCGGTCATAATCGTTGCAGTTAACGTGTTGCAACGCTAAGATGAGCATGTGATACAGTTGATGCGAGTTGATGACTTAATGCATGATGCAATCTGATGCGACACCTTATACGGTTGACAATCAGTTAAAACGAAATAGACCATTGATTGCAAGTTTTAACAAAAAGGTTATTCATATAATATAAAGCTTTTAAGATTAAACGAAACACAAATAGGCCAACATACAATAAGAAATTCTTTAATCCAAAATTTTCTAGCCGCGAAAAACATGACCTGGGGCAATCCAAAGTCCCAAGGGTAGATTTGTCATTCACCTAATATCTTTTGCTTCTTGGATGTGTTCATAAACGATGGTAACACCCATTCATTTTGTGCTTCTAGTTGATCAACCGTTCCAAGCTTAACCTGCAACAAACAAACCACATTTTCGTCTTGTAGATCAATCAACAATAGATAAAATTTCTTCAAGTGGGTTCTGAAATATACGATGATTGTTACCTGATACAGTCGTAACTCAAACCTAGGACCAACCTCCTTTAAATCAATTGATTTAGGGCCGCCACTTTGTCTGTAGACGTGATGCCTGAACATACATACGTACACAAACAAATAAACCATCAACTATCGAAGAGAATACACAACCCAACCCAACCCAACGCAACTATAATTCATAGCTGTTAATGGCAAATAGCAATAAGGTACCAATATGCTACATAGCAAATAGTGACAAATAGCGGCAATATTTCATAAATAGCCATACACTAGAAACAAAAATTTATATGTATATTATATCAAAATACCCTAGTATATATGCTATTTTACATATATATTTAACAAAAACCTAGAATCCAGCTATTTTATAGCTATATTTAATCGCTATTTATATTTAAAAAAACAGAAATCCTGTAGTGACCTTCGACCTATACGCTACACTATTCGCTATAGCAACCGCTATTGACAACCATGCTATAGATGACTAATGTGTTCGATATGATTATAAAAACTAGCTTATCGATTATCAAAATAAAAACCATTTTTTTCTGTATAGAACAATTTACAAAGTGATATAAATGCACCTCATGACTTTCAACCTGTTACCGTTTTTGTTAGCTTAATCCATTTGACCTATTAGAGAACCCAGGACACAAAAATCATGTCCAACGTCATATTCGACAATACAGAATGCAAGTCCTCTAAACAAAAGAACCTTGGGAATTCCAAGTGTCAATAAAGTCGACTTAAAAAAACCTGTGCAGAATGAACATACCTGAAAGAAATGTAATCTGACTGATTGGCAAAAGTGATGATGCGTTTTGAATCGGGTTTAGGCACTGGAAAAAGATGCTTCAAGATGGTTGCAGTTCTTTCACCCATCTAACAACATTTGTCACCATCAAGATCAACGAAAGACGATAATTCAGTTTACTAAATAATCAATATGACAAGAAAAGTTTCTACCTTGGTAGAGAAGTTGTTTAAAATCAGATGTGGATAAGCCTCTGAAACAGTTCCCATTTCCTTCTTGTCCTTATTGTCATGTCTTGTAACCTACATTAGAATTTGTGTTTAGTTACTAAAAACAACATTACATAAGTAGCTGATAAGAGACACGAATCACTGACCACATTGAGGATCTGAAAGTAAGCAGTTGGACCATAGGGTAAGTGGCTTATAATTATATTATCGGGTACACCACGGTGTTCATGAACTAATATTAGATCTGTGAAGTCATGTGATCGGCAAGTCTCAACTATTTCAGAAATAACCTGCATAAACCAACATTGCAAATCATAACGTCAAAGTCAAACTGAAGAAGCAAAACTTTATTTTTATTTTTAAAGAAATTATTCTGATATAAGGTTACGTAAACAAAACAGCTTTGAAAGATTAACCATTTTTAACATCGCCCAAGAATATAGAAAATAAATGTCAGCGATCTAGCGTAAATCAACTCGCATAAACTATTTGTCTTAATGCAATAGACTAACCTGACCACCACGGTTCATTCGTTGGGAATTAGGGAAGACAAACTTCAATTCCTGCAAGTAAAAGCTATTAAATTAAACAAATGCTTTTCCATACAATACAAGTAAAAAAAAATCTGTGAAAACAAAACACAAACCTTTACAAACTGTTTAAGAGGAGCACTTGGGTCATGAGATGTTGTTAGCAGAATTTTTGGATCTCTTTCAGTCGCATTTGCATATTCATCGTCTATGGTTGACCTTGGAACTAAATTTAAGAGAAATATATAACACTGTTACTTTCAAGACCAAAACATCTCAAAATAATCCCAAAAATAAGCGAACCATGTATTATCCATAAAACTAAATTCTTAAAGGATGTAACACATTAATCACTATCCACAGAACACACAAATTACTTTTAGAAAATCTAACAGTTATCAAAACAATCAGAAATATGACTTCTAGCTTCAAACGGCTAACACGTTTGTGTGTATGTATGTATGTATATGGGGAAAGTGAATATGGAGTTGTTAGGCATGTACGGTTAGAGGCAAAACCCTCAAAACTACGTAGTTTTGTTAAAATCAAACTAAAAAATAATCTATATTTTATTATTTGGAAAACTAACATCTATCTCCATGAATATCGTCCAAAATTCTTCGCTCCTCCCAAAACATAAATCGACCCGGCATCCCTGTGCCTTCTGCCCTTTCTATCCCAAGTCGAACCTGGTTTTTCAGTTTTATTAGCTTGAATCTGTTTAATTGTTCTTAATAAAACTGCCTGCAATTCAACTGATTGATCCATCATGGAGGCATTAGCTCGATCTTAGTTGAGGTCAACCCGACAAGACTATGATCAAGCATGTCAAACCATATAGGACTAAAATTAAACAGATCAAACAAAGTGAATGAAAATTAGACAGGCCAAACATAGTGAATTAAAAAGAAACGGGTCAGGATATAATAACTTCACATGAAAGGTGTCCAAAAAAGTGAATAGATATTACACGGGTCAAATATAGTAAATAAAATGAAATAGGTCAAACGGGTAAATATATAGAGAATGAAAATGAAACATGTCAAAATATAGAGAATTAAATGAAATTGGTAAAATTATACAGAATTAGAAAGAAAAGGGTGTATAGAGAATTAACGTGAAACGCGTCATACGGATCAAAATATGATCAGTCTCGTGTAGTTTTTTAGTTCTTTGATGCGCTCCGTGTTAATTCTCATGCATAGTTGTCAAAAGCGCAAAAGGACGCGCCTAGGCGCTCGGGCGCAGCGAGGGGAGCCTATAGCGCCCGGTGGTAGCTTAGGCGCAATAATGGGCTTTTTTTTTGTAAAAACGGTGCTCAGGCGCAAAAGGCGCTCGCCTAGGCGCTTGGGCGCAGCGAGGCGAGCCTAAGCTGAATATCCAATTGATGTTGATGGAAGTTCTGAACTTCTGACGACTTTTATGATGGTCTTGATGATTGATGATGAACTATAAGTTTAAATGTTTTAGTAACCGCAAACGTTTGTATAAGTCCTAGTAACTTTTGGTATTACTACGTGTGTATAAGTCCTAAACTTTTGCTACTAACCATTAGCTACATGATCTTAAATGACATATATAATAGTTTTTTTATTTTATATATGGAATCTTATTTATTTTCATAGCAAAACATATTTTTTATATTTTTTTCTCTATGTGCGCTTTTCTTAAAAAAGCCCACGCTTTTTTTGCGCCTTACGCCTAGGCTCCGGGCGAGGCCAATGAACCTCGCCTGCGCCTTGCGTCTTTGACAACATAGTTCTCATGTACAATTTCTGTTACATACTTACATGTTCAAATATGGCAATTTAAATTGAAACGGGTCTACCACGCCATGATATACTGAATGAGAAAGATTACAATTTTTTTTTTGACATAAACTGTTTCTTTTCTTCAGGCTTCAGTCTACAAGAATTTTGAACATGGAAAATAACATCCTTGTTTTTTAGTGTTGAATCGTTTATAATGTATTTTTGTTTTTTGGCACAAAAGAGAAGCATCTATGAACAACTTTTGGAGGATGCCTTTGCAAATTTTCGTTTGATTCATGATATCATACTGTTCCTGTATTTAGTAAGCCACTTCAGTCATCATCATCATACTCAGTAAATCCCACCAATAGCAAAGCTAAGGTAGGGTCTGAGGAGGGTAGATGTAGACAACCTTACCTCTACCCCGTAGGAATAGAGAGGCTGCTTCCGCCTTCCAGTGAGACCCCCGGCTAAAGGGCCTTGTTTAATACCTTAACTAAAGGGCCTTGTTTTTTCTTAAATTTATTTCATTTTTCTTATAACCATCTCTACTAATTAAGAAAAGACCCACTCAACTAATCAGTTGCACATATAGTGTCCATAGCTAAAGTGGAAATATGATGAAACGGGTCAATACACTAAATTCTCGGTCACCAGCAGCAACTGCACTTACGAATCCAAGATCAACACTGTCCAAATCAGGTTATTCACTGCATCCATAAATCCCCTTGCAGCAATTTCCCACCTCATACGTAGGCATCTAGATTTGTGCATTTGGTGCAATAAGTATTCTAATACATTCTCCTTACCAGGCCATGTACACACAACATGGATATGTACATGATGGAGATCGGGGGACATTTAGTGCAGCAGTAGTTCCTTTCCATTTAGTCTTTCTTTAGTAATATTGTTTGTGCTTAATTTCAGTAGTGGGTAGTTCTTTGGATAGTAGGTCTAGTCATTTGAGTGATAGGCTATAAGAATGATTCGTATGTTTTTGTTTATGTTATGAGTTGAGTACAAACTTGAGAGGCATAATACAGGTCTTTAATGAGAACAAAGCAGAAAATACATTTTTCAATTTAGGACATAAGGGCTAAGGCAGACGTAGAAAACGTAGAAAGACAGTGGGTTTCTTAAAATTGTAAACTAGATCGGTTGCTAAACTGCAGGACTTGGGAGAACGTGGGAGGGATGAAGGTATGAAATTGATGCATCAATGAGAGAAAACAGAAATGAATATTAAGTTTCAATTGGTTTTCATCAAAACTACGTAATTTTGGGGATTTCACATCTAAGCTTATATGCCTAAGAGCCCCCATATTCACGTTCCCTTATGTAAATATCATAGTTGTCAATAGCAATCGCTACGATCGCTATAGCGAACAGCGTAGCGTACAGATCTAGTCTTGCTATAGCCTCTGTAGTGATATATAGCGATGGTAGCGACCTTTTTTAATATAAATAGCAATTAAATTTAAATATAGCTACAAAATAGCTGGATTTTAGGTTTTTGTTAAATATACATGTAAAATAGTGTATATACCCGGGTATTTTGATATAATATACATATACAAAATTTAAAGAATTTTCTAGTGTATCACTATTTATAAAATAGCAGCCGCTATTTATCGCTATTCATTTCGTAGCATATTCGCCACTAACTATGGTATATATAATCACATACTGGTTTCTCAGAGAATGTGACACATGAATCAATATCCACAGAGCACACAAACTACTTTTATAAAATAGTTATAAAAGCAATCAGAAATATGACTTCTAGCTTCAAACTTAGCAAGCATATCTATCTTATGCTGCAAAGTGCAAACCTAACACAAGTATATGCGTATATATCATCTCAATTTTCATAAAACATACAGAACGAAACGTACCTGCAGTTCGTTCATCTTCAAGGTCAATCTCTTGACGCAGAGCAGCATCTTCATTCCGAAGCTCAGTCGGAATCGGTTTCCCCTCTGTACATACACCACATCAAATCAAATCATCAATAAACCAAAACATGAAGAATCGATGAAAAAGAAGAGAAATAAACCTTCAAGAGCTTGTTTGATTTTGCGTTTCTTCTCATAGAGCAACCGTTCTTTGCCTTCCAAGCTTTTCCTGTACAGATACTCTCTTCTCAGCCTCACGTTCCTTCGCAACATGCTTTCCGTTAAACGATTGCAGGTCGTTATGTGGTGAATTAGGGTTTATGTGTTGGGATGGAGGAGACGATGAATTTAGGGGGGACTGGATTCGGTTAGGGTTTATGGAATTTGAAATAGAAAAACTGACACATAACTATTATGACTAGTGCGATTTAGCCCCTCACATTTTTTTGTTAAGGATATTAGATTTAAATAACCAAACTTTCACCAATTGATCGATAACACTTCCAACTTTTGATTTGTAACACACCACTCTTAACTTATTGGACGATAGCACCCCCCAAACTAACTGAGCCCTAACCCAGTTAGTTTTTTTTAGATGTGGCACTTGTGTGGCGACGTGAAATTTTTGATGACGTGGCAGCTGACTTGGCTTTTTTTGTTAGCGTGGCATTTGACTTTGTTTTTTGATGAAGTGGCAGCTGACATGACGCTGGTTTGATGACGTGGTAGTTGATTTCAGTAAACTGGGTTAGTGTTAGGTTAGTTTGGGAGTGTTATATAGATGAATGTGCTAGTTATAAGAGGTGGATGTGCTAATAATATCATGATTTATATAAAATGCATGTGATGATTATATAAATGAATGTGCTAGTTATATGAGATGGATGTATTTTTAAGGGCATTTTAGTCAATTCATATGCACTTAACACCAAAAACTAACCCTATCCATGTTAGGGGCTATCATAGAAAAGATCGTGCAAACGTTAAGGATCAAGGCTGTAATATTAGAAAGCTGGGGATTATATGTGAAATTTCACCAAACCACAGGGACTATCCGGATTCCGGACATTGTTATCTAATAACAAATACACCCTTATATAGGAAAAAAAACAAAAAATCTAATATTGTTTGACCCATCTATGATTGTCTTAAGCTCGACGATTTACCAAAAGAATGCTCGTAAGTATACTCGTTCGATTTCAGCTCAATTGAAAATGAGTCGGTGGGCTCGGTTTGTGTGAAGATAGACTCTGTAGAAGACTCATCCCAATTCATAAACTTAATTCCCATGCCACGATGGACATGTTTCATCTTAGGGATAAGCTCAATACATGTACCAAAAATCCCCAAAAATAGGTACCGGTACTGAAAATACCCGGTACGGTTCGGTACCGTATCAGACTGGTACTGAAATCGAGTCAGTTCGGGAAATTTGGTACGAGTACCATTTGCTCATCTCTAGAGTTGTATCATTTTATTTATATGTACTTGTAATTCGATTTAAAGAAACTAAAACCTTCAATTGTTATTATTTGTTAATTCCGTTTGATATTATATGTTATCACTAACGTCTTTTGTTTGAATGCTTTTTGGCTTATGGTTTGATTAAATGGGACGTGTGTAAATGGAAGGATAAAGTAGAAGTTCAACCAAATCTAAGCTAATAGTATGGTATGATTGTGGTGTGAAGTGTTATGTAAAAAATATAATGTAATACAATACAATATGGTAATACGATACTATATATTATGATTCGTTGTAATATGACATGGCATGGCAAGATATGAACTATATGATATAATACGTTGTAATACGATACAATACGTTGTAATACGATACAATACATTGTAATACGATATGGTATGGTATGATATAATATACAATTAAAAGAAACATAAAATATTCTAATATACACTATACAAATGTACAAAAAAAGAAGGTTAATGTGTTCTACACTATAATTTTAGCCATTATCATACATATATTCTCGCCATATGACTTATGCTAACTATGTGACAACCGACAAATTATAAAGTCAGATCCATACATTTAAATCGATCACGTTTATTCCCGCCATATGGCTTAATTCTATTAAATTAGGCTGCATTAAGTCTAGTTTTATATACACTGGATTTGCATTTTCTAGACATAGGTGATAACAATATCTTGTAACGATAATTTTATCGAAACGAACGTTGTTGATAACCCGATAAAATTTAGAAATTAATAATTATTCTAGTATGCTTGAATATTATTATATTGGTACGTATTATATGAATATATCATGAATTATTGATAAAACCCTAAATTCGAAGGATTCATTTTTATTTACTGAGAAATCAAGGTGTTAGATGTTATGATGTGTATTATATAATACTTTTGTGAAACATGTATGTATTTTTTACAACATGACTTACTTTATAAAAATAATATAAAAACCTATAAAACTAGATTAATATTAGTTTTGAATGCAATTAAAAAACCTAATTGAACATCAAACCACCCTACACCATCACACACCACCCTTCACCCCTCTTCGTCCCCTTCCATCTCTTTTCTCTCTCTCTTGTTTGCTAATAACTCCACACTAGAACTCTACAATCAACCCGCTACCCTTATGATGTTGTCTTACAATTAAGAGATCCATTTTTATCAAAATTCAAATCACATCTCCTTCCCTCTCAACCTCTCAAAACCGTACACCATCTCCACCCTCACAATCTCATCATTTTTCTCCACTCAAACACCCATAATAAAGCTCTTTGGTGATTCCGTTTTCACCCAAGAAGGCTTAGGCCGACAAGGCTTGAAGTTTCACTCTAGAACCCACCATTTTCTTGAATTATTCTTCACCTAGCTTAGTCTAGTGGGCGTGTGTATATCGTTCTTGCTTTTATGTGGGCTTAGACCATGTGTAGTGGTGGAACAAAATAATGCCCCCACCATGGGGCATTATTCGACATGTGTCATCCCAGTCAGCATGGGGCATTATTGCAAAAGTGGTGTAGTGGGCATAATGACTAATAATGCCCCTTCCAATCATTAAACAAAAAAAAAGCAAACTCACACTCCCATTGGCTAGTCAAACCTTGGCAGACTGAAGAACACTCCCATTGGCCACATGCACTTGCTCATTTGACCACTCCAGCGTTTTAAATAAAACGCCAACATGCAAACTTTTCAAAAAAAAACGCCTTATAACGCCCGGTGTAGTGGGGGGAGGGGCGTTTTGGGGCGTTTTTTTTTTCAATTTTTTTTTAAAATAACGCCCCACTACGGGTGGTCTTATTGTTGTTAGCATTTATTGCACGGATTTTGATGTGAGTTTTCACATCCCCTATTTTATTTTTATTGTTTTCATAGTTTTTTGTTTTTTTCTAAACGGGGGGGGGGGGGGGGGGGGGGGGGGGATACGATTTATTTA
Source organism: Helianthus tuberosus (assembly GCA_030545235.1). Classification (NCBI taxonomy): domain Eukaryota; kingdom Viridiplantae; phylum Streptophyta; class Magnoliopsida; order Asterales; family Asteraceae; genus Helianthus; species Helianthus tuberosus. Next base: position 15,108,087 of record CM060440.1, read on the forward strand.
AAGTTTATATGTGGAAGAACGATAGTGTATTCTAGTTGCACCTTTTACCTGTATGTGAGTTTTTTATTTATATATTGCCACGATATCTCGGGAAAGTCCTTGTATTTACGAACTGTAACCATTAGATATGGATTTAGCCATGGAATATTGCGAATAGTACTATTGGGTTGACGCCCCCGCTCTTGGTTAAAATTGCTAATACGGTAAACATAAAGGATGTAAGAAACTTCTGAAAACGATTACATAAATTGTATTGGATACAATGGCGATTACATAAATTGTATTGGATACAATGGGGCGAGGCGTCCACAATCAAGGTTTGGTTATAGGCTCATATTGTCACATATGTCATTGTCCTAGCTAGGCTATGATTCGGTCGTTCACTAATACCACTTACTATGCATATGGTTTTACAAAACGATTTATCACGGTTTCTTTGTCTATATAAACATGTGAACTTACCAACTTTATCTTGATGATTTTTAGTATGCTTTTCAGATTAATAATTCGCATTGAGGATTGGACATTTGATCATGCATGCATTCGAGTCTTTGCTTTTGATTTATCGCATTTCACTTTCATGAACGATAGTCGTTTCGAGACAGTTCAGTTTTAAACATTTATTTTCAGCGATGTAAACTTTTAAATACATTGGTATTTTCAATATTTGATTTAATATCATTTAGATGTTTACATGATCATACGTTCTCAAAACCTTTCGTGTTGCACCACCGGTAATTCAGCCTTTGCGGGATGTGACAACTGCCACTAAAAACTAGATAGAATATGCTCTAATAGAAACTGATAAACCAACTCACTCAAAAGAACTAAATATAAGTGACTATATCGTTTCCCCTCACTTTAGCATTGATTTCGACGTTCAACTTGAAAACACTTTAGTCTAGTAGATAAATGGTAACGAAGAGATACTAGAAGTCGTATTTTGAAATATCAATTTCTTAGTAATAGTGTTTTACAACAAGTCTCGTTTCACTCTCAATATAAATGCTTTTTATTTTGTTAACAAAATATTTCATACACCTCAACGAGAACCTAAGATGCACGTTGCGTATCATTTTTATTTTGTTAAAAGCACTTCTCAATTGAAAATATTATATAAGAAAAACAAAATGTAAAAGCTTTGCATAGCTTTTTATTTTGTTAATATCAAATTTCCCATTTTCAGGAACACCACCCCCTAATTCCGGGGTGTATGTTTTCACTTAGACTCTTATATTAGTATTTAAAATACAAATTAAACCTTCTTAGTTTGATTTTTCACTTAGGACTTTATATGAAAATACAAATTAAACCCCTTTATTTGTTAAAAAAAATAAGCGTAAAGTTATAAATCTAACTTAAATCATGTCTTTTTCGTATAAATATTATTATTATTTGATTTATTTATTAATATAAAATACCAAATTTCACCTCTTAATTTATTTATTATTTGATGTTATTTTAGTTTTTTTAATATTAATTAAAAATAAAAGGTTTACATATGTTATATAAATGAGTGAAACTAATCATTCATTTTCATGCATTGATAAATTGTACTTTGCACATTAAAATTTGTGTTAGGTGTCTCAATTTTTGTATGAAACTTCAAAGGAGCACAAATAGATCATTTATATAGTAATATGGATATAATGTACTACCATACTATATGATAGAATGGTATACAATACACGATGCAACAGATAGTGACGTGATACATGGTATATGATACGATATGATACTTACTTTATGATCTAATGCAATACCATACAATATGATATGATATGATATGATATGATATGATACAAGAGAATGGTTTTCGGCTTATGATTTTATTACAAGAAACACACACACATATATATAGGGTAGGCATTATGAGAGAAGTTCACCCTATTTGAGAAACTTGAGACATATTCTGGACCACACATTTCCCTAAGCTTTTCGTAATATACACATATGTATATTACAAAAAGCTTAGAAAAATGTGTGGTTCAGAATACTTCTCAAGTTTCTCAGCTGGTCTAGTGCTTCTCACACGATCCTAACCAAATATGTGTGTGTGTAGTATTTGAAGAAAACCCACCTGAGTTGAAAAAAACTCAAGAAATCTTTGTAAAAACCCAATGTAACATTTTTATATTTTTCTGAAAAAGGGGGGAATGTAACATAAATACTTTTGAACATTTTTATAAAAAAAGAACAAAAAAACGCCAAGTAGTTTTTTAAAGGATGTTAAAAATTTCATGTTACATAATATATATATGTCCAAAAAATGTAACATACGGATTTTGAAATTAAAAAAAAATAGTCGGCGCATTTTACATTTTTTGTATAAAAATGTTCAAATATATTTATGTTACATTCCCTGTTTTTTTAGAAAAAAATAAAAATGTTACATAGGGTTTTCTAGTGTTTTTTTAACTTAAGTGAGTTTTCGTTTTATACTTGCCAAAAAACCATAGAAAACCCTATGTAACATTTTTATTTTTTTCTAATAAAACATGGAACCACCATTTATCGTGAGAATCACGAGAACCACTTGTGAACACAACCAAAATAAACCCAAAACAAACAATGAACCCCCAAACCCCAACCCTCAAAAACTTGAACTCCCCCACAATCTAAATGTTAAAAACTAATCCAAAAAGCTAAACCTCAAAACAAAATGCTACATAAATTATTATTATTATTATTAAATTTTTTACATTTAAGTAGCGACTTTTTTATTATTAAAAAATTATTATTATTACTTTTTTTACTATGGAGCCAGGAGTCTCACTAGAAGTAGTCTTTCTATTTCTACGGGGTAGAGGTAAGGCTGTCTGCATTTTACCCCCTCAGACCCTACCTTAGCTTTGCTTGATGGGATTTACTGAGTATGATGATGATGAAAAAAATTCAAAAAAAAAATTATTAATAAAAAAGTTGCGATTTTAAATGAAATTCAGAAGAAAAAAATTGTGTCTTTTAAGCTTTTTTTAAGTAGTGTTGATTCTGTTCACACTAGTTTTTGTAGTTCTTGTCATAAATGGTGGTTCCAAAATAATTTTCACCCTCTATGTTTCTCTCTCTCTCTATATATATATATATATAAAGTGTATTGTACAATCTGGGTTAATGTACGCTGCGTACGCTGGGAAAAAATAATGTGCGTGATTAGTTGTATAACATGCGTGATTAGGGTTTTTACCCATGCGTGATTTCTGATTATGTACACGCATGATTATGTTCATGCGTGATTGTGGGTTGCAACATGTGTGATTAGGGTTTTTGAGTTTTATAACGTGCGTAATTTCCCAGCATACACATCGTACGTTAAGAAACATTGTACGTTAACCAACCCATATATATATATATATATATATATATATAGGGGAAAGATAAATCAAAATCTCATGTGAGTTGAGAAAACCCAAATAAACCCTATGTAACTTTTTTTTTTCTAAAAAAAATAGGGAATGTAACATAAATGTATACGGACCTATTTATGAAAAAAATGAAAAAAACGCTTACTAGTTTTTTTTTTAAATGTTGAAAATTTGTATGTTACATTTTTTTGGACATATATATTATGTAACCTGAAATTTTTAACATTTTTTTTAAGAAAACTACATGGTGTTTTTTTGTGTTTCTTTTTTAAAAATGTTCAAATATATGTATATTACATTTCCTATTTGTTTTAGAAATGTTTCTTGAGTTTACATGGGTTTTTTACAAAGGTTTTTTGAGTTTTCTCAACTCAAGTGGGTTTTCGATTTATCCTTCCCCTATATATATATATATAGGGGATTGATCATGAGAAAACAAAAAAACTAACTAAAAAAGCCTAAAAACATACCAATTTTTTTTTAAATTTTTATAAAAAATCACAGGTTTTTATGCATGGAAAAAAATTTCAATTTTTTTTTGTTGTATTGCACATGTGCACTATTACGGATATAGTGCACATGTGTAGTACACATATAAGGCACATGTGCAGTACAACAAAAATTTTAATTTTTTTTTGAAATTTTTTTTATATATAAAAACTAGTGATTTTTTTATAAAAAATTGTAAAAAAAGTTTTTGGTATATTTTTTAGGATTTTTTAGTTAGTTTTCTAGTTTTCTCATTTATATGTAGTTTTCTTATGATCCTCTCCATATATATATATATGGAAGGCTACAGTTGAAGTCCAACCGCTAATACCGTGAAATGGCATGAATGTGGTGTGAGGTGTGATGTAACTAATTATAGTCTAATTCAATACAATGTGATAGAATAACAAATAATACGATGTAATTGGATGTGATGTTATACATGATATATGATACTATATGATGTGACACGTTACAATATGTAGGATAGGATATCATAATATGATATGATACGATACTATATGATATGATATGATATGATTTGACACGCTGTAATACGATACAATACGTTGTAATACGATATGGTATGATATAATATGCATTTAAATTTCAATAGAAAAAACACTTCTTCAATTTTGCAGTGGAATTTATTATTGATGGAGTTAAGCAATAACTTTAATAGATTCTAATAGGTTCCAACTAATTAAACATACCTATTAGTTTTAAAAATAAAAAACGAAAATAACTAAAAGACCTTGTTTAGTTATCATATTTTACGCGCTAGTCCACTTGTCGTAGTTTAAATAATTGGATTTTTTCAATGGTTTATAAACATTCATAAGTTATCATCAAACAAAAATAACAACGTTACTTTGCCTTACCACACTCTTTCTGTTGCATTATTTCTCAATGCCTTGCTAATTTTCGCCATCCATGATCCATGTTTCGAACACTTAATTTTCAATGAAATACAATACTTTAACGCTATGATTATTAGTTAAGTTATTACATAATGACATTGTTTGGTAATGTTAAAAGAAACTAAAGCCTTTATCGACATTATAACCATTTGTTCGAATTAAAATAGACTAATTTCATAATCAATATTATAACCATTTGATAGGACTAAAAGAAACCAATGTCATTATCACTCTCATAACCATGTTTATAACATTTCAAACAACATTTTATTTGAACAACTTGAACTTAATTAAACCCATTACATGACTTCATTAATTCTTGGGTTTGAGTTTCAAGAATTGAGCAAGTTGTGATGGGTTAATGATGCCTGGTATATGCACCTCCCCACTCTTGAGCAACTCAGAAACCTCGCGGTACCTTAGCTCCTCAACTTGATCCTCAAGCATGTTCGGATCTTCCTTTGTTTCTGGCCCTTTATGAGTAATGGCTTGATGAGAAGAAAACCCCGGTGGAGGTGCTGCTGCCTTCGGCGACTCATTTTTAGCCGCTACTTGAGAACTAGATGCCTCAGGTGACTTAGTTGTAACCATGGCTTTAGGAACACCTTCCTTGGGTGAGCTAGTTGTTGCCATGGCTTGAGAATGAATAGGTTTTTGCGTTCGTTTGATTATCTTTGGTGGTGGTCTTATTTTTGGTGAAGATCTTATAGCGGTGGATGGTTTTATAGTGGGGGGTGATGGTATCAAGAAGTCAAACTCTTCATCTCTCCCTTGTCGCTTATGTGGCGCTGATTGTCTGTGTGAGCGGTTCATGATAGTCTGCATGAGGATTAACCATGTTAGGACCTAAGTCTTGCTTTTTCATAAACGCCTTTTGATAATTAAATTCAAATTGTTAATCAGTATGGCCAAATTCATTTTTAAGATAAATAAATAATAATTATTTACTGAGAATAGTGGGTTAGAATGGTAATAAAATATCATAAAGAATATGATATAAATAATAATAATACACTTATCCTATATGATTTTAAAATAACATCCAAGGTCTTTAAGTTCAACAATTATAATAATCCTAACAATATAAAATACCGTATACAATTTTACCTTATTGATATCATTTTAATTGTACTATCAAATATTTGAAGTGTTAATACTAAACTCAAATAACACATAATTGAATGAATCAAAGAAAAACAAACATATCAAGCACTAGAATGATCTAAAATCACGACTGATACAATCACGTAATCTAACAACACTAGATGAATATCTATTAGGATACTTAAAAGAATCTAAGGTGTACATGGTATAGTGTTGCACTTATATTTCAAATCATACAACCTCATGATCAAAAAATATTTTTGTTAAGAAAATCTCACACAAGGAAATGATCTCAATACGATATGAGAAGGAGACTAACTTGTTCAGGTTGAGTGAAATAATGGGAATAATAAAGAGGAGGGTGAAGTATTCGATGAAATAAATTTATAAAAAAAGAAGTGATTTGCGGAGAGAAATTTCCTTTGGCTTAAATTTATGATAATGAAAAAGTGAGAATCAGGGTTGCTGTTTAGGTCCATTAAATAGAGCCGGTGAGATAGCACTAAGCGCGTAAATCTAAAATGAAAGATATCACAATGTTCACACGTTTTAATAAGTATGAAAAGATAATAAATACAAGAAACGTTACAAATTTATTTTTAAATTATGTAATACTCTTTAGTTTGTCTATTTGAATTGAAAAGAAACACACAATATTCTAATGTATTATGTGCTAAAAGCAGTCTATTAATTATTAAATAAATTAACCTAATCTAGACATTAAGTTATACTCTAGACTCTTTAAAACTCGACTAAACCACTAACCGGCAAGTGAATCGATCGACTCTAGTAAAGCTAAGTAAGTCCGAAAATTGAACCCACGATACTTTTTTAATAACGTAAACTAGACTCACTAGACCTATTGACTGACACGACTAATTGTTTTTATATTTTGAGAGGGAGGTTTTCTAATATCCTAAAATTGCAATTAATTAAATACTAACTAAAACATATGAACTAAGACATGAATTGGACTTTATATTTCACTCAGATGATGCGACTACCTAGGCTGGAATCCTACACGATATGGATTGGTTTTCTATTGGTATGGCAATGTTATGGAACCAGGATCTTAAAATACTAAACTTTTCGGATTACCTAACAGGACCCTCTACCCTTCTCGAGAAGACACCTATTGAGACCTAATAAGCTGTTATATTACCGGTTATTATGGAAATCCTCACAGCTTTCCAATTATGTCAATAAAGTACCCTAATTTGACAATTGCCCTCTCGGTATAAAAGTCTAAGGTAACTATGGTAACTTAGTTTGACTCGATTAGCAAGAGTTGAAAGGTAAACTAATGTGGTCTTTTCACAAAGATCCTAACTTTAGTGATCTAACAACCTAGACAAACCGATAATCTCTCACCTCACGGATATTAAGATTAGTTGAACACCTAGAGCTACTTAATTCATGAATATAACTCCTATGGTGTATTGGCTAATTAACCCTAAAAATCGAAAGCACAAGTGATTAAAATCTAACACGAACCTATTTTATGAAAGACATTCAACAAGGCACATGTGAAGATAGTAAACATGAATTCAAGTAAGTTTAAGTACGCGTATACGTCAAATCAAAATTACCAATTGTTTAATTTATCAACAATCCATAAACAAAGTCATAACCAATAAAAATCCAAACTTTATCATGCAATCATCCTACCTATGTAGTTCAAACTATTTAGCCAAGAATCATACTGATTAAAAGAACAAGGATCATCAAAAAGTGCAAAACATGGTTTGAGTATACGAAAATAAGAGAACGAAGAAAACCGAATGATTAATCACGAGCCAACTTGATCTCGGACCTTCAAATCTTCAACCAAAGCTTGAGAACCTTCAAATCCTGCTCTTCAATCTCTAAAATTCGCCTATGTCCTCTCTTAATTCGTAGAGTTATGATTACTTTGAAGTTAATGTTGTTTTTATATCATGTTTTAGCTTAAACCCATCAGACAGAGAAAACTTTCTGCGAGAATAGGCTCCTCGTGTCGCGCGAGGAGCACAACCTTCATCCATCGCGTAGCGCAACGTGTTATTTAGTCAAAAAGGCTAACTTCTTCGTCGCGCGATGGATCTTCATTGCATTGGTCGCGCGGCACGGCATACCAATTTTCCTTGATTTCTCTGTTTTTACATTCCTTGTCCAACCGTACTCGTCCCATGCTTGGTTTTCTTCCAACCTAGCTCATGTTTTGCCCTTTTCAACAATTCTTAGCAATCACTGGAAAATGCAAACTAATCAGTAATATACAAATTTTACCTAAACGGCGCGAACTGACTCGAAAACTATACAAACTGTACACGGAAACATGTATTTTGTAATACATCAATATACATTAGGTATTACTCTTTAATTTGTCTATTTGAATTCAAAAGAAACATAAAATATTCTAATATACTCTATACAAATATACAAAAGGAGAAAGTAAATGTGTTCTACACTATAATTTTAGCCATTACAAAACCTCACATATATATATGCTCGCCATATAACTTATGCTAACTTCTGTGACAACCGGCAAATTATAAAGTCAGATCTATACATTTTAACCTATCACGTTTATTTAACCTATGTTCATTATACTTAATTCTATTAAGTTAGGTCATATTAAGTCTAGTTTAGCCCATTATCTACACACTGGATTTGCATTTGCTAGACATCGGTGATAACCGTGTCTCTTAACGATAATTTTATCAAAACGAACGTTCATGATAACCCGATTAAATTTAGAAAGTAATAGTTATTCTAATATACTTGGATATTATTATATTGGTGTGCATTATGTGAATATATCGTGAATTATTGATAAAACCCTTAATTCAAAGGATTCAATTTTATTTAATGACAAATCAAGGTGTTACATGTTATGATGTATATTATATAATACTTGTGTGACCACTAACTAAACATGTATGTATTTGTAACATGGCTTACTTTGTAAAAATAATATCTAGTACTTAGTTGCAAGTATTTAAAAACCTACAAACTAGATTAATATTAGTTTTAACTGCAATTAAAAACCTAATTAAACATCAAACCACCTACACTACCACACACCACCCTTTACCCCCTCTTCATCCCTTTCCCTCTCTTGTTTGCTAATAACTCCACACTGGAACTCTACAATTATTCTACATGCCCTCCTAATGTTGTCTTGCAACTAAGAGATCCATTTTTATCAAAAATCAAATCACATCTCCTTTCCTCTCACCCTCTCAAAACCGTACACCATCCCACCCTCACAATCTCACCATTTTTTCCACTCAAACACCCATAATCAAGCTCTTTGGTGATTCCTTTGTCATCCAAGAAGGCTAAGGCCGACAAGGCTTGAAGTTTCACGTTAGAACCCACCATTTTTTTGGTTATTCTTCACCTAGTTTAGTCTAGTGAGCGCATGTATATCATTCTTGCTTTCATTCGGGCTTATTGTTGCTAGCATTTATTGCACAGATTTTGATGTGAGTTTTCACTTCCCCTGTTTTATTGTTTTCATACCTTTTTTTTTTGGGGGGGGGGGGGGGGGTTACGATTTATTTAAAGTTTCTATGTGGAAGAACGATAGTGTATTCTAGTTGCACCTTTTATGTGTATATGAGTTTTTATTTATAGATTGTCACGAGATCTCAGAAAGTCCTTGTGTTTACGAACTGTAACCATTAGATATAGATTTAGCCATAGAATATCGTGAATAGTACTAGAGTACTATTGGGTTGACGCCCTCACTCTTGATTAATAGCACTAATACGGTAAACATAAAGAAATGTAAGAAGCTTTCGGAAATGATTACATATATTGTATTAGATACAATGGGGCAAGGCGTCCACAGTCAAGGTTTGGTTACAGGCTCATATAGTCACATATGTCATTGTCCAAGCTAGGCTATGATTTGGTCATTAACTAATACCACCTACTATGCATATGGTTTTACAAAACCATTTATCATGGTTTCTTTGTCGATTTAAACATGTGAACTTACCAACTTTATGTTGATGATTTTTAGTATGCTTTTCAGGTTAATGATTCACATTAAGGATTAGACATTTGATCATGCATGCATTCGAGTCTTTGCTTTTGATTTATCGCATATCACTTTCATGAACAATAGTTGTTTCGAGATATTTCAGTTTTAAACCTTGTATTTTCAGCGATGTAAACTTTTAAATACAATGGCATTTTCAATATTTGATTTAAAGAATATTCGATTTTAATAATCCAACTATTCGCCGTTAGCCGCCAACAGTCTCAACTTTAAAAATAACCACCGGCAATCCTAACTTTTAACATATTGGCCTCCAATGGACCTTGACTAACAGAACCCTAACGCCGTTAGTCTCCAGTCACCGGAAAAACGTTTTTTGGCCGGAAAACTCATTTTTGGCCGAAAACTCAACATTTTTGTCCCGAACCTCTTTATAACCTTATTATGGACCATTGGAAACCTTTTTCTAGTAAAAGCCCCAATTATTAAAGTCGCCGAAAACTCCTTTTCCGCCGGAAAACTTCTTTTTCGCTGGAAAACTCAACATTTTCGTCACAAACCTCTTTGTAACCTTAGATCGGACCTTTAGAAACCTTTTTCTAAACAAAAACGGTTTCCCGGCGACCAAAGACTAACGGCGTTAGGGTTCTGTTAGTCAAAGTCCATTGATGGCCAATATGTCAATAGTTGGGATTGCCAGTGGTTATTTTTTAAGTTGGGACTGTTGACGGCCAACAACGAATAGTTGGAATTATTAAAATACAATACTTGATTTAATATCATTTAGATGTTTACATGATCGTATGTTCTCAAAACCTTTCGTGTTGCACCACCGGTAATTCAGCCTTTGCGAGGTGTGACATCTTCCCACTAAATTCTACATAGAATATGCTTTAATAGAAACTGATTAACCAACTAACTAAAAAAAACTAAATATAAGTGACTATATCGTTTCCCCTCAATTTAGTATTGATTTTGATGTTCAATTTGCAAACACTTTAGTCTAGTAGATAAACGGTATTACGAAAGATACTAGAAGTCGTATTTTTGAAATATCAACCTCTTATTAAAAAGTGTTTTACCACAGGTCTCGTTTCGCTCTCAATATAAATGCTTTTTATTTTGATAATAAAATATTTTATACACTTCTCAACGAGAACCTAACATGCATGTTGCGTAGCATTTTTATTTTGTTAAAACCACTTCTCAGTGAATATGTTATGTAAGAAAAAACCAAATGTAACACAAGCTTTGCATAGCTTTTTATTTTGTTAAAATGAAATTTCTCATTATCAGGAACACCACCCCCTGATTCCGGGGTGTATTTTTTCACTTAAACCCTTATATTAGTATTTAAAATACAAAATAAACCCTCTTAGTTTGATTTTTCACTTAGGCTTTTATATTAAAATACAAATTAAACCCTTTTGTTTGTTTAAAAAAAGAAACCTAAAGTTATAAAATCAAACTTAATTCATATTATTTTCTTATAATTATTTGTATTATTATTGTTTGATTTATTTATTAATTTAAAATACCGTATTTCACCTCTTAATTTAGTTAATATTTGATGTTATTTTAGTTTTTTTAATATTAATTAAAGTTAAAAGGTTTACATGTTATATAAATGAGTGAAATTAATAAGCGTTAAATTGGGAAAAAAATCATGTTCATGCATAAATAAATTGTACATTGCACATTAAAATTTGTGTTAGGTGTCTCATTTTTTTTTTTTTGAAACTACAAGGGAGCACAAAGATATCATTTATATACCAATATAGATATAATGTGATACCATACAATATGATAGAATGGTATACAATACACGATACAACAGGGATCGATATACGGAACTCGTAAACCACGTTTTTGTGGTGTAAAAAACTACCCACACGGTGTTTTTTTTAATTTTTTTTTTTTTACGAATGTGTTTGTGATACACTAATCTACGTTTTCGAAAAAAAAATTTGGTCCACCTCGCCCCGTACGGTGTGGTTCTCGCGGTTCTCATAACTCGGGGTGGTTCTCATTCTAGCGCCCCCTATATATATATACATATATATATATATATAGGATTAGGTTCAAGAGTGAACACTAGTGTAGCTTGCGAACTGAGTGAACTAATCCTGGCCATACACGTGTGTAGATCAATGGCCAGGATTTAATGTTGAAATACACTAGTGTATTTTAAGATTTGATGATGATATCCTGACCATACACGTGTGTAGATCAATGGCCAGGATTTGTTCACTCAGTTCGCAAATACACTAGTGTTCACTCTAGAACCTCACCCTATATATATATATATATATATATATATATATATATATATATATATATATATATATATATAGGTGAAGTATAGGAAAAAAAAACCACTTGAGTTGAAAAAACTCAAGAAACCTTTGTAAAAACCCTATGTAACATTTTTATTTTTTTTCTAAAAAAATAGAGAATGTAACATAAATATTTTTGAACATTTTATAAAAACGTCGAGTAGCTTTTGTAAATGTAAAAAAATTCATGTTACATGTCCAAAAAAAATGTAACATACAGATTTTGAACATTTAGAAAAAATAGTCGGCGTTTTTTACATGTTCAAATATATTTACGTTAGATTCCTTGTTTTTTTAGAAAATAAAATTAAAAATGTTACATGGGGCTTTTTTTTAACTTAAGTGAGTTTTCGTTTTATCCTTTATATATATAGGGTAGGGATCTTAAGAGAAGTCCACCCTATTTGAGAAACTTGAGAAGCATTCTGGACTACACATTTCCCTAAGCTTTTGGTAATATACACATATGTATAGTTTAAAATTCACTATATACATATTGTCAAATCTTGAATTATACACATATGTATATAATCACTTTTAAACTATACATATGTGTATATTACAAAAAGTTTAGAGAAAATGTGTGGTCCAGAATGCATTTCAAGTTTCTCAATTAGCATAGTGCTTCTCACACGATCCTAACCATACATAGGGCCATATATATATATATATATATGGAATGCTGTAGTTGAAGTCCAACCAAATCTAAGCTAATATTATGAAATGGTATGAATGTAGTGTAATGTGTGATGTAATTAAATATATCGTAATACACTACAACACAATGTGATAGAATAGCATATAATACGATGCAATAGGATGCAATGTTATATATGATATATTATACTATATGATGTGATATGTTGTAATAGGATATGATATGACATGACAGGATACAATACAATATGATATGATACAATACTATATGATATGATTTGACATGCTGTAATATGATACAATACGTTGTAATACGATACAATATGGAATGATATAATAAACATTTAAATTTTCATAGAACTAAACGTTTCTTCAATTTTGCAGTGGAATTTTAATATTAACTAGTTTTTTTTACGTCGCGCGTTGCGGCGAAACCGAATAAATAATAATGTAAAACAAACGTGATATGAAAATAAAGAATGTTATTTAGATAGCCAAACCATTAGAACGATTTAGTTTATCATCGTACGATACCAAATAAATACTTTATTTTGAGTACAACTTCGTTTTTAACAAAACTTATAACAGAATGTCAGGGGAAAAAATTAAGCAAAACTACGTAATTAAGTTTTTGGAAAAAAGTTATAAGCGTAAATTTATTAAAGAAGCATTAAATTAATTGATAAATTAATATATGTTCTAGAAAAGAAAAAACAATTATTAAAAATTGTAAAGGGAATATATGTTTTAAAAAAAGGAAAAAATTAAAAATATATCACTAAAAGTAAATATAATAATAAAAATAAAGTAAATATAATAATAAACTATTATAATATACTACATAATAAATAATAAAAAGATATATATTATTATAAAAACAAAGTTACCATTCATCATCACTCGTCAACAATATATATATATATATATATATATATATATATATATATATATATATATATATAATGGACATATGCAATAACTTTAATATATTCTAATATGTTCCAACTAATTAAACATCCCTATTAGTTTTAAAAATAAAAAATTAAAAATGAAAATAACTAAAAGACCTTATTTAGTTATTATATTTTACACACTAGTTCACTTGTGGTAGTTTAAACAATTGGATTTCTTTTAATGGTTTATAAACATTCATACTTTATCATGAAACAAAAATAACACCCACCACTGCCTCCGCCGCCACCAGCGATGCCTATCACCACCGCCGCCACTCACCTCCATTAGCAACCCGCCACTAGCCGTCGCCTCTATGCCACAACCACCGCCACCGCCACCACCACCCACCTACCGTTATTGCCACCCACTGTCGCCACCACCGATGGCCATCACCGTCGCCACTTACCGCCGCAACCACCTATCACCACCCACAATCACCGCCACGCACCACCACCACTCATCGCCGATTTTATTTCTTCGTCTTTTATTGCCTACCAAACAATACACGATAATAATTCATTACATTCTCACATGGTAACCAAACAAGACATGGAACGGTAATGATCCATTCCCTTCCCTTGTCCATTCCATTCCCTCGTGCATTACATTCCATCGTCCATTCCATTACCCCATACTAAACAAATAAGGTCTGTTTGATATAGGGTAATGGAATGGACGAGAGAATGCAATGGATCATTACCATTCCATGTCTTGTTTGGCTACCATGTGGGAATGAAATGAATTATTATTGTGTATTGTTTGGTAGGCAAGAAAAACGAAGGAATAAAAGCAACAGTGAGTGGTGGTGGTCAGTGGTAGTGATTGTGGGTGGTTATAGGTGGCGGTGGTAGGTCGTGGCGGAGGCGACGGTGGGTGGCAACGGTGACGGGTGGTGGTGGCAGCGGTGGTGGTTGTCGGGGTGTCGGTGGAGGTAGTTACGGGTGGTAGGTGGTGGTTTGTGGTGTTGTTGATGAATGGTGAAAGAGGAGATGGAATGAAAAAAAACATGTGGGGTGGATGGAATAGTTTTGAGGGAATGAAATACCTTATGGAATGAGTGATTCCATTCCATTGACCAACCAAACACCCTTTTCTTCATTTCCTCGTAATGATCCATTCCATTCCACCTCTCATTCCTACATACAAAATACTTCCTTAGGTAGCGTTTGGTACGAAGGAATAGAAGGCGGAATGGAATGGATCATTCTATTGGAATGAAAAGAAACATGTTTGGTTGTCAAGTGATAATGGAATTGAGCATTCCACAAGGAATGTAAACTTTCCAAATATAATATTTTTCATTCCTTGGTAAGGTGGGTTTTTTTTTCATTCCTTCAAGGAATGAAAAGATATATTATTATTATTATTATTATTACTATTACTATTATTATTACATTATTATTATCATCATCAATATTTTTGTTATTATTTTTTACCATTATTATTATTATTATTATTATTATTATTATTATTATTATTATTATTATTATTATTATTATTATTATTATTATTAGAGTTAACTGCCATTTTCGTCCCTGTGGTTTGGTCACTTTGGTCATTTCAGTCCATTTTTCAAAAATGCGTCATTTTCCTCCCCGACGTTCTGGAAAGGTGCCATTTCAGTGCAAAAATCATAACCCAGTTAAGTCGGTTTGTAAATAAGGACTGATTGTGTAAATTTGTAACATAAAGGACCATTTAAGTAAAATGTATAAATATTAATATAATTATAAAATATATAATATATATATATATATATAATGTATACACACCGCCGCCGGAACCACCACCATCAACGTCATCATCGTCATCATCTGTTATCATCATCATCGATCATCATCAACCTTCATCATCATCATCGCGATCTTCATCATCATCATCATCATCAGACCTTCATCACCACTGCCGCCGCCTGCAACTCACCGGAAAAACGGCACCCCCACCGTCGCCGGTTCTCTCTCCCGCCTCCTTCTCTCTCTCTCTCTCTCTCTCTCGTCGTTATCTCTCTCTCTCCGACTTTCTCCCTCTCTCGTCGTTATGCATGACCAGGTTGTACCTAGAGCCTTTATAGTTCTACTCTTTCAAGAACCCAGCCAAGGGCGGACCTAAGCCCAGCCCAGGGTGGGCGGGCGCACCCCGGGAAAAAAAAATTAGTGCTAAGTTCCGTCGAAATTCTCGTCCGCACCCCTTGGAATTTTTCGTCCGCACCCCATGGAATTTTCCGTCCGCACCTCTTGGAATTTTCCGTCCGCACCCCTTAGGTAAAAAGTGTTATCAATTTATATTTTAAAAATATTCTTTAGTAAACTTCTATTTTATAAAAAATACTACCTAAATTATATTACTTTTAATACCTAAATAATTAAACCCAAATACCCAATACATTTAACTAGCCAACTACTAAGTCTTAGCCCAATAAACAAACCCAACAAATCAACAATATTTCAAACAAAAATAAAATAAACAAGCCCAAAACCCTTACATATTCTATCCTGCTCTCTTTATCGTCCTTGCACGCCAGCGATCAGAACATCAACAGCGACGACAGTGAACAGTCAGCAGCCGCATACTACCGTAATCAGCCACGGGTAAGTTTCTTTGTTATTTTTGATGATTTTTGGTTGGTTTTTGGTTGATATTAGCCACCTCCAGCAGCCTATTATAGCCGCATACTAACCATAGTAGACATGTGCTTCGTATTGTCTTCATTATGTTATGGTGGGTTATATAAATTAAGTTCTTTTGTTTTACATGACCCGACTCGACCCGAACCGACCCGATACGAACCGATTTTTTATTTATATACCTTGGGGCCTAAAATTTTAAAAAATGTTCCGCACCCCCATGGAAAAATTTCTGGGTCACCCAGCAAATACAAAGCATCGACATCTTAATACCACTATTAATCTTCCAGTAGGTCAAATGGTTCTTTAAACATGCATATAAATTTATCAACGACAACTTTGCTACCAAGTCTTAAAAATACCGCAACACGTATAAGTTCGTATACACACACACCCGTGGCCAACAATCCTACTATCATGCACCCTAGTTAAGAATTATTAAACAATCACATGTAATATTAAAACTAGTAATCACAATCCTAACTGTCACATGTTCATAATATCATTAATCATAATAATCACGTAAACATTTAACTACAGATCTTAATCATGAGCAGAGATTTAACATACCAACTATTTGCAAGAACACGAGAGGTGGGGGGAGAAAGTCGGAGAGAGAGGGAACCGGCGACGGTGGGGGTGCCGTTTTTCCGGTGAGTTGCAGGCGGCGGCAGTGGTGATGAAGGTCTGATGATGATGATGAAGATCGCGATGATGATGATGAAGGTCGATGATGATCGATGATGATGATAACAGATGATGACGATGATGACGTTGATGGTGGTGGTTCCGGCGGCGGTGGTGACCACCGGAGCTCCGGTTCCGGCGCCGGTGTGTATACATTATATATATATATATATATATATATATATATATATATTATATATTTTATAATTATATTAATATTTATTCATTTTACTTAAATGGTCCTTTATGTTACAAATTTACACAATCAGTCCTTATTTACAAACCGACTTAACTGGGTTATGATTTTTGGACTGAAATGACACCTTTCCAGAACGTCGGGGAGGAAAATTGCGCATTTTTTTAAAAATGGACTGAAATGGCCAAAGTGACCAAACCACAGGGACGAAAATGGCAGTTAACTCTTATTATTATTATTATTATTATTATTATTATTATTATTATTATTATTATTATTATTATTATTATTATTGGTTTTAATAACTCACTCACGGGCGACACCACTACTGCCATAGCTGCCGCCGTGACTACCGCCGCCGCCGTCACCCACTTCCGCCGCCGCCACCACCACCACCACCCACCTCCACCCCAGATGTCTCCCGTCACCACCCATCTCCACCCCAGTCGTCACCCACCTCCGCCGCTACCAACCGTCACCCACCATCCACACCTTTGCCCCCGCCGTCACTCGCCACCACCCACCACCCCCGACACCACCGCGCCACAGCTGCCACCCACCCCTACCTCCGCCGTCAGCCGCCATCCACCTCCACCACCGACCACCACCGTCGCCGTCACCCACCACCGTCGCCGTCACCCACCACCATTGTCGTCGCCACCACCTACCTCTGCCTCCGCCACCACCCACCGCCGCCACCCACTGCCACCACCTCCGACTATCGCTACCATTGCCACCTATCTCCACCCACCACCACCGACTACCGTCACTCATAACCGATTTTATTCCTTCGTCTATTCTTTCCTACCAAACAACACAAAGTAATGATTCATTTCATTCTATCACATGGTAACCAAACAATACATGGAATGGTAATGATCCATTCCATTACATCGTCCATTCCATTACCTCGTACATTCCATTCACCCGTCTATTCCATTACTCCATACCAAACAGACCCTTTAGTTTTAACTGCAATTAAAAACCTAATTAAACATCAAACAACCCTACACCACCACACACCACCCTTATCAAGCTCTTTGGTGATTCCATTACTCAAAACCGTACACCATCCCCACCCTCACAATCTCACCATTTTTCCACTAAAACACCCATAATCAAGCTCTTTGGTGATTCCTTTTTCATTCATGAAGGCTAAGGCCGACAATTGAAGTTTCACGCTAGAACCCACCATTTTATTGGATTATTCGTCACCTAGATTAGTCTAGTGGGCGCGTGTATGTCGTTCTTGCTTTCGTTTATCTACTTATTTCGTAGCTTTCTTTTGAATTTAAAATTATGAGAGTTTTTATGATATCGTTGGGTAGTTGTTAGTGGGTGTTATAATGGACCTACTATATACAACTGTCCTAGTGTTTGTAGAAAACCGTTCGTATAAAAATAAAATAAAAACACTTTTATTAACTCTCAATAAAAACCGTCATGTAGACTAGGGCACCGCCTTGCAAAGCGCGCTATCAAAGCGTCACATTGCACCCACGCCACGTGCGTGCGCGTATGCGAGTTAAGGGTGTCTCGACTTTACTAGTGTGTGCTTACATGAAACAATAAGGAAGAAGAGCTCCTACTTATGTATCACCCAAAGTTTAGTCTCTCCAATATGTAAGACAAGTTCCACTTTCCCATTTCTCTTCAATTTTCAGCTTTGACAGTTTCAAACACCAATCTTTGAGCATCGATATCTCATTCATCTTAGCTCCATTTTAAACACAGTTTTGTTCGTTGCGAAGCTCTCAGGGGATCATATGAGGCATGTACTTTTCATTGTTTAACTGATGAGCAAAACATATGTTGGTGTTAACGTCTGTGCATAACCCATATGCAGGATTGGTTGTGGTTTAATTTAATTAATTAACACCATGAAACACGAACTTTGAAACCCTAAACTTATTCCGTAACAACACTTAAACGTTTGATACGATTCCACTTAACTAAACTCATGAACTCACCAACTTTATGCAGACAAAATATTATTAAGCATGTGTTCAATTGCCCATTTCTTGGTTAAACACAAGACAAGCAGGCGTAGGCACGAGCTTGTGTGGCATAGGCACGAGCTTGTGTGAAGATAGACAACCCGCATACAAAACTCCTCTCAATCCATAAGCTTAATTTCATGAGTATGCCACGATGGATACCATGATTAAACTCTAAAGTTGATGTTGCATTTTATTTTGATATATTTGTAATTCGATTTAATGTAAAGTAATAGCATCAATTGTATATTATTTGATACTTCTGTTATATATTGTATGTTATTAATCGGTCATACGTCCAACCCTTTGCTCTGGGTGTGACGTTTGAGCACTAACATCTTTTGTTTGAATGTTTTTAGCTTATGATTTGATTATAAGTGATGCATATAAATGGAGGATAGAGTTGAAGTCTAATCAATTTTAAGTTAATATTATGGTATGGTATGTTTGTGGTGAGAAGTGTTATGTAATAAAATACTAGTAATGTTCCCCCGCGCTTTGCGGCGGGAATTCAGTCAATATTTGTTTGGTTCGTTATGGTATTGACACTCGCTATAGTAATCGAAAGAGAAAATCTTACATCGATCGAAAACAATAAAAACAAATATCGATACCGATACTAATGTTGTTTTGAAAACGGCTATTGTGCCGTAAACTTAGTTCAGTTGGTTTGCGTATAAACTTTTTTTTAAAACGACTATTGTGCCAAATCGAACTGAAACCGACTGAGTAACATGTGTATCGGTATCAATATTAATTTTTATTGTATGTGCTTTCGATAAGCTAAGATCGTATCGCTACCGGAACAAACATCGGTACCGTTATGTATTAATTGTTATGGTTTCTTGTTTGATAATAGATAGCATGTTGCTACCATAGTTAATTAAACGAAAACCGAGCGAACAACATCGGTTCAGCACCAGTATTTATTTTTATTGTTTTTTTTCGATAATCTGACAACGTATCGCTAGCATACCCTACCAAACAACATCGGTACTGATACTTTTATTCATTTTTATGGTTTTTTATTTTAAATTTTTTCTATTTATACATCTCTGTCCGTGGCGGCAAATGAATATCGACACCAGTACCATAACAACTTGAACTTGAATCGATCAATACCGTTCAAAGAACATCGTTGTCGGTATGGTGTTTGATTTGATCGTTTCCGGTCAATGTAAAATACGTGCTGATTTATATGTCGAATGCATGAATGATACCAGTACTGTAACAAACGATACTGATCCAATGCCCGCGGTAACGTACCATCACAGGGGGCGGACAAATAATTTAGAATGTTAAAATATAAATAAACACAGATGCAAGTTTAGAATTTTTTTAGAGTACACAGGTTATTACTAAAAAAATCAAATTGAACGCTAAATAAAATACCATTAATTAAGTAAAAACAAACACCTAAGAATTATCAATTATATAAGAAAATCAAATTAAATGCTAAATAAAATACCATTAATAATAAAAAAAACAAAAGAATTGTCAATTACTATTTATTATTAAAGAATCAAATTAATACTAAATGAAATATTACTCAAAAATAAAAGATAAATATTTAAAAAGTTTAATTTACTATTCATGAGAACTATCTATTAATAACTAAAATAATAATAATAATAATAATAATAATAATATATAATAATATATTATTAAATTACTATCACTGTTCACGAGGAGTTAGAATTAATATGTATAATAATATATTGAAATACAATAAGATATTATAGAATAACATACATGATCTGATACACGATACGATACGATACGATAAGATACGATACGATACGATACGATATGATATGATATGGTTTGGTACGGTATAATGTGATATAATATGATACAACATAATAAAGTAATACGATATGATACAATATAATATGATATGATACAAATAAGATACGGTAGATATGATATGATATAATAGCATTAAACATTTCTTCAATTTTGTAGTGGAATTTTAATATTGATGGATTTGACCAATTTTAATTCCTTACTTTATTATTCAGAAAAAAACAAAATAAATCAAACTAAATTGAAAACTTGAGATTGAAGATTATTATATTTTAATAGATTTCAACTAATCAAACATCACTATTAATTTAAAAACTAGTTTTCTTTAATGAAAACACCCTATTTAGTTATTATATTTTACACAATAGTCCACCTGATGTAGTTTAAACCATTAATTTGGTTACAATGAGTTATAAACATTCATACTTTAGGGGAGTGAGGGTGGTATTACTTGCAAAAATTCTATCACTCACAAACATCCAATCAAGTTTCGCCATGTCATCAACCACTATTCTATCACTCACAAGCCTTTTTGAGTGGCGGTGGTCATCACTTGCAAAAATTCTATCACTCACAAACATCCAATAACAGTTTTCTGAATTTTTTTTATAAAAGAGTTTCTGTTTTTTTTTTAAATAACAGTTTTCTGAATTTTTTTATAAAACAGTTTCTGTTTTTTTTAAATAACAGTTTTCTGAATTTTTTTTATAAAACAGTTTCTGTTTTTTTTTTTAAATAACAGTTTTCTGAATTTAAAAAAAAAAAGAATTCTGTTTTTTAAAATAACAGTTCATAATTTGCCCAAACGTTCATAATTCAAGGCCCAACGTTTTTTGATTCCTTTTTTCACGCGTGATCCTTTCCACGCGTTAACTCTATCACTCGTTGAACTTGGTAGTGGCGGCGGTGTGCTATGTTGAATAACGAGTGATGGGGGCTCCATCACGGACCACCCCCTGTCCCCTTATCATCAAATAAAAATAGCATCAACCATCATTAGTGCTCTAGTGGTGGCAACGGGTATTTAAGTTTCACTTATGGTGGGTCCAAATGAGTTTTCACCCGGTTAAAACAACGTATGCTAGACCTTCCGACATTCGCGAATTATTCAAACCTTAAAAAAAATAGCACCATTATTTTGCCTTAAAACATTCTTTTTGTTGTGTAATTTCTAGATGCATTGCTAATTTTCATCATCCATGATCCACGTTTTGAACACTGATTTTTTTAATGAAATAGTACACTTTAACACTATGATTAATAAATTAAATTAATTCATAACTTAATAACATGAAATTAAAAGAGACAAATGCCATTTTCGGCATTATAACCATTTATTTATATTAAAAGAGACTAATGCCATTATCAATATTATAACTATTTAATAAGACTAGGAGAAACTAATGTAATTATCACCGTCATAACCATGTTACTAACATTTCAAACAACACTTTTGTTTGAATAACTTAAACATAATTAGACTCCTTGCATAACTTCATTTATTCTTTGGTTTGAGTTTCAAGAAACTAGCAAGTTCTGACGGGTTAATGATGCCTGGTATATGCACCTCCCCACTCTTGAGCAGCTCCGATACCTCGTGATACCTAAGCTTCTCAACTTGAGCCTCAGGCATGTTCAAGTTTTTCTTCGTTCCGGACCCATTTTGAGCAGTGGCTTGATGAGCAAAAAACCCGGATGGAGGTTCAGCAGTCTTAGGTGATTGAGTTGTAGCCACGACTTGAGGAGCACATGTCTCAGGTGACTTAGTTGTAGCAACGGCGGCTTGAGGGGCAATTTCCTTTGGTATCCTAGTTGTTTCCATGGTTTGAGAATACATAGGTTTTGGCGTTCATTGGACTATCACTACTAGAAAACTGATGCTATTCCCACGTCAATTTCTGTGGGAAATCCGTGGGTAACTTCATATAAGATATTAAGTAGTTGACGGTATCAAAAAGTTAAACTCTTCATCTCTCCCTTGTCCCTTATATGATGCCGATTGTCCGCTTGAACGGTTCATGGTAGCCTTCATAAGATATTAAGAATCAACCATGTTACCACCTAAGTCATGGTATTTCATAAATGCCCTTAGATAGTTCAATCCAAATTCTTTATCAATATCACTAATTTCATTTTTACATCCAATAAAATATCATAAAGAATCAAATCTAAAATATCAATACGCTTATATTATATGATTTAAATTTAAATTAACATCAAAAGTCTTCAAATTCAACAATCATAAAAATCCTAACAATATAAAATATCGCATAAATTTTACTTTATGTATATCACTAGGTTAGAACCCCGTGTATTACACGGGTTGAATAAATATAATTTTATATACTAAGTAATAAAATAGTTACATCTTTTAAAAACTCGTGTATTGCACGATTTGAATAAACACACGCCTTACACGATTAATGTAATCCCTTAAAACATTTAGTCATCAAGATGTATTTTCTAACAAAAGGAACTTTGAGGTACTATTTACTTATTGTAACATCTCACTTTATTTTTTATTAGGTTAGAGAGTTGTGTATTACATGGTTTATAACATTTTACTTTGTTTTTTATTTATTTATTATTAGGTTAGAAACTTACGTATTACCTAATGTTGGATAATTAGCAGAAAAAAAGAAAAGAAATATTTTAGTAAAAAATATTAAATATACAAGAGATAAGTTAGATATTATGATTTAATATTATTATTTCATTGGATTGTAAAACGGGATAATGGGATCCTTTATTAGAAATAGGATTCTTTTTTTTTTGAACGGCTAACTGTTTTCCACGTGTAAACCCACCTTTTCGGAGCTATGTCCAAAGGCCGACTACTCGACCACCGCTAGAAATGAATAAAAAATCTATATGTTCTACATGTATTGAATAAATCCCTTTAAAGAAACAGTTGATTAAAATAAATATTTTAATTTTAATATGTGATTATCAGTTATCCTTGTCCTTATCATCAAAATATAAAAACAATTAAAACTACCAATTAAATAAAATCTTTATCTTTATAAATATTTAAAACGCTAATATATTTTTTTAGATTTTAATAATTAATATATGATTTTAATAATTAATATATTATTATCAGTTATCTTTGTCTTTATCATTAAAATCTCCTACAAATTTTAAATTTAATATTATCAATAATTGACTTTCCATAATAAATATTTTCTTCATAAAATCTTCATCATTTTATGTAGAACTGATATGATATGAAAACGTTTTAATAATTTTAGTCTAAAGAAGGTTAGAGCAAATTACAAATCATGGGTTGGTAGACGGGCAACAAGCTGCGCCGCCAACCCATGATTTGTAATTTGCTCTAACATGGTTTCTTTTATTATATGTATAGATTATAATTATATCATCGAATATTTAAAGCATTAATATCAAGCTCAAATGACACATAATTGAATGGATGAATGAAAAAATAAACATATCAAGCATTTTTTAATGATCTAAAATCACAACTGATAAAATCACATAATCTAACAACACTAGATGAATATCTATGAAGATACTTACAAGAATCTATGGAGTAGAGGATACAACGTTTCACTTATATTTTAGATCATATTACCTAACGATGAAAATCATTTCTTTAAAAAAATCTCACACAAGCAAATGATCTAAATACAATATTTGAAGAAAAATAGCTTGACCAGGAAGTTTAGAATCATGGGGATAAAGATGGATGGTGGAGTATTCGATGAAATAAAGATAAAAAAAGTATCGATTTGCAGAGAGAAAAGTTCCTTTCGTTTGCATTTAAGACAATGAAAGTGTAAGAAACCAGGGTTGTTATGGCCCAATAAAAGGAGTTGGTGAGATAGTACTAAGCGCGTGAATCTAAAATGAAAGATATCACAACGTTCAAACGTTTTAATAATTATGAAAGATTACAAATACGAGTAATGTAACACACATTTTTTTTTTTAATTTAGGTAATACTTTTTAATTTGTCTATTTGTATTCAAAAGAAACTTAAAAATATTCTAAATCTACTCTATACTAATATACAAAGAGAGAAAGTAACTGTGTTCTACATTTTTTTTATATTTAATAACCATTACAAGACCTTACACACATATATGCTCAATCCATATGACTTATGCTAGCTACCCACTAATACAAGCTTACCAAATTGATTAACCAACAAACTCTATAAAACTAAATAGAAGTGGGTATACCATTAATTTAATGTAATTTTTATTTAATTCTTGCAATAATTATTTATTTATTTAATTCGTTATTAATTTATCCTAGGTGTGTTGTAGTTATTTGTTTCATTATTAATTTATCCTAAAACTGTGTTGTAGTTTGGGATACCAAGTAGGATTGCAATAGTTGTACTTTTTTTTTTTTTTTGAACGGTGACTTTCTTTTTTAGTGACCCAACCATTCATAACTCGAACAACAACTTATGGGCTCGACCCACTAAGAATGACATGGCCATGCAGTTTCCGAAATTGACTCGAGCCAATGTGGAGACATTCTATATCGAGCATGGGTTTCAGCAGGTTGTCGCATATATCTTGCATAGCACCGACTTTAAGGAGCCTTTGGGTCAAGTCGATAGCAAGCTGCTTTATCATGGCCGCCATGTTGGTTTGATTGCGTGTACAAAAACTGTGAGTCGGTGAGGCCATTTGAATACTGGTCTATTTCAATCCCCTTGCTGAACAAGATTTTATTGATGTTCATCGAATGGAGCGTTTGACCTACCCCTACCAAGACTAATAATAAATACATGCATAATGTGTGTGAATGATAGTAAGAAGCGAAAATACGTATAATTTACAACTATAAGCACTACCAGAGTAGCTTAAGATGTCAATGAGCTTTGCTTTTCTAACCAACTTTTAACATTAAACCATAAGTCGTTTTCTTACGTTGTTCAGAACCAATCTTCAAATAGCCTGTCAGACCAATGGGTCATAGCCGGAATGCAAAAAAGATGCAAACTTGATGAGAATATCTGCATTGCGACCCATGAAAAACCAGCTAGCAACTGGATTCTGCTGTTCTTGAGAGCCGAGCTAACGCACATGTATGTACATAAACACCCTTTTAAAGAGTATTATTGGTTATTTCAAGTGGTTTTGCTCAAGCAGTTACTGGCAGGAGCCTGGTGATGGCGGGCTGAACCTCTTTGCTGGTGCGCTGAGATTCTGGTTAAGTTCAGGCGTGCCAGGGACCGCAGTGTCTGGAAAAGTGGAAACAGGGGCATTTGTGTCATTTACCATGGCAGCAACTAACTTAGCTTTTCCATGGAGATCCTCATCGAACTCTAGTATAGCCACTGTCTTTCGCTTGCCGGTTTCATGGCCCTGAACATGAACAAAAGATAAATTTTCATTCAATAGTCAATACTAGTACAGATTTAACAAACACTAAAAATTGTACCCCCAAAAATACCCTTCTGTTTTCGCCGTGGTTCATTGTTACAGAATACAGATAGGTAAAACAAGTTCAAAAAATATGGACATATAAAGTTATCATGTGTATTTAAATAAAAACCTTCAAAACAAAAAAAACAAAAAAAAGAGTAAAATGCCATTTTCGTCCCTGAGGTTTGGCTACTTTTGCGACTTTCGTCCAAAGGTTAGGTTTTCCGCATCTGGATCCAAAAGGTTAAAAATCTTGCCATTTTCACCCGACTCGTTAACTCCATCCATTTTTTAACGTTAAGTCAGTGGTATTTTCGTCTTTTTAGACATCTTTGTGATGATTAAAGGGTTTGGGTGGGGAGAAAGTCAACAGAGGTGGATCTTTATTTCTTAAAGTGTTTTCTATTGTAATAAAAAATGTCTAAAAAGACGGAAATGCCCCTTATTTAACGGAAAAAATGGATTGAATTAACGAGTTGGATGAAAATGGCAAGATTTCAAACCTTTTGGATCCAGATGCGGAAAAACAAACCTTTGGATGAAAGTCGCAAAAGTGGCCAAACCTCAGGGACAAAAATGTCATTTTACTCAAAAAAAAAAACATTGCTACTTTCATAGGAAAGCGAAAGGGTACTAATTGCATTTTTTATTGGATTCACAGAATTCTAATTCATTATAACAGAAATTGCATTACATGCAGTACAAGAAAAAAGAAGTGAAATGGCATATAGATACTAACAAACAGGAAATCATGAACCTTTTCTTGCAAAGCTGTTCTTCGTCGTTCTTTGGAGCTACAAATTGCATTTCGTACTCCATGATTATCCATGGTTCCAGTTGGCCACAATGCCGCAAGCTTGGCAATGAAAATGAAAAACATCAAATATGCAAGATCATTTATAATGTCATAAAATAGCAAAGTAGTTATCTCAATGCTCCACAATGGTAATTATAGATATGTTGCGATTTGGTCACAAAACTTAGTAAAAAGTGTTTCAATCTTTGTATGACATAAAAAGGTGAAAATGGAATGCTTTTGCTAAGTTTGGATACCAAAATGAAACTTAGACAAGTACGTCCCTATTTGTTGCAATTTTGTCACTAAACTTAGTCCTGTCCGGGTTTCAATAGGAACGTATGGGCCTTTCAAAAACTTGACGGAAATTTAAAATGAACTAATTATAAAAGGCAAATTGGATTTAAATAATCCCAACTTGCTCAATTTGGCCGATAATAATCTCAACTCAGTTATTGGCCGATAATAATCCGAACTGGTCCACTTTTGGCCGATAATAGTCCGCTGTTAAAAATAGCTTAACGGAGTTAAGCTTTTTTCCGAATTACAAACCGATGTTTTATGGATTTTGATCAGAACGAGGATACGATTCGATTTATGTAAAACTTACCTCGAAACGGTGCTTCAAACGACTTGATTTTTGTTAATTGGAAGTTTAAACACCCGAATTGAAGCACCGTTTTCGTCGTTTGGGGCAGTATTTCGAGGTAAATTTTATATCAATCAACTCGTATCCTCGTTCTAATCAAAATCCATAAAACATGGGTTTGTAATTCGGAAAAAAGCTTAACTCCGTTAAGTTATTTTTAACGGCGGACTATTATCGGCCAAAAGTGGACCAGTTCGGATTATTATCGGCCAATAACTGAGTTGGGATTATTATCGGCCAAATTGAGCAAGTTGGGATTATTTAAATCCAATTTGCCATTATAAAATTGTAAACCAAAACTATAAACAATCTATATTATATTCTAAATTTAATTACTCCAGTTCTTGAATCCGGTCCAACCGATCTGACCAGTTCAATGTCCGGTCCGATTGGAAAACTAGCATAAAAAAGAGATGCAAGAAGTCAAAGGGTGTTCTGAAAAAAGAAAAAAAATACCTGAATGTAGAATCTTCGAATGTCTGAACTTTTAATTTCATCCATCCCCTGTCAAATTTATCATGGTTCATATAAAAGGAAGTATATGCCTATTAATCTATTATCACTTACAATGTAACAATATAAAAAAATTGCACTTGTAAGAGCAGTACCTGAACATAAACGTCATAGAAATCACATATTTTATCTTCCATTTCATGGTCCATGCTGTATTTTGCTTTAGGAGTTCCATGCGACTCTATAATCTCTTTATCCAATCCATCCTGATTCACAATGTTAAATGTTATGCATACACCGAACCAAGTTATACATGCTGTATAAAACAAATTCTTTACCTTTGACGGGTTCCTCAATTTGATCATTTCGATAACCTCGTTTTTAATCTGACTAAACCTGATAGCATCCCCTCCGCATGCCGATATTTCCGATGGAACCATGTCCCTCAACCATCTCTATACACACACAAAGAGAAAGGGGCAGTTAGAAACCGAAGCCATCGGATAATCGTATAGGTGGCAAAATAATGGATCCAGTGAGTCGGATATCATGTCAAAAACAGTAATTTCGTAGTTTTATGTAATGCGAAATAAAAATTACTACATGAACCTTCAGTGTTCTTGGCTTCAACCAGTGCCCAAGAATGCTCGTAAGATGCATAATCAGCTCATCGGAAATTCTTCCAAGGGTTGAATGCTAAAATAACCAAAGTAAAAAGGGGAAAGAAGTTTATTTCTTTTTGTTGTGTTACTCTCAACATAAAGTCATGTGATAAAACAATGTCGAAATGATTTAGAGTACCGCTAATCTAGCAACGGTCTCTAGCTTTTTCTTTAGTTCCCGAGGCAACCTGCTTTTAGTTCCAACTGCATCTTCAACATCACCATGCAGACGTCTTGCTGCAAACGAAATACAAAGATCATTCAGTCTGCTCCTTAATACGACGTGTTTCGTTCGCGTAAAATCCATTAGATTTTTAGGCAGTTGTCACATGAAAAACGAGACAGTTAAACACACATATAATTAAAAAATAGGAAATTTGGATTTTAATAATCTCAACTTTGATAAATTGGCCGGCAACAGTACCTACAGGGAAATGTTTTGTGACAATCCCAATTTTAGCCTATTTCCCCTCAACGATCCCATACTAACTAAAAGTTAACCCAATTAGTTTTTTGCTAACGTGGACTGCCACATAAGCAATCCACGTCATCAAACTTTGCCGCATAAGTTGTCCACATCATCAAAACTTTGCCACATAAGCAGTCCACCTCAGCAAAACTTTGACTTTTTGCCACATAAGTTGTACACGTCAGCAAAAACTAACTGGGTTAACTTTTAGTTAGTATTAGATCGCTGATGGAAAATAGGTCAAAAGTTGGGACTGTTTCCGGCCAATATGTCAAAGTTGAGATTATAAAAATCCAATTTTCCTTAAAAGAAATGTTTGAACAATAATTGAAGTCTTGAGTACTCCTAAATAATGACGTAACAGGTCAAACATGTTGACCCAAAATAAATATCATCAGTTCTTGGTAAGGGATGACAAGTGGCAAGTAACTATTAGTTGTTTGAAACTTCCTAAAAAACAAAATATTGCAATTCTACATTATGAGGTAACATTAGTTATATGAAAAGACGAGCGCCACTTACAATCGGCAGCCATGGTCTCCAACTCCAAGATGGTACTTTCAAGCATCGATCGCTTCAAAATACTGCAAGATTCATCCTTGGTATGTGTTGGCAAAGTACTCTATTAATTTCAAAAGAAATCTTAATTCAAGTGCACTTCCAAGTTTACACAATAAAAAAAACTATGTTATACCAATATAGTTATACCCTGTTACCCCCATAAAGCTAAAACATATGTTGGGCCACAGTTTCACTTTCACGCGTCTTTTTTTGTAAAATATCATGACTAGAAACGTACTTGGGTGTGCATGTGCTTGTGTGTTTACAGTATATACATATACTCACCGCTGCCTGCATTGTATAAGGCATGTTTAGGTCAGGAAGCTCAAATCTTCGATTGTCGAGTGAATGTTGTTCACTGTTGTTGCTTGTTAATGCTACGGATCTAACCCTTGCGTGTCCAATTTTTGTGTTTTTTGTGGCTTCTGGTACAGCTGTCTGCTTTTTTGGTCGGCAGTGCTCTATAGTGGGAGATCTATAACTAGCAATTTACATCACGAACCGATGTTAATTAATGAAAGTATACAATAGTAGCAAAGAAAATCTCATGTGAAAGATAAGAGCATTAATGGGATGATACGAATAAGACGTCACCAGTTGGCCGTTAGAAATTTTGTAATGGAAAATGACCACCGACGTCGATTAATATACAAAGATCAAGACTCGTGACTACAATGTTATAGCAATCATATATAAGAGTTTGCAAAATCTCACGTGTACTCATCCTTCTCTTTCTTAAGGATGATGTTAGAGCAGTTGCTGCTTCTTGACTCATCTTCTTCATGAAGCTGCTTCTGCAAAAGAAGGTAAATAATAGTCAAGAGAGAGAATCCTATTAGTGTATCTTTATTCTTGAAAGACTAATTAAGATGTACTCCACACAAAATCAATCAAAAGTATGAAAAAAAAAACACTATTATAGGCAAGTCAATGTCGATAAAATCAATCAAAACTGTCAAACTATAGAGATGTAGATGATGTAATCAGCAAAGGTGGAATCAAAGAGCATTTTTCATGTAAAAAAATCTGATCTTAAAGTGAGAATGCACAGTCTCGATTGTGTAAAGGTAAATAAATGCCCATAGATTATGAAGAAATACTAAAGAAAGTGCTCTAATTTTAACCTTATTTTACTAATTTCGTGAAAATAACGTTAAAAGAGGGGATGGTTAATCATGCATCATGTGGTGGCGTTGATAGCCGAAAGACAAGGGTACATGCCCTAATCGGCGTTTGTCTCAATTGTTGAGTGTTACGTGCCTTATGTCCAAGGCTTGATACAAAACTACTATCGAGCCGGGGGGTCTCACTGGAAGCAGCCTCTCTATTCCTACAGGGTAGAGGTAAGGCTGTCTACACCTTACCCTCCTCAGACCCTACCTTAGCTTTGCTATTGGTGGGATATACTGAGTATGATGATGATGATGATGATGACTAAAGAAAAGATTGTGTGGTTAACGTAACATATAATCCTTATATGCGGTGCGCATCAGGAATCAAATCAAGTATAATAGTATAACATAAAACATGAAGAAAAAAAATACTGGCTTTAGCTGTGTTGCTAGTCACAACAGAAAGATCAAAAACACAGCACGGATTTTGACAAATATGTGTAATAATTTAACAGGTACTTGAAAAAAAAAGAAGTTTGCTTACAATGTAAGAATCCAATCATTGTCATAAAATCATAATTTTAAAACCTAACCCATGCGATGGTGGATCATGGATGAAGGAGGAGCATATATCATGTTAAGCAATCAAGCAGTAATGCAAGCCATCACCTAATATAATTAGTTTGAAGGAAGAAAAACAAGCAAAGCTCGTGACGATATGTAAGTAAAGTACTTGAGTATTTCTGTTCTACAACTCTATAGTTTGACCGTCATCAAGAGATCTCCGAAATTATTATGACTACTGAACACATCAAGTGAAAGTCTGCTCCTTAAAAAGGAAAATATATAACTATTTAAATTACCATGTGTGTCAAAATCTCTCTGCTTACATGATCCTATGTGGATTTTCCTACCAATGTGTTCTGTAGATTTGAAACCTATAACAACAACAACAACCGTCTGTACCAGGTATAATCCCACCTATAGCCTAGCTATTGGTAGGGTCTGGGGAGGGGGCTGTCTGGTCAACTCGGGCCGCCTACGCGTCACATCATTACCCTGCATTTCTGCAAAATGTTGTTTCCACGACTCGACCCACTTGGTTTTAAAACGCGTGTTGTGCTCGATGCAGCGCCTAATGCAGTTAACTAGTATTTGAACAAATTGGACCGTGATTTCATATTCATTGTGTCTGTGTTTTTCAGATCTGATTGAGCTATTGGTTTAAGTACATGAACAAATTAGACCATCAATTGAACACATATGACTAAAGATAATGAGAATGTCTTACTTGTTAGTGTTTAAAACTTAACAGGTTAAAATATTATCTACAAATATTTTTTTTTATATTTTCAATAACCATGATGCGTGCGCTTCCCGCATTGCACACAATGTAGTTAATATCCCGATATATCAACCGATATATCAGTGATATATCGGTTATCGGTCCCCTGCCGAGATAGTGGTACAAAATATTGGTCAAAATATCGGTACCGATAATATCAACGATAATAGGACCGATATTTGATCGATAAATCACCAATTTTCCCGATATCAGTACCATTCTTCTTATTTCTACCATTCATTTTTTTTCTTATTGCTGCTATTAGTGTTTTAAGTCTTAATTGTTAGTTGTTACTGTTAAATGTTAGTGTTTTAAGTCTTAGTCAGTTCTTACTTGTTACAATTGTTAGAGTTAAATTACTATATATATAAATTTAGCATGATATTAAAATTACCGATATCCCATCGATATCACACCACGATAAACGATATCTCAAATATTGGTCCTTGACCGATATCCGATATTTTACCGCATTAACTACTTAGATTGCACACCACGCATCCGCTTTCGGGTCACATGGCAGCAACCTTCCATTCAAAGTCATTAATTAAACAATGTTCCCCAATTATAATAAATATATTGATTTTAGGCTTGGCTGCTATTTCCAAATGAAACAAGTCACCCAAAATGAACATAAATCTAACAACCATTAGCCCTAAATATATATACAACAAAACAATCATCATCATCATCAGATTCATATTATAACACACAAAACCATAAAAAAAAAAAAAAAATTGTTACCTGAGGCTCATCAGGTGAGGAACAAGAAGGAGAGTGATCAAGTGGAATGATGCCAGAATGTTTAAGAAGTTGAACCCATGACACAATTGTTGTTTCACCATGTTTCAACTCTATCTCAAACCGCAGCCTGTTGTCTGACAAAGATTCCTCCATTACTCTTGTTTCTGGATAATAATCTAGGGAGGGAGGGAGGGCTGAGTTTACAGAATAAATAAAGATTGTAGAATGGAGATGGGTTTTACTGTGTTAAGGGGGGTTGGGTTTGGTGAGAGATGAAAGAAAGAGGTCAAGTTTACAGTAGCAAGGTGCTGCAGTTGGCTTCATCGGCAGACAAGATTGCTGCCTTCAGTTTAGGTGGGGCTTGCCAGCATTTTCTTCAACACTATTTCAACAAAACAAAAGGATATACTTAAAAGAGTTAAATGTCATTTTAGTTTTAGTGGATCTGATTTGTGTTATTTTGTCAGTTTAGTTTAAAGGTTTGAAACGTTGTCATTTTAGTCAAAATAGTTTTAAACGTTGTCATTTTAGTCCACAAGGTTAACTCCATCCATTTTTTCTGTTAACTAGAAGAGCAATTCGGTCATTTTATATGTAATTCTATTAACTAGAAGGGCAATTCGGGCATATAAAATGACTGAATTGCCCTTCTGGTTAACAGAAAAAATGGATGGAGTTAACCCAGTGGACTAAAATGGCAACGTTTGAAACTATTTGGACTAAAATGGCAACGTTTCAGACATTTGGACTAAACTGGCAAAATGGTCCAAACCACATAGACTAAAATGACATTTAACTCTATACTTAATTATGGAATCAGCAATATACTTTAGAAATTACTACTAGAGTTAATTGCCAAAATCGTCCCTGATGTTTGGGCACGTTTGCCATTTTCGTCCAAAATGACACTTTTGTACCAAATTGCCCCCAAGGTTTGTAACTTTTTGCCATTTTCATCCAAACCAGTAACTTAGTTTATTTTTTCTGTTAAGTTGAGAATATTTGGATAAAACTGGCAAATATAAAACCACTGGGACGATTTTGGCAATTTACTCAAACACTTTTTAGTTTCTTTTATTTAATTATTTTTGTTACATATAAAATAAAAAAGAATATACATGGAGTTTTTAGAAAAAAAAATTAATAGTTTTTGTCACATAATTTTTATAAATTTTCATCCAAATCACTAACTAAGTTTATTTTTTCTGTTAAGGTGAAGGATGTTTTAAATTTTATAAATTAAGACAGAAATTAATTTACAGCTTCTTTATATAAATCAGTTTTATAAAGAGAAAACGTCATTGGTGTGCAACACATAACAATCGATTACAACTTTTAGTATTTATCAGTTGTAGAGATAAAAAAAAATGTAAAACATTACTTATTTTTTAAATGTGTTGAGCACCTAGGAAATATGTTGGTAGAAATAAAATATTTATTTAATTAAGATTATGAGGGTAACTAACTAATACTTATTCTGAGTGGCTTGATTAAAGAAACTTTTGGTTCATAGCATTCTAATTACAATTTGGTGGGTAATTTTAAGGTTTGGTAACGATACGTTGTTTGATAGAGGGGGGAGGGGAGCACTTGCTTTAGTTTTTCCTTAGGAGCGAATTTAAAAGAGTAGAAGATGAATTATAAACTTGGTACATATGATAAGGTTTTTTTATTTGACATTTTTCAATAAGGTCACCAGCATTTTAGTTTTATAAAATTTAAAGGTTTAAGTAGATTTTATTTTTATAAAACTGATCTATATAAAAAAATTAGAAATTAATTTATGTCTTAGTTTATAAACATCCTTCGCCTTAATAGAAAAATTAACTTAGTTACAGACTGTAACACCTCGAAAATTCACGTCCTATAATGTATTGACACGTGTCGTCAGCTTGAACGTGAGAGGGTATACTTTAGAGGGACTAAAGTTGACAAACATAGAAAGTATGTGAAAATAAGGGTTCAAAATGTCAACAATGGATAAACATACTTTATAATAACCCTACATGATGTTTATAACATCAAACGAATAAATCACGGATCATACGAAGCTAAAAGTGAGAGATTACAAACAACAGGGGTTAAATGTGTCAACATGTTTAAAGATATACCTCTGAGTGACCTTTTGACAAACCCGAAGCTTTGTAAATGTAAATTATGCTCACTAGAATGCACGGTTCAAATTTAGTAAAGTTTCGTTAACGTATGAGAAAGTTATGATCAAATTCGTGTGTAAGGGGTTAAAGCGTCAACGTTGAAAGTTAGGCATTTTCGGGTAACAATAAGGTTACCCGGGGACTTAACGAAGTGGGTATATATCTTAAGGCCCTTATAGATCAATATTAAGGGTCCATATCGCAATAAACAAGTGTCTGTGCGAAGCTTGAAGAGCCAAGGACCTAAACTGCAAATTCACAAAAGTTTGTTGGATGATCTTAGGGGCTCGCGTAGCGCGAGCTTATAAGCTCAGGCAGTAGCGCTACGCTACTGCTATATCTGGACAGCAACTTATCTTGTTTGATTCTTTGTCTGCACATTGAACTTGGATGCACTTTGATCGATCATAACTCACCCAATGGCCCCTAAAACACCCCCTAGAACACTAGGGCATGTGTCAATAAGTTGTGGGATGTCCTAGACTTGTTTGTCAATCATCTAAGGTGAGTAAATCCACTATATAAAGCACACAAGGTGCAACACTTTGATCATTCATTCTTGCACCCATTTCTGATCATTTGTGGGACTTCCAAGCAGCCCCTTGCCTTCCTAATCATCCAATAATCACTTGGTAAGTTGCCTAACCTTTCTAAATTAATTATAGCTTAGTAATTAGCTTAAAAGTCAAACCGACGTAACTACGGTTTGACTTCAGGATTAGTTAACGATAGCTCAGTGTTATCACGAATTAAGAGTATCGTTAGATAGGTAATTATATGGGTATTAAACCCTTATAAGGGCACGTACCAATTCCAGACCTATCTAGGTCGTTTGCCGAGTCAAACGTTGACCGAAAAAGTCAACAGTTTTGTAAATTACGATTTAATACATGATTAGCAATCCGTGAGGCGTGTAACCTGTTTTAACCTTAATATAACTTAGTAATAAGTATAAAAACTTGTCTATACTTGTCCGACTCGACAAATTTCTGTTTAAACCCGGTTCGGAGCCGAAAGGCGCAAAACGTTGACTTTTGCTTTGACTTCGGTTCTGACCCGTTTTAGTTTGAATTGGAATTTGCCTTAGTGCTTCATTAGGGTTGGGTTACAAGATGGTATAAGCCTCTGTACTTGTTTCGTTGATTATCCGCTTCGTTCGCGCGGTTCCGTTAAATGCTTAAAATGGACCGTAATGCCCTTATAACCTTACAACGAGAATTTTGAAAATGTGGAAGTACAATAATCTTAGTTGCTGATTATTAAGCATGTACGTAAATTTTCACGTCAATCGGAAGTCTAGATTAAAAAATATGCGCATTAGCGTAAATAATAAGCTTTTTATTAATTAAACGGCGCGATTAGCGCATAGCCTATCTAAACCCGATTTTCGGTAACAAAACTTTTACCCACTAATGTAATATAATATTTTAGGATTTTTGAAGATTTTTAATTATTTTAAACGGATCATAACCAAAGGTTATAGCCTCGATTCGGTTAATACCGATTGTACCTTTTTCGTCATAAAACGAGTTTTTCATAACATTTAGGCACCGAACCTTTGGCTACTGATCACATATATTAAATGAAGTATTTTGAACTTTAAAACCTGATTAGAAACTCAGGATTCCCATTTAAACCTGAAAGTCGCTTTAAACCGACATTTACGCGTGTTAAGCGCGTAGTATGCGTTAAAACTATTTTAAACACCTAAGACTAAATACCTACTGATGTAACTTATTAAAATAAGTTATTTTACTGATTTGATCAGACCCGAATCACAGAAGTCAAATAAATCCCTTTTATAATCTTTAAAAATGACCAAAATACCCCTACGGGGCTTAATTAATGTTTTAACTCGTTTTGGGCATTATGGAAGGTATCATAATGATATCACAACATATTTAAAGCATATTAACTTAGGAAACCTGTTCGCGACCCTTATGGTTACCCGTTACGCCTCTGGCGCGTTCGGTCCGGTTTATGTAACTAGTTTGCATAAATTAGCCGAAACGGGTCAAACCTTATCCTTTTTATCTCAAAATCCAGAATGTGTTTAGTTTACCCATATTATACAAGTCTTCGAACTTGTCGGGTCTAAATCCCATTCTATTCCGGTCTTCGCTTGATCATGCGTTTGAACCGTAACATTTCCTTAAAACTAACCGGTCTAAGTTACGACTTAAATAAGACCCGTTAGGAATCTAATAGGTTAATAAAACCTTGTTCCAGATTGAGAGCCCCAGTAGAAGTACTTATGCTTGCTGATTAGAATACACGGCTGAGTATAAATTGCATTGCTAGCTCAGGTAAATACTTTTAACTTATTTTCCCTTATACGGGCTTGGGATACGGTATTATAAAAATACCGCTTGGTCGGGTGTAGAAACCTTTTAATCGGAGATGATTAAATTGCATAATCCCGTTTTAATCTGTATTGATTGATAACAAATAACATTGGGGGTTAATGACCGTGTCCTGGATATCCTTGGCTCATTTTAAAAAGTGAATGGCCACGACGTAAGCACAAGGTGTAGACATAACACCTCCTGTTGCATATGTATAACGTATACTCACTCGTAAGGGTATCTTCTTGTGAGATTATATTTGTGGTGTGTCGATTAATCTTGTCCGGCTTGTATTGTATAATCACCGGCCCTAAATGTTGGACAACCATGTAAATCGGATACAAGATTTCTATTAATAGAATTGTCCCAAGTATAAAAGATTAATTTTGCCTCTGTGCATTTTAATCAATGTGTCAAGATATTTTGTGCCGTTTGCACTCGAATCACTTTTCAAACTCTTTTTCCAAAATGAGTCAGTTAATTGTATTTACCAGTGTAAACTGACGTATTTTCCAAAAGGTTAAGTGACAGGTACTACGCATAATTGGCTGGGAGCTCAGGGTGTCATTAGGGAATCTTGCAAGTTCTAGATGCCTGAAGTCTGTTGAACAGTTTTAGTATCTTTTGTTTGATCCGCCTGTGGATCCTTTACCTTCCGTTGTACTACTTTGACATTACTTATATTCGGAATGTAATATATTTATCTTTTGCTTCCGCTGTGCATTATTATATTGTGTTGTTTGACTATTATGTTGCCAACCACGTCACGATACTCCCCCACCGGGCCCACCGGTGACACGTGGAAATTTGGGGTGTGACAGGTTGGTATCAGAGCCAACATTGAGTGAATTAAACACTAGCTTTTTGTGTTTAATCTCAATGACACAATTGCACATTCCTAAATCTTCCGAGTCTAGACTTAACATAGGAATATTCTCAATCCTAATCTGGAAAATTTTACTTCCAAAATTTTATTGGATACGTCGCCAAGCGAAGAAGCCGTAATAGGAGTTCTCCACACCCGGAGCCCTGAGAAGCCGAGCTTCGTACCGCGGCTAGAATGAAACGAGCATCCAAGGAGAATGCATTCAGAAATAAGATGAAGAAGAAACTCCTTTTACTGAAGATCGTTTCCTTATTAGTCTTTATAAGGACATATTTATCTTTCAGTCCCTTTAAGGACATTATCCTTTCAAAGACCCGCTTAGGGCAACTCTGTACTTTTATTTTCATATAATGGATTAATTAAACTTGTCCAAGTGACTAAGCCTTTTGTGCTATTACTAAATGCCTCGATCCCAGACGATCATGGCTTATAAATTAAACTTGTCCACGTGACTAAGCCTTTTGTGCTATTACTAAATGCCTCGATCCCAGACGATCATGGCTTATAAATTAAATTTGTCCACGTGACTATGCCTTTTGTGCTATTACTAAACATGCCTCGATTCTCTGAAATCTTGGCTTATAAATTAAACTTGTCTACGCGACTAGGCCATTTGTGCTATTATTAAATTATAAATTAGGATTTATGATAAAAATCCTGAATAAAATAAATATCCTTACTTTCCTGTCTGTATGCATTTTAAAAAGAATCTTAAGGGTGAAACCTAGCCTACGCGGCCAGGATGGTGAAACCTACCCAAGGGATTCAGATCCTTGTTAACACCTGAGAACGTGTTAGCACTCCTGACAAATGTGATTCGATAAAATCACAACAGTCATCCTTATATTGGATTCTTCCAATTTTCTTATCTAGCCTAGTGATTTAGAAATCATGGCTTGTGTCATCCTATAAGATGATCACATTATAAACATCCGATAGTGATGAAGTGCCTACGGGCTAAACTCGTTGTCCGATAAGGCAACGACAGTGGTGGTCTTTGACCTCCTGTCCAAAAATGTTGGACCAGGTCCAAGCGTAATAGTCGGTAGGATCCATACGATCTCGACTAATAGCATCTGAGAAGATGAACATATTATAACCATCCCTCAGAAGGGAAATGCCCACGGGCTATATCTAGTGTCCTAAAAGACAAAAGACAGTTGAGGTCTACAACTCCCTGTCAAGGTAATGAACGTGATTCAAACCTTAATGCCCCGATTCTCTGAAATCATGGCTTATAAAATTCAGAACTGTCCTTGTGACTAGGCCTTATGCGCCAGTTTAATATCCTTAATGTTTTATAACTAGGATAAATTATAATGAAAATACAGATTTAATATAACTAACAAATTAACCAATATGGTTTATATTACCATGGTTGATGAATCGTCAAGGATGATGATTCCATAATAACCTTTGAATAAATCATTGTCAATGTTTATGTAGACATCAAGCTACATGGCTGGATTAGATGAAGTTAACAGTCACTTAAAGGAGAGCAATGATACTACCAGAATTAATGTAACTGGAGCAGAACTACAGGCAATAATAGATTATGCTGTTGCTCGAGCACTTGATCGGCAGTATGACGAGTCGAAAGATACCCACTCTAAGACTCTATCTGCGGCTAGTTGTAAGCCCCCTCTTAAAACGCATGAGTCAAAGGAGGACGATGTTCATGACTTGTCAAATCAAAGGAGTATTCCGTCTAGACAAGTTGTGTTTCATCAAGAGGCACCAGTTAAGACCTGTTCATATAAATATTTCGTCTCCTGCAAGCCCAGAGACTTTACAGGAGAAGAAGGAGCCATCGATTGCATGACATGGCTCGATGAGATGGACGCTGTTGTTGACATCAGCGGTTGTGCGGAGCAAGATGTTGTGAAATTTGTTTCACAATCATTCAAAGGAGAAGCGTTGGCATGGTGGAGATCATTGCTCCAAGCCACAGGAAAGGTTCTACTCTACAACTTGTCTTGGGGTCAATTTGTTGCATTAGTCAAGGAAAACTATTGCCCTCAGCATGAAGTAGAAAAGATAGAATCGGACTTCTTGACTTTGGTCATGGAAAATTTGAATTGTCAGACATATGTGACAAGTTTCAACACTATGTCCCGCTTAGTTCCTTATCTAGTCACCCCTGAACCTAAACGCATAGCGCGTTTCATTGGAGGCCTAGCACCAGAGATAAAAGGGAATGTTAAAGCATCTAGGCCAACCACATATAGGTCCGCGGTGGACTTATCCTTATCTCTCACCTTAGACGCAATCAGAATTAAGTCTGTTAAGGCTTCTGGCGAGAGAAGAAGAGAAAGAGAGGAGGAAAACTCTCATCAAACTAACAAGAAGAAGAAGGGAAGCTCGGAGCGTGGGAAGGATTCCGAGTTTAGGAAGAACTCGAGTCAGTCTGATAACAGACCCAAATGCAATAACTGCAAAAAGCAGCATTTTGGAAAATGTACAATAGACCCACGCGCTAAATTGTGTGGAATTTGCAAGACCAAGGGTCACAAAACCTTAGATTGCAAGGGGTTAAAGAACGCCACATGTTACAATTGTAACGAGGAAGGGCACATCAAAACCAACTGCCCAAAGCTTATAAAGAAGCCTGGAGAAGCCAGGAAAACAAACGCATGAGTCTTCCGGATGAACGCCAGGAGATGGTGCAGAAGGATAACTATATAGCAGGTACTCTTCCTTATCAAGCAGTTTATGCAGAAATTTATTTGATGCTGACACATGTGATTCAATAATGAACGATGACTGTTAAGAACTGTTGTCTCCGTCCGACTAGAACTTCGGTTATTTTATACGAAGTAGAAATTGGCCGATGATACTTTAGAAAATGCTCCAACAAACCTTAGATGGATATTTTATATCTATTAGGAATCACTCTTTTCTGATATTCCTATGGCAAGTTTTCAAGCTACCTAAATTCTTTAATATAATAAAGACAGATGCGACGTTCTGATCCTCTGTCAGAAAAGTGATGGACTAGGTCCAAATCTTTAATGCCATTGATGGTCTGTTGTGACCGAGGCTAAGTAATATTGATATATTTTAAACAATGTTCATTAAGAATGTTAGTGCTATAATAGCCTGTATAGGTTATTGGCACCATGGTTAGTATATATTAAGGCCATCAGAATGAAAAAATAGCAGTTGTTTAATTTCAACTAAGAAATCGTTTTATTGGTGTTAGGAACCAATAGGAAGTATGGCAATCTCGGATAAGACAACAGTCGATCGCGCCATTGATGGCACGACGCATGCTAATGATGCTGAAATTGTGAACCTTAGAATTTCCAAAGATGTCCTTCAAACTATGATAGACGCAGCTGTTGGAAAAGCTGTGAAGAAGGCTGTGAAAAAGTTCAAGGAGCCCCATGCTGCTCGGTCTAAATTTTATCTAGGACCACACTTCCTTACTCTTAAGGAGGATCCCGTTCATGCCTCTGTTACAAAGGATGAACTAAAAAGGAAAAGGGAGGTAGATAACTCCCAGAGTTCTAAGAAAAAGAACAAACAAAAGTCCGACCAGAAACCAGTATGTGAGACCTGCAAGAAGCGCCATCATGGGAAATGCAGGTTCGAACCAAAATCCAAATCGCAGCCTCGACCTCTACATTGCGGGATCTGCAAGTCTAAGGGACATAAAACGTTGGACTGTAAGGGCATGATGAATGCAGTCTGCTTCGGCTGTAATGAGAAGGGCCACATCAAGACTACGTGCCCTAAATTTGTCAAAGGAAATGCGGCTGAGGAAGTAAAGCCTAAAATTGAAAGCGCCTAAAATGCCTAGGCTAGCCCATAAATAATGACATCAGGTACATCCCTTGGCATTTTATCAATAATTTAGATGCTAAGAGTTTTTATTTTGGTTCGGATACCAGTAAATCCTTCATAACTATAAGTATATCAAGTTTTTAAAACTTTTCATAAGGACCCTATATATATATAGTGTAAGGAAAAATTTACAAGTAGAAAGTTTACCAGAACTAGTTTCTGTTCCCTTAAGGAATCGATAAGTCGCAAAAATGGTGATATTGGCCGTCCCCGGAATCGAACCTGGGTCTAGGCCGCACCCTTTCGCGCGCCTAGCCAACTGAGCTAGGTGCCTAGTTTGTGAAACTTCCATTATTGATTAATTATAAGCACTTGTACAATAAACTTCCTTATCATTTATAAATGATAATTTCTGCTAAGTGTCCTGTTTTATTACGGGCAATAATAAATCTTCATGAACCGTAAACTTAGCAAAATTTTTATTATACCCACAAAGTATAATTACCAAGGAAACCTTAGTAACCGATTCTTCTCGTATCGGCAAGGAATCCTTCCGAAAATCTAAGAGCACTCTTTCTTTGCATAGAATACGACAACATATGTTATTTTAATTATTTTTCTTTTCTCATTGTTTTCTATCGCCTGCGAATGCCAAACTATGTTTTGATAAAAGTGTCATATGAGGATTGGCGTATCCTAGTGTGTCCCATAGATTATTTCCATGTCTGATCAGCATGGAGGTTTAATACATGGAACCCCTAAGATATCCCAACGATCATATTGTACTAAAGTCGACTAGTAGTATTCAAGGAAGATATCCAAAAATGGAAATTTTTTTTTCCAAGTAAATATTCCTGATTAAGGAATTCGAGGACTTATAACATAAAGGTGTCACTCATTTGACACGAACAATGATGGATGAACTGGAGCATGAGATATGGAAAATCTCTGTAGCCTCCTTGTATCTTAATTATCTTCTCAAAAGATGTCCCTGCTTACCTCCTGGAAGGCAGGTAGAATTAAGATATGTAGCCCGCCGTGGGCAGGAGTATTGTGAAAACTCCATATTAATTACGGAATAAATGAAACCTTGATTAAGTAAGTTTTAAGACATAGGCTCATATAGCCAGACTCAATATTCTGAGGGTATTATATTATTAAATGAGAAAGACGGTTCATATTGCTTATGCATGCATGCCGCAACCCTAAATAGGCAACGATTAAGAATTTGCCATCAGCTACCCAGGATCGTCGAATTGTTCGACTAACGACAAGGATTAGCTATTCCTTAAATATTAGATAAGTAATGGTTGGAATAACCACCTTAAGATAAGCTTTTCTTTAATAATGGATATGTAAGTATTAAGGTCACTCCTTTGGAGACCTTGTATAGGTGAAATGTTAAACATCTGTTGTTAGGACAATAGATTGGTAAGTCCAATATTAAGGATCTGAAAGTTGCATTGGAAACAACAAATAAGATCATACAAATTCCTAATCATCTGTAAGTTGCCATTATTAGGCAGAGAATACTTCCTTTATTTCGGTAAATCTCGGGCCGAGATTTCTTTTAAGGGGGTGAGGATGTAACACCTCGAAAATTCACGTCCTATAATGTATTGACACGTGTCGTCAGCTTGAACGTGAGAGGGTATACTTTAGAGGGACTAAAGTTGACAAACATAGAAAGTATGTGAAAATAAGGGTTCAAAATGTCAACAATGGATAAACATACTTTATAATAACCCTACATGATGTTTATAACATCAAACGAATAAATCACGGATCATACGAAGCTAAAAGTGAGAGATTACAAACAACAGGGGTTAAATGTGTCAACATGTTTAAAGATATACCTCTGAGTGACCTTTTGACAAACCCGAAGCTTTGTAAAT
Organism: Helianthus tuberosus; assembly: GCA_030545235.1. Classification (NCBI taxonomy): domain Eukaryota; kingdom Viridiplantae; phylum Streptophyta; class Magnoliopsida; order Asterales; family Asteraceae; genus Helianthus; species Helianthus tuberosus. The sequence goes on from CM060440.1 coordinate 15,152,477, forward strand.
GTAAATTATGCTCACTAGAATGCACGGTTCAAATTTAGTAAAGTTTCGTTAACGTATGAGAAAGTTATGATCAAATTCGTGTGTAAGGGGTTAAAGCGTCAACGTTGAAAGTTAGGCCTTTTCGGGTAACAATAAGGTTACCCGGGGACTTAACGAAGTGGGTATATATCTTAAGGCCCTTATAGATCAATATTAAGGGTCCATATCGCAATAAACAAGTGTCTGTGCGAAGCTTGAAGAGCCAAGGACCTAAACTGCAAATTCACAAAAGTTTGTTGGATGATCTTAGGGGCTCGCGTAGCGCGAGCTTATAAGCTCAGGCAGTAGCGCTACGCTACTGCTATATCTGGACAGCAACTTATCTTGTTTGATTCTTTGTCTGCACATTGAACTTGGATGCACTTTGATCGATCATAACTCACCCAATGGCCCCTAAAACACCCCCTAGAACACTAGGGCATGTGTCAATAAGTTGTGGGATGTCCTAGACTTGTTTGTCAATCATCTAAGGTGAGTAAATCCACTATATAAAGCACACAAGGTGCAACACTTTGATCATTCATTCTTGCACCCATTTCTGATCATTTGTGGGACTTCCAAGCAGCCCCTTGCCTTCCTAATCATCCAATAATCACTTGGTAAGTTGCCTAACCTTTCTAAATTAATTATAGCTTAGTAATTAGCTTAAAAGTCAAACCGACGTAACTACGGTTTGACTTCAGGATTAGTTAACGATAGCTCAGTGTTATCACGAATTAAGAGTATCGTTAGATAGGTAATTATATGGGTATTAAACCCTTATAAGGGCACGTACCAATTCCAGACCTATCTAGGTCGTTTGCCGAGTCAAACGTTGACCGAAAAAGTCAACAGTTTTGTAAATTACGATTTAATACATGATTAGCAATCCGTGAGGCGTGTAACCTGTTTTAACCTTAATATAACTTAGTAATAAGTATAAAAACTTGTCTATACTTGTCCGACTCGACAAATTTCTGTTTAAACCCGGTTCGGAGCCGAAAGGCGCAAAACGTTGACTTTTGCTTTGACTTCGGTTCTGACCCGTTTTAGTTTGAATTGGAATTTGCCTTAGTGCTTCATTAGGGTTGGGTTACAAGATGGTATAAGCCTCTGTACTTGTTTCGTTGATTGTCCGCTTCGTTCGCGCGGTTCCGTTAAATGCTTAAAATGGACCGTAATGCCCTTATAACCTTACAACGAGAATTTTGAAAATGTGGAAGTACAATAATCTTAGTTGCTGATTATTAAGCATGTACGTAAATTTTCACGTCAATCGGAAGTCTAGATTAAGAAATATGCGCATTAGCGTAAATAATAAGCTTTTTATTAATTAAACGGCGCGATTAGCGCATAGCCTATCTAAACCCGATTTTCGGTAACAAAACTTTTACCCACTAATGTAATATAATATTTTAGGATTTTTGAAGATTTTTAATTATTTTAAACGGATCATAACCAAAGGTTATAGCCTCGATTCGGTTAATACCGATTGTACCTTTTTCGTCATAAAACGAGTTTTTCATAACATTTAGGCACCGAACCTTTGGCTACTGATCACATATATTAAATGAAGTATTTTGAACTTTAAAACCTGATTAGAAACTCAGGATTCCCATTTAAACCTGAAAGTCGCTTTAAACCGACATTTACGCGTGTTAAGCGCGTAGTATGCGTTAAAACTATTTTAAACACCTAAGACTAAATACCTACTGATGTAACTTATTAAAATAAGTTATTTTACTGATTTGATCAGACCCGAATCACAGAAGTCAAATAAATCCCTTTTATAATCTTTAAAAATGACCAAAATACCCCTACGGGGCTTAATTAATGTTTTAACTCGTTTTGGGCATTATGGAAGGTATCATAATGATATCACAACATATTTAAAGCATATTAACTTAGGAAACCTGTTCGCGACCCTTATGGTTACCCGTTACGCCTCTGGCGCGTTCGGTCCGGTTTATGTAACTAGTTTGCATAAATTAGCCGAAACGGGTCAAACCTTATCCTTTTTATCTCAAAATCCAGAATGTGTTTAGTTTACCCATATTATACAAGTCTTCGAACTTGTCGGGTCTAAATCCCATTCTATTCCGGTCTTCGCTTGATCATGCGTTTGAACCGTAACACTTCCTTAAAACTAACCGGTCTAAGTTACGACTTAAATAAGACCCGTTAGGAATCTAATAGGTTAATAAAACCTTGTTCCAGATTGAGAGCCCCAGTAGAAGTACTTATGCTTGCTGATTAGAATACACGGCTGAGTATAAATTGCATTGCTAGCTCAGGTAAATACTTTTAACTTATTTTCCCTTATACGGGCTTGGGATACGGTATTATAAAAATACCGCTTGGTCGGGTGTAGAAACCTTTTAATCGGAGATGATTAAATTGCATAATCCCGTTTTAATCTGTATTGATTGATAACAAACAACATTGGGGGTTAATGACCGTGTCCTGGATATCCTTGGCTCATTTTAAAAAGTGAATGGCCACGACGTAAGCACAAGGTGTAGACATAACACCTCCTGTTGCATATGTATAACGTATACTCACTCGTAAGGGTATCTTCTTGTGAGATTATATTTGTGGTGTGTCGATTAATCTTGTCCGGCTTGTATTGTATAATCACCGGCCCTAAATGTTGGACAACCATGTAAATCGGATACAAGATTTCTATTAATAGAATTGTCCCAAGTATAAAAGATTAATTTTGCCTCTGTGCATTTTAATCAATGTGTCAAGATATTTTGTGCCGTTTGCACTCGAATCACTTTTCAAACTCTTTTTCCAAAATGAGTCAGTTAATTGTATTTACCAGTGTAAACTGACGTATTTTCCAAAAGGTTAAGTGACAGGTACTACGCATAATTGGCTGGGAGCTCAGGGTGTCATTAGGGAATCTTGCAAGTTCTAGATGCCTGAAGTCTGTTGAACAGTTTTAGTATCTTTTGTTTGATCCGCCTGTGGATCCTTTACCTTCCGTTGTACTACTTTGACATTACTTATATTCGGAATGTAATATATTTATCTTTTGCTTCCGCTGTGCATTATTATATTGTGTTGTTTGACTATTATGTTGCCAACCACGTCACGATACTCCCCCACCGGGCCCACCGGTGACACGTGGAAATTTGGGGTGTGTACATTTGTGCCAAAAAAAATTGGCCTAAGTCGCGCGGGATCAAAAAGTTCTCACGGTTCTCATAACTTGGTGGTTTTCATTTGAACTGATCCCTATATATATTATATATATCCAAATACTTTTATTAGAAAATTTATTTTTGTAGCTATATGTCATACACGTTGTTCAATAATGTGCTGAGGTTGTAAATCAAAGAAGACAAACTTCAGTGGCAAAAACCAAAACTCGGAAAAATCCCTGGCGCAAATGGACGATAGTAATTGATATATATAATAATTATGTGACAAAGCTATTAATTTTTTCATATAAAAATTGCATGTATATTCTTTTTTGTTATATATGTAACAAAATTAATTAAATAAAATAAATTTAAAAGAGTTTGAGTAAATTGCCAAAATCGTTCCTGTGGTTTTATATATGCCAGTTTCATCCAAATATCCTCAACTTAACAGAAAAAATAAACTAAGTTAATGGTTTGGATGAAAATGGCAAACAGTTACAAACGTTGGGGGCAATTTGGTACAAAAGTGTCATTTTGGACGAAAATAGCAAACATGCACAAACCTCAGGGACGATTTTGGCAATTAACTCTTACTACTAGGAAAACCATGTGATGTTTTGAAGACGATAATTTGCAACGCGATACCTATTTTGTGTTAGTCTATTAATCATTTCATGATACATTATATAGTAGATCTTTTAGTAGGTTTCAAACCGGTTTGGTTCGGTTTTTCATGCAAGGAGGGGGACTGGTTTGGTTCGGAATCCCAACCGGCCCGGGTTGGTTTGGCTGGTTTTACTTTTTAGTCCCCAGACCTACTACGGATGGTCCCTAAAATGAAGGAACGTTAAAGAGTTTGTAAACCCTTGTAAATGACTATTATACCCTATTAATTAAACAAAAAAAATATTGAAACCTCAACCCTAAGTTATGAAAATGACTATTATACCCTATTAATTAAACAAAAAAAATATATTAAAACCTCAACCCTAAGTTTGGACTTAAGATTTTGTTTGGATCCCACAAAATTTCTTAATTTGTACCTGATCTTGTTCATCTTAACTTTTTGTAGCACCTACATTTTGTAAATTAAAAAATATTATAGCATACCTTTTGTAACACCTACATTTTGTAAAAAAAAAAATCTTTCTTACAATTTTCTTTTCATATATGAAATTTCTCTAAAACGATCGCATATATTTTCAGTGATTAAAAGTGTAACCAATAACTTTTAAAAGATCTATAATGTTACCTTGTTGTGTTTTGTAAGTTATATATAATATAATACATAACTAGTTAGTTGAAAATAACCAATGTTTACAATCTAAAAGTAGGGTGTAACTAGTTGTGGAACTTGAAGTTGAAAATTTAAATTGGAGGTGTTTAATTGAGGGGGGCCTCGACCAAATAAAGATAATAATTTTCAAAAGTAATGGGCTAAACTTACACTCTAAAGCCTAAAAATATTAGGTACGGCCCCTTCTCATCCTTACTAAGTTCCGCCCATGGGCGCAGATGATGGATTCTGGTAAACATAAAGGCCATAATTGTTCATGGGAGATCACCATGTAGTTTTATAAGGCTTGCAATTATAACACGACATGACTCCACACAAAGTTAACGCGTGCTAGTGAGAGTAAATAGGTTTGGGTTTGGGTTGACATGTTTTAGACGTATTAAAAACATATCTAAACAAGTTCAATTCTCTTAACCCGTTTGTGACATCCATAACACATATAACTCATCGTGTTAAGTAAGTTAGACTAACATGACAAGCTTATCACATGTTTATCAAACGACATAGTTTTATAAATAGTTAAATGTATTTTAACCAAAATATATATTATAATTTTTGATAAGTTTTATTTAACCGTGTTAATTATGTCTTATTTGTTTTTAAGTGTATTTAGTGAATCGTGGATTCATGGTAAACGTTTTTGCCATTCGTGTTATCGAACTTCTTGTATGTGTGTTGTGTGTGTCATTTGTATTGAATGTGCCATGTTGTGTGACCTGGTTATCAAACATGGGCATGCTAGTGCGTAAAAAACTGACATGTTTAGTTAAGCATCTCGAGTTCAAGCTAATCAGTCTTGTTAAACGTTTATGAAGAGCACAGTTGCATGACCCGTTTAACACAACAGGACACATTTTCATCTATGTAGTTATACACACTCGCTTTTGAAACCAGTTATTTCTAGTTTAGAAGTGTTTGTCCGAAATTCATTCGGATATAAACGAGCTGAGCCGAGTCGAGCTCGACTCGTCATGCTTTTATGAAGCTCGAGCTCCGCTCAGCTCAGCTCGAGATAAATTGAGAACACTTTTAAAAGAGCTAAAAGCTCGACTTGAGCTTGGCTTGGGTGATAGTAGCTATATTATATTTAAAAATAATTTAAAATTTGTCTGGGCTCGAGCCTAAACGAGCTTTGTATCTAAAGCTCGAGCTCGGGTTCGATAACTCAATGAGTCATATTTCAGGCTCAGGCTCAGACTCGTTAAGGCTCGGCTCATTCGAGCTTTTTACCAATTTGATCCGAAAAGCTCTCGAGCCGCTTTGCCTCATTTACACCTCTAATTATATATCTAGTGGTTAACCTGCCCCGCGTTGCGGGTGCGATGGTCCTAAAACTATGCTAAATAGTAAGCAAACAATGATCAAAACCGGAAAAAAATCATTAAACAAAAAATGTGAATTTATAGTGCCATGTGGCGTAAAACATAAGCAAAGACAAACACGAACTTATACCGCGAGCTAGCGTAAAACATAGACAAACCCAAATTTTTACCGAGAAAGCTTAACCTAAATACCCAAACGACGGCTAATATAAGGCTTTTAGACAAACCCCGAGAAAGCGGGCATGAAAGTCATAAAACCGTGTAAAGTTGTAAGTAAACGACGACTAATATAAGGTTTTTAGAAAACGACAGCAAAAGTGACAACTTTAAAATTTAAGGAGAAATGAAAGAAAACTTTTAGTAAAAGACAAAAAAAATAAGGGACTAAAGCTGACTACCAAACAAATTTTAATGACCAAAATCTAAAAAACATTAAAAGTACAATTTTTTTTTTGTGGTGGACCCTACATTCTTACCTATGTCTACGCCTCTACCCTTAGACCACCCGTAGTGGGGCGGTATTTAAAAAAAAATGAAAAAAAGCCCCAAAACGCCCCCCATTACACTAGGCGTTATTAGGCGTTTTTTTTGAAAAAAATTGTTGTTGGCGTTTTATTTAAAACGCTGAATTTGCATTGGGGCTTGAGACATGACCGTTGGCAACGGTCAATTGTTTATTTTATTTTATTTTTTTAATTAAAAAATTTACCCACTATATATATATCATCCACTTTCTCCTATTTTTTATAAACAAACTCTTACTTTCTCTCATACTTCTTTTATATTTTATACAATCATGCATCCATTCCGACCCCCTTTTGGTGTCCCCGCAAGAAGGAAAAGGACGAACCTCGATGTACAAAAACTACCATTAAATATGGACGAAGGAGGAGGAATTCACGTTGACTTGGGCGTGGCTCGACATTTCGGAGGACCACGAAACTGGTAACTTTTATATTTTTTTTTTCTTATTTTTTACTTATATTTTTACTTTTATTTTTAACATACAACTTATATTTTTACTTTTATTTTTTAAATTTGTAGCAAACTTTCAAACGGGCCCCGTTTTTTGGGATAGGGTTCGTGCACTCTTTTTTAGCACGTGGGGTCAAGGCGAACATCGGGACAAAGATTCCATTTCTAGCTAATGGACCGACATCAACAAGTGTCATGCGTTCCAAGAAGTGTACCAACGTAACTACGATACTCGCCCGAGCGGTGAAAGTGACGTCGGGGTTTTAACGAAGACTTTGAACGAGTTCGAGAAAACGAAATGCCCTTTCCCGTATTATAAGTGTTGGGATCTACTACGAAAAAGTCCAAAGTGGGCGCTAGTTAATCCAATGACGTCTAATAGTAGACGTCGAGCTAAAAGGTCAAAAACATCATCCTCCGTTGACCTTGAAACACCGACATCGGATGCACGCAATGTCGATCTAAATGAGGTGGTGGACGTTGACGAGGAACTTCAAGAAGAGTTGACCCGACCGCCCGGTAGAAGAAATGATAAGCGAACCGGGAAAAAAACGGTCGAGTCGTCTTCCGATCTCGAGTTAAAGGAAGATTTCGAGGAGATGAACCGTCGTCTCCAAGACATTCGCGACCTCGGCCACCAACGTTATGAGATTATGAAAGAACGAGTGGCCGAAACCAAAAAGTTTAACGAGATGCAAGAGGCGAGGCAAATGGAAAAGGACATTGAGTTTTTGTCCAAACCGATCGACCACCTCCAAGGCGACGCGTTGATCCTTGCGCAAATGTGTCGCCAAAAAATTCGAGAAAAATATGGACTCTAGATCATCTTCTTTTTTCTAACTTTGTTTTTTTTTTCGGTTTTTTTTTTTTCGTTTTTTTTTATTTCAAGTAGTGTAATTTTTATTTTAAATTAATGAAGATTTTTATGTTTTATATTAAAAAAAATTGTGAAATGATTGCATGGGCGTTATTGGAATAATGCCCCACTACACCACTTTTGCAATAATGCCCCATGCTGACTGGACTGCCACGTGTTGGATAATGCCCCATGGTGAGGGCATTATTTTTCTTAACCACTACACCCGGTCTTATGCATTGCCACTTGAAGAAAATTTTCATGATGCGTTATTAATTGACAGGCATTTTTGTAATCAATTTGCAAATAAGGGTTGAGTACTGTTTCTAAGAACATACTCTAAATGTTATATATAATAATACGTTACTCTACATATCCTAAGGGTGTTAGGAGTGGTGCGACAAAGGGTGTCGGCAAAGGCCTTTGCCGCGCGGCAACACCGCCGCCGAGCCCTTTGCCGCTCGGTTTCTTTGACCAGGCGGTGAAGGAAAGCCGATGCGGGAATCATGAGAGAGAGGGTAGTGAGAGAGAGAGAGAGGGGGGGGTAGTGTGGGGTGGGGGTCCATTCCAATCTCAACCAATCACACTTTTTTTCTTTTTTTTCTTTTTAAATAGTTTACCACTTCATCAAGTGTTTAAACAATTGCCAACATTTTGAGCATAGTTTACCACTTTGACATGACACACTCTCATTGGTTGATTTTTTAGTTTGTCACTCTCAAGTGTTTAACCAATCCTAACACCGTAACATCCTTTATGTGACTCAATTTGATTTTAGGCTTACCTAGTATTTAACTATTATTTCTTCAATCATAACTTCAATAATCATTCTTAAAAACTTGGTCAAAGTTCACACTTACTATTTTTTAAACAACAACCTTAACAAATCACATAACATTGAATTAAAAAAGAAAAAAAAAACATAACTCGTTGGAAGAAAAATGACCATAGATGATAAATGGCTGTAGTAAAATAAAAGATATTTGGCCTGTTGGCGCCACCACGTTCATAGATGAGTTCAAACTGGCGGACAATCCGAAGATGGGGACAAAACCATTATTTTACTCCGTACGTTTTTCGCCCATTTCTTTAATTAATCCAAAAATCAAATCTTTATGACGTTATCTCTTGGAATTCAATGATTCTACCTCTTCATCCACACAAATTCACCACTGGGTTCTCTCAAACCCACTTCAATCTGTGAGCAAATTCACTCGATTGATGGTGTATCACCATGGCTGTTGATAATTCATCTTCTTCGCCTACCTTCCGTGAGCTTGATGATGTGTTTTTGCAGGTATTTTTTGGGTTTACTTTGTTGCACACCAAGTGTTTGTGTTAAGTCCTGAGTGAAAAAAGTTGTTGATTTTGGGGGAAATTAATTGGGTGTTGACTTTGGAGGTCAAAGCTAGTGGTTTTCACTTTTCAGATGCAAAGTTGATGTAGATCTTGATGTGTTTGTAACACCAACTGCATTTATTTGTGTTGTTATGGTTGTGTGGTTTAATGGGGTTGTAATTGTTTTCTTCTACTTGGTAGTGTGTGAATTTGGGTTTGATTTATTAGTTGGTGTTTTGACTTGTAAACCAATGGAGCCTACTAGATTGCCAATTTTCTGTAAAAATATTCAGATTATGAATTATGACAGCATTGACATATCTCTGTTATAATTCGACAGAGGAACCGTACGTAATGGCCCCTACCTGGCTCGATCACTGATTCGCCTCTTTTATTACCAACATGTGCATACTAACAGGGAACTCTATTTGTCTATATCATATACAGTTATAACAAAATGATATGCATTGTGTGTGTGTGTGGGGTGGGGGGTGGGGGGGGGGGGGGGGGTAAAAAACTTATATGCATTTGCGTAGATAAGATATTATATTTATCATAGCCAGTGGCGAAGCTTGACCCGAATAACGGGGGGGTCGAAAACGTATATACCCAAAAATTTCTATACGAAAGCTACATATATAACACTACTGAACGAAAAGTTCGGGGGGTCGGGCGCCCCCCCGGCCACCTTCTAAGCTACGCCCATGATCATAGCTAGGAGTTATGAACTTATGATTACTTGATTAGATTAGGTTTCCTTTGCAAATATCATCATTAATAATCCTATAAATAGTTGATCAATGATGCATAATACCTTACAGGGTTGTCAGTATTTCCACATTCTTTGTTGGGAATGTAATACATCTAATTTTTATTGCGTCGATGCATATTTTATAAATATAAAAGTTGTAGAATTCCGAATGATTTAACTAATATCGTTTTTTAAGGTTGTTATCTAATTTTTATTTCTTTTCATGTGATATAGTCTCAGGCAAGAATATGGCTTGGAGAAGTGTTGCGCACAAGATTTGATGAGCAAATAAGCATAGGTGACCTACTTTCTGATGGGGAGCTGCTGTACGTTCTTACCCTTTATTTTAATTCAAAATTTTATTGCTTTTTTATTTCTATACCTGTAGGTTCTTAACCTTTATTTTTAAAGTCATATAAAGTATGACAACCGTTATGGAACATGGACATTATTTTTAAAGTCATATAAAGTATGACAAACGTTATGGAACATTGACATGGTAAAGAAAATCGACATGTATGTCCTATAAACGTAATATTTGATGTCACAGATTTGAAGTTTCTAAAGCATTATGGAACATGTTATTGCTTAAATACATGGAACTTAAAAACTATAAGGCCCGCATGTTCGTACCAGTTGATACACGGAAGAGCATCGGGAGATATAGGCCTTACGCGAATGTTGATTCATTTTTGAAGGCAAGCTATAAAAAACTTGTAACAGTGTTTGTTTGTTTGTTTGTTTTTTTTTAATTACATGCCATCTAAATTTCATTTTTCTTAACTAATATGTTGCAGGTATGCAAGGTTATGGGATTGAGTGGTGTAGATCTTTTCTCCCCATCTGATGTTGTGGAGAAGAAGAATACTCGTAAAGTATGTGTCTGTATACGATCTCTATCAACAAAGGCTAGATCTAAACGACTAAATGTGAGTAATACATATGTTTTTGTCTTGGATCGCGTTCACGAAACTTGTATTGTTATTGGTATTTACAAGCAAATCCCATATAAAAGTTGGACGTAGTTTTAAGTTGTACATGATAACAACTTTCTTTCGTTTCTTGTGTTAGGTTCCAGACTTTGACGTTGTGACCAGCACGGTAGCAATGTCAACAGATGCAGTTAGATGCATCAGAAGAAGCTTGGAGTTATCATCTATGTCCAGTGTTACTTGCGGACCAAGTAACCATGCAAGATTGAAATCCAGGCAGGTATTCTAGTTTCATACCAGAACTTAAACTCTCTGATTTTAGGCTTTACAATTAAATTCTCTAGATCGCATAATTTTGAAGGAATTTTCTACATCAAAATTCTTGTTGAAAGTTGTGTGTTTAAGGGGTAATTTAAACCTGTTAGGCACTTAGGCTATTTGGGTTATATCTTATTGAATCGGGTCAAAAGCTTAAAATATAAAATAATAGCTAAAATGTAAGGAGGGTCAAGCAGGTTAAAAGTCACCCGAAGTATACTATACCTCCCATGTAAACTTATCCAAAAAAGTGGATAAATATTTAATAAAAGCTTAATACACGTATTTAAATATTTTAATTATATATGATATTACAAAGGTAGTCAAAAAGAGTGTTGGGCATTGACCTGTCTAAAAAGATTACCTGTTTTGACCTGTTAGACCCAAGCAATCTGCCAACTGTAAAGTTATATGTTTAAAACCGACCGGCTAAAGCTTCTCTTTGCTGGTTTCCTCTGTAGAATACATCTGCTGCATCAGACATACAAGAAGAGGAGTCGTATCTTGAAGAATCCGATGAAGAAAATAGCCATTTTTCAGACACTTCATATGTCGATTTTCTTTATTTAGAGTCGGAAGAGTCACCAGACACAGCTGATAAGTACGCACTGAATCAATCCATACAACAATCTGATGCCAGCAACCGAGAACTCAATAAACTCGCACATTCACCAGTATCCGTTCTTATGCAGTACGTTAACACTGAGAATCAGTTGGATGAAACGTTATCGATATGTAGGGTATGGAGGAAGTTGCCTGATGATGCAGAGGCATCCCTCACTAGCAGCGTGTTCGGCCGTGTGCTTGACTTTGACTTTGATGCTAAGTCTGAGTCAGATGATCTCACAACATTGGAATCTTCCACTTATGAACATGTAGATCATGGATCGTTGAATAATACTAAAACGGATTCGGGACAGTTGTTGGTGTCGGTGAAGGATGATGTCACAAATATTGCAGACAGTATGCAAGAAAATGTGGCGGGTAAAGAGTCGAATGACAACTTGATGAAAATGGATGAACCAAAATTGGCTGATGACATCGATGACGTGTTTGATGATCCCAGTAGTGTTAAATTTAGTGAAAGATATGATAGCTGTGCTGAAGATACAAGTAAAGCTGCTACCAAGGTATCTTCATATTATGCTTAGAGTAAAATGTCATTTTCGTCCCTGAGGTTTGGCCAGTTTTGCGACTTTTGTCCAAAGGTTTGTTTTTCCGCATCTTGATCCAAAAGGTTTGAAATCTTGCCATATTCATCCACCTCGTTAACTCCATCCATTTTTCTTCGTTAAGTCAGGGCTATTTCCGTTTTTTTTTGTTAACTTAGGACAATTCGGTCCTTTTTAGGGGTATTCGGTCTTTTTACATAAAGTGAAAAAGACCGAATGCCCTTTAAGTTAGCAAAAAAGATGGAAATAACCCTGACAAAACGGAGAAAAATGGATGGAATCAACGAGCCAGATGAAAATGGCAAGATTTCAAACCTTTTGGATCCAGATGTGAAAAAACAAACCTTTGGACGAAAGTTGCAAAACTAGCGAAACCTCAATGGCGAAAATGACATTTTACTCTTATGCTTAAAAAAATTCATATTTTTGTTCTCAAAGGTCAAACATCCCAATGATATAAATAAGAAAAATCCAATTTCTTTTTCATAGTTATACTCCTTTCTTTGAATCTTCTTAACTCCCACTAATTTTTATGAACAAACACGAACACTCATATTGTACCGATCAGTTAAGGAAAGAAGACTTTTTTTTTTTTTTGGTATTCAGGATGAAAGAAAAGATGACAGTTTGGCAAAAGCAGGCACCGAAGAGAAAAACATCACAAGGGCTTTTAACTCGGAGAAAAAACCAAACTTCATGGCGCCATTGATTAAAACAGTAGCCAAAGGCACGGCACTTATCGGCATTATGTTTTTGCTTCACCTCAGGTTCGTTCTAAACCACAAACTAGCAACACTAATTGATTGTATGGTTAATAAGAACAATGTTTACACACGTATGAACATCAGGAACAGGAGTCCGGGAAATACGAGTCAGATTCATTGGAAGTCAAGTGGAGTGGGGTTCTTAAAAATGAAAGAAGAAAAGGGAAGCAAGATATATCCTGTTGACAAGTTCAAATTTGAGGATTAAATGACCCAACACTTGAGATATACAACCCAAAAATCAAAGTAAGAAAAATACACTTGTTTACATAGCATATTATATTTTTATATAAAGGGGCGCGTTCTTTTCGGTACCAATATTATGTTGAGAAACGTGAGATCTTGCCGCAGAATACACTTGTTGTACACAATGCTTCGCTAATTTAATGAGAGAGAGAGGTGAGAAAAACGGCCTAATATATTATGGAGTTAGCGATTTCGATATTTATATTTGTTACCAAAGTGTTGTGAAAAATTATATAACATTCCCTTCTATTTTAGGCCTTGGGCTTAATTCTTTGCATGCAGAACTACACTTTTTTTTATAGAAATGTGAATGTAGCATTACTAGTTTCCAACATCTATCAGAAAGCCACTGAATAGATACAACTAATCAGAGACAGTTGATGGTACATGTCTAACTATATTATATATAGAATGAAACTACATCTATATACTAAACCTTAAGGTTATTGGACCATGCACACATATAATACTCGCCCTCAAGCCGCAGGATTATGCTCAACTTGTTACAAAAATATAATAACTTTTCTTAATTAGAAAGCTAACTTGATGAGGAAATCATCAATAATGAAGAAGCCTCATCAAGGACTCTAGGGTGTTTGAGGGAACATCATAGGTGAATTTCAGGGGACAAATTGATTGTCGGTGTGATGAGAGGAAAACTCCACAGTTAACCGTGTGGGGTAATCCAAAGATGGGTTTGGGAAGTCTCTACACAAGCAACGAAAAAACAATGTTGTGAGCTCTTTGTGGGCAGAACATACAATATTGGTTGGTATGAGAGATTAGATGTTACATTGGATAACAATCATATTTAATATGTTATAAGATGGTTGATACGCGATCAAATATAATATGTATTAAGTTTGTTAGTACATACCTATTAACATAAAGTTTGTTGGAAACATTAAGGTTGTTAGTACATACCTATTAACATAAAAGTTTGTTGGAAACAATGAAAGACCATTTATACAAAACATACAAGGATATAAATCGAACCATGATAAAAAAAAATACACATATAATATAAATCGAACCATAATTAGAACTAGCAATAATAATTGAATGGTAGATGAAGAAATATTATTAAGACCGGTGTTAACACAATTTTTTAATAGATTCATGTCTATTGCAGTCTATTTTATGTCGTTCAGTCTATTTTATATTGTACAACAAAAGTACCGTGAGAGAATAAATAACCTAACATGAAATTTCATGTGCAACATCTTGTGGAACCAACTTAGCAAGAACCTAGCATAGGGTTTTCACTAGTATACCTACTCTTGTTTGCCAAGAGGCCTTTGGCGCTGGTTTTGGTGAATTCCTCTCAATAAAGTGGTGATGTTTCAAACTCCTTGTAAGTATTTAAATAGATTTTAGGTGGTGTAAAATTAGGGAGTGTCGTCGTATAAAATAAAGAAGAAAAAGCTTACCTTTGTTTCCTTTTTACGCCTCAAATCATTCGTTCATTACGGGTATGTTTGGCATGGAGCTTTTAGAAGCTTCTAGTTTTAAGCTTTTAAGAAAAAACTTCTACTCAATAAAAAGTCTTGTTTAGTTGAAGGAGCTTGAAACTTTTAGGTTAGGAGCTTGAAACTTTTAGTTTAACGCTTCTACTAGTAGCGTTTAAAAAGGAGCTACAAGCTTTTAGGGAAAAAAAAATACTATTTTAACCTCTAAAGATAATGAACTTTTTAATGCACAAGCTTTTTAAATTTTTAGTTATGTCAATTTTGATCATTTTATACATTTTATTAAAAGCTCCAGCTACTCTGCCAAACACTAAATATATCTAAAAAGCTACATCTACTAGCTATCAGTTACAACTATCAGCTACCAGCTTCCAGACACCAGCTACTTTTGCCAAACATATCCTACATAGTCCAAGGGAAAGACTTCCATTAAACATGATTTGATTATGTAATTAAAAGTGAGCATCAATAATAATTAAGCCGATTTATATTTATAATATCCACCTTTCAAATTTCATGATTTTACTTTGACTTCAAATATACCATCAAACATTTTATTTTGAGTATCGAAATTCCTTTACCTTTATTATATTTTAATCACATTTAAGATGTGCGAAACGCACCAAAAGAATAATATTACTTTTATATATCTCACATACACAAATTGTGTTCAAAAGTGATGAAAATCAACTAGTTGTGTAACACAACGTTGCTATGTTAAATTGTCAAAAGTCATCATTCATTATTGGTGCTGTTACCAATTTTAGCAAGAAATAAAAAAAGTAATAATGCCAATAGTAATAAACAAAGACAAAACCCAAATAAAATGGCAGGAAATACGGATAACAGTTGAACTTGAAGTCAATTTGATGTTTAATGTCTCCATTACTTTTGTTTGAAATAGAAAGAAAGTAACATCAATCAATCATTCAAATTTAAAATAAAATTTTCAAACCCAATTTGTATGTTTAAAACTACAACTTTCTATTTCTTAAAAAAAATACATTTTCTAAGTTGTCTTAAAAGTTATAATAGTACTTTGCCTGTCGCGCGTTGCAGCGACGCACGGCGGGTAAAAACGTGTATTAAGATAACACACTATTTGCAAAACACAATGTGTAAAATACAATTTTAAAAAAAATGTAAAACACAATGCGTAAAAGAGAATTACAAAAAAATGTAAAGCACAAAGGTATACACGAAGTGTAAAATACAATGCCTAAGACATTTAGTAAAACACAATGCAATAGCGTTTGCAAAAGTATGAGGAGTAGTCTAGGGGTTACAAACTTACAGTTGCAGTTTTTTAAAGTTGAGCGGGTATAAAAATGAAGTAATAGAGCAAAGCGTAAAACCGCAAAGTCTAAAAATAGGAAAACTGTAAAAGTAGAAGGGTGGTGGCGGAAATATGTAAAAGATGAGGGAGTGGTGGTGGAAATGTAAAAGTAGAGGGTTGGTGGCGCAAATGTGTAAAAGCTGAGAGGTGATAATGGAAAAGCAAAGCAAAGGGGTGGTATTGGCCAAATTTGAAAGATGATGGTGTTGTTGTGGAAAATCAAAGTAAAAAGGGGTGGCGTAAAAGCCACCGACTTTATTCTTTAAGTTATTGTAGAATATAAAAGTCATAGCTTATTTTAGTTAATTTATTGTAAGCTATTTTTTCAACTTGAAATTGATATACAAGTTTTGATGACTCTATCCATTTTTGGTATTATAAATTGCATGGTCCATCTAAAACGGAATCAATGTTTAAATTAATCATCCAAGGATTAAAAGTTAAAAGTTAAAAGTTAAAAGTTAAAATGGTTTCAAGTTTGAACTTAAAATATATTTTCTTTTGATTGTGACGGATAATAAATGATTTCACGCCTAATAAGGTCGAATGTGAAGAAATATAAAAGTAGAAAAATAAAGATATGTCCTTGACATGTTTGATTATATTTACAGAACTAAAGCATGGTTATATAGAGAGGTACCTAACACTATAAAACACAACGCCCTAGTTTTCAATACTCGATAAAATTGATTCGGGTAAAGTTCCAGTAAAAATAGCCTTATCGTATAAAACGTACGAAAGAAATGAAAAGGTAAAAAAAACGCGGTGACATTTTTTGTAATCATTTTACCCGTAATTACCCTACAGGATCAAAATTACCCTACAAGATCATTTGTATAGTAATTATGATACTCTACAAAATTACCATACAAGATTAAAATTACCCTACAAGATCAAAATTACCATACAAGATCATTTGTAGGGTAATTTTGGTAATTACTCTACGAGTAAATAATTACGAAAATGTCACCGTGTTTTTTTATCTTTTCATGTCTTTTGTACGTTTTGTACGATAAGGCTATTTGTATTTGATCTTTTTTTCCAATTGATTTACGTGGAAGTAGGTCCCAACCTTTTCTTACTCATTTACAACCCTCGATTTTAATAACAAGTTAGACTACTTGATTGATATTGGCTCTAGAAAATGCAACATATTTGTGCATTTGTACCAAAATGGGTCTCTATCCAATCACTAATGACGCAACAACAACTTGAATATTGTCATCCTTGGTACCCCCGAGAAATCCGAACAACCTTGTGACTACAGAAAAAGAAGTAAAAGTTAGGCACAAACAAAATATAAGAACAAAAGATAACTAGTATCGCATTGCAACTACTTATGTTTGGATGATGTAAAGGAATACGCCAATTATGTCTCACACCGGCCATCACTATGTTATGCTCCGTTAGGGTTTGTATATTAGTTAACTTCTCGCATAACGCTATATCAAGATTGATCTCGTACTCCTTCACAGGTGGCATAGGAGTGTGAGTCGGATCCAAAGGGACACGCCATAACATCTCAAATGGGCAAATAGCACAAGAGGTATAGAAGAATTTCTCTTTCCGGATCTTCAAGAGACGAGTGAAGAAACACGTGTCTTATTATGACCCCAGACTGATTCTGAGATTCAGATAATCATTAATCACTACTAAATTCAAACAAGCCCAATGAGGAGAAGACGTGTGTCGCGTGTAAACTTACACAAAAGGCACATGTTTGTTGAAGCCTTTAATCGACACACATTGTGAGTGAAAAACGACCAAATAATGATGACAAATTTCACAAGCCCCCGAAAATGGAGACAAGGAGTCTGCTCCAAAACACACTTAGAGCTCAAAGAAGTCACTAGGTATTAAGGTAGTCCACCAATGTATCCGTGTGGCGCATATAGTGTCAGACATGGGGACTTGAAGTGCTAACACCCCCATTATGCCTCTCCAATGGACTTGAGATTGAAAACTTACTCTAGAGAACCACACAAAATAAGAACCATATACACTCCCCTAAAGGCCCGACTTCACAACATTCATAGTTACCTCCAGAGCTACGTCTCCGGGTCACCAGTAACCATATTTGGAGTCACGACTCCGTATCATCTAGAAACCATCCCGAGATCTAGGCATCTAGATCATCCACAAACCATCTATAGAGCTATGACTCCTAATCATCCATAAACCATACGAAGTTGCAGTTGTCGGTGACACTATATCATCCTTGAATTCTGACGGAATAATCATAAAATCTACGTAGCTATCGCTCTAGAGACGAATTTGTGCAAATCCGGAGACTGCTTCAATTCCAAACTCTTGCAAATCTAGAGACTACTGTAATTCCAAACTCTTCTCTAAACATGAACAACAAAGCATCCATGAAAAACATGGATACCGCTACAACCTACAAGCATGATGTGCCCCCATGGTAATATACTCTACCTCCGTGCCAAGACAACGTGGTACACGCCCACGATCCATGACTAGAGGCTAAGACTAATAACATCATTCCCCATTAGGCATTCTACATCCTATTGAACTTGTCACATGACACAAATTCAAACATCATTTGAATGACCCATTCCGAACTTTTTAAACCTCTATACTCCTTTTTGGTTAGACAATATCCTAGAAAAAATATTATCCAAAAGATCCCTAGATCACTAGAGTTGGAGACTTCATGTGACATGATATTGTTAACCCACAAAAGTGATGATTGGTCTAAGAGAATAATGGGTGTCAGCTTTCTTTCTTTCTTTCATGTTTGTCAATTTTAGCACCTGCAATGCATGTGCTAGCGCACACCCCACAACAACAAGGCCAGGCGTGGCAATCACATCTTACGGAATAATTCAACTTAAACACCCCTCCCTTAATTGTCAAAAACCTGTGGTTTTCAAGCAAACTACTACCCACACACCCCCCACTCTTCTAATCTTACCTCACCCCCCTTTGCTAATCTTTCATCTTTATTATTATTTCTTTATAAAAATCAAAGCTTTGGGTTTCATAGATCAGCTTTCTTGAAGTGCATCTGCTGTTGTTTGATGCATTTACATATGGGTATGGTGAGTAAATTGTAAGCAAAGATTCAAGATCAACAGATTTGAGCAACCCCATTTGGGATTCTGTTTAAAGAATAGTTTGTTTTCTTGCTTAAGGTTCAATTTTGGTACCATTTCGGTTGGGGGGTTTTGTCTGTTTTAAGTTTAGGGTGTGTGGATTTGAACTACAAAATCAAACTGATTGTCCACATTTCTTCTTTACACAAACCCTAATCTTGGTTTTTGTGAAAAAAGTTCATGTTTTTCTTTGTGGGGATTTGATTTTAGGGGTTTTGGTTTGTGGGTTTTGATTGTTGTTCAGTTTGACTCTTGAAGTTGAATTGCTTTATGTGAAAAAAGTTCATATTTTTCTTTGTGGGAATTTGATTTTAGGGGTTTTGGATTGTAGTTCGGTTTTGAAGTTAAAAGTTTTGGGTTTGAATGATTAAGATTGGTGAGATTGTTGATGAAGTGTGAGGGTGAGTGTGTGGGGGTATTAGTGTTTGGTTTTGAATCTGCTGCCGGAAACAATGGATCGCCGGAGTTGGCTGTGGCGGAGGAAGTCGTCGGAGAAAAGCCTTGGCGAAACAGAAAGCTCGGGCGGATCCATGTCTTCTCATTCTGAGAGATTCTCTGATGATCAGGTATGTTCAACTCATCAATCATGTTCTCATTTTCTTTTCATGTCAAAGTTAGGTCCTGTTTGAGAGTCAAAACAGATGTATTATGAATCTGACATTACTACTGAATTCACACGACATGAAGATAAATGCATAGCAATGTACGAAAGGCACGATATATTGAAATATTGAGATAGGAGTGTAAGGGGTTTGTAATTTCATATGGGAGTATGAATTCGAATATAGCAGGTTCGTGTTTGACTTTTACAAGTCAAAGGATATTCACTTATGGAACACAACTATGACGACTCTTAGTTTACTTTGCTCTAAGAGAATGTCAAGATGTAGGTAATGCAGTTGCTTTAGGGAAGAACATATGTAAATAACTTACTCCATTCGTTTCGAAATCAAACTCTAGTTTTGACTTTTAACTTTTAAGATTTAAATGTCATGCATTTTGACTCAAGTTAAATGATACATACTTATCTTTTTGGAAAAATTACAAGTTTTGTCCTTTATCTTTATACCACTTTTCAGGGGGTGTCCTTTTTAACGAATGTTGACAGGCGGTGTCCTTTACTAGGTATTTTGTTGCAAGTTTAGTCCTTTACACTCAACCCAGTTAAAAAACCATGTTAATTGTTGGGTGTAAAGGACTAAACTTGTAACAAAATACCTAGGTAAAGGACTAAACTTGCAACAAAATACCTAGTAAAGGACACCGCCTGTCAACAATTAACGGGGTTTTTTAACTGGGTTGGGTGTAAAGGACTAAACTTGCAACAAAATACCTAGTAAAGGGCACCGCCTGTCAACATTTATAAAAAAGGACACCACCTGAAAAGTGGTATAAAGATAAAGGACAAAGCTTGTAATTTTTCCTATCTTTTTTTTTTGGTTTGATATGTGGGGATTTTTTTATATTTCATTGGTTGCTTTGTAGTTATAGTGTTGATTAAAATCTTATATATTTTTACTTTAATTCATCAAAGCTATATTCGAATCAAAGTTTTCAATCACCCGAAGTCACATCAAAGGCTGAACTACAATCAGAAGAACTCGAGGGTAGCGTAAAGACTCTATCGCAGAAACTATCCGAGGCTCTTCTGAATATTAGCATCAAAGAAGACTTGGTAAAGCAACACTCGAAAGTAGCAGAAGAAGCGGTCGAAGGTATACAACATCATTACCTATTTAATCAGTTTCAAAACCACCATTGAGGTCAAAATGAATTGACCAGTCAAAACTTGTTGAATCACTAATTCTAAATTCAAATTTTTAAATTTTAACTTACTTTAACTAATTCTAAATTTGAATCATAGGATGGGAGAAAGCGGAAAGCGAAGTCTTAGCTTTGCGGCAGCAAGTCGAGGTTTTAACCCTTCGAAACTCAACCCTCGAAGATCGCGTTTCTCATCTTGACGGGGCCCTCAAAGAGTGTTTACGACAGCTTCGGCAAACACGAGAAGAATACGATGAGAAAATGGACGAAGCTATCGAAAAGAAAAAATCCGAATGGCAGACAACAAAAGCTGAACTTGAAAAGCAGCTCTCTGACCTCCGTTCACAGCTTCAATCCGCCAAAAAAACTGAACCTTCTTTGACCTCCGTTGAAAAGTCAGAGAAAGAAATCTCCGCTCTAAAGCTCCAGCTTGCTTCAATGGCTGAAGAGCTAGAGTTACGGTATATAGAACGGGAGTTGAGCAACCAGGCTGCCGAACAGGCTAGCAAGCTGCATTTAGAAAGTGCGAAGAAAGCAACTAAATTTGAAGCCGAGTGTCGTAGGTTAAACGCAGCCCTTAGAAAAGCATTAGCTACTAATGGTCAAAAATCGATTGCTGAAAGTGATGATCTGAAGGAAACAAATGAGTTCGAAAGTAACCGAACGAAACCCGCGAAGGGGATCAATCTCATGGATGACTTCCTTGAAATGGAAAGACTCGTGGCATTACCGAAAAGTGATCCAAGTGATTCCTTACAATCCTTACAAAACCGATTGTCTGAAGTCGAAGAGGTTTTGAAAAGGGTAGAGAAGGAAAAACAGAACGTGGAGATCTCGTTGAGTGAGCGTGAAAATGAGCTTAAAACGTCAAGAAACGAGCTCAAAGTTGCTAAGTCAAAGTTAGTCAAGTTAGAAGCTTTGTTGATCAACGCAAATGATGCAAGAGAAACAACCGAGAAAGAACTTGTATCGGTGAACGGGATAGTCAACGTGCTACAAGAAAGGGTAAAACGATCTGATCTTGAGGTGGCGGAGTTGAAAAGACAACTAGATACCAAGCGAAGAGAAGCGGAATCTCGACTTGAAGATGCCTACACTAAGAAAATGGAGGCGGAGTCACGCGTGGCAACACTAGAAGCCGAGTTGGAATCATTGACTCCGAAAGCTGACTCCTTAGAAACAGAAGTCGGAAAGGAGCGTGACAGATGTCGGGAATTAGAAGGTGAGCTGGAAGCGTTAAATACGAAAGTTGATGCCTTGGAAACAGAGGTCGGAAAGGAGCGTGCTTTATCGGGAAAGATGGGAGACAGATGTCGGGAATTAGAAGGTGAGTTGGAATCATTGAATCTGAAAGTCAATTATTTAGAAACCGAGACAAAAAAGGAGCGTGCTGTATCGGGAAAGATGGGAGACAGATGTCGGGAATTAGAACGTGAATTGGAATCCTTGGTTTCAAAAGTTGATTCTCTAGAAACGGAGGTTGAGAAGGAGCGCGCGTTATCGAAGAAGATGGGAGTTAAATGTCGGGAATTAGAAGGCGAGATTTCACGATTACAACGTGAAAATCAGTACCCGAAACCCGCCATCCGAAATCCAGAGTTCACGATAAAACAGGTCAGTTTACTATCTTCTGCAGCATGTTATATTACTGTTGACTATATAATCCTGATTATTTAGTAACATAACTAGTATTTTGACCCGCCGCGCGTTGCGGTGGCGGCGAAACATAAAGTAACTCGAATTTATACTGTCAAATATTTGACCTAACTCGTTTTCGAACAACATTTACGTCAAAACGTACACCAACTGAAAACGCACATGAAAATAAGCACGAAAACGTATTATATTTGACCTGGCTCATTACCGAGAAAATTTACGTCGAAACTGAAACCAATTTGAATTTATAACGAAACGTATTTAAAAATAAGCTCGTTATAAAAGTGTATTTTTACGTTAAAGAATGGTACCAAGCCTTGCAGCGGAGTTGAAACGTAAAGTAACTCGAATTTATACCACCTAGTGAAAACGTATTATATTTGACCCGACTCGATTCCGAACAATATGTAGACCAACCAAAAACGTACATAAAAATAAGCACGAAAACGTATTATATTTGACCCACGTACATAAAAATAAGCACATAGAACTCGAGAGGGGGGGGGGGGGGGGGGTCAAAATGACAATTTACAAAGTTATGAACATTCTGTTTATGATGGAAAGCTTTTTAATACTTTGACACAGGATACTGAACTAGCATTGGCTGGTAATAAATATGCGGATTGCCAGAAGACAATCGCTTCTCTTAGTCGTCAACTAAAAACGCTTGCAACGCTTGAAGACTTCTTGATTGACACAAACGAGTTCAGTAGACGTATTTGAGTTAAAGACTGCAGCCTTCTACCAGCAAAACGATGGCAAGTAAAGACGTTTTGGTTATCTTTTTTCTATATACAAAGTAACGATATTAAGATTTGTAAATTGGTGTTGTATTCAGTCACATTCATTCGTATACGAAAGATATTTCAAAAGTTGTGTTATATTTAGATGAAATTTCGTTTCATGGTGCGTTTTGGCGTCTACGTAGCCGGCTGCTGCTTATTACTTGAACCTGAAACTATATATATGGTCTGTATCTATCATCCAAAGGGGTCTTCTGTGAGAAGTAAAAATGAAATTGTTGTATTTATATTCTGCCTGCCTTAGTTTTATGTTTAACTACTGTGAATGGATGCAAGTCAAAACCACAAGCATTATGTTCATATGTAGAATTAGAGTGAAGTAACTTTTCTATATTAGTTATGAACCAAAGTGTAACACACCAACTTTAAAGCTATTCAAGTTCCTTGTAATCTTAAACTAAAGAATAGCAAATATACTAAAAGCACATTATAATGATATATTTATGGTTCATGTCCATTGAAATTGTTATTATTTGTTGGAAATATATTGCAGAATTGTAGAAAAATAAAGTAAATTTGAGTTGAGTCGTAATAGCTTACTAAGGACATTTTACATGATCATTAACGGATCCAAGAATTTTTTACACATGGTTCCTTTTGGTAGATTCTCACTATTTTTTTTTTCCAAATCATACAAGGTTTTCACTAATTTTTTCTATTTTTTCCAAACCGATGGGGTTTCCGGAAACCTCCAAAACATCCCTGGATCCGCCCCGGTACATGAAGAGAGGTATGTCTCCAGGTGGGTAATTCCCTATTAGGAGGTTTAGCTGTACATGTTTCTATGTTTCTGTAATATGCAAACATCTAGCTCCTTGCTAGCATGCCTGCTTCTTTTGAGTTTATAATTAATTAAAACATGATTTTCTTGTTCCAAGTAGAAGCAAGACAAACTCATAAGGGGGTTTATAAGAGCATCATCGATAGGATGTTTTTAGTATTGTTTTTGGGTGTGTGATGTTTTTTCTCTCTGCTCTCCTCACTAGTGGTGGAGGTTTATTGTGGCCCGGGGGTCCCCAGACCCATACTGAAATTTCGTTGCTTGTGCTAATTTTACCAAAATTTTCCAAAATCTTTTTTTAGTGTAAAATATTGGATTTTTAAGAGTCTGACCCCCACTAATTTGGATTTTGAGAGTTCAGCTCTCACTGATTTTTCTTCCAAGCTCCGCTATTGCTCCTCACACAATGCAAAAACACTCGTTTTCTCTCCTCTCTCTTCCCTTCCACTCTCACACACACTCTCTCTCTCTCCATCCTTTTTACACAAGAACTTGACCGTCACATTCTCTCCTCCACCTCACACCCTCTCTCATCCGCATCGGCTTCTCTCTCCTAAAAAACACCAAACAATGTACTTATTGTGAATGCTCTAAGTAAATTTTTTAATACTAGTTTTGTATGTTTTTAGAGTAAAAAGAGTGTGAGGTGGATAAGAGAAGGGACGAGGAGAGATGAAAAAGGGTGGAAAACTTCTTGCATATAAAATTATAATTGACAAACCATAATTAAGAGAAAAAGGGATGAGAGAGAGTGTGAGTGGGGTAAGTGGAGGTAGAGAGAGAGGTTTTCACACTCCCAAAAAACAACCTTATTGTGGAAGTTCTAGCTGCTCCTTTTATGTTGCGGCTTAAAACTTAAAAGAGTACACCTTGCACACACGTAGCTGAAGAGGTGCAAGGCCAAAGGCACACCCATTTGAAAATGTGTCTCCTGCTTATAAATACAACACCTCCACTCTTGGAAATACTTTAAGCTTTATTGTTATAGAAAGAAAGTTCTCAATGGACTTCATTCTTATGTAAATATTTTATCTCAAATATTGTAAGAAGACCAAGTTGAAGAACTTTATATGGGAGAAAGAAATCATGGACCATGGAGAAAAAGTTCAAAGACCTTGAAGCTATAAACAAACGTGAAACACACTTAGTTAAAATGCATTTTGATGATTCTTGACGCGTCAATATACGACAAAGAATATCTTTTGTTCTTAGTTGTACGATTGCAATACTCGATGAGCTACACATCGTTATTGCACCACGATCCACGCCATAACCGTCTTTCACACCCGAATACTATTTAAGCTCGGGTCTATAATGATTAAATATCTTTTTAGGTTAGCTGATATGTGAAAACCTTTTTTTTCTTAATGTTCTTCATTATGTTTTTGCATTAGTAATTATGATTCCTGGTCAATATAATATGAAAATTTTAATGTTCCATATTATTTAATTGTCTTATATCTATCTCTCTTTTCGCACACTAATATTGTGTACATTAATATTAACAACAACAACAACAATAATAATAAAAAAGAACTAAAACCTTAACTTAGGATAATCATTACTCGAAGTCTCGGTTCGATCAATCGATTTTCAATCAGTTTCTTTATGATTAGACATTCTACAATATCATAAAAAAGAACTAAAACCTTATATAACATATAAATTTCTACAAGATAAGTCCAATCACATTAATTAAAACAAATTACACTACCAAATGTATAACATAATTGCATTTTGATTAAAATAAAATTCAACACAATACATAATATATACATCGCCAATATTCAACAAATTACTTGAGAAATCGATCACGGATCACCAAATCAACAAAATAATAACAATAAAAAAACTACATATAAAACATTAAAATTTGGGTTTCACTTAATCAAGATTCAAGCTGTCACGGCCCCCGACCCGGTTTGACCCGTTTCAGGAGCCGCGGGACAGAAAATCCCGTGGTATTAATTTAACAGCGGAAGTTTTCTTCAGGATCTTTTTAAAACTGCAATTTCCCGATTTATTTTATTTCACAACTCGGGATATAACCACGGTAATTTACATTCATATGATTTCACGGAGAAATCTTTATTTTACAAAACATGTTTCTTTATTTTATACTGAGCCACTTTCTTTAAGCTGATAGTGCTTCACTGCACTTTTCCTGGATCACAACAGATCACCTGAAACATGTTTGAAAAAAGTTTTGTCAGCGGGAAATACTGGTGAATCATTCTTTTTAATAAAATGACACATTTGTTATAATTTACAGTATTAAGAGCGATTACAATGTTTCCCAATTTCAACCAACTACCCACAGTATTTGTCACTCAACCATACATTGGCTATCTCGTTGTCCAATGGTGTCTGTGACTATGGTCATATCACCCCTTGGCTAACACGTTGTCCAAGTGTGACGATTATCAAGTATTGCATACAAAACCCCACATACCGGCTGTAATTTGGTGATTACAAAGACTTAATCCCTGTAATTATAACTTTGAAAATAACCATGATTTCGAAAGTAATTTGATAAAAGAGAATGACTCACATTGCAGATTTAATTGAGCAGAGCCTAGCCTACTGATTAGCCTTTTAACCTAAATTAATATCATGCACACAACTCGGTTAGTAACTTAATACAGCATTTACGATAACTCACGAGATTAAAACCTTCACAACGAATGACAAAGTGCGATACTTAAACATCCATCGAATTAACGACGAATGACAAAGCATAAACCCTAATGTGGGCAGCACTTAAACATCCATTGGATAGTTTAATCGATCGGACATTGAATCGTAGCAGCGATCGAGTTATTACCCTGTATTGCGGCAGCGATTCGTGATTCGTGTGTGTTTTAATAGTAAACAGAGCGTAACTTCGTGTACGTAACGAGATTTTACGTCGTTCAAGTGCCCAAATTCCAGTCCCAAAGCCCTTTATTTATAGTCAAAATTTGACCCCCCTCGCGTGACGCGAGGGGTACCCCTGAGGGCGTCGCGTTACGCGAGGGGTCATACCCTATTATAGGGTAGCTACGTGTATTTGTAGGCTTGCTGACTTGACGGATTCTTAAAATTCAAAACTGACAACAAGTTATTTAGATAATCGTAACTAGGGTTTTACCCCCCCTGAGTTTTAGGGGCCCTGATCCTGATTCTGATTATTCTGAAAATTTTAGGGTTTGTGTAGAATCACTTGGGTGTCTCAATTAGGGTTTCCTATTGGACAAATTAATTTAATAATTATGACTTTTGATGAGAGTTGTTACATCCTCCCCACCTTAATAAAAATCTCGTCCTCGAGATTTACTGGAATAAGTAAGGATACTTTTTCTTCATCTCAGATTCCAGCTCCCAAGTGTATTCAGCTCCTCTCTTTGAATCCCACTTGACTTTAACTAGCACTAGTCGTTTGTGCTTGAGAAATTTCACCTTTCGATCTTCTATCAGAAGAGGTTTCTCAACAAATTTTAACTTGTCGTTTACCTCTATGTCTTGAAGAGGTACTACCAAAGATTCGTCTGATAGACATTTCTTGAGATTGGATACATGAAATACATCATGTACTCCAGCTAACTCTTCTGGTAGTTGTAAATGATAGGCAACTGGTCCTATACGTTGAATCACTGGAAATGGTCCTACGTATCTTGGACTTAGCTTTCCTTTCTTACCGAATCGAACAACTCATTTCCAAGGAGAAACTTTCAACAGTACTTTTTCTCCAACTTGAAATTCTAACGGCTTACGTCGATTATCGGCATAGCTCTTTTGACGATCTCGAGCTGTCTTCAGTCTTTCCTTGATTTGTGTAATCTTGTCGGTCATCTCTTGCACTATTTCAGGACCTGACAATTGACTTTCTCCTATTTCTGCCCAACAAACGGGAGTTCTGCACTTTCTTCCATATAGTACCTCAAATGGGGCAGTTTCGATGCTTGAATGATAGCTATTGTTATAGGAGAATTCTATCAAAGGTAAATGATCGTCCCAATTTCCACCAAAATCTATCACACATGCTCAGAGCATGTCTTCTAGAGTTTGGATTGTCCTTTCACTTTGCCCGTCTGTTTGAGGATGATATGCAGTGCTTAGGTTTAGTCGAGTTCCCATTGCTTCTTGGAAACTTGTCCAAAAATGAGAAGTAAAACGACTATCCCTATTCGAAACAATGGAGAGTGGAACTCCATGTATGGATACGACTTCATCTACATATAACTTTGCCAATCTTTCCATGCTAAAGGTTTCCTTCATTGGCAGGAAGTGAGCAGATTTGGTTAATCGATCCACAATTACCCAAATCGCATCATTACCTTTTCTGGTTTTGGGTAACTTAGTAACAAAATCCATTGTTATGAGTTCCCATTTCCATACAGGCATTTCTAATTGTTGTAGTAGACCTGAAGGTTTCTGGTGTTCTGCCTTAACTTGTGAACAAGTAAGACACTTAGAAACATATCGAGCTATATCCTTTTTCATTCCTATCCACCAAAAGTTATTTCTTAAATCTTGGTACATCTTATTGTTTCCCGGGTGCATAGTATACCTAGACTTATGAGCTTCTTCCAAAATCTTATTTCTTAATTCTCCCTGCTTAGGTACCCAAATCCTTCTTTTGTGGAATCTCCAAATTCCATCAGTTACTTGTTCTAACTCTTTTATTCTTCCTTTCATTCTTCAGCATCTTCCTTGATTGCTATTTCCTGAATATTCTTTATTTGTTCCATTAAATCTAACTGTAGATTTAATTTGAGAGCACGAACTCTTCGTTGTTTTTCATGGTACTTACAACTTAAGGCATCTGCAACTACATTTGCCTTTCCTTCGTGATACTGAATATCACAGTCGTAATCACTTAGGATTTCCATCCATCTTCTTTGTCTCATGTTTAACTCTTTTTGCCCAAATATATATATCTTAAACTCTTATGATCTGTATAGACAGTAAACTTACTTCCGTACAGATAATGTCTCCAGATTTTCAGGGCAAAAATTACGGCTCCTAACTCTAAGTCATGAGTCGTATAGTTTTCTTCGTGCTTTTTCAATTGTCTTGAAGCATACGCAATTATCTTCTTGCGTTGCATCAGCACACATCCAAATCCTAGTTTTGAAGCATCACAATATACTTCAAAATCTCCAGTTCCTTCTGGTAAGGCTAAAATTGGAGCATTGGTTAATTTCTGTTTCAAGATTCTAAAGGCTTCTTCTTGTTTAGGTCCCCATTCAAACTTAACTGCTTTACATGTTAGCTTAGTTAATGGTACAGCTATCTTGGAAAAATCCTTAATAAATCGTCTATAATATCCAGCTAAACCTATAAAACTTCTAATTTCTATTGCGGATTGTGGAACCTTCCATTTGGTAATCGCCTCTATCTTAGCAGGATCTACATGAATACCTTCATGATTCACCATATGTCCTAGGAATTGCACTTCTTGTAACCAAAATTCACACTTCGAGAATTTGGCGTAAAGCTTTTCTTTTCTTAACAAAGTTAAGAGTGTATGCAAGTGCTTTCGTCCTGACTTTTTGAATAAATAAGTATATCGTCTATAAAGACAATTACAAATTTATCCACATATGGTTTACAGATCCTATTCATCATGTCCATGAATGTTGCAGGTGCATTCGTTAACCCAAAGGGCATGACTGTAAACTCATAATGACCATACCTAGTTCTGAAAGCAGTCTTAGGTATGTCTTCTTCTTGTACCTTTAATTGATGATATCCGGAGCGTAAGTCAATCTTAGAAAAATATCTAGCTCCTTGAAGTTGATCGAATAGATCATCAATCCTAGGTAATGGGTATCGATTCTTAATTGTAATCTTATTTAATTCTCTATAATCAATACACATTCTCATTGAACCATCCTTTTTCTTTACAAACAACACGGGTGCTCCCCACGGGGATGAACTAGGTTGTATGAAACCTTTACTTAGTAATTCATCTAATTGCTTTTTCAGTTCTAACATTTCTGTGGGAGCTAACCAATAAGGTGCCTTGGCTATCGGTATAGTTCCTGGAATTAGATGAATTCTAAATTCTACCTCCCTATCTGGTGGTAATCCTGGTAATTCTTCTGGGAATATATCTGAGTATTCTGAGACTACAGGAATCTCCTTAAGTTCTTTATCCTTAGTACTAATGATTACTGAAATCATATATACTATTCCTTGCTTTCGTTCATAACTAGCAACTTTCATTACTGATATGAACTTCATGGGCTTACGTGGTTTATCTCCTGTAATCATAATGACTTCTCCGGTGGGTGCTTGAATTTCTATGGAATTCTTATCATAAAGAATTCGAGCATGGTTGGCTACTAACCAATCAATTCCTAACACAACATCAAATTCGGCTAATTTCATAGGTAATAGGTTTGCAAAGAATTTATGACCTGAAAGTTATATATTTTCCTTTTGCAAAACTTTATCTATGCTACCAGAATTTCCGTCTGCCGTTTCGACTGTAAAAATTTGCCTAAGTTTGGTTAAGGGTAAATTAAGAGCTTGGCAGAATGAAGTATTGATAAAACTTTGGTTTGCACCAGAGTCAAATAATACTTTTGCATACACGTTGTGAACTAGAAACGTACCAGCTATCACATCTGGAATGAGTTCTGCTTCCTGAGTAGTCAATTGAAAAGCCCTGGCGTTTCTTTTGGTAGCTCCTTCTGCAGCTTTAGCTTTATTGTTATTAGCTGGTTTAACTAGTTTCGGGCAATCTGGCCTGAAATGTCCAGTTTCTCCACAATTGTAACAAATTGTGGATTTCTTCCTGCAATTTTCTTCACTATGTCCTACAACTTTACAAAAGTTGCAGGTTACATTGCATCTTCCAAAATGTTTCCTTCTGCAATTCTTGCAGAAAGGCGGAATTGAGGATTGTCCCGTTCCTCTTTTCCTGAAACTGCTATTATTACCCGTACGAAATCCTTGGGTAATTTTCTGAGCCAGTTCCTTTTTCCTGTTATCATCTCTTGTGCGTACTAGTTCATCAGTTAGGGTATTGGCTAATTCCACCGCATCGTCAATAGTACTAGGTCTCGCAGCTTTAACGATATTGCGGATTTCACCAATCAATCCCCAAATATAACGAGAAATGAGTACCGGTTCTGGCGAAGCCAGTGTTGGTACCACTCTAGCATATTCAAAGAATGTCGAAGTATAACCGCGACAATCTACACCCATCATTCGATGGTTTAAGAACTTATTTGCCATTTGATCTTTTTCATATTCGGGACAGGATTTTCTTTCTACAAGACTTTTAAATTCTTCCCAGTTCATGGCATAGGCCCTATTTCTTCCTTTTGCTTGTAATACCGTATTCCACCATTCTAGCGCCCCTTCTTTAAACAGATTTGACGCGTACATGACCTGATCGTCCTTGGCACATTTACTTATTGTAATTACTGCCTCGGTTTTCTCTAACCAACGCAGTGCAGCGGTTGCTCCTTCATTGCCAGTGGGTTTGCAAGCAAGAAATTCTTTGTAAGTGCAACCAGGCGTTGCAGCTTTCATTTTCTTAGGGAGCGGAACTTGTCGTGGTTCATTAGTGTGATTAATATGATCATTGCTTCCATTTACGCTATTACTGAAGTTATCTTCAGAAATACGTTTACTGGGAATGATTTGTTGAGGTTCAGCAGGTTTCTGGACAGCAGCGACTATTGCCGGAATATCATTAGCTATCCCTTGAGCAACGATATTTTCTATATCTTGCCTAGTCATATATTGATCCCCCGGTTGTTGTTCAGATTGATTAACCTCATTTACTGGTTCATTATTAGCGTTTTCCATCTGATAATTATAATTTTATTAGTATTGAATAAATAACAATTATACACAAAACAATCATATAAATTTCACAAAACACATATAGCCAAAACTATCGATTTCTCGATTCCCATTTTATATATATTATAGTATGCTTCAATACACACAATTTATCTTACAAAGTTTTATTTTAGGTTATTTCACAAGATTATATAATTTATTGCTATTATACAACCACAGTCTCATAAACCCCTTATCCCTCGTCAGCTAATATTTTAATAACAGCGCTCCCTCTCATCATATTTCCAGGAGACCTGTTCTCCTACTTCCCTGATTCTATTTCCTGCATCCACCAGCTCCTCACCAAAGTGGCGGAGTTCAGCTAAATTCTCATTACTCATAGGTGGATTAGGTATAGGTTCTGGGTCGAATTGAGGAAGAAAGGAATAAGGACTGTTGAGTAGGTTTTGGAATTGCCAGTCATTCGTCCACCACTCGTCCATTCCTAAAGGTTGAGTGTGAATTATAGGTTCTGGGATTGCTGGTTCCAAATTTATTGGAAGTTGGGTTTCAATAGGGTGAGTAAAAACATTTGTATTGACAGGCTTAATAGTATCACAGCTTGCCAGTATAAAATCTAGCTCCTCTTATAATGTCATTTCCTGGGTTTGATTAGAGCTTTCTCCCATTTCTATTTGGGTTTGTTTAGATCCTCCTCCAATCTCCATTTCTATTTGCTTAGAATATTCTTCAAACTGTATTCCCATCTGCCTAGATTCTTCCCCGACTTCAATCCCCTTCCCTTTGTCTAATGGATTTTCTATTTTGGGAATCTTTCTAGGGACGGGTTTCCTCCTACGCACATGCCTCCATCCCACAAATCTCCTCTTTTTCTTGGGCTTGGGTTTCTCTGGAGGTGGAGCATTGAATTCAATAGGTTCTTCTATATCTGGTATATACCTATTGAAATCTCTGGAAACCTCTATTCTTACCGGATAGAGATTTAAATTCTGAAGGGCGTCAGACAAGTCACTCATGCTGTTATGCAAAATATACACAAAAAAAAATATTATAACAAAATTTCATAGAAAACCTTTAAATATTATTTCAGACTGGGTAACTACAAAACAAATGAAAATTAAAACACACGAGGTTTTATTGTAAATTTATTTATTTACTGAATAAGGTTTCTGGACTGTAGGTGATAAGGGTGCTAAGACTTGGGTCAAATTATTTAAAGATTTGCATTAACTGTTACAGTAGCTAGCATATAAAGATCTGCTAACTTGTCCTCCCAAGGTGTTTTACTGGTAAATTCCTGGGTTTCCTGTTTAACTTTCTTTTCTCGGATTTTCTTTATTTTCTCTTGACTTTTCCTAATAATCAGACTTCTTTTATTAGGAGAAAGTGGTTCCTCATATTGTGCTTTTCGCACAAATATTCCTTCCTCAGGAATTTCAAAGTGATTTGAGGGTTTGGTTTGGGATGAACTTCCCTTCTCGTTGGATGACCTATCTAATTTAAGATAGATATTTGAAAGCTTTTGCTTACCCATACTGTAACTAACACATAGTCAGTTAATAAAACACATAATCACATAATGGTAATCAGGAAAAATTAAGTATTTCTAAATACTTAATTGGCTTAAATCAGTGGCTCTGATACCACCTTTTTCTGTCACGGCCCCCGACCCGGTTTGACCCGTTTCAGGAACCGCGGGACAGAAAATCCCGTGGTATTAATTTAACAGCGGAAGTTTTCTTCAGGATCTTTTTAAAACTGCAATTTCCCGATTTATTTTATTTCACAACTCAGGATAAAACCCCGGTAATTTACATTCATATGATTTCACGGAGAAATCTTTATTTTACAAAACATGTTTCTTTATTTTATACTGAGCCACTTTCTTTAAGCTGATAGTGCTTCACGGCACTTTTCCTGGATCACAACAGATCACCTGAAACATGTTTGAAAAAAGTTTTGTCAGCGGGAAATACTGGTGAATCATTCTTTTTAATAAAATGACACATTTGTTATAATTTACAGTATTAAGAGCGATTACAATGTTTCCCAATTTCAACCAATTACCCACAGTATTTGTCACTCGACCATACATTGGCTATCTCGTTGTCCAATGGTGTCTGTGACTATGGTCATATCACCCCTTAGCTAACACGTTGTCCAAGTGTGACGATTATCAAGTATTGTATACAAAACCCCACACACCGGCTGTAATTTGGTGATTACAAAGACTTAATCCCTGTAATTATAACTTTGAAAATAACCATGATTTCGAAAGTAATTTGATAAAAGAGAATGACTCACATTGCAGATTTAATTGAGCAGAGCCTAGCCAACTGATTAGCCTTTTAACCTAAATTAATATCATGCACACAACTCGGTTAGTAACTTAATACATCATTTACGATAACTCACGAGATTAAAACCTTTACAACGAATGACAAAGTGCGATACTTAAACATCCATCGAATTAACGACGAATGACAAAGCATAAACCCTAATGTGGGCAGCACTTAAACATCCATTGGATAGTTTAATCGATCGGACATTGAATCGTAGCAGCGATCGAGTTATTACCCTGTATTGCGGCAGCGATTCGTGATTCGTGTGTGTTTTAATAGTAAACAGAGCGTAACTTTGTGTACGTAACGAGATTTTACGTCGTTCAAGTGCCCAAATTCCAGTCCCAAAGCCCTTTATTTATAGTCAAAATTTGACCCCCCCTCGCGTGACGCGAGGGGTACCCCTGAGGGCGTCGCGTGGCGCGAGGGGTCATACCCTAATATAGGGTAGCTACGTGTGTTTGTAGGCTTGCTGACTTGACGGATTCTTAAAATTCGAAACCGACAACAAGTTATTTAGATAATCGTAACTAGGGTTTTACCCCCCCTGAGTTTTAGGGGCCCTGATCCTGATTCTGATTATTCTAAAAATTTTAGGGTTTGTGTAGAATCACTTGGGTGTCTCAATTAGGGTTTCCTATTGGACAAATTAATTTAATAATTATGACTTTTGATGAGAGTTGTTACACAAGCCAAATGAGCCAAACCAACCCGAGCCATGGTCATGCCTGAACTCAAATTATATACAAAGCGAGCCGAGCTGAGTCGGCTCATTTACATCCAAGTCGATTTCAAGCAAACTATTTCCAGCCTTTTCCGTTTTGAGTAGTAAAATAATAACTTGTACTAATAAATATCTCATCACCTAAACTTTCCCTAAATTAAAATTCCAAAATTTATCTAAGGGTAAATTACTTTTTGAGTCCTTGTATTTTAGTAGTTTTAACCACTTGAGTCCAAAATCAAAATGTTTAACGCCCCGAGTCTCTATAGCCACTTTTCTTAACCATTTAAGTCCAATTTTCTAACACTGTTAGAATTATTTTGTTAAAATTTGTTAAATGACCAAATTACCCCTATAATTAAAAAATAAATAAAAAAACTAATTTATTTTTAGTTTTCTCGAATTATTTTGTTAAAATTTGTTAAATGACCAAATTACCCCTATAATTAAAAAATAAATAAAAAAACTAATTTATTTTTAGTTTTCTCTTTCTCTCTCTTATACTCTATCTCTCTTATTTATCTTTTTCTCTAAACACCAGATCTGCATTTCTCCCTCTCATCTTTCATTCTCTCTCTCTCTAAACCTAAACCACCTCCATCCCACCACCACACCTCCACCATCAACCCCACCGTCACCACTGCACCTCCACCGTCGCCACCACTACACCGTCACCACTAGGGGTGTGAATTTCTGACACGACCCGTAAACACGACCGAACCTAACACGAAATTCGTGGGTTTAGGTTTAGTCTAAACGGGTTCGGGTCAGTTTCAGGTTGAACCCGCGAACCGTTTAGCTAAACAGGTCAGGTTCGGGTCAACCTAGTCTGGTTGGCGGGTTGACCCGTTTAACCATTTGTATTATATTATATTTTTTAAAATATGTTTTATGTCATACATTAAATTAGGTATATATTTTATGCTATAAATATAACTTAAAAATCGAAGTTGACATAAATCTTTATGATTTTAGTGTAATTTTATTATAGAAATTTGTGTTTTTTTTGTAGTAGTGTTAATTTTAATATATTAATTTGCTGAAAAAAAAAATAAAAATTTGGGTTGAACGGGTCGGGTTAGGGTCAGTATGCGAATATTCGGGTCGGGTTTGGGTTCATATGTATGGCACGATTTTCGGGTTCGGATCGGATTCGGGTTGGTCTAAAATTTTCGGCTTCGGGTCGGGTTGAACCCGCCAACCTGCGAACACGACCCATTTAACACCCCTAGTCACCACCACAACACCCACCACCGCTACACCTCCACCGTCACCACCATCACCACTGCACCTCCATCAACACCTCCTCAACTGACACCTTCACAGCCGTCTACCCTAATCTCAAAATAAACCATAGCCTGCTCTTTGGGCAACAGTTTAACTGCTCATGAATGAAGCCTCAATCTTTCATTACAAAATGGTAAAACCCTTAAACCCCAAATCTCTTTTTCATATCAGAAAATACCCCGCTTTATTGGGTTCTCACAAATTTCCCAAATTTTCATCAAAACCCAATCTTTATGCTCAAACCAACAACTCTACTTACCCTAATTTAGTCAATAATGTGTCAAGAATCTTATCTGATCCTCATTGGTTTATGTAAGACCCATGCTTACATTACTGGGAATTTATAAAAAAAAACTTTTGCATTTTATACAAATAATGCAAATAAACTTTCATAGAATGTTTCAGGTTTACTAAAAGTTCATAAATGTTTAAAACACTTTGACACATTAATACATATAAAACACTTATAAGGTTCATAATCGTTTCGGTTCGTAAAATAACGAAACTAAGCGGAAGCTTGAACTTAGGTTGTGTTCAGTTCGTCCGCAATGCTTGATCATCATCTGTAAGGTCCTAGCTATTACCAATACACCAAAAACAACTCATACGTTAGTTATATGGTGCCGAAACTTGGATTTATAACCCAAAAACAACAAATAAACAATCAAAATCAAGTTTGGGAAGCCCGCCGTAGGCTACGGTTGGTGTACCGTAGCTTACGGCACACATAAAACAACTTGAACAGCAGGTCTCAAGCGTAACCTACGGTTGCCAACCATAGGTTGTGGTTGAGCTGATCTGCAGCTTTTCCAAACTTGGCCCTTTTTACGAAAAATTGCATAACTTTCCAAATACTTATCCGTTTTATGCGAAACTTGTTTCTACGTGTCCGTAAAACATTGGCCCCCATTCTTAACTTATAAACCCATGACCCGGATTTATAAATTTAAATCGTACGCTAACGGTACTAATTTATATATAAACAAATATTTGACCCGTTTGCATAATTAAACAAACGAGCTTATATATTTACATCTTTTTTTGCAAGATCATCCTTTTTGTGAATATACCCCGTTACCCGGGGAATTACCCGTATATTTTACGCATCCGTAATCCATTTTGTGCGTATACTTATTTTGACCCGTTAATGGGAATTTAAGCACTTAGACTTAATTCATCCGCATTTCTCCATACCTTCTATTCCCACTCTATAATCTTTATTCACATATCATCACAACTTCAGTTGTGATGCGTCATGATAGGAAAATTATTATATTCCCCATTTTACCCTCGAGTTTGACACATTTACGAAAATGACCCATTATGTAGCTTTAAGCCAAAATGGTTTAAGACTTCCACTATATTCTACCGAAAGGATTTTCCCAAATTATAAAACTCATATTCAAACTACCCTTATGGGTCGTTTGCCCGGTTTATCATCCGAGGGCATTTTGGTTAACTTTATTCTTTTAATCACTAAAGACATTTTGAAAGCTTGTTTTGACCAAGAATACTATTTTAACCCGTATTCCATTTTAATTTCATTATGTCCCTAAAAATTTCAATTCGCTTGATATACCTCACTTTAGGTAATCCAAAGCCCACCCATGACTCGATTAACTCTCGTCGAACCTTATGTCCTCAATGAGAGTTTGACCCATTTCACATACCCGGATCGGGTCAAAGTAATGACCCGTTTTAATACCTCATCATATTAGTTGCTAATTAATAATAACGCAATCTCATACGCTACTCGTCCTTGTGAGCATAAGACTCGACAAGCAAACATTAGTCGTTATTGTAAAATGGTGATAACCCGTTTGGCTTAAATGACCATTTTACCCACTTCTTGACCTATCCCTTTTTTTGCGTTAGGACGACCAAACATTATAATATTGTGAGAAGGTATTTATTGACCATCTCACTCATTTGACCCATTGCGGTTTACACCTAGTGGCCATATTTACATAAATCGTTTCCTTATGCATTTGACCCATCATGGCTTACACCATGTGGTGACTTTTCAAAACTCGTTATTATTCGTCAACACATGACCAAATTACCATTTTACCCTTTTATCCATTATGGCTTACACCATAATGTAATCTTTTTCAAAACTTATTGTTTATTCGTCACCACGTGACCAAATTACCTTTTTACCCTTTTATCCATTATGGCTTACACCATAATGAAATCTTTATCAAAACTTATTGTTTATTCGTCAACACATGACTGAATTACCTTTTTACCCTTTTTACTACCAATTACGGTTTCTTACCATTTTTACTTGTTCCGACCCGTATCAATTCGTGTCGGAACATCATATTTTAAGTACTTATTTCAATTACTAAGTCACTTTGTTCTTAACCAAATTCATGAATAAGAATTTCATTTTAAAGATGTAAGCTTTACTTACCTTGCATCCAATTATGCTTTTTGTCCCACGTACTTGATCCGTTTGACCCGCTTCTTCCCCAGGCTTCCACCTAGCTTGCTAAGCGTCAAACTATCATTTATCATTCGCAAGATGGTTAGATTAGTCATTATTTATCGCGACTATTCCACCTTACGAATTTCATATTAAAATTATCATTCGATCTTAGCATAGGTTAGTTTGACTTTTAAAATTCAACTGCCTATTAGCATAAGCAAATGCACAAATTGGTTCAACGAACTCACTTAGGCATTTTATCTAATACCCGGTAGGCATTATTTTTAAGCTACCCTTTTAACTAAATTCCCAACCAAGTTCATCTCATTTCTTTCACTTTAACAAGTTCAAGCGATTATTAATATCAACTTAACTTAGCTTTCGATTATCAATGCGAATTTATTCCTTCATTATGCAAGAACTAAGGGTTTTCATCTATATGTAAAACCCGTTTCATCATAATACTAGACATTCATCCGAATACCTAATGTAATCAAGTTCTACATACAAACTAGTAGATAACATGATTTCAAGCATCTATTTACATGAATATAACTTCAATTTCGTCATAACATACAAAACCCATTTCATGGCAACTATAAATATATACTCAAACTCAGAAATTGTTCAAGTATCTTCCTATTACTACCATCCATGATGGTTTTAAACATAAGTATAACCTCAACTTAATCATATTATCAAAACCCACTTCTTAATCTACTTGTTCTTCACTTACTAGTAATCTTATATCAAGTATTTCATAATTTCATTATATCTAACGAAATTAAGCATACATGTACACCTAATTTCACCTTTGGATCATAATCCAACAATCTAATTGCAAGTATTCTACTTGTTTCAAGTTATAACTTTCACCAAATCTGGGTTTTTAAACATACCTTATGATCCCCTTGTTTAGGTGATCGATAATACGCATTCATGCACTGATTTGGGGCTCGAATTGATCTTCAATTTGGTGATTTTATGATGAACAAGGGTTGCCCCCTTTTCTTTCTCCTAGACATCGACCAGAACACACACTAGTGTGTGTTCTTCTTAGCCTTTTTGCCCCTTTTAATCCCTTACTTCCAATTGTCCAGAATTAGTCCCTAAGGTTTAGTTTTGTTTAAAACCCCCATAAAACTCTACTAGCAATTAACAAATTCTCATAACTAGGTTTAAATGTTCCTAGTCAATTTACTAAATATGAGTTGTTACAACCCGAATCAACTTAAGTCCTGTTCACCCGGGCCCTTAGTATAATGTTTCTTATAAAGCACTTATTTACTTTTTTATATTTAACACTGGGTTTGATTATTTAAATCCTAATGTTTACGGGTTAACTTTTACCACTAATGATATTTTACCCGTTCTTTAATATCAACGTGGTTTAATTATCAAACCCATTTTGGAGTGTTACAGTTTAAAAACAAAGAACTTAAGCAAGTTAGTCACAAAATCCAGCATACCCATGTTGCCAGAATTGTTACCTCCCATAAAAACATAGATGTAGTTATTCGGTTCTTTTATTGGATATCGGAAACCAATCGTTATAAGCATGATTTGAATTGCTACAAGGTGATGCTAAGTAGGTTAGTTAGCGAAGGTCAGTTCGGTAGTGTGATGGTGGTGGCAATGATGAGGATGATGGTGGGACAGTGGTGGGGATGGTGGCTGTGCGGTGGTGTTTATAGAAGGAGAGAGAGAAAGTGTGTAAAGATGAGAGAGAAAGTGTGTGTAGGTGTGTGTGTGTTTTATTATATATATATATATATATGTAATTATTTATATATATTATATAGTAAAAGTTTATGCATTAAAGACTTGTTCCTTGTACTTATGTGCATATAAGACTTGTACTTTGTGTGTAAATGACCAAATTACCCTCATAGTTAACATGCTCGGTGGATGGAGTTAGAAATTTAGACTCAAATGATTAAGAAAAGTGGCTACAGGGACTCAGAGCGTTAAACATTTTGATTTTGGACTCAAGTGGTTAAAACCCCTAAAACAC
This sequence comes from Helianthus tuberosus, assembly GCA_030545235.1. Classification (NCBI taxonomy): domain Eukaryota; kingdom Viridiplantae; phylum Streptophyta; class Magnoliopsida; order Asterales; family Asteraceae; genus Helianthus; species Helianthus tuberosus. The sequence continues at coordinate 15,193,144 of CM060440.1, forward strand.
AGGGACTCAAAAAGTAATTTACCCATTTATCTATTCACATCTTATTCAGAACATCACGGCTGAGTGTCTGCACTTTCACAAAATAACCATTAGCCCACGAAACCCTAGAACTACGAATTCACGCCCTAAAACACTAATCAATGCTGTATAATCTGCCAAAATTCGATTCAAAATATGAGCAACAGAGGCAATAATAGTGGAAGCGGTACCAACAACAACACCAATTCCCCCAATTGCCCTGAATGGTTGCAACAGTACGATTTGATCGGTAAAACTGGTGAAGGAACTTACGGCCTCGTGTTGTTAGCAAAGATCAAATCAAATCAGAGCAAGTGTATTGCGATTAAGAAGTTAAACAGTCTAAATACGGTGATGGTGTTTCCCCCACTGCTATTCGTGAAATTATGGTCTGTTTCTATCTTGTTGTTACATTTGTGTGGTGTGGTTTTAGGTTTGGTTGAATTAGGGTGTTTACGGTTCGGTTTGGTTGGTTTTGGGGAAATTTTGGGGCTGAATTTGGTAACTATATAGAAGCTGGACTGGTCGGGTTTGTTGGGTATGCCGAACCGGCTGGTTTTCACGGTTTGACGGTCTGGTTTTGTAGGTTTTAGACAAAAAAATATTATTCTGAGGAAACATAATTCTGTACTAAATTTTGAGAATTGATATGAATTGTTTAAGAATGTGTATATAGTGTAAGTATCTATGGAAAACCCATTTAATCTAGAAAACTTGGGAAACCTGAATTGTGTGGTCAAGATTGATCCACATCATATCTTTAAACACATGTTAAAAGGGCAAGATAGTTATTTGTTCAAGCCATCATTTCACCATCTCCCCCCATCCCATCAAGTCATTTATTACCATCATATCACTTTTTTTAAAACCAACAATATACAGAAACTTTGCATCTCTTTCTTTCTTAGTTTTCTTAGAGAAAGCTAATGTTTTTTAGAGAGAAACAACAATATTCATCTTGTTTATTTCGGATGTGTTCATGCTTGTTGAAAGCTGATTTCGGGTGTGTTCATGCTTCATCTCACGTCGTCATCTTCATCTCGGGTGTGCTGATGTTTGTTGAAAGCTGATTTTTAGAGTGAGAAACAACAATCTTCATCATATTCATCAAGAACACCAAGAACACATAGAGAGAAGCAAGTTTGAAGATCTTCATCGTGTTCATCACACGGTTTCTAGATTCGGTAAGTGTTTTTAGAGAGAGAAAGTTGCTATTTTAGAGAGAGAAACAACAATCTCTTGAGTATTTTATTTTGAAAAATCATTTCACACTTGATGTTTTAGTTAAAATGGTTGTTTATAGGTTTTTGTGTAATGGATGTTTTAGAGATGAACATGATTCTTTTGTTAAAATGGTTCTAAAAATGGGTAAATATTTATGTAATTTGCAGGTTTTTATTTTTGTGTTAAAATCATTTGTGTGGTAAAAAGTTGTGTTTGGTTTGGTTGCTTGTTTGAGGCTTTTGATCTGAATAGTAACTGTTTTTTTGTTGGGTTGGTTGCTTGTTTGGGCTTTTGATCTGAATAGTAACTGTTATTGTGTGTTATACTAGGAGGTAACACATGTTACATGTGTTACAATAAAATTTTACACGTGTATAACACGTAACACATGTTACATACCTGTAGTTACATTTGTGTTAATAAGTTTAACTTTAGGGGATTAACACCGATGTACTTGTTTTGTTCATAGGTGAATGGATGTTTATGTTCAAGATAAAGATGGTTATCAAGACGCAAAGCGTAGCTATATTTTTGTAACCTTTATGATAGTTTTGGATCATTTTTATATGTTTAAGTTTTTATAAAGATTTTTGTTACCTTTAAGTATGATTGTAATGTGTGCAATTACTAACAACCCATGATGACAAGTGAGTTTTGTTTTGATTAACATTTTGTAACTGGTGTTGGACGTAACATGTGTAACCTATGTGAGAGGTAACTAACTAATAGCAAAGAATGACCAGATAAAATGTTGGTCATATGACTTTGGTACACATGTGTTACATACGTTAAAAGGGTAATATAACATTAACTGTAACCCTTAACATTCCTTTGTTTGATGTTGGTCATACCATTACATCAAACATAATATAACATTACATGTAACACATAACATCATTAAAAATAAACAATAACATCATTAAAAGTTGTTGTAAACTACTGCATTAAACGTAAACCATAATGTCAGAAAAGGGTAATAAAACATTAACTGTAACCCTTAACATCATTAAAAGTGGCAGCCTACCAAGGCTTTTAAGGTTACAAACATCATATAGTTATGATGATCACAAAAGGGTGATAAAACAACCGGAAATGGATAGTGACTGTTACATTTGTCAACATGTTGTTCATTCATGTAATAGTGACTGTTACAAATGGTACAGGTTCTGTATAACATGCGTAACAACTATATAACATGTGCAACATGGCTATACATGTGTTACCATCTAGTGTAACACATGTTATAACTATATAACATGTGTTACCATCTAGTGTAACACATGTTAAAACTATATAACATGTGTTACAACTATATATACATGTGTTACCATTTAGTGTAACACATGTAACAACTATATAACATGTGCAACATGGCTATACATGTGTTACCATCTAGTGTAACACATGTTACAAATATGTGTTACATATACGCAACCCTGTTTTGTCCAATAAAGGGCCGCTCTTACCGTAAGTAACATGTGTAACATTGTTACTACATATGTAGCTAATTACAACTTCCAGGAACCAAAACCCTAGAGGTGTTACATATGTTAACATAAAGAGATTCTCTTAAAATCAGAAGAAGTATTACATCTCGTAAAGAGGAGTATTGTTGAATGTAGGGTATGATCTAGTTCTTCAAACCATTACATCAAACATAATATAACATTACATGTAACACATAACATCATTAAAAATAAACAATAACATCATTAAAAGTTGTTGTAAACTACTACATTAAACGTAAACCATAATGTCAGAAAAGGGTAATATAACATTAACTGTAACCCTTAACATCATTAAAAGTGGCAGCCTACCAAGGCTTTTAAGGTTACAAACATCATATAGTTATGATGACCACAAAAGGGTCATAAAACAGCCGGAAATGGATAGTGACTGTTACATTTGTCAACATGTTGTTCATTCATGTAATAGTGACTGTTACATGTTACATATACTAAGTGTTTTATATATGCCAAGTGTGTTTCATACACACATGTAACATGCGTATACCTTTGTGGTGCATATACTCATGTTACATGTATACGTATGTTATTCACTACATCGTATGTAACACATGTTACTCATGTTACATGTATATGTATGTTATTCACTATATATGTGCCTTCTTTTTATTCACTACATCGTATGTAACACATGTTACTTACATGTTTCACCATGTACTGCATTTACTTACGTAAGATGTGTAACACATGTTACAATTGCTTATTGTTTCCAAGTAACATTAAAGGTATGTACCTTGTTTTCTACTTCATCCTGTGTAACACATGTTACACTTGTTAATTAGTATCAAAGGTTACAATTGAAACAATATGTTGACCACCCAATGCTCGTCTACTACTTTTCTTACAATTGGTAATGAATAAAACATGTTAACTAATAACACATGTAACTGATAACTGGTAACTAAATACATTTCCCACCATAATTATTTAACATCCAGACACCAACATATTACAGAGAAGACCAGAATGGTCATATTGTATTTTGGGTTATGGCCATAATTTATCCCATTCATCGTCCGTTTCTTCTCTTTCTTCATCCCATTCATCGTCCGTTTCTTCGTCTACTTTCTTTCGCTTTTTTGGTATCTTACCAGTTTGCGATCTTGTTACTCTCTTTGTTGCTGCAAATAAAACAGGTTTAACACATGTTACTTAATTTCATTAACACTTGTTACATATGTTAAGATAAAGTCAGGTTTAACATATGTTACTTAATTTCATTAACCTAATATGTTTTTGATAAAATAAAGTCAGGTTTAACATATGTTACCTATTTTTATAAAAATAAGACAAGTTTAACACTTGTTAAATAATACAGGTTTAACACATGTTACATAATTTGATAAAAATAAGACAGGTGTAACACATGTTACACTAACATGTTTACCTAATAGGAGAGGTTTAAAACATGGTAATAAGACAGGTTTAACACACGTTTACATCATTTGATAAAAATGAGACAGGTTTAACACATGTTACACTAATATGTTTACCTAATCAGGGAGGTTTAACACATGGTACCCTAATAAGAAGGTTTAACATATGTTACGCTAATAAGTTTATATGCTTTTTAGTCCGTTGACTTGTACCCTAATATCAAAAAAGTTTAACACATGTTACGCTAATATATTTATATGCTTTTGAGCCCTTGGACTTGTACCCTAATATCAGAGGTTTACCTAATTTGTTTTTGACAGAAAACAAGGCAGGCCTAACACATGTTACCTAATATGTTTTTGATAAAAAAATATAAGACATGTTTAACACATGTTTTTTACAGTAAACAAGACGGGTTTAACACATGTTACAAATCAATAGTTTTAACGTGCAGTTGGCAAGTTGGCAATCCAAAAAAAAATAAAAAATAACCCGAGACTATTTCTACTCAAAATAACTAACACTTCCTAGTTGCATTCCAAAACAAAAATCACCATCGATCGGACCAAAAACTATATGTGACATGTTAACATGGCTATACATGTGTTACGTGTTATACACGTGTAAACTTTTTGTTGTAACACATGTAACAACATGTTGTAACACATGTAACAACTATATGTGACATGTTACGTGTTATACTATAGTGGTAACACATGTATAACATGTGTTACGTGTTATACATATGTAAACTTTTTGTTGTAACACATGTAACAACTATATGTGACATGTTAACATGGCTATACATGTGTTACCACCTAGTATAACACATAAAAACAGTTACTATTTAGATCAAAAGCCCCAAACAAACAACCAAACCAACAAAAAACAATTACTATTTAGATCAAAAGCCTCAAACAAGCAACCAAACCAAACATAACTTTTTATTTGTAAAATAAACGAGATCATCAACGATTAGATTATGAACTTTTCAAAGGTAACGAATATATATCAACAATAACATTCATTATCACAATTCTAAAAAAAATTTAATCCCTTTAAAACAAAAAAACCCAACAAACTATCAAATCTATTTTACCAATACACACACAAAATCATTCAACTTTTACCAAACAAATAACATTAAGACATGGAACCAGTCCATGTCATAAGTGTGTGTGTTCTTGGTGTTCTAACAACTTTCTCTCTCCAAAAACCCATGAACCAAATGATTTCTGACCTGCTTCTCTCTCACACACTTGTGTGTGTTCTTGGTCTTGGTGTTCTAATAACTTTCTCTCTCTAGAAACACATGCAACCGAATGATTCAGGCCTGCTTCTCTCACACACACTTGTGTGTGTGTTCTTGGTGTTCTTCATGAACACGAAGGAGAATCTTGTTTCTCTTTCTCTCACACACTTGTGTGTATGCTTTTGGTGTTTCTCTTTCTTTAACAATAACGATTCAGGCTTGCTTCTCTCACACACACTTGTGTGTGTGTTCTTGGTGATTGAAACATGAAGAAAGAGAGAGGATAAGAGAATGGATGATGATGATGGTTTGATGGTGAATGTACAGATATTTTGAATTCTCAAAAGAGAAGAAAGAAGAAAGAGAGACAATGATGATGCTTTGATGGTGATGGTGACAACTATAAAGAAGAGAGAGAATGAGATATGGTCTTTTTGACACAAATGCCCTCCTGGCCCACTCATCAACATATGTTATGTATTAAATTTAATTCAAAAAGGCCTCAAATTTTATGAGCCATTGGATGATCTTGATCAATGGTCATAGATTGGGTTTCCTAGGTTTTCTTAGTACAAATAAGTTTTCTATACATCCATGCCCTGTGTATATATATATATGTTTGTGTGTGTGTAATTTTATAGTCCTAAAATAAAGAAAAGTTAAAATAATAAATGTTAAACAACCGGTACAATTTACACTGCTGGTTTCAAGTTCCAAACCGTGAACCATTAAAACCAAACCGTGATCCGGACTGTACAGGTATCAATATTCAAACCAGCCAAACCGACTGGAATGTCTTTGGAAAATATCATGAAGAACTTGGCTACCGGCACTCAAATATTTCAGCAAGAAACGAAGGCCAACATCACGAATCTAGAGCAGGAGGTGGCTTAGCTGGCCAACTCAGCGAACAAACTCGAATCTCAAGGAAAGCTACTCGCACAAACCACGAGGAAATCAAAACTGGGGACACCCTCCCAACATTGAATACCAACAAAGACCACCTCAATATCAACCACGATCACCATTTCCAAATCAACAAAATTTCCAACATCGTCAACAACAACAACCATTAGCACAACAACCAAGCAACTATGAAATGTCTTTGGAGGATATCATGAAAAATTTGGCTACCAGTGTCACACCCCCAAAATCCACCCGCGGAGTACTACCGCTTGGAGGCGTGACTGACCAGGATCCAGCCACCAATCATATTGAACAAGCATATAAGTAGTTATAAAATCCAACCAATACAATTGGTGTTCAAACAAAACATAATTAAGTTGCAAGCGGAAGCATAAGTCATAAATCAAAACATAGTTTAATTGTTTCAAAGTTTAACATGGCACACAGCCGTCCATGTCCCACAACGATCCTCCTCCATGCAAGCTCCAGCTAAGAACCTAAGGACCTGCAAAGCATGTAGTAACGAGTCAACAACAAGTTGAGTGAGTTCACGGTTGGGTGTTCGTTTTAAGTTGTTTCGAAAACAGTTTCCTTTATCTGGAAATCCTGCCATGGGGGTTACCCCATAGTTAAAAACGTGACTTGTTCATTCCCGGTTACTCTGGCTATCCAGCCGTGGGGGCTACCCCGTGTTAGTTATCTGGCATCTCGGCCGTGGGGGCTACCCCATGTATATACTAGACTCGTTACCATATCGACTGCTGACTGTAGTCATGTTTATGTGCCCTGAAACTGTCAATGTCTATCATCATTGACGTGCCCCAGATCCATTAGTTCACGCCTGTCCTCTGCGGCACGGTGTGAGGTTTGTCAGACCTAAATAGCGCTATCTAACTAATGACCCGCTCACCATTGGCCCGACGATTAAGTCGATATAAAAGGAGGGACTTCGTGATAGAGTTTTGGTCTAGTACGAGTTATCTGTCCGTGAGGACGAGGAATTACATTCCTGAACCATTGCTGTCCTACCCAAGGAGGACGAGGAACCCATGTTCCTTAACCCCAATTCCCGACCCCTGGGAATCCCATGCTTTGTAGAGGGTGTGAACTCACCTTGGTTTGCTCGGCAGATACACAGAAAAGTCAAACAAGCAATATTGTGGTCACTCACGTCCTATCATAGTTGTACCATACAAATCAGGTTCGTATTCAAGTAGTACACGTATGTTTCTAGCACATTGCATCCAAGTATCATTCATGGCAGTCTATTAACATTCACGTTCAATCAGTAACGTATAAGATCTGTGCATCAGGCCCAAGAGTCCGGCCCAATTACTTAAGCCCATAATCATGCAAGTCCAATTCAGCGTGCACAAGTGTGTGGTCTCGAGTCGAGACTGTACGGTCTCTACTCGAGACTGTGCGGTCTCGAGTTGTGCTCATGTGTTCTCGAGTCGCAAACGTGGAGGTCTCGAGTCATGCATGTTCTGGTCTCGAGTCGCAACCGGACTCGCAACTGCGATTTCGAGTTGTGCTGTTTCGGCCTCGAGTCGAGACTATGGGTCCTCGACTCGCAATCTGTGTCGCAACCGGGGATCTCGACTTGTTCCGTGGTGGTCTCGAGTCGAGACTGAAGTTCTCGGCTGGGGACATGTGCTGAATTCCACATTGTACTAGACCAATGGGATTTCACTGTTGTGATTTTATGTACTATCCAATGACAATGCACTAACATGTCTAATTGTCTAACAATTAACCAAAATGGATCAAACATGGCAGTTTCAAATATCCTAACACATTCATATCACATTCATCATATATTCATCTAGTTCATCTTTAGGGTTTTCATCCTTTGAACAAACAAGCTCATGAAACCGATTCATGTTAACATAATCTACCTAGTTTAATGCACCAATAATCCTTATCATTCACACATTCAACCGAGAACATAATGGCACCATATTCAAACATATCTCTACTTATTCATATGTCAAACTAGCATGATTCTTAACAATCCAATCTATTCTTACTAATCATGACTTTACCTAGAATTCAAATATCAACATCATATATGAACAACAACAATCCTAGTACCGATTATTCAAGTGGGGTATGTTCATCATGCATAAGGCAAACATGTTATCAAATAACTTCATTATTCATTATCATCAACCAAAATATCACACATTATCATCTTCAACCGAAATACAACACATAGGAAGAATCACTAACCGGTTAGAGGAGTAGTGGTGAAAGATAAAGCTTTGTTTGGTGTGAACAAGCAAATCCGAGAATCCTTTTTGTGGTCGGTTGGTTTGATCCGAGAAGAAGGGGGAGAAATGTGATGTTTGGTGTCTAGGGTTTTAGTGAGAGGGAGTAGGAGAGGGTGTGTGTTATCCAAGGAAAATGGCAACATGGCTATCCATCAAGTTTATATATCCGCTCCAAGTAATGCACCCTAATGGGCTCTCGGTTGGGTTAAATGAGGTTCGTGGCCCATCCGGCCCACTGTTTCATTGTTCACTCGAGACCGCATGGTCTCGAGTCGTGTTCATGGTTCTCGGCTCCCTTAACATATACACATACTATCCATACAAGCATACATATACGCACACAATTAAACACAACACATAATCACATGAAAGGTTCACTTATCATTAATCACACAAGTTAACTAGTCACACGTTTAAGCATGTTACGTCGTGATATAAGAAAGGTTCTAATTTCGGGTTGTCACATCATCCCCAAGTTGAAAGAAATTTCGTCCCGAAATTTGGTAGGCACTCACTGAGGAAGCTAGTTAAGTTGTATGGTTTTCCCGGTTTTCCTGGGGTGTCACATCCACCCCCCGTTGATCTGGAATTTCGCCCCGAAATTCCGTAGCTTCGACCTCAGTAGCGGGTGTACTGTTTGCGAACAGTTGGGGATACTTTTGTTTCATCTGATCTTCGTGCTCCCAGGTGAACTCTGGGCCGCGACGTGAGTTCCAACGAACTCGAACGAGAGGTATTCTAGTGCTCTTGAGGACCTTAACATCCCGGTCCGTAATTTCGACTGGTTCCTCGACGAATCGTAACTGTTCGTCGATAGTGAGTTCCTTCAGAGGAACTGCGTGGGTCTCATCTGACAGACACTTCTTCAGATTCGACACGTGAAAAACGTTGTGAACTGCACCGAGTTCTGCTGGTAAGTTCAGTCTGTAGGCCACCCTGCCTATTTTCTGAATGACTTCGAAAGGTCCAACGTATCGTGGGTTAAGTTTGCCGCGTTTACCAAAACGAACCACACCCTTCCAGGGTGAAACTTTGAGTAGTGCCCGCTCCCCAACCTGGAGCTCAAGCGGTTTCCTGCCCATGTCGGCGTAAACTTTCTGACGGTCACGAGCTGCCGCCATGCGTTTTCGTATTTGAGCAATCTGTTCGGTTGTGTCTACCACATGTTCTGGACCAGTGATCTGACTATCTCCCACCTCTGCCCAACAAAGAGGTGACCGGCATTTACGTCCGTACAATGCCTCAAACGGAGCAGCTTTAATGCTGGTGTGGTAGCTGTTATTGTACGAGAATTCCACAAGTGGTAGATGCTTTTCCCAGCGGTTGCCAAAGTCGATTACACATGCACGAAGCATGTCTTCTAAGGTTTGAATAGTGCGCTCGGACTGCCCGTCCGTCTGAGGGTGATACGCTGTGCTCATGTCTAGCCGTGAGCCAAAGGATTTGTGCATTGCTTGCCACAGCTCTGACGTGAAGCGTGCATCTTGATCTGAGATGATAGAGGTGGGCACCCCGTGCCTCGAAACAACTTCTTTGAGGTATATTTCTGCAAGAGTGGAGAACTTATCTGTCTCCTTGATAGCCAAGAAGTGTGCAGATTTTGTGAGTCGATCCACGATCACCCAAATAGTATCGTTTCCGCGCTGGGATCTAGGTAGGCCAGTGACAAAATCCATGGAAATTTGCTCCCATTTCCATTGAGGTATCTCCGGTTGTTGGAGCAGGCCTGATGGCTTCTGGTATTCGGACTTGACTCTCGCACAAGTCAAACACTTGCTGACGTAGGTTGCTATGTGGGCCTTCATGCTAGGCCACCAGTACGTAGTTTTGATGTCGTGGTACATTTTGTCCGAACCAGGGTGTACCGAGTAGCGAGACTTGTGTGCTTCGTCCATCACAAGCTCTCGTAGGTTGCCATAGAGTGGGACCCAAACGCGTCCCGTTACGTAGTAAGCGCCGTCTTCCTTCTGTTCTAAGCGTTGCCTTGATCCACGTAGGGCTTCAGCCCTGACGTTTTCTGGTTTCAGTGCTTCTATCTGTGCAGTTCGTATCTGGGAAGGAAGGCTAGAATGTATCGTGAGCTGTAAAGCTCGTACGCGCTTAGGCGCAGTGTCCTTTCGACTGAGGGCGTCAGCCACAACATTGGCCTTGCCCGGGTGATACCTGATTGAGCACTCGTAGTCATTCAGTAGTTCGACCCATCGTCGTTGCCGCATATTCAGTTCCTTCTGCTTGAAGATATGCTCGAGGCTCCTGTGGTCGGTGTAGATGGCGCACTTGGTACCGTACAGGTAATGCCGCCATAACTTAAGTGCAAAAACAACAGCTCCCAGCTCTAAATCATGCGTAGTGTAGTTCTTCTCGTGAACTTTAAGTTGGCGTGAGGCGTAGGCTATAACTTTATCTTGTTGCATCAACACGCAACCAAGACCTTGAATTGATGCGTCGCAGTAGACCACAAAGTCGTCTGTGCCCTCCGGCAAGGAAAGGATAGGTGCACTGCAGAGTCTATCCCTTAGGTGCTAAAATGCCAACTCCTGTGTATTTCCCCATCGATAAACAACGCCTTTCTGCGTTAGTGAGGTGAGAGGCTGCGCGATCTTAGAAAAATCCTTAATGAACCTTCTGTAGTAACCTGCCAATCCCAAGAATTGGCGAATTTCCTTTGGTGTACGTGGTGCAGGCCAGTTCTTAATCGAGTCTACCTTGGACGGATCAACATGAATCCCATCCTTGTTTACCACGTGGCCTAGGAAATGGACTTCTCGAAGCCAGAAGTCGCATTTCGAGAACTTTGCGTAAAGCTGTTCGGTTCGAAGGAGTTCCAGAATAAGTCGTAGATGCTGCTCGTGTTCCTCCTGACTCTTAGAATAGATCAGGATGTCGTCGATGAAGACTATAACGAACTTGTCCAGGTAAGGCTTGCACACTCGGTTCATCAAGTCCATGAAAACCGCAGGTGCGTTCGTCAGCCCAAAAGGCATGGCCAAGAACTCATAGTGTCCGTAACGTGTTCTAAAAGCTGTTTTGGAGACGTCCTCTTCCCGGACTCTCAACTGGTGATACCCCGATCTCAAATCAATCTTTGAATAGTAGCTCGACCCTTGCAGCTGGTCGAACAAGTCGTCAATGCGTGGTAGAGGATAACGATTCTTCACCGTCACCTTGTTGAGTTCCCGGTAGTCGATGCACATTCTGAAAGTACCGTCCTTCTTCTTTACAAATAGTACTGGAGCTCCCCAGGGCGATGAGCTTGGACGAATAAAACCCTTATCCAGGAGTTCTTGTAGTTGCGTAGAGAGTTCTTTCATCTCTGATGGAGCTAAGCGATACGGTGCACGAGCTATAGGCGCAGCTCCAGGAGCTAGTTCAATCTGAAACTCGACTTGGCGATGAGGCGGAAGACCAGGTAATTCCTCAGGAAATACCTCTGGATAATCGCGTACAACTGGAAAATCTTCTATCTTCTTCTCTTTTTCTGAGGTTTCAGCAACGAGAGCCAAAATGGCAGTGTGGCCCTTTCGCAAGCACTTTTGGGCCTTAAGGAGAGAAATGGCGTTCTCAACAGCACTCCTCTTGTCGCCATGAATCATGAGAGGTTCACCGCCGGAACCTGGAATACGGACAACCTTCTCGTTGCAAAGAATCTCTGCTCGGTGTTGGGACAACCAATCCATCCCAATGACAACGTCGAAACTACCCAAGACAATAGGAATGAGGTCGATAGAGAAGGTCTGGTCAGCGAGAATAAGTTTACAACCCTTGACTACGTGTGTGGCTTCTAAACTCTTACCATTTGCTAGCTCTACAGTGTGCTTGTTGCTCAAAGGTGTGGGGATACGCTTAAGCATTTGGCTAACTTCTAGTGACATGTAGCTAGTGTCGGCACCCGAATCAAATAGAACTGTAACATAAAAGTCGTCGAGAAGGAACTTACCCGCCACAACATTGGGGTCATTCCTTGCTTCGCCTTGGCCAATCACGAACGCCCGCTGTCACACCCCCAAAATCCACACGCGGAGGAACACCGCTTGGAGGCGTGACTGACCAGGATCAAACCACCAATCATATAGAACAAGAAAATAATTAAATGTAAAAGTCCAACCAATACGTTTAGTGTCCAAAACAAACATAGTTAAGTTATGAGCGGAAGCATAATGTTTAAAACCAAATCATAAGTTTAATTATCCAATGTTTAACATGGCACACAGCTGTCCATGTCCCACAACGACTCTTTCTTGTGCAAGCTCCAGCTAAGTACCTAATGACCTGCAAAGCATGTAGTAACGAGTCAACAACAAGTTGAGTGAGTTCACGGTTGGGTGTTCATTTTAAGTTGTTCCAAAAACAGTTTCCTTTAACTGGCATCCTGCCGTGGGGGTTACCCCATAGTTGAAAACGTGATTTGTTTAACCCTTTGTTTAACCCATTTACTCTGGCAATCCTGCCGTGGGGGCTACCCCATGATAGTTATCTGGCATTTCGGCCGTGGGGGCTACCCCATGTATCCACTAGACTCGTTACCATATCGACTACTGACTGAAGTCATGTTTAAGTGCCCTGAAACTGTCAATGTCTATCAGCATTGACGTGCCCCAGATCCATTAGTTCACGCCCGTCCTCTGCGGCACGGTGTGAGGCTTGTCAGACCTAAATAGCGCTATCTAACTAATGACCCGCTCGCCATTGGCCCGGTGATTAAGTCGATATAAAAATGAGGGACTTCGTGATAGAGTTTTGGTCTAGTACGAGTTATCTGTCCGTGAGGACGAGGAATTACATTCCTGAACCAATACTGTCCTACCCAAGAAAGGACGAGGAATTCGTATTCCTTAACCCCATTCCCAACCCCTGGGAATCCCATGCTTTGTAGAGTGTGAACTCACCTTGGTTTGCTCGGCAGATACACAGAAAGGTCAAGTCTAGCAGCTAGTGGTCAACCACGTCCTAACATGGTTACCATACAAGTCAGGTTTTGATTTCAAGTAGTGCACATAAGTATCACGTAAGATTGCATGTAAGAACACACACGGATCATGGCAAACACACATCATCACGTTTAACAGTCATAACGTATTCAACTTGTACGATCTAAAAGATTGGGCTCGCACAAGTTCAGCAACCTTGTGCGATCACCCATGGAAGCCCAATAGTACCCGGCCCATTAACCAAAATGCCCAACACACCTATACACACGGATCAAATCAACAAACAGATAAACAACTTGTGCGATCCAATACATCATGTACGATTACAATGTATCTTGTGCGACTCACTAACATAACCCACTAAATAACCCGGCCCAACATGTGAATAAGCCCAATAGCTTGTGCGATACAAATATCTTGTGCGACTGTGGTTGTCTTGTGCGATTTGAACATGTGTGTTTGGTCTTGTGCGACCGACCACCTTGTATGATTGGTTAAATGATTTCCTATTTTCATGCAATACTGTTACTATATCCAATCAATTTCGTTTGACTAATTTAACCGTTTCCAAAGTTACAATATATCAATCAACACCTTCAACTGTTTCCATCCAACTAGTGATCGATCAAACCAAACAATTTACTAATGATTCATAAGAACCCTAATCTCATCTAACAGTTACACGATTAAACATCAACGAAACCCTTTAATCAATCATCGATAAATTAATATATAAATTACCAAACATTCATTAAACAAATCAACAATGGCCGACAAGCAAAAGTTGTTTTCCTGATGCTATTTGACCAATTTATCCATCAGTTACCAACTACACCTAATATTCAAAGATATACATGGCACACATTCCATAACATCCATTACTCGATCATGAATATAAATAGAATTATCGTTCAGATATGACTTCTGCCATTCACATGCAAATGAGAACCTTATGGCCGACATTTATTTTTAAAGTACACATGGTTTGATGAGAACACATGGCCACCGTTTACATATTTATTATCATCCAATTTTTACAATTCTAATCATTACACAATACAGGTTGTTCATGATTTCCAAACAATTAATTAAGCATATCGAAAACAATAATCAAACAACTGAACATACTAACCGAAACTTAAAGTGATCGAACCAGAAAGTCGAGCTTCGAAGGAGAGAGGATAGCCGTCAGGTTCAAGGCGAACGAGAGAGAGAGAAAAAGAGCACTAGGGTTTGTGTGTGTAAAGTGCTTTGCAAGTTATCAGAAACAAAACTCTCTAAAGGGTCAATGTATGCGTATAGTTGAAGTGGGCCGAACCCAGCTTTGGGCCGCCCTTGGTTCGGTTACAATTTGTGTGGAATGGGCTTGTGCGGTTGAGTTGTGTTGTGCGATCGGTTTCCATCGTGTGGTAATACATACATATAATCAATACACAACAATTCACATTTAACATCACATTCAATGTCATAGCATTCCATTTAATCATTCGATTCACAAAATCACAAAACATTTACGTTACATCAAGGTACAAGGATAGGTTCGAAATACGAGTTGTCACATTATCCCCAAGTTGAAAGAAATTTCGTCCCGAAATTTAGCACGCACTCACTGAGGAAGCTAGTTAGGTTCCATGGTTTTCCTGGGGTGTCACATCCTCCCCCCGTTGATCTGGAATTTCGTCCCGAAATTCCGTAGCTTCAACCTCAGTAGTAGTTGTACCGTTTGCGAACAGTTGGGGATATTTTTGCTTCATCTGATCTTCGCGTTCCCAGGTGAACTCTGGGCCGCGACGTGAGTTCCAACGAACTCGAACGAGAGGTATTCTAGTACGCTTGAGGACCTTAACATCCCGGTCCGTGATTTCAACAGGTTCCTCGACGAATCGTAACTGCTCGTCGATCGTGAGCTCCTTCAAAGGAACTACGTGGGTTTCATCTGACAGACATTTCTTCAGATTCGACACGTGGAAAACATCGTGAACTGCCCTGAGTTCCGCTGGTAAGTTCAATCTGTAGGCCACCTTGCCTATTTTCTCAATGACTTCGAAAGGTCCAACGTATCGTGGGTTAAGTTTGCCCCGTTTACCAAAACGAACCACACCCTTCCAGGGTGAAACCTTGAGTAGTACACGCTCCCCAACCTGGAGCTCTAGTGGTTTTCTGTCCTTATCGGCGTAGACTTTCTGACGGTCACGAGCTGCCGCCATTCGTTGTCGTATCTTAGCAATTTTCTCTGTTGTGTCCACCACATGTTCTGGACCAGTAATCTGACTATCCCCCACCTCTGCCCAACAAAGAGGTGACCGGCATTTACGCCCGTACAATGCCTCAAACGGAGCAGCTTTAATGCTGGTGTGGTAGCTATTGTTGTACGAAAATTCCACAAGTGGCAGGTGCTTTTCCCAGCCGTTGCCAAAGTCCATCACACATGCCCTAAGCATGTCTTCAAGAGTCTGGATGGTACGTTCTGACTGCCCATCCGTTTGTGGGTGATAAGCTGTGCTCATATCTAGCCTTGAGCCAAAGGACTTGTGCATTGCTTGCCACAGTTCTGATGTAAATCGTGCATCTCGATCCGAGATGATAGAGATGGGCACCCCATGCCTAGAGACAACTTCCTTGAGATATACTTCTGCTAGGGTAGAGAACTTATCCGTTTCTTTAATAGCCAGGAAGTGAGCAGACTTTGTGAGTCGATCCACGATCACCCAAATAGTATCATTACCACGTTGAGATCTAGGCAGGCCAGTAACAAAATCCATGGAAATCTGTTCCCATTTCCATTGTGGTATCTCTGGTTGTTGAAGTGGGCCTGAAGGTTTCTGGTATTCCGCCTTGACTCTCGCACAAGTCAAGCACTTGCTAACGTAAGTTGCTATGTGGGCCTTCATGCTAGGCCACCAATATGTGGTTTTGATGTCGTGGTACATTTTGTCCGAACCAGGGTGCACTGAGTAGCGAGACTTGTGTGCCTCATCCATCACAAGCTCTCGTAGGTTGCCATAAAGTGGGACCCAAATGCGTCCTGTTACGTAGTAAGCACCGTCTTCCTTTTGTTCTAAGCGTTGCCTTGAGCCGCGTAGGGCTTCAGCCCTGACATTCTCTGGTTTCAATGCTTCTACCTGAGCATTTCGTATTTGAGAAGGAAGGTTAGACTGTATAGTAAGTTGTAAAGCTCGTACGCGCTTGGGCGCAGTGTCCTTTCGACTGAGGGCGTCGGCCACAACATTGGCTTTGCCCGGGTGGTACCTGATCGAGCATTCGTAATCATTCAGCAGTTCGACCCATCGTCGCTGTCTCATGTTGAGTTCCTTCTGTGTAAAGATGTGTTCGAGGCTTCTGTGATCAGTGTAGATAGCACACTTGGTGCCATACAAGTAGTGTCGCCATATCTTAAGTGCAAAAACAACCGCTCCCAGCTCTAGATCGTGTGTAGTGTAGTTCTTCTCATGAACCTTGAGTTGGCGTGAAGCGTATGCTATAACTTTATCCCGCTGCATCAAAACACAACCAAGACCCTGAATAGATGCGTCGCAGTAGACCACGAAGTCGTCTGTGCCCTCTGGCAATGAAAGGATAGGTGCACTGCAAAGTCTATCCTTTAAGTGCTGAAACGCTAACTCCTGTGCGTTTCCCCAACGATAAACAACGCCCTTCTGCGTTAGTGAAGTAAGAGGCTGAGCAATCTTAGAAACATCCTTGATAAATCTCCTGTAGTAACCTGCCAATCCCAAGAATTGCCAAATTTCCGTTGGTGTACGGGGTGCAGGCCAGTTCTTAATTGAGTCTACCTTGGACGGATCAACGTGAATCCCATCCCTATTCACCACATGGCCTAAGAAATGGACTTCATGAAGCCAGAAGTCGCATTTTTAAAACTTGGCATACAATTGTTCTGTTCGAAGAAGTTCCAAAATGAGTCGTAGGTGCTGCTCGTGTTCCTCCTGACTCTTAGAATAGATCAGGATGTCGTCAATAAATACAATAACGAATTTGTCTAGATACGGCATGCACACTCGATTCATCAAGTCCATAAAGACCGCAGGTGCGTTTGTCAGCCCAAAAGGCATGACCAAAAACTCATAGTGGCCATAACGAGTTCTGAAGGCTGTTTTGGAGACGTCCTCCTCTCGGACTCTCAGCTGGTGATACCCTGATCTCAAATCAATCTTTGAGTAGTAGCTCGACCCTTACAGTTGGTCGAATAGGTCGTCAATGCGTGGAAGAGGGTAACGATTCTTCACAGTCACTTTGTTCAGTTCACGGTAGCCGATGCACATTCTGAATGTACCGTCTTTCTTCTTCACAAATAGCACTGGAGCTTCCCAGGGCGAAGAGCTAGGACGAATAAAACCCTTATCCAAGAGTTCTTGTAGTTGCTTAGATAACTCTTTCAACTCTGATGGAGCTAAACGATACGGTGCACGAGCTATGGGTGCCGCTCCAGGGGCTAACTCGATTTGAAACTCGACCTGGCGATGAGGCGGGAGGCCAGGTAGTTCCTCAGGAAATACTTCAGGGTAATCGCGTACAATAGGAAAGTCTTCTATCTTTTTTTTTTCTTTTTCTTCGAGGTGTCAGTAGCGAGCGCCAAAATAGCAGTGTGGCCCTTTCTCAAACACTTCTGGGCCTTAAGGAAAGAGATGATGCTCACAACAGCACCACTCTTGTCGCCAAGAATCATGAAAGGTTCATCCCCCGAGCGAGGAATACAGACAAATCTTCTCGTTGTAAAGAATCTATGCTTGTTGTTGGGATAACCAATCCATACCAATAACGATGTCGAAACCACCACACGTTGGGGTCATACCTAGCATTACACTGACCAATCACGAACACTCGACCCCTGGCACCTTTGCCGTCGTTATTACCCACGTTGTTGTCTCCATTATTGTTCCCGTTTCCTTGGTTGTGGGTCTGATTCTGATTCTGGTTCAGTCGTGGGTAGCGTCTCATGAAATGATCTTTAGCACCACCTTGAGAACATCCCTTGTTATCCTGCTGTTGCTGCTGATTTTGTGGAGCTTGTGGCTGCTGTTGTCGGTTCTGGTTTGCAGGACGTGAGCTTCTAAAATATTTGGCTCCATGACTAAGCTTGTTGCATCTCTAACGACGATTTTTGTTGCACTGCCCGCTGTGGTGCAAATTACATCGATTGCACTTAGGGTGGTTTCCCTCGTGTCCACCCTGACTTCGATTACCAAAAGACTGCTGACTGGGGCTCCTGTACTTGACTGAGATTGCACCGAAGTGGGACCCTTGCTCGAATTTTCCATTCCACTTGTGTTTGTTGTCACTGGGAGCATCCGAAGTAGTTGTAGCAGCATTAATACGCTTCGGCAGTTTGTTCTGTCCTATCGCCTGATCTGAGAGACGTTGAGCAAGACGAGTAACATCCTGAATAGTTGCAAGGTTGGCCTATGTCACATGACTTTGAATCTCTGGTTCTAAGCCTTTGAGGTACAGCTCAATGCGCTTGATGAGAGGATCCACCATTGTTGGACATAACACTGTCAATTTGTTGGATCGTTTCGTGTACGCTTCTATCTCTGACCTTGTCATTTTCAGGTTTAAGAACTCCACTTCCAGTTTGCGGATGTCATCCCGACTACGGCATTCACGTTTGGATCAGTTCCTTAAGAATCATTCCATGGGGTGGCATTAGCAGCCGCCAGCCCCAGCATCTAAACTTGCGAGTTCCACCAAGTTAGTGCAGTGCCTTCGAGAGTGCCCGTGGCATACTTCACCCTACGGCCTCAGGGCATTCACCCATCTCTAAGACAGACTCGAGCTTTCAAACCAATGGAGGAGTCCAACAGCTCCTTTAGTGCCACTGAAAGTATTAGGACGACAGTCCACGAACGTCTTAAATGTGCATACAGGCGGCTGAGCGTTCTGACCTTGTTGCGCGAGGAAGAAGAAACAGGGTTAAGCGCGAGAGTTGGGTCATGAGAGTAGGATCGAACATCCTAGGATAGGTTCGTAATAGCAGGTTATACCTCCTGCCTGAGAGGCCGCGAGTGCTGCCGTAACTTGTTCGTTGATAAGAGCCGTCAGCTGGCTTGAGTTAGGTTCACACGTTCCCTCATGACCTCACATCGAAGGAAACACAAGTAGGAAAAGTGTCGCGAATGTGTGTAAGTGTGGAGTGACAGTAGGGAGCAAGCACAAATGTGTTTTCGAACTATAGTTGCTACATTCATCTAAGCATACAATAAGCAAAGTTCTATGCAATCTAGCAAGTAGGCAATATAAAACGTAAATCATATCACCTAGAATGTCGAGCCTTGCACGTGGAGTGAAGCGTCGTTGTGGATCGTAGAGCACTGTACAGGTTATAGTCTGGTTTTAACAAAAACGTTTTCCTTTATTAAAACCAAGTTCTCTATAACCAATGGCTCTGATACCAATCTGTCACACCCCCAAAATCCACACGCGGAGGAACACCGCTTGGAGGCGTGACTGACCAGGATCAAACCACCAATCATATAGAACAAGCAAATAATTAAATGTAAAAGTCCAACCAATACGTTTAGTGTCCAAAACAAACATAGTTAAGTTATGAGCGGAAGCATAATGTTTAAAACCAAATCATAAGTTTAATTATCCAATGTTTAACATGGCACACAGCTGTCCATGTCCCACAACGACTCTTTCTTGTGCAAGCTCCAGCTAAGTACCTAATGACCTGCAAAGCATGTAGTAACGAGTCAACAACAAGTTGAGTGAGTTCACGGTTGGGTGTTCGTTTTAAGTTGTTCCAAAAACAGTTTCCTTTAACTGGCATCCTGCCGTGGGGGTTACCCCATAGTTGAAAACGTGATTTGTTTAACCCTTTGTTTAACCCATTTACTCTGGCAATCCTGCCGTGGGGGCTACCCCATGATAGTTATCTGGCATTTCGGCCGTGGGGGCTACCCCATGTATCCACTAGACTCGTTACCATATCGACTACTGACTGAAGTCATGTTTAAGTGCCCTGAAACTGTCAATGTCTATCAGCATTGACGTGCCCCAGATCCATTAGTTCACGCCCGTCCTCTGCGGCACGGTGTGAGGCTTGTCAGACCTAAATAGCGCTATCTAACTAATGACCCGCTCGCCATTGGCCCGGCGATTAAGTCGATATAAAAATGAGGGACTTCGTGATAGAGTTTTGGTCTAGTACGAGTTATCTGTCCGTGAGGACGAGGAATTACATTCCTGAACCAATACTGTCCTACCCAAGAAAGGACGAGGAATTCGTATTCCTTAACCCCATTCCCAACCCCTGGGAATCCCATGCTTTGTAGAGTGTGAACTCACCTTGGTTTGCTCGGCAGATACACATAAAGGTCAAGTCTAGCAGCTAGTGGTCAACCACGTCCTAACATGGTTACCATACAAGTCAGGTTTTGATTTCAAGTAGTGCACATAAGTATCACGTAAGATTGCATGTAAGAACACACACGGATCATGGCAAACACACATCATCACGTTTAACAGTCATAACGTATTCAACTTGTACGATCTAAAAGATTGGGCTCGCACAAGTTCAGCAACCTTGTGCGATCACCCATGGAAGCCCAATAGTACCCGGCCCATTAACCGAAATGCCCAACACACCTATACACACGGATCAAATCAACAAACAGATAAACAACTTGTGCGATCCAATACATCATGTACGATTACAATGTATCTTGTGCGACTCACTAACATAACCCACTAAATAACCCGGCCCAACATGTGAATAAGCCCAATAGCTTGTGCGATACAAATATCTTGTGCGACTGTGGTTGTCTTGTGCGATTTGAACATGTGTGTTTGGTCTTGTGCGACCGACCACCTTGTATGATTGGTTAAATGATTTCCTATTTTCATGCAATACTGTTACTATATCCAATCAATTTCGTTTGACTAATTTAACCGTTTCCAAAGTTACAATATATCAATCAACACCTTCAACTGTTTCCATCCAACTAGTGATCGATCAAACCAAACAATTTACTAATGATTCATAAGAACCCTAATCTCATCTAACAGTTACACGATTAAACATCAACGAAACCCTTTAATCAATCATCGATAAATTAATATATAAATTACCAAACATTCATTAAACAAATCAACAATGGCCGACAAGCAAAAGTTGTTTTCCTGATGCTATTTGACCAATTTATCCATCAGTTACCAACTACACCTAATATTCAAAGATATACATGGCACACATTCCATAACATCCATTACTCGATCATGAATATAAATAGAATTATCGTTCAGATATGACTTCTGCCATTCACATGCAAATGAGAACCTTATGGCCGACATTTATTTTTAAAGTACACATGGTTTGATGAGAACACATGGCCACCGTTTACATATTTATTATCATCCAATTTTTACAATTCTAATCATTACACAATACAGGTTGTTCATGATTTCCAAACAATTAATTAAGCATATCGAAAACAATAATCAAACAACTGAACATACTAACCGAAACTTAAAGTGATCGAACCAGAAAGTCGAGCTTCGAAGGAGAGAGGATAGCCGTCAGGTTCAAGGCGAACGAGAGAGAGAGAAAAAGAGCACTAGGGTTTGTGTGTGTAAAGTGCTTTGCAAGTTATCAGAAACAAAACTCTCTAAAGGGTCAATGTATGCGTATAGTTGAAGTGGGCCGAACCCAGCTTTGGGCCGCCCTTGGTTCGGTTACAATTTGTGTGGAATGGGCTTGTGCGGTTGAGTTGTGTTGTGCGATCGGTTTCCATCGTGTGGTAATACATACATATAATCAATACACAACAATTCACATTTAACATCACATTCAATGTCATAGCATTCCATTTAATCATTCGATTCACAAAATCACAAAACGTTTACGTTACATCAAGGTACAAGGATAGGTTCGAAATACGAGTTGTCACACCCGCCCCCTGGCGCCATTGTTGTTGTTGTTCCCATTGTTACCATTCCCCTGATTGTTGTTATTGTTGTTGTTGTTGTTGTTCTGGTTCCTGTTCAGCTGGGGACAATCTCTCTTGAAGTGGCCCTCAGCTCCACACTGGAAGCACCCTTTGTTATCACCCTGTTGCTGCTGCTGACGTTGGTTCTGTTGAGCTTGCTGACGATTCTGATTGGCGGGGTATAAGCTCCTGCAATCCTTTGCAGCGTGACCGGGCTTGTTGCACCGATGACAGTTGCCCCTGGTGCATGGCCCGCTGTGGTGCAGGCTGCAGCGATTGCATTTGGGGTGATTCCCTTTGTACCCACCGTGACTTTGACCACCAGACGATTGCTGATTAGGGCTCTTGTAGTCATCAGTCTTTCTCTGCTGAGACTGGGACTGAACAGAAGTCGAACCCTTACTTGAAGTTCCATCCCATTTCCGTTTGTTGTCACTAGAGGTACCAGAAGTAGTTGCAGCACCTATGCGCTTTGGTAACTTGTTCTGCTCCACCGCCTGATCAGTGAGACGGTGAGCCAACTGAACAACTTGCTGGATGGTGGTGAGGTTCGCTGAAGTTACATGGCTTTGGATCTCTGGCACCAAGCCCTTGAGGAAGAGTTCAATTCGCTTAAATGGAGGGTCCACCATAGTAGGACACAGTAAGGCAAGCTCATTCGACCTCTTGGTATACGCCTCAATCTCTGACCCCGTCATCTTGAGGTTGAAGAACTCGACTTCCAGCTTATGAATGTCATCACGACTGCAGTATTCTTCCTTGATCATTTCCTTAAAAGTTTCCCATGGGGTGGCGTTGGCAGCAACCAACCCCAGCATTTGGACCTGAGCGTTCCACCATGTGAGGGCTAAACCCTCGAGAGTACCGGTAGCATACTTCACCCTGCGCGCCTCAGGGCATTCACACATTTCGAACACAGATTCTAGTTTCTCAAACCAGTGGAGGAGGCCTACAGCTCCTTCAGTGCCGCTAAAAGTAGTTGGTCGGCAGTCCATGAAAGTCTTAAAAGTGCACACGGGTGGCTGAGCATGCTGACCTATCGTGGGTGAAAGAAAAGACAGAGTTTAACACAAAGGTTCGTTCACGAGAGTAGGATTCTAAAGATCCTAGAATGAGTTCGGACTGCAGGATATACCTCCTGCGTGTGCAGCTGCAAGTGCTGCGGCCACTCGTTCGTTGATCAGAGCCGTCAACTGGGCTTGTGTCAGGTTAACGCGTCCAGACATGATCTTCATATCAAGAAGAACGTGAGTGAGAGAGGTTCGCGAAAATGCGATGACAGGAGTGAGTAAGTACACACGTGTTCAAGCAACAGTAGTTATACTAACCAAGCATACCATGAGCAATGTACTATGTAACTAAAAAGCAGGCAGTATATACACAAATCATATCACCTAGAATGTTGAGCCTTGCATGTGGAGTGAAGCGTCGTTGTGGACCGTTGAGCACTGTACAGGTTATAGTCTGATTTTAATAAAACCTTTCCCTTATTAAAACCAAGTTCACTATAACCAATGGCTCTGATACCAATCTGTCACACCCCCAAAATCCACCCGTGGAGTACTACCGCTTGGAGGCGTGACTGACCAGGATCCAGCCACCAATCATATTGAACAAGCATATAAGTAGTTATAAAATCCAACCAATACAATTGGTGTTCAAACAAAACATAATTAAGTTGCAAGCGGAAGCATAAGTCATAAATCAAAACGTAGTTTAATTGTTTCAAAGTTTAACATGGCACACAGCCGTCCATGTCCCACAACGATCCTCCTCCATGCAAGCTCCAGCTAAGAACCTAAGGACCTGCAAAGCATGTAGTAACGAGTCAACAACAAGTTGAGTGAGTTCACGGTTGGGTGTTCGTTTTAAGTTGTTTCGAAAACAGTTTCCTTTATCTGGCAATCCTGCCGTGGGGGTTACCCCATAGTTAAAAACATGACTTGTTCATTCCCGGTTACTCTGGCTATCCAGCCGTGGGGGCTACCCCGTGTTAGTTATCTGGCATCTCGGCCGTGGGGGCTACCCCATGTATATACTAGACTCGTTACCATATCGACTGCTGACTGTAGTCATGTTTATGTGCCCTGAAACTGTCAATGTCTATCATCATTGACGTGCCCCAGATCCATTAGTTCACGCCCGTCCTCTGCGGCACGGTGTGAGGTTTGTCAGACCTAAATAGCGCTATCTAACTAATGACCCGCTCGCCATTGGCCCGACGATTAAGTCGATATAAAAGGAGGGACTTCGTGATAGAGTTTTGGTCTAGTACGAGTTATCTGTCCGTGAGGACGAGGAATTACATTCCTGAACCATTGCTGTCCTACCCAAGGAGGACGAGGAACCCATGTTCCTTAACCCCAATTCCCGACCCCTGGGAATCCCATGCTTTGTAGAGGGTGTGAACTCACCTTGGTTTGCTCGGCAGATACACAGAAAAGTCAAACAAGCAATATTGTGGTCACTCACGTCCTATCATAGTTGTACCATACAAATCAGGTTCGTATTCAAGTAGTACACGTATGTTTCTAGCACATTGCATCCAAGTATCATTCATGGCAGTCTATTAACATTCACGTTCAATCAGTAACGTATAAGATCTGTGCATCAGGCCCAAGAGTCCGGCCCAATTACTTAAGCCCATAATCATGCAAGTCCAATTCAGCGTGCACAAGTGTGTGGTCTCGAGTCGAGACTGTACGGTCTCTACTCGAGACTGTGCGGTCTCGAGTTGTGCTCATGTGTTCTCGAGTCGCAAACGTGGAGGTCTCGAGTCATGCATGTTCTGGTCTCGAGTCGCAACCGGACTCGCAACTGCGATTTCGAGTTGTGCTGTTTCGGCCTCGAGTCGAGACTATGGGTCCTCGACTCGCAATCTGTGTCGCAACCGGGGATCTCGACTTGTTCCGTGGTGGTCTCGAGTCGAGACTGAAGTTCTCGGCTGGGGACATGTGCTGAATTCCACATTGTACTAGACCAATGGGATTTCACTGTTGTGATTTTATGTACTATCCAATGACAATGCACTAACATGTCTAATTGTCTAACAATTAACCAAAATGGATCAAACATGGCAGTTTCAAATATCCTAACACATTCATATCACATTCATCATATATTCATCTAGTTCATCTTTAGGGTTTTCATCCTTTGAACAAACAAGCTCATGAAACCGATTCATGTTAACATAATCTACCTAGTTTAATGCACCAATAATCCTTATCATTCACACATTCAACCGAGAACATAATGGCACCATATTCAAACATATCTCTACTTATTCATATGTCAAACTAGCATGATTCTTAACAATCCAATCTATTCTTACTAATCATGACTTTACCTAGAATTCAAATATCAACATCATATATGAACAACAACAATCCTAGTACCGATTATTCAAGTGGGGTATGTTCATCATGCATAAGGCAAACATGTTATCAAATAACTTCATTATTCATTATCATCAACCAAAATATCACACATTATCATCTTCAACCGAAATACAACACATAGGAAGAATCACTAACCGGTTAGAGGAGTAGTGGTGAAAGATAAAGCTTTGTTTGGTGTGAACAAGCAAATCCGAGAATCCTTTTTGTGGTCGGTTGGTTTGATCCGAGAAGAAGGGGGAGAAATGTGATGTTTGGTGTCTAGGGTTTTAGTGAGAGGGAGTAGGAGAGGGTGTGTGTTATCCAAGGAAAATGGCAACATGGCTATCCATCAAGTTTATATATCCGCTCCAAGTAATGCACCCTAATGGGCTCTCGGTTGGGTTAAATGAGGTTCGTGGCCCATCCGGCCCACTGTTTCATTGTTCACTCGAGACCGCATGGTCTCGAGTCGTGTTCATGGTTCTCGGCTCCCTTAACATATACACATACTATCCATACAAGCATACATATACGCACACAATTAAACACAACACATAATCACATGAAAGGTTCACTTATCATTAATCACACAAGTTAACTAGTCACACGTTTAAGCATGTTACGTCGTGATATAAGAAAGGTTCTAATTTCGGGTTGTCACAACCAGTACTCAAATATTTCTCGGTTTTGAATTAAAAATGCATTTTGTGATTATTTACGTATTATGCAAGATTAATTATACAAAATGATATAAAATATAATTTCCATGATGTCATTATACGTTTGATGTTTGATTTGTGACTTATTACATAACCCGCTCGTTGTGTTCGTGTAAATCACTTCTTACACTTTGCGTCAAAATGTGTATCCTTTCTTAATTTGACAAATTATTAGTTGTCCAAATAAATATACGTCTTCCGGTTCTTTTATATATTTCTCTTTTGATCCACTTGTTTATGTGAAATAAACCTAAAAGATAGTTCACGATTTAAGATAAAATAAATTGCGAACATATTTAAAACGGATACACAAATGATATCTAACCATCAAATACCAAAGTGTTATGAACTCTAAACTTAAATTGTTACAAGTGTGACAACCGTCAAAAGTCCAGGTATCCGTACAATTAATTAATCTTGATTAGTGCTTATTGACCGTGCTGAATTACAATTGACTATTTTCTGATTACTGCCTTATATTCACATGTGCATCACATATTGCATGATGTCGTATCATTACTGCATGCAAACATATTGACATAAATGATGCACAAAGCACAGTTAGCACAGTTAACAGACAAACTGGGAAAATGCTGACGGAGTTCAGTACATAGACAGACAGTGTTTTGAGACCCAGTATGAGTCGGAAACTAAGTACTACACTAGTATAGAGTGTAGGCAAGTAAGGACCACAAAACTGCCTTTCTAGGTGATAGTTTAAGTGCCGGAAAGTGTCTAAAACTCACCCAAAGTGCTGAATTCAGCAAAATTCAACAAAAATCAGTATTTAAACACACTAATATGATGCAGAAATAGGGTAAAATGGTCCAGAATGCTTTCCTAAGTGTCGGGAATTAAAAGTGTCACAAAAGGGTACCTAAAGAACACTAAACTGTATAGTTTAGCACTCTAACGAATCAGTAACTAACCAAACAACCGGACACTACCCGAAACACCAAATTTACACTAGAAATATTGTTTTAACATTACTAAGCTAGTTATGGTCCCCGGACATCATAACACATCATACAAAATATCTAGTAACTAAAACACTTAACTTACACGTGGATTTGAACTAAATGGTAACTTCATGGGTAAAACTTATGCTAAGACCCCCCCCCCCCCCCCCCCACCTATTTACGGCCCAATCATGGCCCCACCATCAAGATTTTATTTGATTTAAATATTGGATCTTGTCTCTTGTTGATGAACACATTACACAAAGGGTAAAGGATTAAGATGGTTATAAGAAGAAACTTGGAGATCATAAGCTCATTATCACACCTACTAAAACACATGCTTTCTCTCCTTCTCTTCTCCTTGTTCTCGGCTGAAGACACCCACCCCCACATCCCTCACCTTCATTCACTTCTTCGTCCAATCCATACACATACAAAGGTGTTAGAGATCCTACAAGGAAGCTTGGTGGCTTTGGAGCTTGAAGGACCTCTCTTGTTAGCTTTTATCCACTCACTTTCTACACTTGATTCATCCCTAGTCTTGAGCTAGTGGTAAGATCCTTAAACACTCTATTTTACATCTATTTCAAGTGGTTAAAAGATGTTACATGTTGATTATTATGAAGAGCACTAAGAATCACAAGAAAGAAACATGAACATAAGCTTAAAACTATAAGAAATCATGAAGAAATCATATTATTTATGTGTTGTAATGCTTGATGATTGTTGTTAGCTTGTGTAAATGATGTAGACCATCATATGATCTTGCTAGATCATGATTAAAAACATGATATGGCAAGATGAGAGGATGATTATGTTAAGAAATCAATAGATCATCCTTATGTAGTCATGAACTTGAAGTACAAATTGTTTTTCTTGTAAAATGATGATCAAAGTAAGTTGTGATACTTGTAGATCTAGAAATTTTATGGATGATTTCTAAAGAAACCGGGTTAAAAATATAAGTTTCGTTAAAACATGGTTCTTACATGAACAAACACTATTTTTGGTGGTTAAACAAGTGTAGAAACACTTGTGTAACAAGAAAATTTCATAAAGAAACATTTTTGTAAAACATGAATACAAGTTGTAAACATCTAAGTCTTTCAATAATGATGTTTTTATATAAACAACCACACTTTAAAGGGGTAACTAAACTCACTAAACACCCTACCAAGTTACTACAAGTTTTCTTAAACTTTCAAGTTCATGAAGTAGTAGAATATGCATGATTTTGGCAAGATTGGTAAGTATAAGTTGTTTAGAGTTGATTATGAATTGATTGTGATGATTTTACAAAAGAAAATGATATGCTTGAAAGCATGGAAACCTCCATTTTTAGGGAAAACTATGGCAAAATTTTCTAAAAATACAAACACTTAGAAAAATATTTTCAAACAAATATTTACAAGGTGTATTTTAAACCATAAATTGTTACATAAACTTCGCCGTAAATTTTGGTTACAAAATACAAATATTGGAGGTTGGTTTTTATAAATAAAAGTGGCTAGATATATATTTAGAATATATATATACATTAAAGACACACATGTGTGATTATTTGTATACTCTGTGTAATAGTTATATTATTTTAGGACTTAAAATAATATAACACATTAAAAACACCAAAAATTACAATCCAAAATATTACCAAAATATCAAGGAATAAAAATACAAGTTACACACAAAATATTAGCGAAACCGAACAAGAAATGTAACTTACAAAATATTCCGGAACTAAATTCACGAGTATAGTTTGGTAAATAATATTTTGGACGCAAGGAAACAAAAATATGATTTTTATGATTATCAAAAAAGTCATATCATATTTTGACAAAGGAAAAATATAGCATTTTTGACAAATACAAACATATATATTTTCCTTGGAATTATTAGAAAATATGTTATTTTTGGAAAAATATATATTTTCTTGAGTAAACTTGAAATACATTATTTTTGGATAAAAATAAGTTTATATATATTTTCTAAAGTTAGACTTGAAAATATATTATTTTGGAACTACAAATATTTTGCCAAAAGAAAAATTATAAATAATTTTTCTAAGTAATATTTCTTAAATATATATATTTTGGAGATATATATATATATATATATATATATATTGGTGGACTTTTATTAGAAATAATATACCGGAAGGTTTAATATAAATTTAAGTATATGAATACTTAAAGAATACCATAAAATACGTATTCTCACACGTATAAAATACACACTGGAATACGACACCAATACATGGAAAGATATATAAATACAAGAATACTAATACACATGTATAAGATACCCCCATCCTTGGGAAGGAAATACAAGTATCAATACTTGGGAAGTATTAAGTTAATACATATTCTTTAACAATTATGGTTTACCCGATGAGGATCCCTTTCTTATTCCTATTCCTGACCAGGACCATCTCATCCTCGGACATCCCGATGGTGAGCATGTTGTGGTTCCGATCCTCGCCCTTTGCCTCTTGCGGCCTTTCCTCTCGAGGATTTGCCTTTTGATGACTTGTCTGATGATGATGTCGATCTTTTCATTGATGGTCCCCCTGATGATGCCCAGGGTGATGGAGTTTTAGCTGATGATGTCATTGTTGTTCCACTCGTTGAGATTCCTATCATTGAGGTTTCCTCTGATCATTCTATTCCAGATTCTTTCGAGTTTGTGTCATCCACCGCCTTACATGCAATGGGACTGCGACGTTACGCCCCTGATACTGATGACGACACGACCATGTCAGCTACACCGATTCCCCCACATGACGTTGAGCCTGGACATGATATTGACTTTGCTCCCGACGATCAGCCTGTTGATGCACCCGCCGATCTTGAGCAGGTGCCGGCTTCTGAGCCGATGCCCGCTCCTGAGCCTATACCCGATCATAATCCTGTACCTTTTGGCATACTTGTTGTTGCTCCTCTTATACCAGACCCGATTCCTGCACCCGCTGACCCTGCTGCTTTTTCCAGTCATGTAGACCCCCGTTACGCTTTCACCAGCAATGGGTGGATAGATGATGATGATGTACCTCCTTTTGTTGAGCCAGTCACTCCCCCACTTACACATGCACCTGTTGATGCCACCCCTTTTCACCCGATTGTGTCCGATGTTCACCGCACAGACCTGCCTATCACTTTCTTGCAGGACATTCCCGCACCCCGTCTAGGGGAAGGTCCGTCTAGCCAGCAGCCTAGCCATGTTCCATCCATGTCAGCAGCTTTTTCTCACATACCTCAGTATACACCTACTGCTCATTTTACTTCCGCACCGCCAGGCGAGCCACTCATATGGTTTCCGTCGAACACTATGCCAGTTTCTGATCCCTACCATCCCTCACACTTTATTGGTTACACGAGGGATGAGTTACTCCTGTCTTTGCAACTTCAGCAGGAGATTCTGTGTCGTAGAGTCATGGAGCTTGAGAGGACTCCACGTCTTCCACCTTGTTCATGTCCGTCACCTTTTGCGACTCCACCTGCTCCCCTTTTGCCTTATCCAGATTTTGATGTTCGATTTCTCACTATGGAGCAAAATATCAGTTATCTGTTGCGACACGTTTATGATCTTGAGGAGGAGCTCGCGCATGTGCGCAGCTTGCTTTCTGTTCCTCCACCTCCTCCTCCACCGCCATCAGCATAACCGGTTTTTGGTTTTATGTAGGTAGCTTGCTTTTGACGAGAGTGTCGCTATTGAGCCTAGCTTGCAAAGCCTTTTGGAGACCGCTTTTTTTTAGTATATGACTGTTGTAGACTGATAGACATTTTGGACAAGGGTATAGGGATGAGAAAAATGGACCCGGTACCGAATTTACCGAACCGGGTACCTTTCCGGTACCGATTCGGTACCCACTTTTGACATTTTCGGTACCGGTTCGGTACCAGTATTTTGCTCGTTTTTACCCTCAAATACCGGTACCGAACCGTACCGAACCAGGTATATTCGGTACCGGTACCGGTACCCACTTTTGAGGATTTTCGGTACCGGTTCTTTCGGTACCGGTTCGGTACCGAACCGGACCGAGCTCATCCCTACAAGGGTAGTGTAACCCTGTAGTCCCTTTTGATGTGATACGATACATTTGTAGAATATGTAACTGTATTTGTGGTCGATGATTTATGAAAGCTCAATCGCAACATTCTCATTATATACATTGTTGAATTATACATTGGTAATATGAATGTGATGTTATATGCTTACTTGCATTGATAAATGCTATTACACGTACTACATACTTATTATGTGCATAAGACCTGACCTATACAATCTTCTTTAGAAGATGCCTCCTCGAAGAAACAACCAGTTGCCCACAACAGAGGCTGAACTACAAGAACGGATTTCACAAGCAATAGCACAGCACGAGGCCTTACGCTCAGAACACAGCGGAGGTACCTCAGGAAATAACCCACCTCATGGTAATGTTTAAGTCACTAAAGACACATTACGCTACATTTGGATATTCCATGTGCGCTTGCTAATGCTCTCTGTGAATGATGTTGCCTGTACAGGCTGTACCTACAAGCAGTTCCTCGACTGCAAGCCTCTGAATTTCGACGGCACTGGAGGTGCTGTAGCTTTCGTTAGATGGGTTGAGAAAACCGATTCTGTGCTGAGAATGAGCAAGTGTGCGCCGGAGCTCCAGGTCACCTACATTTCTGGACTTTACCTAAACGGAGCTCTATCATGGTGGAATCTCTAAGTTCAGACTCTGGGAGAAGAGACTGCGTATGCTATGACTTGGGACGAGATGAAAGAACTCATGCGCAAAAAGTACTGTTCAAGGGCTGAGATCCAGAAATTGGAAACCGAGTTCTGGAATCTTAAAATGGATGGTCCTTAGATTGCTGAATATGTGCAAAGATTCCCTAACTTATCTCGCGTTGTTCCCTACATGGTTGATCCGGAGTTCAAGCGAATCGAGCGTTTTATTTGGGGATTGGCACCCCAAATCATGAGCATGGTGACGACGTCAAAGCCTTCAACGATCACTGAGGCTATTGATTTGAGTGTGGCATTGACGGAAGAAGCGATTAGGCTGAATAAGTTTTCAATCTCTGATGGAAAGAAGAAGGAGACTCATGTAGAGTCGTCTGGAGAGAACAAGCGGAAGTTCTCCAACTTCAAGAAGGGTACTCGTGCGAGCAACGCCAACAAGCGTAAGGACGCTAACCCGCCAGTTGAAGCAAAATTTGTTGCTGCTGGTGCTGCTACTGGGGTTGAGATCAAAGGAAAAGGATACTTGGGCACCTTGCCTAAATGTAATGCATGTCAGTATCATCATGCCGGCCAGTGTAGAGTTAGGAAGTGCAAAACTTATGGAAAGAATGGTCATTCGAAGGAGACGTGTTGGGTTGGTACTGGACGTGGGAATGGTGGCCAGAGAGAAAATGGCAGTGGAAATCGTGGTGGTATTGGAAACCAAGCTGGTAATGGAAATCGTGGGACAAACAACAATCAGGGCGGTACTGGGAATAGACAAGGCTGTTTTAGCTGTGGCGATGTCGGGCATTTCAGGAGAGATTGCCCAAAGAACAACCAAGCTCAGGGGAGAGTCTTTAATATTGGAGCTAGGGAAGCTCGCCAAGATCCGAACGTAGTTACGGGTACGTTCCCTATCAACCAACACTTTGCATCTGTACTGTTTGATACTGGTGCCGATTATAGCATTGTATCCCTAGAATTTAAGAAAATGCTTAGGTTAGTAGCTAGTAAGCTAGATATTCCGTACTCGATAGAACTAGCTAATGGGAAGCTAGTAGAGGCAAACAAAGTAATTAGAGGATGTGTAATGGAACTTGGAGAGCATGCGTTTACGCTTGATCTTCTGCCAGTCGAGTTGGGAAGCTTTGATGTGGTAGTTGGAATGGATTGGTTATCAAGTAACCGAGCAGAGATCGTATGTCATGAGAAGATAATCCGAATCCCGATGGCGAATGGAGAGACGATTGTAGTGCATGGAGAGAAGCATGATACGCCTCTAAGGATCATCAGTTGTTTGAAAGCCCGAAGATGTTTGCAGAAAGGATGTGTTGCCTTCTTGGCACACGTTGTGGACAAGGAAGCCGATGAGCCGAAGCTGGAAGATATCCCAGTTGTAAAGGAATATCCTGAAGTCTTCCCTGAAGACTTGCCAGGATTGCCGCCTCAACGACAAGTCTAATTTCATATTGACTTGGTTCCAGGCGCCGCGCCTGTAGCCAAGGCACCTTATCGACTTGCGCCTTCCGAGATGCAAGAATTGTCGACGCAACTTCAAGAGCTTTTGGAAAGGGATTTATCAGACCAAGCTTCTCACCTTGGGGAGCTCCAGTACTGTTTGTTAAGAAGAAGGACAGTAGTTTCCGTATGTGCATTGACTACCGCGAGCTAAACAAGTTAACCATCAAGAATCGGTATCCTTTGCCGAGAATTGATGATCTCTTCGATCAACTTCAAGGTTCAAGTTACTACTCCAAGATCGATCTTCGATCAGGTTATCACCAGTTGCGAATTCAAGAGGAGAGAATACCGAAGACTGCCTTTAGAACTCGATATGGACATTACGAGTTTCTAGTAATGTCGTTTGGGTTGACAAACGCGCCAACAGTATTTATGGATTTGATGAATAGAGTTTGCAAGCCATATCTCGATAAGTTCATAATTGTATTTATCGATGATATTTTGTTTATTCAAGAACGAAGGAAGAGCATGAGCAACACCTTAGAGCCATCCTAGAGTTGCTCAAGAAGGAAAAGCTATACGCAAAGTTCTCAAAGTGTGAGTTCTGGTTGCGTGAGGTTCAGTTCCTTGGTCATGTAGTGAACCAAGATGGAATTCATGTGGATCCCACCAAGATCGAGGCGATTAATAATTGGGAAACTCCGAAGACGCCAACCGAGGTCCGTCAGTTTCTAGGTTTAGCTGGGTATTATCGCAGATTCATCGAGGATTTTTCGAAAATCGCTCAACCATTAACCTCCCTTACTCAAAAGGATAAGAAGGACGAATGGGGAGATAAGCAAGAAGAAGCTTTTCAGCTGCTCAAGAACAAGCTTTGCGATGCACCTATTTTATCCCTACCCGAAGGCACCGATGACTTCGTGGTGTATTGTGACGCCTCGCGTCAGGGATTAGGTTGCGTACTGATGCAGCGACAAAAGGTTATCGCTTATGCTACGCGCCAGTTAAAGGTTCATGAGAAAAATTACACCACGCATGATTTGGAATTAGGCGCAGTGGTGTTTGCATTGAAGATTTGGCGACATTATCTGTATGGCACCCGATGCACGATCTTTACTGATCACAAGAGCTTACAGCATATATTCGATTAGAAAGAGCTTAACATGAGACAACGCCGATGGGTGGAGCTGTTAAACGATTATGATTGTGAAATCAAATATCACCCCGGAAAGACGAATGTAGTGGCAGACGCCTTAAGTCGAAAAGAAAGGATTAAGCCCATAAGGGTTAGGGCTTTGGAAATGATTATACAGCCAGACCTCTCATTGCGCATCCGTGCTGCGCAGAGAGAAGCTCTTAAAAAGGAAAATCTTGAGGATGAATATCTTCGTGGGATGGAGAAACAGTTGGTACCCAACGGGGAAGGAACATTGTGTTTTATGGGACGAATTTGGGTTCCCCTCTTTGGTGGTCTTAGAGACGTGATTTTTGATGAAGCTCATAAATCAAGGTACTCGATCCACCCAGGATCGGATAAGATGTACCAAGATTTGAAGGATTTCTACTGGTGGCCGAGATTAAAAGGTGATGTTGCAACTTATGTTGGAAAGTGCTTAACTTGTGCCTAGGTAAAAGCCGAATATCAGAAGCCTTCAGGACTGATGCACCAACCCAAGATACCCATGTGGAAGTGGGAGCAGATCTCAATGGATTTTATAACAAAGTTACCAAACCCAGAGGTCATGACACGATTTGGGTAATCGTAGACCGTCTGACAAAATTTGCGCACTTTTTTCCGATCAGAGAAAAGGATAACACTGGTAAGCTGGCTGAGCTGTACCTAAGGGAGATAGTGGCACGTCATGGAGTGCCTATCTCGATTATTTCTGACAGAGACGGAAGATTTGTGTCGAGGATTTGGCAATCTTTCCAGGAAGCGTTTGGTTCTCAACTGAATTTGAGTACTGCTTTTCATCCACAGACGGATGGTCAGAGCGAGAGAACGATTCAGACGCTTGAAGACATGCTGCGAGCTTGTGTAATGGACTTGGGTGGCAGTTGGGACACTCACCTACCTTTGGTTGAGTTCTCCTACAACAACAGCTACCATACAAGTATACAAGCTGCACCGTTTGAAGCTCTTTATGGACGAAAGTGTCGATCGCAGTTATGCTGGGCAGATGCGGGCGATAGACAGCTAGTTGGTCCCGAGTTGGTTCAAGAAACGACAGATAAGATCATGAAGATCCGAGTGCGCATTAAGGCAGCTCGTGATCGACAAAAGAGCTATGCGGACCAAAGAAGGAAACCTTTGGAGTTTGAAGTGGGAGATATGGTTCTATTGAAAGTCTCACCGTGGAAAGGTGTGGCACGCTTCGGGAAGCGTGGAAAGTTAAACCCGCGATATATTGGACCATTCAAAATCCTGGAAAGGATTGGGCTTGTAGCTTATAAGTTGGATCTACCCGCAGAACTGAATGGTGTTCATGATACATTCCATGTATCTAATCTGAAAAAGAGTCCAACACAGGAAACGGTGGTTATTCCTGCCGACGAAGTTCACATTGACGACACACTCCATTTTACAGAAGAACCCGTTGAGGTTACGGATTGGAAAGTTAACAAGACTAGAAGGAGTAGTGTTAAGCTTGTTAAGGTTCGATGGAACGCACGTCACGGCCCAGAGTTTACTTGGGAGCGTGAGGACCGCATGAAAGCTAAATACCCGCACTTATTCCCCAACACCCCTGCTGCTAATAGTAAAGCTTAAAATTTCGGGACGAAATTTTCTTAAAAGGGGGAGAATGTGACAACCGTCAAAAGTCCAGGTATCCGTACAATTAATTAATCTTGATTAGTGCGTAATGACTGTGCTGAATTACAATTGACTATTTTCTGATTACTGCCTTATATTCACATGTGCATCACATATTGCATGATGTCGTATCATTACTGCATGCAAACATATTGACATAAATGATGCACAAAGCACAGTTAGCACAGTTAACAGACAAACCGGGAAAATGCTGACGGAGTTCAGTACATAGACAGACAGTGTTTTGAGACCCAGTATGAGTCAGAAACTAAGTACTACACTAGTATAGAGTGTAGGGAAGTAAGGACCACAAAACTGCCTTTCTAGGTGATAGTTTAAGTGCCGGAAAGTGCCTAAAACTCACCCAAAGTGCTGAATTCAGCAAAATTCAGCAAAAATCAGTATTTAAACACACTAATATGATGCAGAAATAGGGTAAAATGGTCCAGATTGCTTTCCTAAGTGTCGGGAATTAAAAGTGTCACAAAAGGGTACCTAAAGAACACTAAACTGTATAGTTTAGCACTCTAACGAATCAGTAACTAACCAAACAACCAGACACTACCCGAAACACCAAATTTACACTAGAAACATTGTTTTAACATTACTAAGCTAGTTATGGTCCCCGAACATCATAACACATCATACAAAATATCTAGTAACTAAAACACTTAACTTACACTTGGATTTGAACTAAATGGTAACTTAATGGTTAAAACCTATGCTAAGCCCCCCCCCCCACCTATTTACGGCCCAATCATGGCCCCACCATCAAGATTTTATTTGATTTAAGTATTGGAACTTGTCTCTTGTTGATGAACACATTACACAAAGGGTAAAGGATTAAGATGGTTATAAGAAGAAACTTGGAGATCATAAGCTCATTATCACACCTACTAAAACACATACTTTCTCTCCTTCTCTTCTCCTTGTTCTCGGCTGAAGACACCCACCCCCACATCCATCACCTTCATTCACTTCTTCGTCCAATCCATACACATACAAAGGTGTTAGAGATCCTACAAGGAAGCTTGGTGGCTTTGGAGCTTGAAGGACCTCTCTTGTTAGCTTTTATCCATTCACTTTCTACACTTGATTCATCCCTAGCCTTGAGCTAGTGGTAAGATCCTTAAACACTCTATTTTACATCTATTTCAAGTGGTTAAAAGATGTTACATGTTGATTATTATGAAGAGCACTAAGAATCACAAGAAAGAAACATGAACATAAGCTTAAAACTATAAGAAATCATGAAGAAATCATATTATTTATGTGTTGTAATGCTTGATGATTGTTGTTAGCTTGTGTAAATGATGTAGACCATCATATGATCTTGCTAGATCATGATTAAAAACATGATATGGCAAGATGAGAGGA
The DNA here is from genome assembly GCA_030545235.1 of Helianthus tuberosus. NCBI lineage: Eukaryota > Viridiplantae > Streptophyta > Magnoliopsida > Asterales > Asteraceae > Helianthus > Helianthus tuberosus. The sequence goes on from CM060440.1 coordinate 15,231,014, forward strand.
TGATTATGTTAAGAAATCAATAGATCATCCTTATGTAGTCATGAACTTGAAGTACAAATTGTTTTTCTTGTAAAATGATGATCAAAGTAAGTTGTGATACTTGTAGATCTAGAAATTTTATGGATGATTTCTAAAGAAACCGGGTTAAAAATATAAGTTTCGTTAAAACATGGTTCTTACATGAACAAACACTATTTTTGGTGGTTAAACAAGTGTAGAAACACTTGTGTAACAAGAAAATTTCATAAAGAAACATTTTTTGTAAAACATGAATACAAGTTGTAAACATCTAAGTCTTTCAAGAATGATGTTTTTATATAAACAACCACACTTTAAAGGGGTAACTAAACTCACCAAACACCCTACCAAGTTACCACAAGTTTTCTTAAACTTTCAAGTTCATGAAGTAGTAGAATATGCATGATTTTGGCAAGATTGGTAAGTATAAGTTGTTTAGAGTTGATTATGAATTGATTGTGATGATTTTACAAAAGAAAATGATATGCTTGAAAGCATGGAAACCTCCATTTTTAGGGAAAACTATGGCAAAATTTTCTAAAAATACAAACACTTAGAAAAATATTTTCAAACAAATATTTACAAGGTGTATTTTAAACCATAAATTGTTACATAAACTTTGCCATAAATTTTGCTTACAAAATACAAATATTGGAGGTTGGTTTTTATAAATAAAAGTGGCTAGATATATATTTAGAATATATATATACATTAAAGACACACATGTGTGATTATTTGTATACTCTGTGTAATAGTGATATTATTTTAGGACTTAAAATAATATAACACATTAAAAACACCAAAAATTACAATCCAAAATATTACCAAAATATCAAGGAATAAAAATACAAGTTACACACAAAATATTAGCGAAACCGCACAAGAAATGTAACTTACAAAATATTCCGGAACTAAATTCACGAGTATAGTTTGGTAAATAATATTTTGGACGCAAGGAAACAAAAATATGATTTTTATGATTATCAAAAAAGTTATATCATATTTTGACAAAGGAAAAATATAGCATTTTTGACAAATACAAACATATATATTTTCCTTGGAATTATTAGAAAATATGTTATTTTTGGAAAAATATATATTTTCTTGAGTAAACTTGAAATACATTATTTTTAGATAAAAATAAGTTTATATATATATTTTCTAAAGTTAGACTTGAAAATATATTATTTTGGAACTACAAATATTTTGCCAAAAGAAAAATTATAAATAATTTTTCTAAGTAATATTTCTTAAATATGTATATTTTGGAGATATATATATATATATATATATATATATATTGGTGGACTTTTATTAGAAATAATATTCCGGAAGGTTTAATATAAATTTAAGTATATGAATACTTAAAGAATACCATAAAATACGTATTCTCACACGTATAAAATACACACCGGAATACGACACCAATACATGGAAAGATATATAAATACAAGAATACTAATACACATGTATAAGATACCCCCATCCTTGGGAAGGAAATACAAGTATCAATACTTGGGAAGTATTAATTTAATACATATTGTTTAACAATTATTCCAAAATATAATAAAAATAATTTAAGTTAAAATATTAATTATTTTGACAATAATTATATAACTTGGAATAATACCAAGGGCATGGAAGAAACATAACTCAAAGACACTAATACTAAACCAAGGCACGACCCGTTCGTCTGATAAACATTAGTACGTTGTAGGTAGTCGTGTTCACCAAAGGAGCTTTGAGTTACTGTGACCCGAAGACGCTAGACTGTGAGTTCATGTCCCCCTTTCCTTTTAACTGTTTTCAGTTTTATAACTTCGGGGGTGAAATACATGTTACAACTGTTTACAAACGTTTTATGCATGGTATGGTTAGCTAAGGAAGGGTAGTACTTGATCATGTGAGTGGTCGGTACAACACTTAATGCCATTAATCCTCATTGTAGGACCGATGTACATGAGTGATAGATCTATTTGGGTGTAGCGAGCCCACACCCATGCGGACCAGGGTTGCCCATGTGGTGACTATGTCTTATTCCCGAAGACAAATTTGCTAGGTTTGAGTTTTCCTGCATCACTTCACACATATCAATGGCCTTGCAAACCATTGGTGATCTGTTTTCCTTGTTGCTTTCATACCAGGATTTACATACATACAGACATACTATCAAAGGTTTACTCATACATACAAACAAACACATGAACTCGCTCAACTTTTGTTGATGTTTTCAAAATACATGTATTTCAGGGAATTAGTAAGTGGATCTGGCGGGCGTTGGAAGTTTTATGCTGCGTAGGGAATAAAGATGTCATCCATGGTCCTTGGGTTTGGTCAGTGTGTCTTATTCCTGGACGAGACACGTCTTCCAAACCTTGGTTTTATTTATTATCCTTTGACGAGTCCTTAGTGAACTCATGAACAATTCGTATGGTTTGTAAACTTGAATTTGAAGTCTACATTTTCAAACAATGTCGTTATGTTTAAACTTATTTAACGGATGACAAATCTATGGTTTTTATCATATAGTTGCTGTTATGATTGAATGCAATGATATTAAGAAAGTCACACTATAATCACGCTTCCGCAAAAGTCAAGGTGTGACAGCTTGGTATCAGAGCTTCGATTGTAGCGAACTAGGATTCCTTCTCGAGTCTAGACTACAATCATTAGGGCTTTCACGAAAATGTTTTCACAACATACTTTCATTTCATACACGAAACGCCCAGATCCAGGAAACAAACATTTTTACATACGAAAGACACGAAACACATTTCAAAAAGTTATGATCATGGTTCAGTCTGAGAGACTGGGTAGTTCAGTTTGAGAAACTGGGAGGTTTAGTCCGAGAGACTAGGAAGTTCAGTCTGAGAGGCTGGGTGGGATAGTCTGGGAAGACTAGGATGGATACGTGAATACATTGTTATTAATTATATGCTTATTGATGATTGTTGATATACGTTCATATGTTGTGATTGTTTTGTTACAGACACCATGTCTTCGTCTGAGAGTGGACTGTCTGATACTGTCGACCCCATGGCCATTGTTTCTGACGACGAGATCGTCCCAGAGCCAGAGATCTTTACCTCCGACACCGAGAGTGACCCGGAGATGATGTCAGATAACGACGATGATTTCCAGCCTTTTGCGCTGCCCGACTTTGGCGACGATGTACCGCATGCTGATGGTTTACCCGATGAGGATCCCTTTCTTATTCCTATTCCTGACCAGGACCATCTCATCCTCGGACATCCCGATGGTGAGCATGTTGTGGTTCCGATCCTCGCCCCTTTGCCTCTTGCGGCCTTTCCTCTCGAGGATTTGCCTTTTGATGACTTGTCTGATGATGATGTCGATCTTTTCATTGATGGTCCCCCTGATGATGCCCAGGGTGATGGAGTTTTAGCTGATGATGTCATTGTTGTTCCACTCGTTGAGATTCCTATCATTGAGGTTTCCTCTGATCATTCTGTTCCATATTCTTTCGAGTCTGTGTCATCCACCGCCTTGCATGCAGTGGGACTGCGACGTTACGCCCCTGATACTGATGACGACACGGCCATGTCGGCTGCACCAATTCCCCCACATGACGTTGAGCCTGGACATGAGATTGACTTTGCTCCTGACGATCAGCCTGTTGATGCACCCGCCGATCTTGAGCAGGTGCCCGCTCCTGAGCCTATACCCGATCATGATCCTGTACCTTTTGGCATACCTGTTGTTGCTCCACTTATACCAGACCCGATTCCTGCACCCGCTGACCCTGCTGCTTTTGCCAGTCATGTAGACCCCCGTTACGCTTTCACCAGCAATGGGTGGATAGATGATGATGATGTACTTCCTTTTGTTGAGCCAGTCACTCCCCCACTTACACATGCACCTGTTGATGTCGCCCCTTTTCACCCGATTGTGTCCGATGTTCACCGCACAGACCTGCCTATCACTTTCTTGCAGGACATTCCAGCACCCCGTCCAGGGGAAGGTCCGTCTAGCCAGCAGCCTAGCCATGTTCCACCCTTGTCAGCAGCTTTTTCTCACATACCTCAGTATACACCTACTGCTCATTTTACTTCCGCACCGCCAGGCGAGCCACTCATATGGTTTCCGCCGAACACTGTGCCATTTTTTGATCCCTACCATCCCTCACACTTTATTGGTTACACGAGGGATGAGTTACTCCTGTCTTTGCAGCTTCAGCAGGAGATTCTGTGTCGTAGAGTCATGGAGCTTGAGAGGACTCCACGTCCTCCACCTTGTTCATGTCCGTCACCTTTTGCGACTCCACCTACTACACACACTCTAAGGTGGATGATGGATGATGGTGGTGGATGTGGGTGTTGTAGTGGTGGTGGAGTGGTGGCAAAGTGGGAGAGAGGTGGTTTGCCAAGGGATGCATTTGAAGAGAACCAAGCACCCCTATTTATAGCCTGAACAGAAGCCCGGCCACGGCCCCGTGTCCGCTGGACACGCCCCCGTGGCCATCTCCTTTCTCTTCCTTCATTAATTGCAATTGTCTGCATTAGGCTCCACACGGCCCCAGGTTCGCTGGGCACGGCCTCGTGTGCAGATGCGTATCTGTACTATCGAGATTTGCAAGATTCTGCAAATCTTAGCGTTGACCATGCCCCGTGCTGAGCTGGGCACGCCCCCGTGGTGGGCATTGAAGCTTCCACAACTTTGTCCATTTCTGAAGACATCTGACCACGCCCCCGTGTCCAGTGGGCACGGGCCGTGGTCAGCCTTCTGTTTTTTGTTTTTGCTTGTGGAGATGCTGTCGAGGGGTCGGGCATGCCACGTTTATTCATTTTCTTTGTATTTATGTTAGTTTTTGCTGCATATTTGTTCCTTTTGTTCGTTTAAGCTCATTTGGTCATGAAAATACAAAAGGAAGACAAAAACACACTTTTTCCAACATTAGTACTAAAAAAGGGTTAGTTTTATGCCTTATTTGATGTAATTTATATGTTGCATTTTACACACATCAGTTCTAGACATTATACTTCTCGTGGAAGCATCGTACCGTTCATTCAAAACATTTCTCGTTTTTGCAAATGTTTTAAAATGAAAGTATATACATTTATGTTTTTATTACAAATCAAGACAATAAACCTTATACTAGTTTATTAAATAAAACAGTTTCAAATTCCCTCATTTGAAAAATAAAACGAATACACATCGTTTTAATACTTGGTTTATCATATCTTAAACCGTTTCTAACCCGCTTTTTAGAAAATAACGATTACAAATCGTTAAAAAGAGTAGTTTTTAAGATAACAGATTCTAATGTGCTCATTAGAACTTGAACGTTTAACAAAAATTCAAAATATTTTGTTTTTATATATTAAACCGTTTCTAACGCTTGTTAGAAATAAAACGGGTACACTCATCAATATAGGTCCTTTTATTTATATAAAACAAACCTTTTCTAACCCGCTCGTTAGAAATAAACATTTGCCAAACTCGTTAAATCGTTTCTAAATCGCTCATTAGAAATAACCAATTAAAAACTTTGACTTGGAGATTATATAAATAAACTATTTCTAATACACTCATTACAAATAAACAAATACAAACTTGTATTTTCATCCGTAGATTAGTATTTTGAAAGTTTATTTATACCTTGTACCGTAGAAATATGTTGAATTTTGATGTTTTTCGGGTGGGGGGTTTAAAGATAGGGATGAACAAGACGCCGCGTACACCCCTAGCATATACGAAGCCCTGATTTTTTATTGTTATTATTTATAATACGTATACCGAATTTTATAGTATTATTATTATTATTATTAGTATAACGACTGATGCGTGCGAAGTGTCGTATATTTTAGGTGTATATTTTAAGCCCTTTTTAACACTTATTTTAGCCAAGTTTTAAATTTATAAAACACGATATTTCACTAACACTAAACACACATATGGGCAAGTGCACCCATCGTTGAGTGTAGTATAGCGTTGGTAAGATACCGAGGTCGTCCAAGGACACAAGAGCTTTTAATACCGGTTTATCCTCAACGTCTAACCAAAATAAAAGTTTAGAAAAATGTTTTAAACTAAGAAAAATAAAAACTAACTAAAATGCTGAAAGTAAAAATAAAATAAAAACAGATAGACAAGATGAATCACTTGGTTCCGACTCGTATCTAGTATAACCTTTGATTATTTCCGCACTTTTGCACATAATTAAGAGATTATCTTAGTTATTGTAGTAGGCCCCTCTTTTGAAGGTGACGTTACCCTCACCCCAGTAGTTTGAGTCAGCAGGGATACAATCCTAAAAGGGTGGATTATTGGAAGATAATGAATTAAGTTATTAATGCAGTATTGTGGTAGGCCCCGCTTTTGGCGGTGACGTTACCCTCGGCTAAGTAGTCTGAGTCAGCAGGGATACAGTCCTAAATAGCCGGGTTATAGTATTAATAGTAGTTAACTTATGAGGGGATCAAAGAGTTTGGACCCCCGCCATCCAATACCGTGAAGTATTGAAGGAGGTCCTACTAAATTTGACCCAGGTCCATTGCAGGACCTCTAAACGCTGAACAATGGCAAGACCTTTACCAAACCGTTCCCTTAACCCCCTACCAGGTAGCCAACATACCTCCATATAGACCGTGGAGATATGAATGGTGAAAATCCTTTATTTTATATAGACAGTAAAATAATGCCAAGACACCACGGACAAACGATAAGGAAAGATCACCTTCAACATAAGTAACTAGTTATTAAAGTCATTAATACAAAACCAAATAAAAAGTGCAAAAGATTAGAAATAAAAAGTATTATACTAGACACTTTGTCTTCACCAAGTGATGTAAGAGACTTAGGCAAACATGGCCTTGATTGTCAAGAACTCTTACGATCAATCTTGGATCCCGAGACGACTCGCACACTCATGATGGACAATGGATGATGGTGGTGGATGATGGTGTTGTGATGGTGGTGGGTGGTGGATGAAGTGTGAGAGAGGTGGTGTGCCAAGGGATGAGTTGCAATGAAACCAAGCACTCCTATTTATAGGCTGAACAGAAGCCTGGGCACGGCCCCGTGTTCGCTGGGCACGGCCCCGTGCCCGTCTGACACTCTCTCTCTTCATTAATTGTAATTCGCAATTACAATTAATGCGCCTGCAGTACTTTCGGCACGCCCCCCGTGTCCGCTGAGCACGGCCCGTGGTGGGCAATAGAAGCTTCTATAGATTTGTCTTTTCTGCTGCTTCTTGGGCACGGCCCCGTGCTGGCTGAGCACGGGGCGTGTTCAGCCTTCTGTTTTCTCTATTTTGCTTTGGAAGGTGCCGTTGAGGGTTTGGGCAGTCCGCTATTGTTCCTTTTCTTGTATTTATGTTGGATTTAGCTGTCTTTTTGCTTCTTTTGCGTTTTTGAGCTCATTTAATCCTGAAAATACAAAAGGAAGACAAAAACACTCTTTTTCCAATATTAGTACTAAAAAAGGGTTAGTTTTATGCCTCATTTGATGTAATTTATATGTTGCATTTTACACACATCAACGACATAGTATTATTTTTGTGTTTTTTATAATATGTATACCGTATTTATTAGTATTATTATTATTATTATGAAAACAATATTATTTTTCTATTTTTTATATTACATATACGTATTTATTATTATTATTATTAGTAGTAGTTTTATTATTATTAGTTTGAAAATGACATATTATTACTTTTCTATTTTTATTATAATACGTATATATATACCGTATATATTAATTTTATTATTATTATACGTATACCGTATCTTTTTTGCAGGATCATGATGGGCGACGAGATAGACGACAAGATCGACGCTCAGCATCAGCAGCCGCCGCAGCACCCGCAGGGTCCGCCCCCGTTGCCAGTGGATCTGCTACATGGTTACCTGTACTTGGAGTTTCCTGATGGTACTGATGTCGCCGCTCATTCCATGAAGCTTAGGAGGATGCACATCGGACAACATTTGGCGGTCGGCTGTGGCGCACTAGAGATGATTGGTGAGACGACTAGATACCGTGCGTTCGTTCCACTGGATTCGTCGTGGGACCATGTTTTTGAGTTATCGCACATGTCGTCTTACAGAGATGTAAGACCCTAACACGTTTTGATCGAAAAGTCGCAGCGGAAATACGTACCATAAAATTTCTTTCTTAAAACGTTCCTTTATATATGAAAATCATTTAAAAACATCTTTATGTAAGGAACTACATTGTTTATCTTTCATTAACGTGTCAATAATAACATACTAATACAGATTACATGACCACCCATTCCGTACAATCCATGTCTCTATCACTCGATCTTCAATCACTAGCCTTCCATCATGTTGATCCATGATTCTGTACCACCTGCGCCCACCACATACATTCGTAACATTAGAATACATTATATATAAACAAGATTCATAATCATCGAGTCTCGTTACGTTCTATTCTCATATACTTTTCATTCCGTTATCTTTCTAATTTAAGCATTTCATCTGGGTGTCTAATCCTTGGTGAGACTTCAATAATGTACCTGCATTACATTTCATTCTCAAGGCACACTATTAGTAACGTAAAAACCCAATGTATTGAAACCATGTATACATACATACATTCACCATTCTATATGGGCGATAATTCCTACTTAGTGCATACGTACATTCACACATATATTCATACATACATATATACCTACATACATATATATATATATTTATACATGCCTACATACAAGCTCTTGCATACTACTTACAAATCTCATATGATTATACTAACATATCCCAATAAAAAACATTCATATAAATAAGTCTCATACGTATTAACCTACTTACATATTCATTTCTAAACATGCTTACCTATGGATTCCATTACTAACATAGAGGTAAATCCATACCCATACTTATACGTGCCTTTAGACTTATTTCCTTCCCTTAAAAACTTACGTACGCGCTCATCATATCTCATAAACACTCTACAATGAGTTTGGAATACATTTCGGGACTCTTTAAAGGTCACTGGATAAGTTACGAAAGGCATGGAACTCATGGTGGGTCAAAAATTACATTTTCAGCGAATTAACACACCAAAGGGCGTCGGCGATGCCTCTTAGTTCTTCGCGTCTAAAAACATCCCGTAGGTAGTGAAATAGGGCGTCAGCAAAAACGGAGGCCAGAAGGGGCATCAGCGACCCCTCCAATCCTTGTTTTTCTGCAGCTTCGTTCCGTCGTCCATTAACGCTAAAACTTGCGTAACTTTTTAACCGTTTACCCGTTCAACCTCCCGTTTCTTCCCACATGACCGTAATTTGATATTCTATCATATGAACTTGAAATCCAACATCCGGATTAAGGAAATTCTTAACTTATGAGTTTCCGGCTAAATATTCAATTACGGATTATTCGACCCGTTCATGTTTTCATCAAAAAATCAATTGTTTTAACCCAAAACTTACATGAACATTATAACTATAATAGTTTTACATTATCCGGAGTTTTGTACTTGGGAATTTAGGCACCCGATACCCGGTGTACGTTAGACTCATTCATCCCATTCAATTATATGTAACTGAACTTCATTAGTAAATTTTTCATACTCTAAATTGTTTATCCATTTAATCCTACCTCACAACCGAGTCTTTTGACTATTAACCCGCGTGTCTGTTTCTCGGTTAGCATGCTTATATGCAATCCGACCCATTACCCGGTTATAATACCTAGTCATTACTTAGGCAATCATTCCGGTATAACAATAAAACCTCATTTTGACCCGTTCGGTCTACTTAGCGAAAATCATCGATTTCATACAACCAAACCCTATTTGACGTCAATTATCATGCTTAAATAACTAGTATGTAACTTTACTTAAACAAATTACAAGGTGATTCCGGAAATCACTTACCTTAGCGTTCGAATGTGCATCCGTTACCTTGCTTCCTTTTTGACCATTTGCCTTCCATGCTCGTGCGATACCTATTCTTTCATGTCATCGCAATCACATTCTCGTTAGCATACATAATTGTACATGTTAACGATCATATCAATTGCATATTTCACATTTGACTTACATTAGTCAATTCTAACAAGCATAAAGCATATACTCGAATTCACATCCTTTCAATCTCATATAATTCATCACATCATCGCATTAAACACACATACATATAACACGTACCATATGAGTTACTTTAATCTTACAATTGTGACAAGAAGTCTAACCATGCTTCTTCTGCGTAGTTGACTTTTAGAAGTCAACGGTTTATCATATGAACTTCGACTTAACCTCATACATTCGTGTCATCATAGTAGACTATGCAAATGTCATTAAATACACATTCAACCACATGATCACCTAGTGACATTATGCACATGTATAACCTAACCAATTCAATATAGACTAAAGCTCTCATGCTCCTACAATTATCAACCAAAACGCATATCTCATATTAGTCTATCATTGATCACTTCATTATTACATTCTAGACATTTCCATCCATCACTTATACACAATTTCATCTAAAACCATCACATAGGCATTTCATCATACACTTGGTGTGCGTACACCATTTAGTGCACATTGTACAACTAATTAAAGCACATTCTTCCTAGTTCATCTATGGATTAACATAATCTTTCACAAATCATTGTCATAACTAAGCATCATATGTTTTATATCAAATTATCCATTTAACTACTTTCTATAACACTACTTTAACATCAACATTACACAATTCATTATTAATCTTCACTAAACTTCATCTTCCTACGAATTCTAAGTGGGTTTTATCCCAACTCATCAATACAATCAAAATTAAGCATATTACAACTTCCACACATTGATATTAACTAACATTCATGTTCAATTTCATAATACATTCACGGATTAAACATAACCCACTTCATACAAAATCACCAATCTAAGTTTTAAGACATACCTCATGATCCCCTTGTGTAGGTGATCATTAATTCATGTTTGTTCATGAATTTGAGCTTTGATTCACCCTTCAATTTGATAATTTTGGCTGAGTTAGGGTTTTGGCTCCCTTGGAGCTCCTGATCGTTCCAGAACACACACGAAGTGTGTGTTTGTGTGTGATCTTTTCATAGAATAACTAACCTTTCATCTTATCCCACTTTAGTCCATCGTGTTTACCACTAAAACATAATTGGCACAACTTTCCTCCTTTAATAGTTTTCACCATACACTTAACTAGGTTAACTAGCCTAGTTATTTATTTCATGATATATCATATAAGAACATATGGCGAATATAAACATTCGAGTTTTGGGGCGTTACAAGAGAGCTGTTGGTCGAGTTCTTATCGTCATTCTCCTTTAACCCTCCCCGGGGCAACCATCCTGCGCAGCCACAGGGTCATCCCCCTCCTGCCGAGGTTTCTTTCAGGCTTGCTGGTGTATAGCGTGAGATGACGCTAGCACAGTTTCTGGTGCATTACGGTTTATACACAGAACCCGAGATCACTACAGATCTTTATACACAGGAGCTGGTAGTGGTTGATAGACCCACCATTCTTGGGGTTTGGGATGTGATTGCAGACCTTGGGACTTGGGACCATACCCGGTTTAAGGGGAGGATTTCAGCAGTTATTGACCCGATGTACAAGTTTGCCCACTTATTACTTTACATATTTCCTTTGTTATTCTTATTTATAAATTTGCGTATATGTCTAACACTCTCTGCAGGCATCTACACAGGTTAATCTGCCCTTCTATAATGCTTCGTGGTGTACGTCCACGGACCTCTGTTTCTTTTACTATTTGCTTTACAGGAGGCTGTGCGCTCTTACACACAATTTGGCCCAGTAGTTCGCCTCCGCTCATCACCGGCACGAGGGCAGACATTTATACAACGACACGTACGTCACCATGATTGCCCGTTCATTGGGACATTTCCAGGAGGGTGACCTGCACTTACTTCCGGCGATAGGGCCGACGAGGTTGGATATTAACAAGATGTGGGGAGGTTCGTCGTCCTTGGCACGCGGTTTAAAACATGCGGGGAGAGCAGTTCCATCCGGTTGACTTGCCAGAGCACTTTGATCTAGTGTATCCGCCAGACCATCCCTAGGGTGCCTCAGCATCCACGACACGTTGTTCCAGGTCCTACAATAGGAGCTGCGACAGATCCGCATTTAAGAGCCGATGTTGATAGGCTTATGGATTTGCTGGGTCGGTTGCTTCGAGAGGAGCATGATCGACGAGAGAGAGAGAGAGAGAGAGAGGGAGGGGTTACCTGTCATACCGCTCCCAACACCTCGGGCACGACATCAGCAGCAGCCAGATCCAGATCCAGATTCAGATTCGGAGCCGGAGGCATAGACCAGCCGCATGTTCATATTTTTGTATCTGAATAGTATTCAGTTGTAGTTTATATATTGTTATTGATGTACAAACTGATCTTATATATGTCATATTCAGTTTATTTTCAGTGGTTCGGTTACATGATGTTTGTTTGTTTTGCATTGACATTTCGTAATAAATAGTTAAAACCTTGACATTGAAACTATAATATGGAAATAATATAATGTTCAAACGGTAAACATTAACATGATAGCAAACTTAAAATGAACAATAATATTAAAACGGTGTAGTCTAGAAAACTGTATAAAGCCTGTTATGGTAAATAATATTTAAACAACATAATATTTGAAAGGGTATAATGTTGAAAACGGAATAATATTTAAACGAACTAATATTTTAAACGGTATGATGTTGAAAACGGTATAGCACAACTTATCTTCAAAAAAAACTCACCAAATTACCCCACCAAAAACCCCAATTCTTCACTCAAAAAATCATCAGCCTTAAAGACGCCTCATGTTGTACGAGGTGTCTTTAAGGCTTCTAAAAATTAGTGTCTGACACCGAGTCAGACAACACCTTTTTTGCAGTCATATACGCCTCGTACATGTCTGTACGAACCGTCTAGGTCACAAAAGTGTGCAAATAGGTGGTTGGAGTGTGCGAATAGTTTGAGCCTTTCTAAATAGTCGATGAAAATTTGTATTCTCAGCTTAAACACTACACCTAGACACAACACGATACACTATTGGTGACCAGGCCTTAATCAGTAACAAAATAGAAACTAACACAACAATAGAACAACTATTGCTCGACTATGTTGTGTTATATATAAATTGGTCTTTACAACCTACAAAAATTTAAGGGCAGAACAACAACAAAAAAAGACTCACTTTTTTTATTGGATCTATGTAAGTAAATAAAACATCCAAGTACCAAGAAAATCACCTTATCAACTAAGGTGTTTGTATTTTTCTTTGATAGATAGATTTGAGGTGAATTGACAAATATATGTTAAAATGTGAGTAAACAATGTGAGAACATGTTTCCATTTTAGTGATTCACTTTTGTGTCTCACGTGATGTATGGTACTTGCCAAAGTCTTTAGACTTGAAACAAACCACGTGATGACCCAAGACAAAAACAAAACGTCAAGGTCACTAATAACCCATCTTATGTTTAAATTCCTAATTCATATTTGTGAATTAATAACCGTCAAGTTTTATAAATCCTTGCATAACATATAGAACATTATGTTGTATTCAATGAATATCAATCATTACTTCATAGAATGCAAAGATCTCATAAAACATTGATCATCAAAGACACTGCTTACAATAGAGTGGAATAAAATACCTAAACACCACTACTAGAATGTGCAGAAAACAAAGTTTTCATTTCATTGAAATCCATGAAACGTATGTTCAGATTCATGGAGCACTCTACAAAGCTATAACTAGCTCATGTTTTTATTTCTATGTATATGTAACAACTTAATAAGTTAGACAAAACTGCTCCTACAAACTAATTTACCATAACATTCCTCATTAGAAACTTGATACATGCAATCCAACACCATTTACAAAAGTTTCAACTTAATACCAAAACCTATAAACAATATCACTTTAATTAGAACGACTAATCTCAGTAAGAACCATTAAACAAAGTGACAAATACATCATGTGACAACCCATAATTCTCGAGGTAAAAACCATTAGTTCGCTTTTTAAATCAATTTATAGACTTATCTTATTTGGCGAATTAAAGTTATACTTATGTAGTTTATAACTTACAAATGAGTATCCGAAGCCAAATCCGTATCGTGATTGAACCGACCCGAACCGTTTGAACCATGTTATAACTCGTGTAACTCGATACTTATGAGGCCCGAACCATAACTTGATTATTACACTTTATGTTAGTTGAGTTGAGTAATTATAATTTTATAGTTAAGTGGTTATATGTTAGAAAAAAATATAAACATGTCAAATGGTATGAATGCTCAACACAACATAAAGAAACAATACATAACAAAAACGGCGACGAAAATCTTATTGATTAACCCAAACCAAAAACACCCCCCAATCCCTAGATCTCACAATATGTGAGATCAGAAATTAAAGACAAAGTACAATACAATACCTAGATGATCATCCACAGATGACCATCAACAACTACAGATCAAACTCTCATAAACAGAGAGTAATACAAGATGATCTTCAACAATAGATCAATACAAACCCTAAAACTAGAACAGATGATGAACTGGTGTGCGTAACAAGTGAGAGAGAATGAATGGAAAAGTCCAAAGTCTTCACTTTTATATCATGCCCTTGAAAAGTTACACTTAAGTCCAAAAGAAACGTTGATGATGATCGCAGTCCTCCATAAGTTTCATATAGCACCCTCGGAATTCTAGCTGTTACAACAACTCGCAACAACATATAACAACCAGAAAACCAACTAGGCTTATTATAACAAAAGCCCAAACATAACATGAGCCCAAAGATGATAACAGGCTAATAACCAGCCTAATAAATAAAACATATGAATGAATTAATTCTCTTATTTTAACATCCCCCCATTCATTCATATGTTTATGTTTGAACATATTCACTAGTCCCAATTTGTCATAAAACACTTCATGTTGTGACACTGAAAGTCCTTTAGTAAACACATCTGCAAGTTGACATTCTGTGTCAACTTTCTCAGGATGTATTATACCACATGCAACTTTTTCTCTCTAAAAATATAAATCCAGTTCAAAATGCTTTGTCCTTTCATGAAATACTAGGTTTAAAGCTATAGACAAAGCTGCTTTGCTATCACAAAACAAATTTACAGGTAAACTAACATCAACTTTAAGTTCTTTTAACAAATTCATAATCCATATTATTTCACAAGTAGCAGAGCACATGGCTCTGTACTTTGCTTCAGCAGTTGACCTCGATACTACACTTTGTTTTTTACTCTTCCATTAAACCAAAGAAGAGCCTAGAAATATGCAATAACCAGTTACGGACTTCCGAGTTATTAAACATTTACCCCAGTCAGAATCAGCATAACCCAACAATTCTAACACAGTTTCAGATTTAAACTTTAACCCTTTACCAGGGCAAGACTTCAAGTATCTAAGCAACCTTAGAGCAACTTGTAAATGTGACTCAGTCAGACTATGCATAAATTGACTCAGAAACTGAATGACATATGATATATCAGGTCTGGTCAAAGAAAGATATATTAACTTTCCTATTAACTTCTGAAAACAGGTGACATCTTTTAACAACACTGGATTTTTCTCAGTTTTAGACGACACTGTATAGCTTTGTTCAATGGGAGTTGAAACAGGTTTACACCCTAACAACCCAAATTCATTTAATAACCCCAAATAGTATTTTCTTTGATTCAAACAAACATCATTTTTATCGTACAAAACATTTATCCTAAGAAAATACTTTAGCTTACCTAAGTCTTTTATCTTAAAACTATCACTTAATAGTTTCTTAACTTTATTTATTTCATTAACATTATTTCCAATTAAGACTATATCATCTACATACACAAGTAGAACAACAACCACAAAATCTTTACACAGAATAAACAAAGAATGATCACATAAACTTTGCATAAAACCAATTTTTTCAAAAACCACAGTTAACTTTTCATTCCATTTACGTGGTGCTTGTTTAAGTCCATATAAGGACTTTACAAGCTTGCAAACCTTAGTTTCATTCTTTGAATAATAACCAGGGGTAACGACATATACACATCCTCAGATAAAGAACCACATAAAAACGAATTATTAATATCAAGTTGAAACATAGGCCACTTATTTTTCACAGCAAGACAAATAATACATCTTATTGTTACCATTTTAACAACGGGGGAGAGGGTTTCACAAAAATCAATGCCTTCTCTTTGATTGTAGCCTTTGGCTACTAATCTTGCTTTAAAATGTTCAATTTCACTATTAGCTTTATATTTGATCTTATATACCCATTTGCACCCAATAGGTTTTCTATTGGGTGGCAAATAAACTAAAACCCACGTATTATTTTTAAACAAGCCCTCCATTTCAGCATTCATAGCCTCAACCCACCTAATATCTTTGGCAGCCTCACTATAATTTATTGGTTCTACAACTTTATTTAAAGAACTAACAAAACAATAATTCTCAGCAGACAAATAAGAGTAATTAACCACCCTATCTATACCATATTTATATATAAACTAGTCTTTACAACCTACAAAAAATTAAGGGCAGAACAACAACAAAAAAAGACTCACTTTTTTTTATTGGATCTATGTTAGTAAATAAAACATCCAAGTACCAAGACAATCACCTTATCAACTAAGGTGTTTGCATTTTTCTTTGATAGATAGATTTGAGGTGAGTTGACAAATATATGTTAAAATGTGAGTAAACAATGTGAGAACATGTTTCCATTTTAGTGATTCACTTTTGTGTCTCACGTGATGTATGGTACTTGCCAAAGTCTTTAGACTTGAAACAAACCACGTGATGACCCAAGACAAAGACAAAACGTCAAGGTCAATAATAACCCATCTTATGTTTAAATTCCTAATTCATATTTGTGAATTAATAACCTTCAAGTTTTATAAATCCTTGCATAACATATAGAACATTATGTTGTATTCAACGAATATCAATCATTTACTTCATAGAATGCAAAGATCTCATAAAACATAAAACATTGATCATCAAAGACACTGCTTACAATAGAGCGGAATAAAATACCTAAACACCACTACTAGAACGTGCAGAAAACAAAGTTTTCGTTTCATTGAAATCCATGAAACGTATGTTCAGATTCATGGAGCACTCTACAAAGCTATAACTAGCTCATGTTTTTAATTCTATGTATATGTAACAACTTAATAAATGCTCCTACAAACTAACTTACCAAAACATTCCTCATTAGCAACTTGATACATGCAATCCAACACCATTCACAAAAGTTTCAACTTAATACCAAAACCTATAAACAATATCACTTTAATTAGAACGACTAATCTCAGCAAGAACCATTAAACAAAGTCACAAATACATCATGTGACAACCCGTAATTCTCAAGGTAAAAACCACTAGTTCGCTTTTTAAATCAATTTATAGACTTATCTTATTCGGCGAATTAAAGTTATACTTATGTAGTTTATAACGTACAAACGAGTATCTGAAGCCAAATCCATATCCTGTTTGAACCGACCCGAACCGTTTGAACCATGTTATAACTCGTGTAACTCGAAACTCATGAGGCCCGAACCATAACTTCATTATTACACTTTATGTTAGTTGAGTTGAGTAACTATAATTTTATAGTTAAGTGGTTTTATGTTAGAAAAAAATATAAACATGTCAAATGGTATGAATGCTCAACACAACATAAAGAAACAATACAGAACATAAAGAGAAGCGACAAAAACGGCGACGAAAATCTTATTGATTAACCCAAACCAAAAACACCCCCCAATCCCTAGATCTCACAATATGTGAGATCAGAAATTAAAGACAAAGTACAATACAATACCTAGATGATCATCCACAGATGATCATCAACAACTGCAGATCAAACTCTCATAACCAGAGAGTAATACAAGATGATCTTCAACAATAGATCAATACAAACCCTAAAACTAGAACAAATGAAGAACTGGTGTGCGTAAAAAGTAAGAGAGAATGAATGGAAAAGTCCAAACTCTTCACTTTTATATCATGCCCTTGAAAAGTTACACTTAAGTCCAAAAGAAACGTTGATGATGATCGCAGTCCTCCATAAGTTTCATATAGCACCCTCAGCCTTCTAACTGTTACAACAACTCGCAACAACATGTAACAACCAGAAAACCAACTAGGCTTATTATAGCAAAAGCCCAAACATAACATGAGCCCAAAGATGATAACAGGCTAATAACCAGCCCAATAAATAAAACATATGAATGAATTAATTCTCTTATTTTAACATCCACCCATTCATTCATATGTTTGAACATATTCACCAGTCCCAATTTGTCACAAAACACTTCATGTTGTGACACTGAAAGTCCTTTAGTAAACACATCTGCAAGTTGACATTCTGTGTCTAACTTTCCTGGAATGTATTATACCACAGGCAACTTTTTCCCTCTAAAAATGTAAATCCAGTTCAAAATGCTTTGTCCTTTCATGAAATACTAGATTTAACGCTATAGACAAAGATGCTTTGCTATCACAAAACAAATTTACAGGTAAACTAACATCAACTTTAAGTTCTTTTAATAAATTCATAATCCACATTATTTCACAAGTAGCAGAGCACATGGCTTTGTACTCTGCTTCAGCAGTTGACCTCGATACTACACTTTGTTTTTTACTCTTCCATGAAACCAAAGAAGAGCCCAGAAATATTCAATAACCAGTTACAGACTTCCAGTTATTAAACATTTACCCCAGTCAGAATTAGCACAACCCAACGATTCTAACACATTTTCAGATTTAAACTTTAACCCTTTACCAGGGCAAGACTTCAAGTATCTAAGCAACCTTAGAGCAACTTGTGAATGTGACTTAGTCAGACTATGCATAAATTTACTCAGAAACTGAACGGCACATGATATATCAGGTCTGGTCAAAGAAAGATATATTAACTTTCCTATTAACTTCTGAAAACAGGTGACATCTTTTAACAACACTGGATTTTTCTCAGTTTTAGACGACACTATATAGCTTTGTTCAATGGGAGTTGAAACAGGTTTACACCCTAACAACCCAAATTCATTTAATAACTCCAAATAGTATTTTCTTTGATTCAAACAAACATCATTTTTATCGTACAAAACCTTTATCCTAAGAAAATACTTTAGCTTACCTAAGTCTTTTATCTTAAAACTATCACTTAATAGTTTCTTAACTTTATTTATTTCAATAACATTATTTCCAGTTAAGACTATATCATCTACATACACAAGTAGAACAACAACCACAAAATCTTTACACAGAATAAACAAAGAATGATCACATAAACTTTGCTTAAAACCATTTTTTCTAAAACCTCAGTTAACTTTTCATTCCATTTACGTGGTGCTTGTTTAAGTCCATATAAGGACTTTACAAGCTTGCAAACCTTTGTTTCATTCTTTGAATAATAACAAGGGTTTAACGACGTATACACATCCTCAGATAAAGAACCATATAAAAACGCATTATTAATATCAAGTTGAAACATAGGCCACTTATTTTTCACAGCAAGACAAATAATACATCTTATTGTTACCATTTTAACAACGGGGGAGAAGGTTTCACAAAAATCAATGCCTTCTCTTTGATTGTAGCCTTTGGCTACTAATCTTGCTTTAAAACGTTCAATTTCACTTTTAGCTTTATATTTGATCTTATATACCCATTTGCACCCAATAGGTTTTCTATTGGGTGGCAAATAAACTAAAACCCATGTATTATTTTTAAACAAGGCCTCCATTTCAACATTCATAGCCTCAACCCACCTAATATCTTTGGCAGCCTCACTATAATTAATTGGTTCTACAACTTTATTTAAAGAACTAACAAAACAATAATTCTCAGCAGACAAATAAGAGTAATTAACCACCCTATCTGTACCATATTTATATATAAACTAGTCTTTACAACCTACAAAAAAAATTAAGGGCAGAACAATAACAAAAAAAGACTCACTTTTTTTATTGGATCTATGTGAGTAAATAAAACACCAAAGTACCAAGACAATCACCTTATCAACTAAGGTGTTTGTATTTTTCTTTGATAGATAGATTTGAGGTGAATTGACAAATATATGTTAAAATGTGAGTAAACAATGTGAGAACAAGTTTCCATTTTAGTGATTCACTTTTGTGTCTCACGTGATGTATGGTACTTGCCAAAGTCTTTAGACTTGAAACAAACCACGTGATGACCCAAGACAAAAACAAAACGTCAAGGTCGCTAATAACCCATCTTATGTTTAAATTCCTAATTCATATTTGTGAATTAATAACCGTCAAGTTGTATAAATCCTTGCACAACATATAGAACATTATGTTGTATTCAATGAATATCATGTTGGACTCTATATGCCCAAGACACATAATAAATTGACGTGGCTAGTACGTTATGATCCAAGTCGGGTCATACCCAATAACAAGCTAGACAAACACCTATAATATTTATTTATGATATGATCAAACAAATAAATATTAACACTTAGAAAAAAAATTTCTAATAAATTGCACTTGAGAAACTAATAAATTATATGGATAATTTATTTTGAGAGAATATTTTATCTTGTTATTTAATGGGTTAAATAACATTATAAAAGCTTGTGAGATATTATATAAGTCTTATAACATATGATGTTATAATTTTATAAAAGTTATAAAATTAAATAAGACTTCAATTGTTTAAAGAATTTGGGAATTTTTTTTATAAAATCCCACAAGTGGGCCGCCCCTCCCCATGTGTAATCCCAAAGTTTATTTTGGTCCAATAAGAAGACATGCATTTTGTATGATTAGAGGACTTGTGATTGGGTGGAATGGGTGGCTACCTCTCTCATAGTTTTAAATGCGTTTTGTATGACAAAAATAGAAGTAGAAGAACTTGAAAAGAACTTGAAAATACTCTCTAGTATTTTCGGCCATAGTGGGCTATCCAAGAAGATTTTCAAGTTTAATAATCAAGTGCAAGAACTCAAAGAACTCCTCTCAAAATTTCGGCCAAGGTGGTTGATCTAGAGGGATTTACAAGTGAGTTTATGAGTGTAGAAATCTTAGCAACATAAGGTGTTCGTTGGAGGCTTGGGGTATGCAAGCTTGAGGTCTTCTCCTTTGAATATTTCCACTCAAGAATATCATCTTCTTCATATCTCCTTGCTCTTTGAATGGTAGTATTCTGAAACACCCTATGGTTGTATTTTGATAACATGCATGTTCATATATGGATCCAGTTATTTATTGGGTTTTACATATAAAATGGGTTTTATATTTTGAAGGTAACATGTTTTAAATATTATTTCCCGCTGCGTTTTTATTTTATATGGATAAAATAACTTTCATAAACATGTGAAAAACCCAAACAATGGCATCAAGAGCCGCTTATATGAGTGCATGCTTCATAGGATTTAAAATTTTCGGATTTTCGGGTTTGGTTAAACTCTATGGCCGAAAATTTTGACCATGGTTCTCCTTTTATTTTTCAAGATTATTTCTTATATGCATAAAGGAATCTTGAAAAATTATATCATATGGATGATTTGTTTGTTTGGATAAAAACCCACATTTTTCGGTTTTTTCATTCTTGACCGAAAATGTAGGTTGTAAAAGGAAACCATTTTTGCTTTTGAATTTTTATATATATGTGGATATATATTTTGGTGTACATAACCTAGTCATGACCTTGTGTTTGAATATGTTGAATGCTTGTGTTAGCGATTTGTATTTAATTATTTCAATGGGTTGTAATAATTAATATCTTTGTTCTTCCATTTGAAAAATATGTAATTTATTTATTTTCATTTGGTATGTAAGTAAATAGATTAGGTGCATTTTATTTTACTAAGAAAAATGTATTAGGATACTTTTTTTGTAAAACAAGATGCACACAAAATGCGGTTTTGGTTTTGGCCAATTTCGGGCCTAAATGTGACAACCCTCACTAAACCAGGTATCCGTACGACTTAATTAATAATTAATTACTGCTTAATTACTGTGCTTACTTGAACTTGTGGATAAACTGCTACTTGAATGCTGATACATGTACTTACTTGCATCATACTTTACTTGCTGTCACTCCATGTTTTGCTTACAGCACCTTTGTGACAACCTTGATGCACCAAAAGCACAGTAGCACAATGAACGGATAACCTATTAAACGTGCTGTCATAACTAGCACCAGGCAGGTACTGCCTCTAAGGCCTGTAAGAGCCTGAGATAGCTTGCTACACTAGTGGTGAGTGTAGGGATATAAGGGTTGTAGAACTGCGTCACTAGGAATAAGTTACAGTGACCGGATGTGCCTAAAACGTACTTTAAGTACAAAATTCAACACTTTAATTAAAATCCAGCATTTAGCTAACTAATAAAGTGCCAAAACATGAGGAAAATATTACTAGACACTTTCCAAAGTGTCGGAAATAACTTGTGTCACTAAAAATAATAATAGCGACACTTTATAGCTTTGTTAAGCACTTTAACGGATCTCTATCCAACCGAACAACCGGACTTTACCCGGAACATAAAAATATTGCCAATAACATTGTTTATCTTTTTCTGAGCCAGTTAGGGTCCCTGAATACCCTAACACCCGCTGTAATGCACAACACACTAGTAACCGAGTTAACCCTTAACTAACCTAACTATATCCTAACTAAATGGTTGAAATCTAACTAAATTACCCCCCCCCCCCAACCGAATCGGTCACATTGTGACCACCCCTTGTTCTTTTTGTGATTAAATTAATCTAACTTGCCTAATATCTTGAAGACATGAAATCCATGGGATAATGATCATGCACTTTGTCTATAAGTTCCAAGCTTAACACCACATAACCTTCCATCACACAACTCAAACTCTCAACTCTCTCTCCCTCCTTGCTTCCTCTCGGCCGAACACCCACACAACCATCCATCCATCGTCGAGTTTTGATCATCTAATTTCAAGTGCATACAAGTGTTAAGGATCACATACGAGGAAGCTTGGTGCATTCGGAACGTGAAGGACCTCTTCTCATTGCTTTTATCCACTCATTCTTCGACTAGATTCTTCCCTAGCCTCGAGCTAGTAGTAAGTTGCTTGAAACACACTCTCGATCTATTCTAAAGTGGTTAAAATAAGATATGACGATTAAAACTCGTGAACTTGCAAGATGAAGTGTTAAAAGTCTACTAAAATGTTAAAAATGATGGTTAAAAGCTATGATGTTGTGTAATTCTAGCAAGACTTGTTTTGTGTAACTATTTAGTGCCGATCTATGATGTGGTAGCTCGGATCATCATCTAACCCGGATTAGTCGTGATCATGAATCATGGCATAGAGTTTGTTTAAGTGTACAAAGGGTTAAATGATGAAACTCTACCACACACTAAACATGAACTTGTGTAAAATCGATTTTACTTATGAAATGGTGTTCAAAACTAGTAGATCTACGGATCTACAAGCGGTACTTTCAAAGGACCAAGTGTCAAAGAAATCATATTTTCTAAAACCGGATCTTACACGAACAAGAATGATTTTTAAACACACAAGTGTGTAGACACTTGTGTAACACTAAATTTCGACAAAGAACTAGTTTTGTCAAATTTTACAAGAAGTTGTAAAGATGGAATTTCGTTAAAAACGAGACTTTTACGAAACCGGATTGATTTATACAAAAGATCCACTAAAAGTAATGGGATTTACTTCATATTTTTGGATAAACTTCAAGTTCATGTATTTTTGCGATTATATCTATTTTAACTAGTTGAATATTGTTTATTGTTGATTGAGGAAATTGTTGATTTGGATTTTAAAAGAAAATGATACGCTTGAGAGCGTGGCCACCTCCAGTTACAGGGGAAACTCTGGCGAAATTTTTCTAAAAACCTAACACTTGAAAATATTTTCATCACAAGTGTTAGAAATACATTTTTAACTTGTTTTCAAAGACGCAAATTTCGCCATGATTCTGTTTACAAAATTTCTAAGTGTCGGAGGTGGGATTTTCACAAAATAAAAACGGGGTAAATATATATTTGATATATATATTTTTCATAAGTGTCACTTGTGAATTTCTATGATTATTTTGTGAACTATACAAATATTATTTTTAGGGGTAAAAATAATATTACCGAATGTTAACGATTCCAAAAATAATACAAACACCTTCATAATAAATAATAAGTTACAACGGTATAATTATTACCACCTGATCTTTAAAACGTAACTTACGCATTTTAAGAAAATATTTATGAGCGCGTATTTTTGTCAAAGTATTATTTTGGGAAGAATATTTATATTTTGAAGTAAGAAATAAAATATATTAAGTGAGACTTAATAATGTATTTCGAATTTTACGAACACGCATGTATTAAATCCCCCATCCTTGGGAAGGAGAATAATTACCAAGTATTTACAAAAATATAAACACGAAATAGTTGTCTAACTATTTCCCAAAAACTTAAACCTTAAGCTAAGGCACGGCCGTCCGTCTAATAGATTTAGTACGTGTAGGTCGTCGCAAAGCTGCTTGATCAGGAGATATACTTGGTAGAGACGCACCACTGTGAGTTCATGTCCCCCTTTTCTCTAACTGTTTTCAGTTTTCTAAACCGCGGGGGTGAAATACATGTTACTATGATTACGAATAATTCTTACATGGTATGGTTAGCGTAAGGAGGGTTATTATTCAGATCATGTGAGTGGGTAGGCGGAAACTTGAGGCCATTAATCCTCAGGGTAGGACCGAGGGGCAGGAGCGGTAGATCTATCTGGGTGTAGCGAGCCCAGCCCCAGGCCCAAACAGAACGGACCTCGGGGTGACTTTGTACCCAACGCATAAATCTGCTAGGTTTGAGTCTTCCTACTTGCACTTCACACATATCAATGGCCTTGCAAACCATTGGTGATCTCTTTTTCCTTATTTGCTACATACCAGGGTTTTTATACATACAAAGGTTTATTTACTCACTTACACATGAACTCGCTCAACATTATTGTTGATTTTTCAACTTACATGTATTTCAGGGAATTAAAGGATCTGGCACGG
This sequence comes from Helianthus tuberosus, assembly GCA_030545235.1. Taxonomy (NCBI): domain Eukaryota; kingdom Viridiplantae; phylum Streptophyta; class Magnoliopsida; order Asterales; family Asteraceae; genus Helianthus; species Helianthus tuberosus. The sequence continues at coordinate 15,256,070 of CM060440.1, forward strand.
TATGACACGTTTTCCCGCTGCATTAGTCTCGAGGTCATCCGAGTTTAAGGGATGTGACTTTTTCCTGGACGAGTCACAGTTCTTAAACTGTGTTTATTTCTTGTTGGTGTTGTGTCTTTTGAACACTGTTTATGTTTGTTAGGATGTGATATCCGTTAAGACAATGTTGTGGTTCTTTACTCTTCAAACTTATTTTAATGGATGATCTTGCATGGTTTTTATTTCATATAGCTTGTTATGATTAAGCTATGGTATTAAGAAGTCACACCAAAATAACCACGCTTCCGCAAAGCCAGGGTGTGACAGCTTGGTATCAGAGCTCTGATCATAGCGAACTAGGATTCCTTCTCGAGTCTAGACTATGATCACTAGGGCTCTCACGAAAACATTTTTACACTGCATACCACTCAAGTCCAGATCCAAAACTTTTTACAAACAAATGTTGAGCACATTTATTTATTATTTATAGGCTCAGTCTGAGAGGCTGAGGCTCGGTCTGGAAGACCGAGGCTCGGTCTAGGAGACCGAGGTAGTTGTCTAGTGGGACTAGGGAGTCAGTCTGAGAGGCTGGGAGAATAGGCTAGTGGGACTAGGAAGAGCAGTCTGAGAGGCTGGGAGAATAGGCTAGTGGGACTAGGAAGAGCAGTCTGAGAGGCTGGGAGGCTAGTGGGACTAGGAGAATTATTACTTGGTGACTAATGTGCTTATCTGATTGTATGATTGATTATTTGTACATATTTGTGTTTGTGTTACAGACACCATGGACTCGCCCGGCACAGGTGATTCGGACACCACGGGCCCTAGACCCATAGTATCAGACAACTTAGAGTCTTCAGAGCACGAGGTCCACACATCAGATGTTACCAGCACAGACGAGGATGACTTTCAGCCCTTTGCGCTGCCCGACGCTGTCGATGAGCCCGCTGATGGCCCTTTTGCTGGGTACCTACCACTCGTAGAGATCCCTGCTCCCATACCTTTGGCCGTTTATCCTGCTTACGATATGCTCCTCGACGCCGACGTTGACGACGACGTCGATCTGTTTGATGATGAGCCCCTGGAGGACGATGTTGAGGGCGAGGCCCTTCTAGCTGACGGTGGTCTTTTGTTACTCGCAGATGCTCCAGCTGGGGAGTCACCTGCACACTCACCCGCTCCAGACTCCTTCGAGTCTGTGGCCTCTGCACCGTCACACACTCGGAGCGCACAGCACTATTCACACGGTTCAGCTCCTGACAGGGCATCATCTGCTGTCTCTGCTCCTAGATTTGCTTTCGATCACGACCTCGATGAGGATTCAGACCCTGTTTTTTCCCCTGCACCACCATTCTTTGTGCCACCTTTTGATCCAGCCAGCGAGCCGTTTCTCTGGACGTCACCGTCTGTTATGCCACTGACCGACCCCTACCATCCTTTCCATATGGGGTATTCTATTGAGGACGTTCTGATGTCGTTTGTTGTCCTGCAGGAGGCACTCACACGGCGCATTCAGGAGCTTGAGAGAGCTCAGCCACCGCCGTGCCAGTGTCAGGGTCAGACCCGCCCTGCTTCTTCGCAGCACCCTCGACCATTGTTACCTGACTATGCTGCACGCCTTTTGGCACTTGAGCAGCAGGTTGCTTCTTGGTTGCGTACCCAGAGAGCCATGGAGGAGGACTGGCTCCATTTGCGACGTTTGTTCTACACCCATTTTCCCCCTCCTCCACCACCATCAGTTTAGGGCATCTTTAGTACAGCATGGGTGGACGTTGGTGAGAAGACGGCGATTGCTCTAACCACACCGCATTTTTGGAGACTGCATTCTGATTCTGACTTTTGTATATGGGATGTATTGACACTGATTTGATATTCTTTTGGACTGGGGTGATGTAGCCCTTAGTCGATGATGATGTATGACACTATTATGTACTTGTACACCCTACCATGTGGTCCCGATTTTGGCAATGCAATCGCAGTATTCTCATCATATGTGATGTTTTGATTGATTATTTATGTCTTATAACATGGGATGTTGTGTGATTAATATAATTATAACATGAGATGTTATGTACTATTACTATCATTATATACGTACGCTTTATTATGGTCTGACCGACGTGAACCCATCTTTTAGAAGATGCCGCCGAGACGTCAAACGCCGATGCCTACCAATGAGGCAGAACTCCAACAAGTCATCGCTGCTGCCATCGCACAATACGCCGCCTCGCAAGGAGGACCCAGCGGAAGCAGCTCAAACAACAATGGCAACAACAATCCACCTCATGGGTGCACCTACAAGCAGTTTCCAGACTGCAAACCTGTCAACTTTGATGGCACCGGAGGTGCTGTCGCTTTTGTTCGTTGGGACGAGAAGACTGAATCTGTTCTCCGCATGAGCAAATGTGCACCAGACCAGCAAGTCACCTACATTTCTGGGCTATTTTTGGATGGAGCCCTATCTTGGTGGAATTTGCAAGTGCAAACACTTGGTGAAGCTGCTGCCTACGCACTAACATGGACCGAACTGAAGGAACTAATGCGCAAAAAGAATTGTTCTCGCGCTGAAATCCAAAGATTGGAAACTGAGTTCTGGCATTTGAAGATGGAAGGTCCGAAGATCGCGGAATATGTTCAGAGGTTTCACGACCTGTCGCATGTGGTACCCTATATGGTCACTCCAGAATTCAAGCGGATTGAACGCTTCATTTGGGGATTAGTTCCTCAAATCATAAGCATGGTGACCTCCTCCAAGCCTGCAACAATTACTGAGGCAATCGATTTGAGCGTGGCTCTCACTGAGGAGGCTATCCGCCTGAACAAGTTCGATGAGATCGAGACAAAGAAGAAAGAGACTCACGTCGAGTCATCCGGAGGTAACAAACGAAAGTTCTCGAACTTCAAACAAGGCACTAGTGGTGTTGTTAAGAAAGGAGAGCCAAACGCACCAGCTCAGGTTACAGCTGGTGGTGGAAAGAAAGGAAAGGGATATATGGGCACCCAGCCCAAGTGCAACACCTGCCAGTGTCACCATTCTGGCTGATGTGGTTTGAAGGTATGTGAAGCGTGTGGGAAACCTGGCCACTTGAAGGATTCTTGTTGGGCCACTGTTGGCCAGGGAGGCCAAGGAGGATTTGGAAACAGAAACAATAACCGGGGCGAAATTGGAAATCGCCCACAAGGAAACAATGGAGGTAATGGGAATCGAGGCAACAATGTGAATCAAGTGGGCGCTGTGAATCATAACCAAAGGAATAACCAAGCTGGAAATGGAGGTGGAAACGAGCAAAGACCTGGATGCTTTAACTGTGGTGATATCGGGCACTTTAAGAGGAACTGCCCAGAGTTGAACCAAGCCCGTGGAAGAGTGTTCAATATCGAAGCGAGGGAAGCGCGCCAGGATCCCAATGTCGTTACTGGTACGTTCCCTGTAAACCAACGCTATGCATCCGTTTTATTTGATACTGGTGCCGACTATAGCTTCGTATCGTTAGAATTTAAGAATATGCTTGGTTTAGCCGCTAGTAAGTTAGATATTCCCTACTCAATCGAATTGGCTAATGGGAAGTTAGTAGAAGCCAATGAAGTGATCAGAGGTTGTGCAATCGAGTTGGGAGAACGTGAGTTTGCTTTGGATCTACTACCAGTCAAGTTGGGAAGCTTCGACGTGGTAGTAGGAATGGATTGGTTATCAAGTAACAAGGCAAAAATTGTCTGCCACGAGAAGATCCTTCGCATCCCAACCGAAGATGGTGAAACAATTGTGGTTCATGGTGAAAATCGTGATACGCCTTTAAGAATCATCAGCTGCCTGAAAGCGCGAAAGTGTTTACAGAAGGGATGTGCTGCCTTCCTGGCACACATTGTAGACAAGAAAGCTGCAGAACCGAAGATCGAAGACATCCCTGTCGTGAGGGAGTATCCGGAAGTCTTCCCGGAGGACTTGCCTGGACTGCCACCTCAGAGGCAAGTGGAGTTTCACATCGATTTAGTCCCAGGCGCCGCGCCTGTGGCTAAGGCACCTTATAGACTTGCCCCGTCTGAGATGCAAGAATTGTCGACACAACTTCAAGAGTTGTTAGACAAGGGATTTATCCGACCAAGCTTCTCGCCTTGGGGAGCTCCGGTCCTGTTTGTCAAAAAGAAGGACGGTAGTTTTCGAATGTGCATAGACTATCGGGAGCTGAACAAGCTGACGATCAAGAATAGATATCCTCTGCCAAGAATTGATGATCTGTTTGATCAACTGCAAGGTTCAAGCTTTTACTCAAAGATCGATTTGCGATCTGGATACCATCAGTTAAGGATACAAGAGGAGAGTATCCCGAAGACAGCCTTCAGAACTCGTTATGGACACTACGAGTTCCTTGTTATGCCGTTTGGGTTGACAAACGCACCTGCAGTCTTTATGGATTTGATGAATAGAGTTTGCAAGCCGTACTTGGACAAGTTCGTGATTGTGTTTATCAACGACATCTTGATTTATTCAAGGACAAAGGCTGAGCACGAACAGCACCTAAGAGCTATTTTGGAGCTGCTGAAGAAAGAACAGCTGTATGCCAAATTCTCTAAGTGCGAATTTTAGCTACGTGAAGTCCAATTTCTTGGACATGTGGTAAATGGAGATGGAATCCATGTGGATCCAACCAAGATCGAAGCGATCAAGAATTGGGAAACGCCAAAGATGCCAACCGAGATTCGACAATTCTTGGGTTTGGCTGGCTACTATCGAAGGTTCATTGAGGATTTTTCGAAGATCGCTCAACCATTGACGCTCCTCACCCAGAAAGATAAGAAGTTTGATTGGGGAATCAAACAGGAAGAAGCGTTTCAGCTGTTGAAGGATAAGCTCTGCAATGCGCCAATCCTAGCACTACCTGAAGGTACTGACGATTTCGTGGTGTACTGTGACGCCTCGCGTCAAGGATTGGGTTGCGTGTTGATGCAACGCCAGAAGGTTATTGCCTACGCATCACGTCAGTTGAAGGTACATGAGAAGAACTATACCACGCACGATTTGGAGCTAGGCGCCGTGATATTTGCTTTAAAGATCTGGAGACACTACCTATATGGTACGAAATGTACAATTTTTACAGATCATAAGAGCCTACAACACATATTCAACCAGAAGGAGTTGAATATGAGACAAAGACGATGGGTTGAGTTGTTAAATGATTACGATTGCGAGATAAAGTATCATCCAGGGAAGGTGAATGTGGTTGCCGACGCCCTAAGTCGAAAAGAGAGGATCAAACCCATAAGGGTTAGGGCTTTAGAAATGATTATCCAAACCGATCTTTCCTTGCGCATTCGTGCCGCGCAGAAAGAAGCTCTTAAGGAAAGAAATCTTGAAGAAGAATATCTCCGTGGGATGGAGAAGCTATTGGTGCCAAACGAGGAAGGAACGTTATGTTTTGAGAAAAGGATTTGGGTTCCTCTGTTTGGTGGTTTAAGGAAAGTTGTTTTTGATGAAGCTCACAAATCACGGTACTCTATCCATCCAGGAGCGGATAAGATGTACCAAGATCTCAAGAATTACTATTGGTGGCCTAGGATGAAGGGCGATGTTGCTGTTTATGTGAGCAAGTGTCTAACGTGTGCTAAGGTGAAAGCGGAATACCAGAAGCCTTCAGGACTTCTGCAACAACCTGAGATTCCCAAGTGGAAATGGGAACAAATCACCATGGATTTTATTACAAAGTTTCCAAGAACGCCAAGAGGTCATGACACTATTTGGGTGATAGTTGACCGCCTAACAAAGTCCGCACACTTTCTGCCAATCAAAAAGAAGGATAACACCAGCAAACTGGCAGAAATATACATGCGAGAGATCGTCGCACGTCATGGAGTGCCTCTCTCGATCATCTCTGATAGAGATGGACGTTTCATATCAAGGATTTGGCAATCCTTCCAAGAAGCTTTTGGCTCACAATTAAATCTGAGCACTGCCTTTCACCCTCAGACCGACGGTCAAAGCGAGCGGACTATTCAGACCTTGGAAGATATGCTGAGAGCATGTGTTATGGATTTGGGCGGTAGCTGGGATAAGCATTTGCCACTGGTCGAATTTTCATACAACAACAGCTACCACGCAAGTGTCGATCACCCCTATGCTGGGCTGACGCAGGTGATAGGCAGCTTGTTGGTCCCGAAATCGTCCAAGAGACGACAGACAAGATTGCGCAGATTCGAAAACGCATCGAAGCGGCTCGCGACAGACAGAAAGCCTATGCAGATCCAAACCGGAAACATTTGGAATTCCAAGTTGGAGATATGGTTTTATTGAAAGTTTCACCCTGGAAGGGTGTGGCACGCTTCGGAAAGCGTGGGAAGTTGAATCCGCGTTACATTGGCCCTTTCAGAATTTTGGAAAGAATAGGGCTAGTAGCATACAAGCTGGACTTACCTGCTGAACTGAATGGAGTTCACGATACATTTCATGTATCCAACCTGAAGAAAAGTCCAACTCAAGATACCGTTGTCATTCCCACCGACGAGGTTCATGTTGACGACACGCTCCATTTCGTTGAAGAACCTGTTGAGGTTACGGATTGGAAGGTAAACAAGACCCGCCGGAGCAGTGTCAAGCTCGTCAAGGTTCGTTGGAATGCCAGGCATGGTCCTGAATACACCTGGGAGCATGAGGACCGGATGAAAGAGAAATACCCCCACCTATTTCCCAAGAACCCTGCTTCTAGAAGCAGAACTTAAAATTTCGGGACGAAATTTTTCTAACGGGGGGAGAATGTGACAACCCTCACAAAACCAGGTATCCGTACGACTTAATTAATAATTAATTACTGCTTAATTACTGTGCTTACTTGAACTTGTGGATAAACTGCTACTTGAATGCTGATACATGTACTTACTTGCATCATACTTTACTTGCTGTCACTCCATGTTTTGCTTACAGCACCTTTGTGACAACCTTGATGCACCAAAAGCACAGTAGCACAATGAACGGATAACCTATTAAACGTGCTGTCATAACTAGCACCAGGCAGGTACTGCCTCTAAGGCCTGTAAGAGCCTGAGATAGCTTGCTACACTAGTGGTGAGTGTAGGGATATAAGGGTTGTAGAACTGCGTCACTAGGAATAAGTTACAGTGACCGGATGTGCCTAAAACGTACTTTAAGTACAAAATTCAACACTTTAATTAAAATTCAGCATTTAGCTAACTAATAAAGTGCCAAAACATGAGGAAAATATTACTAGACACTTTCCAAAGTGTCGGAAATAACTTGTGTCACTAAAAATAATAATAGCGACACTTTATAGCTTTGTTAAGCACTTTAACGGATCTCTATCCAACCGAACAACCGGACTTTACCCGGAACATAAAAATATTGCCAATAACATTGTTTATCTTTTTCTGAGCCAGTTAGGGTCCCTGAATACCCTAACACCCGCTGTAATGCACAACACACTAGTAACCGAGTTAACCCTTAACTAACCTAACTATATCCTAACTAAATGGTTGAAATCTAACTAAATTACTCCCCCCCCCCCCAACCGAATCGGTCACATTGTGACCACCCCTTGTCCTTTTTGTGATTAAATTAATCTAACTTGCCTAATATCTTGAAGACATGAAATCCATGGGATAATGATCATGCACTTTGTCTATAAGTTCCAAGCTTAACACCACATAACCTTCCATCACACAACTCAAACTCTCAACTCTCTCTCCCTCCTTGCTTCCTCTCGGCCGAACACCCACACAACCATCCATCCATCGTCAAGTTTTGATCATCTCATTTCAAGTGCATACAAGTGTTAAGGATCACATACGAGGAAGCTTGGTGCATTCGGAACGTGAAGGACCTCTTCTCATTGCTTTTATCCACTCATTCTTCGACTAGATTCTTCCCTAGCCTCGAGCTAGTAGTAAGTTGCTTGAAACACACTCTCGATCTATTCTAAAGTGGTTAAAATAAGATATGACGGTTAAAACTCGTGAACTTGCAAGATGAAGTGTTAAAAGTCTACTAAAATGTTAAAAATGATGGTTAAAAGCTATGATGTTGTGTAATTCTAGCAAGACTTGTTTTGTGTAACTATTTAGTGCCGATCTATGATGTGGTAGCTCGGATCATCATCTAACCCGGATTAGTCGTGATCATGAATCATGGCATAGAGTTTGTTTAAGTGTACAAAGGGTTAAATGATGAAACTCTACCACACTAAACATGAACTTGTGTAAAATCGATTTTACTTATGAAATGGTGTTCAAAACTAGTAGATCTACGGATCTACAAGCGGTACTTTCAAAGGACCAAGTGTCAAAGAAATCATATTTTCTAAAACCGGATCTTACACGAACAAGAATGATTTTTAAACACACAAGTGTGTAGACACTTGTGTAACACTAAATTTCGACAAAGAACTAGTTTTGTCAAATTTTACAAGAAGTTGTAAAGATGGAATTTCGTTTAAAAACGAGACTTTTACGAAACCGGATTGATTTATACAAAAGATCCACTAAAAGTAATGGGATTTACTTCATATTTTTGGATAAACTTCAAGTTCATGTATTTTTGCGATTATATCTATTTTAACTAGTTGAATATTGTTTATTGTTGATTGAGGAAATTGTTGATTTGGATTTTAAAAGAAAATGATACGCTTGAGAGCGTGGCCACCTCCAGTTACAGGGGAAACTTTGGCGAATTTTTTCTAAAAACCTAACACTTGAAAATATTTTCATCACAAGTGTTAGAAATACATTTTTAACTTGTTTTCAAAGACGCAAATTTCGCCATGATTCTGTTTACAAAATTTCTAAGTGTCGGAGGTGGGATTTTCACAAAATAAAAACGAGGTAAATATATATTTGATATATATATTTTTCATATGCGTCACTTGTGAATTTCTATGATTATTTTGTGAACTATACAAATATTATTTTTAGGGTAAAAATAATATTACCGAATGTTAACGATTCCAAAAATAATACAAACACCTTCATAATAAATAATAAGTTACAACGGTATAATTATTACCACCTGATCTTTAAAACGTAACTTACGCATTTTAAGAAAATATTTATGAGCGCGTATTTTTGTCAAAGTATTATTTTGGGAAGAATATTTATATTTTGAAGTAAGAAATAAAATATATTAAGTGAGACTTAATAATGTATTTCGAATTTTACGAACACGCATGTATTAAATCCCCCATCCTTGGGAAGGAGAATAATTACCAAGTATTTACAAAAATATAAACACGAAATAGTTGTCTAACTATTTCCCAAAAACTTAAACCTTAAGCTAAGGCACGGCCGTCCGTCTAATAGATTTAGTACGTGTAGGTCGTCGCACAGCTGCTTGATCAGGAGATATACTTGGTAGAGACGCACCACTGTGAGTTCATGTCCCCCTTTTCTCTAACTGTTTTCAGTTTTCTAAACCGCGGGGGTGAAATACATGTTACTATGATTACGAATAATTCTTACATGGTATGGTTAGCGTAAGGAGGGTTATTATTCAGATCATGTGAGAGGGTAGGCGGAAACTTGAGGCCATTAATCCTCAGGGTAGGACCGAGGGGCAGGAGCGGTAGATCTATCTGGGTGTAGCGAGCCCAGCCCCAGTGTGACACCCCAGGAAAAACCAGTAAACGATACAACTTACTTAGCTTCCTCAGTGACCGCATACTAAATTTCGGGACGAAATTTCTTTCAAGTTGGGGATAATGTGACAACCCGAGTTTTCAAGATCTCTATCCGAATTAACCTCGTACTTACTTGCAAGTGTGTTTTGTAAATACTTGATGTGCAATACGTGTGTTGTGTAAATGTGTATGAATGTTATGTATATATTGGTTGGGTTATTGGATTTTATAAATGAAATCAAATGTTAGAGTTCTAGCTGAAAACCCACCCATCCACGAAAACACTTGAAGTGTTTTCATCCATCATGAGTCCAACGAATACAGGGAGTGGGCTTTGGCCCAGTATCGATTTAATATAGAATCTATTTATTATGTGCACACGAATTGGATAACTGCAAACCCTAATCACATTGTCACTCTCTCTCATTTTTTTCGCTGAACCCGACGGCTTTTCTTTCATTCGAAGTTGATTCCTTGTTTTGATTCATTCTTGGTGTTTTCCACATTTAAGGTAACTTTAGTCCAGTTAGATGTTTATGATGCTTTGAATTCGAATGTGCTTGACTTGATCAGTTATTTAATTGCATGAGAAGCATGATATGTGTGAGTGATCGTGTGATTTGTATGATTTATGATGTATACTATACTGGCAACCGTATACTTGAAGGAATGGTATGAATGGATTGTGATTGGACCGAATCCCTGCTCTTTCATGTGATGTTTCATTGTGTGTGTGCAACTCATAAATGTCCTACATGTAAATCAGATTAGATTTAAGGTAATCAGTTGAGTATTCATGCTAGTCGATGATCTCATGATTATGGTTAGTAATTGATTTCAGAAAAATAGTGATGTTGGCTGACAACATGGAATAACTAAACACATGGGGGCTGCCTACATGTGAATTGTCAGTATGACTTTTGTGGTGTATGCACATGCAATCCATTATATGGATTATAAATAATGGCAGTATATTAATGTTTGGGGAGTCAAGAACTGTTAGGGGAGGATTTTCTAACAATTAGTGATCCTTATTTGTTATCCTAACCGGTGATCCTTACTTCTGTGACAGGTGGTGATCCTCAGAAGAGCTTCAGGATCAGGATCATGGATCACTTTAAGGATCCTCGTACTGACGATTGTTTACTTATGTTTTGTAATATCTCGCAGGTATATTAAGCTTGACCAAGTCTTGGCGACATTCCTGGAGAATATTCCTAAACTATTATGCACGTGCTTAGCTAAAAATGGACGTTGTGGAGAACGTGGAAGCTTGGCACGAAAGTCGGAGAGTTAGTTTAGGTGGTTATTTCTATTTTAAAAAGGGAGTAACGAGCTAGTAGAAGACACTTAGTCATTTCTCAGTTACACACACTCGCAAACACGCTCATACAAGCTCTCATTCAAACACTTAGCAACTTCATACGCTTTTCACACACTTCACCGTAGTGATCCTTGTACCTAGCTCGTTACTATCCGAAGTTGTAAACATTTAACCATTTATTTTAGCTTGGTGATCGGTAGTTTCCATCACCCGGGGTTTTTTGTGCCGGAGATCAACTCTTGATCAAGGGCTTTTTCCCCGTATAAATCTTTGTGTTGTTTGTGCACTTTACATTGAAGTGATCCTCATCACTGTTATACATTTTAAGCATCATTCCCCTAAACAAAGAGTTTGGTTGCAATATCCTCTTCAGATTTTCTGACCAAAACAGTTTGGCGCCCACCGTGGGGCAATTGGTGCTTCGTCCTTAAGAAAATACGCATTTCTGTGCTTAATTCGGCTCACTACAACCAAGCAGATGGCTTCCTCATCAAAGAATGCTTCAAACTTGATGCCCTCATTCACTTCCTCACAAGGCGTTCCTCCTTTGCCTCCACCACCTTCTGGATCCCAGAAGAATACAGAGAATGCTGCGAAGAAACCGACTCCCATTTTCTCAAAACCACCTACTTCTTCTGTTTCAACTAATCCTACTACTAATGATCTCTATGCCTTGATTTTGCAGATGAGGAATCATGCACAAGAGCAGGATAAGACCAACGAAAGGATCCTCCGGGAGATTGACGAAATTAAGAAACAGAAGAAAACGGCAGAGGATCATTCCCCACTGATGCCCAGATCTTTGAATTTTGACACTCCGGTGGTTACTTCTCAGCCGTCAGTGGTTCCAAACGTTCAATATGCGGGTGGACCAAAAGGAGTGCACTACGGAACAACAGCTATGACCCAGGCACTAGGTTCATATTTCCAGCCAGCAGGATCCTATCCCCAGCATATGGGATCCCTCACGAGTACAGGAGGATATTCAGGAATGCAGTAGTTTCAAGGATCCTCCTTCGTTCCAGGATCATCCCAGGTTCAAGGATCCTCCTTCGTTCCAGGATCATCCCAGGTTCAAGGATCCTCCTTCGTTCCAGGATCATCCCAGGTTCAAGGATCCTCCTTCGTTCCAGGATCATCCCAGGTTCAAGGATCCTCCTTCGTTCCAGGATCATCCCAGGTTCAAGGATCCTCCTTCGTCCCAGGATCATCCCAGGTTCAAGGATCCTCCTTTGTTCCAGGATCATCCCAGTTTCAGGGATCCTTCCAGATGCCAGGATCCTTGAGGAGTTTGCAAACAGGAAGTTCAGATGTCCATCAAGGAGATTTTATTCCAATGCAGACCAATGCCTCTGCTGGTCCCTCGATCATTCCAGAGTCTCAACAATATGGATTAACCTCCATACTTCCTAACTTGAATCCAATGGGAGGTAACACTTTTAATAATTCTCATACTACTAACCATGGTCTTATGCAGGATCCAGGTATCAATCATGCCATGGCCAGAGAATTGCAAAAGCTAAAGGATATGATCTCGAGTGTTCCGGGAGTAGTCAAACCTATTCCAGAGATTGCAGATGGGAGCCACAAGATATCTCGCTTCGCACCACCAATCTGTGATGCTGAGATACCCAAGAGGTTCCATGTGCCTACAATGAAACTGTATGATGGTTCGACGGATCCTGAAGAACACATAGCACAATACAGGGAGAGGATGGAGATCAATCCAATCCCAGAAAAGCTAAAGGAAGCATGCCTATGCAAAGGATTTGGATCCACTCTTACTGGATCAGCTCTCAAATGGCTGCTAAGTCTTCCTCCCTATTCTATTACCTCATTTGCAAACCTAGTTAACTTGTTTAATACTCAGTTTTCCTGTAGTAGAAAATTTGAACGATTAACTAGTGATTTATATAGGATAACCCAGGGTCATAATGAATCATTAAGGGATTACATTACCAAATTTAGTAAAGAATCCTTAGACATTCCCAACTTAGATATAGCCACGGCTGTTGAGGCCTTCAAAATGGGACTGCTTAGGGATTCGTTATTTTATGATGATCTTGTTATGACACCATGCAGGAACCTAGATGAGGTAAGAACCCGGGCCCTCAGGTTCATTCGGCTAGAGGATGACAAGAGGATTCAGGAGAGGATAACAGGATCCTCAAAGCAGGATAAGCAAGGATCCTCATTCAGAAACAACAAGTTCAGATCCTACAACAAATCTGATAATCAGAACGTGCATTCTATTGATCAAGAAGAGGATGATGAGGATTATCCTCCAATTTCTGAATATTGCTTTAATGTTGATAACAATGAACTAATCCTTGCCATGCAGAACCTGGGTGATAAAGCTAGATGGCCAAGAAAGAATGACAGGCCAGCTGCAACTAAGGATAAATCAAAGTGGTGTGCATATCATGAAGATTTTGGGCACCTCACAGAAGAATGCATTGCATTAAGAAAGGAAATTGGATACTTGTTGAGCAAAGGGCATCTAAAAGAGTTGTTGGGAAGAAAAAAGTCCAGGACTCAGGATCCTGAAAGGATCCCTGAGAAGGCTCCAGCCCCTCCAGCAGACGCACAAGTGATAAACTTTATTTCTGGGGGATCCGACATTTGTGGCACATCCTTCTCAGCAGCTAAGAGGCATGCAAAGGAAACTAAAATGGATAATGGAGAAAGACCAGTTCGAACATCGAGTGTCTCCGAAGGAAAAGTCATAACCTTTGATGAAGAGGATCGTATTGATATCCAGGATCCTCATCACGATGGTTTAGTTATTACTCTTTTTATATCTAACTATTTTGTCCGCAGGATCCTAATAGACGGAGGAAGTTCAGTGAACATTATCCAGCTTGATGTTCTAAAGAAGATGGGTATCCCTGAATCAGAGATCATACCAAGATCCTCCGTGCTCGTGGGATTTAGTGGCGAAACCAAGAACACCCTGGGGGACATTAAACTCCCAATATATATTGAAGGCTTACACTCTTATCAAAAGTTTTGTGTTATTGACTGTTTATCTTGTTGTAATGTTATCCTTGGCAGGCCCTGGATACACGATATGAAAGCAGTCCCATCTACTTACCATCAATGTGTGAAGCTCCCTAGTCCTTGGGGAATAGTAAAGATTGATAGCGATCAGCAGGAAGCCAAGAATTGCTACACTTCATCGATGAAACCAGCTTCGAAGTCAAGGGAGCAATAGCAATCAAGGTATCCTCCAAGGAGTGTCTTGGAGGCCAGAGAGCAGGATGTGGTAGAAATCCTCATGGATCCTGATGATCCTGAATCCAAAATCTATATCGGGTCAGGGATCCTTGGCGAAATGAAAGAAGACCTCATATCCTTCCTCAAAAGGAGAAAGACTACCTTTGCATGGAAACACGAAGACATGACTGGTATATCCAAGGATGTTATCACTCACAAGCTCGGCATCGACAGATCCTTCAAACCAATCCATCAAAGGAGAAGGAAGTTTGCACCAGAAAGGAATGCCATTATCCAGGAAGAGGTAGAGAAATTGCTCCGGGCAGGTATGATTAGAGAGGTCAAGTATCCAAGATGGTTGGCCAATGTGGTTGTTGTTCAAAAGAAAAACGGAAAGTGGAGGGTATGTGTCGATTTTACCGATTTAAATAAGGCATGTCCCAAGGATCCTTTCCCTTTACCCCACATTGACTCCATGGTGGATGCAACTGCGGGTCATGAACTGTTAACTTTTATGGATGCTTCATCTGGATTTCAACAAATCCAAATGGAACCATCCGACCAAGAGGATACAGCCTTCATGACTCCAACTGGTATATATTGCTATATTGCTATGCCGTTCGGATTGAGAAATGCAGGTGCAACGTACCAAAGGCTGGTGAATATGATGTTCAAGGATCAGATTGGACAAACTATGGAGGTTTACATAGATGATATGGTGGTAAAATCCTTAAAAGCTGAGGATCACCTAAGAGACTTGGAGGAAGCATTTGATATCCTTGACAAATATAACATGAAGCTTAATCCTTCAAAATGTCATTTTGGTGTTAAAGCAGGTAAATTCTTAGGATACATGGTGACTAAGAGAGGCATCGAAGCTAGCCCGGAACAAATCAAAGCAATAGTGAACATCAAATCTCCGGCCAATGCTAAGGATGTTCAAAGGTTAACAGGAAGGATAGCAGCCTTGAACAGATTCATATCCAAGTCCTCCGAGAAGTGTAAAGAATTATATGATATCCTAAGGAAGAACAAGAAATTTGAGTGGACGGAGAAGCATGAAAATGCTTTAAAAGCCCTCAAAGATTACCTATCCTCGGCCCCGGCTTTGATGAAACCAGAAAAAGGTGATGTGTTATCCTTGTATCTTGCAGTATCCTCAAAAGCAGTAAGTGCGGTCCTTGTTAAGGATCATCAAGGTACACAACATCCTGTCTATTATGTAAGTAAAAGTTTACTTGATGCCGAATCCAGGTATTCACACCTTGAAAAGCTTATTCTTGCATTAATAATGGCATCTACCAAGTTAAGACATTATTTTGAAACTCATGTTATCATTGTTAAAACTAATTTTCCAATTAAGAATGTCCTCAGGAAACCAGAGATGTCGGGAAGAATGGCTAAGTGGGCAGTGAAATTGAGTGCATATGATATAAGATATGAGCCTAGGACAGCCATCAAATCCCAAGCATTAGCTGACTTTGTGGCTGATTTCAGTAGTGATTTACAAGAAGAAGCTGAGCTAGAAGTCCAGCAGCTAGAAGAGACCAAGGATCCTTGGATACTTTATACTGATGGATCCTCAAATGTCAAAGGCACAGGGCTCGGAATACTACTAAAATCGCCACAGGGGGACATAATACCCCATTCTATAGCTTGTGAGTTCCAAACCACTAATAATGAGGCTGAATATGAAGCCTTAATCGCTGGTTTGCAAATTGCAAAACATATGGGGATCAGGTATCTTGAGGTATACGTAGACTCTTTGTTGATTACAAACCACTTTAACGGATCATATGCTGTTAAAGGTGAAAAGCTAACCAAATATTTGGAGATAGTCAAAAGTTTGGCACTCTCTTTTGTTTCCTTTAGTTTGTCACAGGTACCAAGGGAAGAAAATACGGAAGCTGATGCATTGGCTAACTTAGGATCATCTTTGAAGATCCCACAGGATATCAGGATTCCCATTATCCATATCCTGACCCCGGCTATCGAGGATCACCAGACTATGGAGATGGGAGATGATTCTGCTGTTATCCCTAGTGAGGATACTCAATCCTATTCAGGATCCGGATCATGGATCTCACCAATTATGAGATACTTACAACATGGAGAGATTCCTACAGGAGAAAACCCTAGGGCTTTCAAATCTAAGGTATCTCAATTCACAATTATGAATAATATGTTGTATAGGCGATCTCTTGCAGGATCATACTTGAGATGCATTGAGGATCCTGAAGTTCAAGAAGTTTTAAAAGACTTCCATGAAGGAGATTGTGGAAACCACACTGGGGGCAGAGCATTATTCTCAAGGATCCTGAGGACAGGATACTACTGGCCAACCATGAAGAAAGATGCTGTGGAGTACGCCAGAAGATGTGATCCTTGCCAGAGACACAGCAATATCCTTCATCAACCAGCTGAATTATTGCATCCTATATCCTCCTCTTGGCCATTTATGAGATGGGGTATGGATATAGTTGGAAAGCTCCCTAAGGCACCTGGTGGGAAAGTATTCATGCTAGCTATGACTGATTACTTCTCCAAGTGGATAGAGGCTGAAGCTTTTGCTCAAGTTAGAGAAAAGGAAGTTATATCCTTCATTAAAAGAAATATTATAACTAGATTTGGAATTCCTTCTGAGATTATATGTGATAATGGTTCCCAATTTATTGGGGGCAGAACCACTAACTTTTGTGACAGCTGGGGGATTAAGATGATAACATCAACACCAGTCCACCCACAAGCTAATGGTCAAGCAGAATCATCCAACAAGATCATCATCAACAACTTGAAGAAGAAGCTTGGATCCAAGAAAGGGAAATGGGCAGAAGAACTACCCTATGTGCTCTGGGCTGACAGGACAACCCCTAAGAATGCTACTGGTCAAACACCATTCTCTTTGGTGTTTGGGGCAGAATCAGTGATCCCAACAGAAATGGTGGTTCCTACTGCTAGAACAAGTACCCGTGATCCTGAGGAAAATGATGAAAACTTGGCTCAAGACCTGGATACTATTGAAGAAATCAGGGATATGGCTAGGATCAGGATGGCCAGTTATCAACAAAGAATGGCTGGTGCTTACAACAAAAATGTCAGGATCAGGAGGTTTCAAGTTGGAGATATGGTATTAAGGAAAGCATTCCAGAATACTACCAATCCTGCTGATGGGAAGTTGGCTCCAAAATGGGAAGGCCCTTATTTGATTGAAGCTGAAGCAGGAAAGGGGGCATATAGATTGCTAACCATGGAAGGTGATTTGCTACCAAGAGCTTGGAATGCTGTCCACTTGAAGAAATATTTCTTATAAGCAGGATCCTTATGACATAGGTGATCCTTGGGAAAGGGATATCCTTAAAGGATCCTCAAAGTACCGATGATCCTTACTTAGGTAATATCCTAAAATTAAGCTATTTCATTTTATTATTTTCTCTTATAAGGATAAGGATCATGTATCCTTTATCCATCTCTCACGTGAGTTTAAGTTTTGAAAGTTCAGGTATCCTTAGCATAACGTTGGTTATCCACAGAAGCAATCCGTCTTTTGGGTTTAACCCCAGTTATTCGGGCTTGTCCCCAGATTCCGCCTGTAGCGCACGATGATCCTGGTATAGTTCAAGGCCTTGGGACCAGTACTCGTTCTAGGGGCTGATAATTCCATTGTTCTGGCTATGCTTAGGATCCTACGTATAATGGTAGACGTACCATACATCCGGTCATAAGGTTTCTAACGTTTTCACGTTAGCTAAGGTTTCTAACGTTTTCACGTTAGCTAAGGTTTTGGCATCGTCATGTCACTAAGTTTGGATAGTCGCCAGTTAGGGCCATACTCCAGTTTACACACGATCCATGGGCTTGTCCCCAGTTATCCTTGGGCTTGTCCCCAGTTATCCTTGGGCTTGTCCCCAGTTATCCTTGGGCTTGTCCCCAGTTATCCTTGGGTTTGTCCCCAGTTGCTAACTCTTCTCTTATATTGGCTTAGTCCCAAGTTATGCCCTATTTCAGGTCCTTGAAGATAGGCAGCTAGGGATCTTTGTTCCTTATTTCACTCTAAGGTTTATCTTATAGTTATCCTTATTATGGTTAGGATTCTAACTTGGATCCTCAGGTATGATCCTTAACTCTTTTGATTTTATTCATTATTCTTTTAAATAACCCTTATACTTGACAACTGAACTTGTATCTCTTAAATCATATCACTTTTTAAACCTATCGGTTATGGGATATGTGATCCTTGTTCATATCCTAAACTTTTTGGATATCTTTTCTAATTTGTCAAGGCTTGATAAGTATAAACAGAATGAACATTACAACAGTTGGAAATTAACATATTAAAAAAGGATAACAACACATGATAAGCGACAAAAGGTTAAGTTTTTATTTATTAACATCAGGCTAACCCTTTAAAAGTTGTCAAAATTACCTACCCGAGCATCTACCAGCAAAACGTGGCCCGTCCGCTGGGGTAGGTAAAGGGTGTCCATGATAATGAGTTCAAAAGTAGTGCAGGGATATAAAAGCAGCAGGATCACAATGGCTTCATCCCCCAAACAGAGGATCCCTCCACCAATTGCAATCCTGCCTATTGTCCAAAGGATCATATATGATCCTTAAACCTAAGAACTATTGTTTAGAGTTATTACAAACCATAAATTGTTTTAAACATCACAACCATCAAACTAAAAAAATTGGGCTCCGGCCTCAGCACATATATCCATCATCGCCCAATTGTGCAGCCTACACCTTTGCTGCATCATCACCACCAGCCGCTGCATCCTCAGCTTTATCCTTCAACCCGCTGCCACTAGCCTCAATTGCCAGAATCTCCTCAGCCTCTTCTTCATCACCCAATTCAGCCAGCCTTGCCTTCCATTCTTCGATTTCCCAGCTGCTTTTGTCAAAGACAGGATCCTGAGCTTCCAAGGCCATTTGAAGCTTGGTTTTGTACATTGCTATGGCGGCAGAAACTTTAGCATCATCTGTGATCTCTTGCCTTTCATAGTCAAAGTTAACCAGCACCTTAGCCATCTTCTGCTTAGTATCCTGGAGTTCCTTCTGAAGATCAGCAAGTGCAAGATCCTTGAGCACAGCAACCTGCTGGAGATCGGCAATCTTCTTATCTTGATCCTCAACATGGCCGACGTAATCCTCGATCTCAGCAAATTTCTGCAAAGGAAAAGGATAAAACAGTTCAAGAGCAAGTGATCCTTAGATCAGCAGGATATATAAGCAGAGATAGTGATCCTTACATCATTGAAGTACTCGAGGAACTGGTGACGAATTAAGGGCAGACCCTGCAAATCCTCAGCCTCGGAAGTCTTTCTTTTCTTGATTCCCTTCCCCTTGAGGGGTGCCTTGGGGATTGAGGCTGTTGGGCTAGTAGGGACCTTTCTTTTGGAGGGTTTGACAGTGGTGAGATCGGTGACACTGAACCTTGAAGCAGCTTTGGCTGATTTTCCAGCACCTACACAACCAAAACAAGATAAGTATCTTTTCTTAATATACATTTAACTATTTATTTAAATTTTAAAACAGGGATACTTACTTGACATTGTGACAGAGCCTGAGGATACCTCCTGTGAGTCTTGGGTTGTTGTCTTAAACGTTCTAGTTTCAGGGTCAAGTCCCCAGAAAGTAGCAAGTCTTTCCCTGGTTGCGGGTGTTGTGATGAGACGTGAAAAGGAGATGGCTGCATGACACAAGACAAAGAAGGGGTTAGTGATCCTATTACAAAAACATGACAATCTGGTGATCCTTCCAAGGATCCTCCAGCCTACCATGGGTGGACCATGTTCTCGGTAAATGCTCTCCATCTGGAATGGTATCCCTTCTTACAAAGAAGAAGCGACGCTTCCAATCTTTGTCGTTTTTGGTGACTTTGAGAAGAGGATGATCTGCACTGGGTTTTCGTTTGAATAAATAACGATGGGAACCGAAGGTAGTAAGATCATACAACTCCGCCAGTTCTGACATTCCTAAATCAAGACTCTCCTGCTCAATGATCCTCTCTAGGGTGTATAAAACCCTCCAAATCATAGGCATGGCTTGAATATAGGATATGCCGGTAAGGGAAAAGAAGGATTGTGTGAACTCCGGGAAAGGATAGGAGTACCCTATAGCAAATGGAGTGACTGGAAAGGCAACCCATGTATTAGAAACGTAGTCGCTCAGAACAGTTGGATCGAAGGGTTTGAAAAAGACATTCGCCGGAAAACGGTGACGGATGTTATCTATTTGTGCGTCGTTAAAGCAACATCTCTCGTTCACTGAATCCTTGATGATCTTCTGACTCTTCAAAGGGCTATCCTTTTTGTGATCCTTGGCCGGGGAACTTCGGAGCAACATTTTCGAAGTGATAAAGATAAAGAAAGAAGAACAGAGTAAGAAGGGGAGAGAGAGGAGAAAGAGATACCTGATTGATCTTCAACTGAGATTATAAAGGGAGTTTCTTTCGAATTTAAATGCATATTGATCCTATCCCTATCTCTATTTATAATTATGATTCTGCAGGATTGTCACTTCCGTGACATCATCATCGCAACGGCTAGTTCTATTTTAACGACTATATATCCGTTAATTTGTTGCGGATAAGATCAGAAAATATAACTCACACATTTACAATTTTACTCCTTATATTTTGAGGGCAATTGTTAGGGGAGGATTTTCTAACAATTAGTGATCCTTATTTGTTATCCTAACCGGTGATCCTTACTTCTGTGACAGGTGGTGATCCTCAGAAGAGCTTCAGGATCAGGATCATGGATCACTTTAAGGATCCTCGTACTGACGATTGTTTACTTATGTTTTGTAATATCTCGCAGGTATATTAAGCTTGACCAAGTCTTGGCGACATTCCTGGAGAATATTCCTAAACTATTATGCACGTGCTTAGCTAAAAATGGACGTTGTGGAGAACGTGGAAGCTTGGCACGAAAGTCGGAGAGTTAGTTTAGGTGGTTATTTCTATTTTAAAAAGGGAGTAACGAGCTAGTAGAAGACACTTAGTCATTTCTCAGTTACACACACTCGCAAACACGCTCATACAAGCTCTCATTCAAACACTTAGCAACTTCATACGCTTTTCACACACTTCACCGTAGTGATCCTTGTACCTAGCTCGTTACTATCCGAAGTTGTAAACATTTAACCATTTATTTTAGCTTGGTGATCGGTAGTTTCCATCACCCGGGGTTTTTTGTGCCGGAGATCAACTCTTGATCAAGGGCTTTTTCCCCGTATAAATCTTTGTGTTGTTTGTGCACTTTACATTGAAGTGATCCTCATCACTGTTATACATTTTAAGCATCATTCCCCTAAACAAAGAGTTTGGTTGCAATATCCTCTTCAGATTTTCTGACCAAAACAAGAACATAAATATTACTAAAGTATTGTTGCTGAATTGAGTTTATTGTGCATGAAATATGATAGCTATATTAATTGTATGTGGAATGATGACCTGCTACGATAGAATGATTAGGTCTGCATGATTGTTTGATGATCATTAGGGTTTAGAGATTTCGTAATCTGCTGTTGTTGATTGATGCAAGTCACCATAGACTCAACGAGATCACTTAAGTGATTTCGGCCCAGAGCATGCCCGGCCCAAATAAGGGTATTCGGCAATAACCGATTTCGGCCCAGGAGTTTGTGCCCACAAGTGTTTTCACCTGCATATGATGTCGTTGGTTGTAATCTTGTTTAAAGTTAGGATACCGTAACCTTGTTAGTTGAATCCATTAACTCTGTTATGCCTGTTAAGTGTGTAAATGCAGTTAGTCTATTAACTGAGTTAAGCAATTAACACTGTTAATTTCAGTAACTTTATTAGATTATGTATTTTTCTTATGGTTGTTAACTCAGTTAGTTAAGTAACTCTGTTAGTTCTAAATTCTGTCTAGCCTGTTGATGCTGTTATATAGGTTAAGACTGTTTAGTGTATTAACTTGGTTGAATATGTTAACCTTGGTAAACCAATTGAACCTGTTAAGCATGCTCATGAATAACAATGCTATAGCAAACTGTGAAAGACACGTGTGTGAAGCATGAATGTTATGAATGTGATTATCTGTGTACATGATACAAGATGCTAACTACCAAGCACACTTTGTGATATTATTGTGACACTAGTTATATGTGAAACATTACGAACGTGAACTGATTTAATATACGCGCATATTATAGGACGTGAATAATTATTTGCGAGCACTTAACTTAGCATACCGAGCAAACCTAAGGTGAGTTCACTGCATTTCTCAAGCATGCGTCCCGGTGGTTTGGGACAACTAGTAAACATTTGGAAGGGAATCTTGGGTAAACAGTTAAATTGGGTTTTGGTTATTGAACATGGAATCTATCATTATCAGATTGCCTGTAGGGCAATGGGGTAATTAGTTGATAGCGCTATTAGGTTTGATACCTCGCACCGGGCCGTAAGGACGGGCGCGAACTAATTATCTGGGCATCATTACCAATGCTTGGTTAGGGGCATTGGGGACTGGACACACTTCCAGGTTATTAAGGGACACACTTCCCGGATACATATGGGCACACTCCCTAGGGTATCTCAACAAGTCATAAACAGCATCATATCACAACGTTGAATTGGCTTAACATACGTCAGGTAACAAAACACGTTAACAAAACCTTGAACTCACCAGCGTAGTCTGACACACTTGTTTACATGCTTGTAGGTAATCACTGAAGGAACTTGGGAACTTGCCGTCTGATGCTGCTGGAGTGGTTGTGGTCATGATAAACAATTACATTGATTTGGTTTTGATACATTTATACACTTATACATTTATGCTTCCGCTCAATATTTTGGTTTTGGTTTAACTTACAAACGATACATTTCTTTTAATTGAGTATTTCCATACATTATTACTTGTGTTTGACATGATTGGTGGCTCTTTGTTGGATCGTTGCACCTCCATTAGGGACATGCCCTAAGTGGTAATTTGGGGGTGTGACACCCAGGCCCAAACAGAACGGACCTCGGGGTGACTTTGTACCCAACGCATAAATCTGCTAGGTTTGAGTCTTCCTACTTGCACTTCACACATATCAATGGCCTTGCAAACCATTGATGATCTCTTTTTCCTTATTTGCTACATACCAGGGTTTTTATACATACAGAGGTTTATTTACTCACTTACACATGAACTCGCTCAACATTATTGTTGATTTTTCAACTTACATGTATTTCAGGGAATTAAAGGATCTGGCGCGGTATGACACGTTTTCCCGCTGCATTAGTCTCGAGGTCATCCGAGTTTAAGGGATGTGACTTTTTCCTGGACGAGTCACAGTTCTTAAACTGCGTTTATTTCTTGTTGGTGTTGTGTCTTTTGAACACTGTTTATGTTTGTTAGGATGTGATATCCGTTAAGACAATGTTGTGGTTCTTTACTCTTCAAACTTATTTTAATGGATGATCTTGCATGGTTTTTATTTCATATAGCTTGTTATGATTAAGCTATGGTATTAAGAAGTCACACCAAAATAACCACGCTTCCGCAAAGCCAGGGTTTGACACTAAAGGACTTCATAGTTCTTAACGAGATTTTAGCCCAATAACCAAAAACACATATTCGAAGCCCAAAGAGTTTGGAGCTGAATTTAAAGACATTTTGGAAGCCTAAAGAAAGTGGAGAAATCACAACACAAAAGGAAGACTTGAAGCATTTGGATGCGGGATCAAGTGGGAGTTCAACGACACATTATTTGTGTCAATATTCACCCTTTAGGAAGGACCTTTTGACACACTTGTTTCGGCTAACAAGTGTGGTCAAAATAGTTGGCTATGGTTATGCACCTATTGATATGTGTGTTGTGCTTGTGTGGTTGCTTATTTATGTTGTTTGGATGATATGTGGATATGCATGCTTAACAAACTAATAATGAATCACAAGCTTAAAATTGGTTCTTTAAAGATCATTAAAAATGGTTAATAAAAGGTTATTAAAGGTTAATGATTTTTATAATAAAATTGGTTTTATTAAAAGAACCTTGAAAATTGGTTTTCACTAAAGTACCATTGATTTGAATGCATGCAAATATATAGTACATAAAATTTTTCTAAACTAGAATTTTGAAAAATAAAAACCCCTTTTTTAAAACAAGTCAAACACCATCTGATGTGCTTTAGGTGTGATATATTTTTATTAATATTTTAAGCCCTTTTTAACACTTTAGTCAAGTTTTAAATTTATAAAACACGATATTTTACTAACACTAAACACACATATGAGCAAGTGCACCCATCGTGAGCGTAGTATAGCGTTTGTAAGATACCGAGGTCGTCCAAGGACACAAGAGCTTTTAGTACCGGTTTATCCTCAACGTCTAATCAAATCAAAAGAAATTTTTAGAAAATGTTTTAAACATAAAAATAAAAACTAAAAATGCTGAAAATAAAAATAAAATAAAAACAGATAGACAAGATGAATCACTTGGATCCGACTCGCCTTTAATGTAACCTTTGATGATTTCCGCACTTTTACACTTTTTAAGAGATTATCTTAGTTATAGTAGTAGGCCCCTCTTTTGAAGGTGACGTTTAGGGATGAGCAAAATGGACCCGGTACCGGTACCGAATTTACCGAACCGGGTACCTTTTCGGTACCGATTCGGTACCCACTTTTGACATTTTCGGTACCGGTATTTTGCTCGTTTTTACCCTCAAATACCGGTACCGAACCGGTACCGGTACCGAACCGTACCGAACCGGGTATATTCGGTACCGGTACCGGTACCCACTTTTGAGGATTTTCGGTACCGAACCGGACCGAGCTCATCCCTAGTGACGTTACCCTCAACCCAGTGGTTTGAGTCAGCAAGGATACAATCCCAAAGGGTCAGAATATTGAAAGATAATTAATTAAGTAATTAATGCGTAATGTGGTAGGTCCATCTTTTGAAGGCGACGTTACTCTCAGCTAAGTGGTTTGAGTCAGCAGGGATACAATGGCAAGTAGTCGGGTTAATGTATTAATAGTAGTTTACATATGAGGGGATCAAGTCATTCGCACCCCCGCCATCCAATACCAATGGGTATTGAAGGAGGTCCTAGTAAGCTTGACCCAGGTCCTTGCAGGATCTATACACTGAATAAGGCAAGAAACTTACCAAACCATTCCCTTAACCCCCGACCAGGTAGCCAACATATCTCTATATAGACTGTAGAGATATGAATGGTGAAAATCTTTTATTTTATATAGACAGTAAAATAACGCCAAGACACCACGGACAAATGATAAGGAAGTTTCACCTTCAACATAAGAAACTAGTTATTAAAGTCATTAATACAAAACCAAATAAAAAGTGCGAAAAGATTAAAAATCAAGAGTATTACATTAAATGCTTGTCTTCACCAAGTGATGTAAGAGACTTAGGCAAACATGGTCTTTGATTGTCAAGAACTCTTACTATCAATCTTGGATCCCGTGACTACTACACACACTCTAAGGTGGATGATGGATGATGGTGGTGGATGTGGGTGTTGTAATGAAGAAAAATTGTCGGGAGGCTCTGTTTTTGTGCATGGGGTGTGGGTTCAAGTTTCCCTTGGTAACCTCCACCATTTCGAGTGTATTTTAACCATTACGACATCATCCAAACATCATTTATTACTTAAAAACTATCATTCATTAAAAATAACAATTACAAAGGATCCTAGAAAATGAAAATAAAGCTAGAAATGAAAAACTACAAGTTCCTAGGATATATAGGTCAAGTAACGCAGGAAATCATTCTAGGGAGTTCTACACTTATTGTAGGAATGTCAAAAACTCGGAAATAGCTTCCCGGTATTTAAGGGTGTTGTAGAACTCGAAACTGAGGGATGTCTTTTTAGATGTCGTTGAGCCATTCCTTTATCTCCCCAGGGAGGAAGAAAGCGGGCTCATTCTCCACTACGTCTTGTGGAGGAGGTGCGACGGCAACCGGGACCCCGTGTAATATGTCTCGAGGGGGTTTCGGGGGTATGACATACCACTCGGCTGGAATAATGACATCCGGTACAACATTCCACTCCCTTTGTGCAATGATTGGCACCATAGGAGGGGAAGCAAGAACATTCAACCTTTGGTGCAAAAGGTTGACTTCTCGAAGGCACCCCTCTAATCCCACCGTCAAGTGATTTATACGGTCGACCAAGGCTTCCTCTACTCCTCTTTTTTCATCGATGGCTTCTCTCAAGGCATATACGTAGTTGACTAGAGAGTCTTCCACTGTTGATCTTCTTCCTCGTCGTTCGTTCCTAGAGTGTGCTGAGGATGTTCCACTATTCCTGCTTGACATTCTAAGAAAACAAGCCGAAAATTTCAATTTAATGAAACAGTACTCCGGCCACGGCCCCGTGCTCGCTGAGCACGGCCCCGTGGCCACCTCTGTGCAGATTTTGAGACAATGAATCTTATGGCTTTAAATTATTTTTCTGACTTTTGAAGCATTTTTAAGCAGAAATAACTTAAAACAGTGTTGTAAAACTTATTTTTGATAAGATTCCTTGAATAAAAATCTAACAATTATAACAATAAAGCTTGAAATCATGGAGATTTCAAGTTTTAATGGAGGTTTTGAGGAGAAAATGAAGAAGAAGGCAATAGACAAAAGTAGTAAAGATAAGATGGTTGTTGAGAACCTTCTTTAGAATATACCTTGTAGGGTACATGTGAAGATCCCACCAGATCTTTGTCTTTGGAATGAGTCCAAGTGTGCAGGAATCTTGCTGCATTTATAGAAAACGACAGCACGCTGGACACGGCCCCGTGTCGGCTGGACACGGCCCCGTGTCGGCTGGACACGGCCCCGTGTCGGCTGGACACGGCCCCGTGTGCAGACAAGATTCTGACACTTTTTGTCAGTATTCTGACCTAAAGTCAGACGAGAATCTTCAGGTGGACACGGGGGCGTGCTGACCTGGACACGGCCACGTGGCTAGAGGTTTTTTTATGAATTTTCGTCTATTTTAAGGAGTTTATCCAGATCGGGTTGTTCCTTGCTGGAGGGAACAACACCGAAGTGCCTGAGGTACCTTAATTGCCCTAGTTTTAGACAAGAACGCAAGAGGTTATCGGAAAGGTTGAATCCTAAGCTAAATACCGGTGGGCGAGACCAACCTTTATTTTCCTTATCCGGGCTCTCGTTAAAGAAGGTATATGTCGAATCGCTCAGGTCTATGTATGCATCGGTGGAAATCGATGGGGAGTCCTTCACGGCACAATCGACACAGGGACGACTATCACTCAAGTCCTTACAAAAGTTAGAGGTGTTTTCGGGAGCAACGATGTTGTTATACTCCGAATGTGATCTCAATAATTCTCCTTGATCGTTGTCTTGAGATGAATTAGTTATTTCCATCTCAAGTTCTCTTATCAATTGGAGAATTACTTCTTCCATTTGAAATAATTCTTCGAGAATCATATCATCTAGAAGAGATGATTGAGAGCATTCGAGGGAGAGATAGGGATTATTTTTACTTTCGTCCATCTTAAGGTTACAGGAAAACGATGGGTCTATATAGTGGGGATTGTAGTATAAAAAATAACATTTTAAATCTTCATGAGGTCCTCCACATATTTGACACCATGCACCAATAGGAGCGAAAGTAAAAATGATCAGTATCACTCATGTTTATGCCAGAAATTACCAACCGTGGGGATCTTACGGTTCTGTTTTCAGTAACTGAAACTTGGGCACGGGGGCGTGTTCAGTGGGCACAGCCCCGAGTTCAGCTACTGTCTGACTTAAAACAGGATTGCCAGTACCAAAGATTGGGCACCAGGGCGTGTTCAGCGGGCACGACCCCATGCGGAGCTCTGCAGAAGCTGAAAAATTTAGAAAAACCCTAAAAATAAGAAAAATAAGAAAAACGATTAGGCCGTTGATTCCTAACTTTCTTAAAATCCTTGTGTCCCCGGCAACGGCGCCAAAAACTTGATGTGTGTTAGGTGTGATACATTTTTATTGATATTTTAAGCCCTTTTTAACACTTTAGTCAAGTTTTAAATTTATAAAACACGATATTTTACTAACACTAAACACACATAAAGGCAAGTGCACCCATCGTAGGCGTAGTATAGCGTTGGCAAGATACCGAGGTCGTCCAAGGACACAAGAGCTCTTAGTACTGGTTTATCCTCAACATCTAATCAAATCAAAAGAAATTTTTAGAAAAGGTTTTAAACATAAAAATAAAAACTAAAAATGCTGAAAATAAAAATAAAATAAAAACAGATAGACAAGATGAATCACTTGGATCCGACTCGCCTTTAATGTAACCTTTGATGATTTCCACACTTTTGCACTTTTTAAGAGATTATCTTAGTTATACTAGTAGGCCCCTCTTTTGAAGGTGACGTTACCCTCAACCCAGTGGTTTGAGTCAGCAAGGATACAATCCCAAAGGGTCGGAATATTGAAAGATAATTAATTAATTTATTAATGTGTAATGTGGTAGGCCCCTCTTTTGAAGGCGACGTTACCCTCGGTTAAGTGGTTTGAGTCAGCAGGGATACAATCCCAAGTAGTTGGGTTAATGTATTAATAGTAGTTTACATATG
Organism: Helianthus tuberosus; assembly: GCA_030545235.1. Classification (NCBI taxonomy): domain Eukaryota; kingdom Viridiplantae; phylum Streptophyta; class Magnoliopsida; order Asterales; family Asteraceae; genus Helianthus; species Helianthus tuberosus. The sequence continues at coordinate 15,284,764 of CM060440.1, forward strand.
AGGGGATCAAGTCATTCGCACCCCCGCCATCTAACACCAGTGGGTATTGAAGGAGGTCCTAGTAAGCTTGACCCAGGTCCTTGCAGGATCTATACACTGAACAAGGCAAGAACCTTACCAAACCATTCCCTTAACCCCTGACCAGGTAGCCAACATATCTCTATATAGATCGTAGAGATATAAATGGCGAAAATCTTTTATTTTATATAGACAGTAAAATAACGCCATGACACCACGGACAAATGATAAGGAAGTTTCACCTTCAACATAAGAAACTAGTTATTAAAGTCATTAATACAAAACCAAATAAAAAGTGCGAAGAGATTAAAAATCAATAGTATTACATTAAATGCTTGTCTTCACCAAGTGATGTAAGAGACTTAGGCAAACATGGCCTTTGATTGTCAAGAACTCTTACTATCAATCTTGGATCCCGAGACTACTACACACACACTAAGGTGGATGATGGATGATGGTGGTGGATGTGGGTGTTGTAGTGGTGGTGGAGTGGTGGTGAAGTGGGAGAGAGGTGCTTTGCAAGGGGATGCCTTTGAAGTGAACCAAGCACCCCTATTTATAGCCTGCACAGAAGCCCGGACACGGCTCCATGGCCATCCTCTTTCTCTTTCTTCATTAATTACAATTTGTCTACATTAGCTCCACACGCCCCCGTGTTCGCTGGGCACGGCCCCGTGTGCAGAAGCGTATCTGTACTATCAAGATTTGGAAGATTCTACGAATCTTAGCATTGACCACGACCCGTGTTGAGCTGGGCACGCCCCCGTGCTGGGAATAGATGCTTCTACAAGTTTGTCATTTTCTGCAGACACCTGGCCACGCCCCCGTGTTCGCTGGGCACGGGGCCGTGGTCAGCCTTCTGTTCTCTTGTTTTTGCTTGGGAAGATGCTGTCGAGGGGTCGGGCATGCCACGTTTATTCCTTTTCTTTGTATTTATGTTAGATTTTGCTGCATATTTGTTCCTTTTGTTCAATTAAGCTCATTTGGTCCTGAAAATACAAAAGGAAGACAAAAGCACACTTTTTCCAACATTAGTACTAAAAAGGGTTAGTTTTATGCCTCATTTGATATAATTTATATGTTGCATTTTACACACATCACCATCCTTTGATACAACACTCGAATCACTTGGGAACTCTTTTGTCGGATAAAGGTCACCTGACCACATTTGAGGGAACTTGTATGTTTGAGGTGGGGTTACCATGTTTGTGGGATAAAGGTCACCTAACCACTTATATGCGTAAACTCACATGTGTGTGTAAGTTGGACGACTTGATTTGGAAACCATGTGCTTAGGGTCACCGAAGCATGGTGTACAAAGGTGTTGATGGGATTAAACATGCCAACTAAACATAAAGATGTTTAACCGATCCCATAAGGCTAGAAATTGCAAAGGGATGCAATCGTCAAACGTTGACTACCTTGTTAATTTAAATAATGGGATAAAGGTCACCTAACCAATATTTAAATGTAACTTTGGATGCTAGATTTTAATTATTAATTATCTATGAGACATAAAAGGGTATTAATGATTAAAATATAATAATCTCGAAAATACTAAAATTGAACTTTGTTAAATTTTGTAGATGGCCGCTAACAATGCAAACACTATTAACCAAACCGTTCGTAACCTATCACTAAGAACAATCCTTGAAAAGGATCGTCTCAACCATAGCAACTTCATGGATTGGTATCGAAACTTGAGAATCGTTCTCAAGCAGGAGAAGATATCATATGTGTTGGACGATCCTATTCCCGATGAACCTCACGTGGATGATGAGGAAGCCTATAACGATTGGGTTAAGTATACCGAGGACTCCATACAAGCCTCATGCCTCATGTTGGGAACTATGATTCCTGAAATTCAAAAGGATTTTGAACATCATGGGGCATACGACATGATTACTCGATTAAAGGAAATGTTCCTACAACAAGCAAGGGTAGAACGCTTCGAAACGGTTCGAGCGCTTCATGCATGTCGAATGGAGGAAACCCAATCGGTACCATCTTATGTCCTCAAGATGAAAAGCCACATTGATTGCCTCGAAAGGCTCAATTGTCCCGTCTTAAAGGAGTTGGCTACGGATTTGATCCTCAACTCTTTAACAAAGAAATTTGAGAGCTTTGTTATGAACTATAACATGAATGGATGGGACAAGAGCATTGGTGAACTTCATGCAATGCTCAAAACGACCGAAGCGGGAATGGGTAAAAAGGCTTTACCCGTTCTAATGATCAATGAGGGAGACAACAAGAAAGGGCATTACCCCGAATCCAAAGCAAGAATTGTCAAGGGAAAGGGGCACGTCAAAGGGAAGGGAAAAAGAAAGGCTAAAGCAGAACCACCGAAACCAAAAGAGAAGAAGGCAAAAGTTGCCACGAGCGATCCATGCTTTGAGTGTGGTGAGATAGGGCATTGGAAAAGGAATTGTCCAACCTATCTCAAGGAGTTGAAAAACAAGAGGGATGCGGGGAAAACCTCAGGTACAATCTTTATGATACATATTGATCTAAATGTTATTTCTTCAAACACATGGGTATTAGATACCGGATGTGGAACTCATATTTGCAATTCGTTGCAGGGGTTCAAAAGAAATAAGCATTACAAGAAGGGAGACACTAGTCTCTTCATGGGCAATGGAGCAAAAGTTCAAGTTGAAGCCCGAGGAGACTATGTTTTGAAACTTCCAAGTGGTTTAGAAATTTGTTTGAAAAATGTTTTGTACGCTCCTAGTTTGACTAGGAACATTATTTCAGTTTCCCCTTTAAGACAATATGGTTTTAATTTAAAGTTTGTAAACGATGACATTTATGTTTCGATGAATGACATGTTTTACTTTAAAGCTATGCCTTCAAATGGTATTTATGAATTGGTTCATGATGATACATCATTTGCTAGTTCAATGTACCAAGCAACCACCAAGAAACTCAAAATGGATTTGAGCGAGACCTATCTTTGGCATTGTCGTCTTGATCATATAAACAGAAATCGCAAGCAAACACTTCAAAAGAATGGTCTTTTGGAAACAAATGAAATTGGTTCATTTGATACATGTGAATCTTGTTTACAAGGTAAAATGACTAAGAAAACCTTTAGTGGCACCAACCAAAGGGCAAAAGATTTATTAGGTATCATACATTCGGATGTATGTGGTCCTTTTAAGCCAATGACTAGGAATGGTGAAAGATACTTCATAACCTTTACCGACGACTACAGTCGTTATGGTTATGTGTACTTGCTAAGACACAAAGATGAAGCTTTTGAAACGTTCAAAATCTTCCAAAGTGAAGTAGAGAATCAACTCACCAAGACAATCAAAGTTCTTCGTTCCGATAAAGGAGGTGAATACCTTAGTGATGCTTTTCAAGATCATCTTAGGAGTTGCGGGATCATCTCACAACTTACTCCACCTGGTACACCACAACATAATGGTGTATCTGAGAGGAGGAATCGAACTCTATTGGATATGGTTCGATCTATGATGGCTAGAAGCACATTACCTCTATCATTTTGGGGTTATGCTTTGCTCTCCGCGGCTCGTATATTAAATATGGCCCCAACCAAGAAAGTGGATAAGACACCTTTTGAAATATGGCATGGAAAGGCTCCATCATTATCATATTTGAAGGTATGGGGTTGTGAAGCTTATGTGAAGCAATACACCCCAAACAAATTGGAAGTACGATCCACTAAGTGTATCTTCGTAGGATATCCTAAAGATGATATAGGATATTATTTCTACGATCCAACAGAGCAAAAGGTATTTGTTGCTCGAAAGGCTAAGTTCTTGGAAGATAAGTTTCTTATGGAAGGAACTAGTAGAACAGTGGAACTTGATGAGGATCAAGAACCACAAGCCGATACACGTATGGTTGATACTAGCACTCAACAAGAGGTTGTTGAAGACGATCAAGTGGTTGAACAACATACACAAAATGTTCGCAGATCTGGTAGAATTAGTAATCCACCTGAAAGATATGGATTCTTCATGGATGGATGCTACGTGGTAGATTCAGATAAACCAACCACATACCATCATGCAATGTCAAAATCCGATTGCGACAAATGGCTTGAGGCTATGAACGTGGAGATGCAATCCATGTATGAAAACCAAGTTTGGGAATTGGTTGTGCCACCTCTTAACTCCAAAGTAGTTGGAAGTAAGTGGGTTTTCAAGAAGAAAACTGATATGCATGGTAACTTGGATACTTATAAAGCGAGACTTGTAGCAAAAGGTTTCACTCAAACTCAAGGGGTTGATTATGATGAGACCTTCTCGCCCGTGGCGATGCTAAAGTCGATTAGGATATTATTTTCCATAGCTGCATATTATGACTATGAGATTTGGTAAATGGATGTCAAAACGGCTTTCCTCAATGGATATCTTGATGAAGATGTCTATATGGTTCAGCCTGAAGGTTTTGTCGATCCAAAACATCCTAACAAAGTATGCAAGTTAAAGAAATCAATCTATGGATTGAAACAACAACCTAGAAGTTGGAATCACCGTTTTGATGAAGAAATTAGGAATTTTGGGTTCATCAAGAACGGCGATGAAGCTTGTGTGTATAAGAAAGCTAGTGGGAGCACCGTCACTTTCTTAGTATTGTATGTCGATGACATTCTACTATTTGGAAATGACATTCCAACCATGGAAGGTGTAAAAACCTTGCTTGGAAGTTGTTTTTCCATTAAAGATCTTGGAGAAGCCGCCTATATTTTGGGAATAAAGATCTATAGGGATAGATCAAGGTGCTTGATAGGTTTAAACCAAAGTGCATACATTGACAAAGTCTTGAAAAGGTTCCAGATGGAGAACTCTAAGAGAGGTCTGGTACCTTTTCAAAAGGGGACAATATTGAATGCGTCTCAATGTCCAAGCTCAAAGGATGAGCAAGAAAGAATGAAAGGAATCCCATATGCGTCTGCTATAGGATCCACCGTGTATGCAATGATATGCACTAGACCGGACGTGTCATGCGCTTTAAGCATGACGAGTAGATACCAGCAAAATCCAGGTAACAGTCATTGGATGGCTGTTAAGAGCATATTGAAATACCTTAGGAGGACTAAGGATATGTTTCTAATATATGGATCTGGTGAAGAGGAACTCGTTGTAAAGGGTTACACGGATGCGAGTTTCCAAACTAATCGAGATGGTTCTCGATCACAATCTGGGTATGTCTTCATTTTGAATGGAGCTGCAGTCTCATGGAAGAGCTCGAAGAAGGATGTTGTAGCATTGTCCACTACAGAATCAGAATACATCGCCGCTTCATTGGCAGCGCAAGAAGCTGCATGGTTAAAGAAGTTCATTGCCGACCTAGGGGTAGTCCCTACCATTCAAGACCCCCTAGAGATCTTTTGTGATAACGAGGGTGCAATTGCTCAAATCAAGGAACCTCGTGCACATCAAAAGACTAGGCACATTGAGCGGAGATTCGACTACATAAGGGATGAAGTTGAAAAGGGAAAGATATGTATTCGCAAAGTTCACACCGATCAAAACATTGCGGATCCACTCACGAAGCTCCTTGAACGGCCAAAACATGGTGCCTTAGGACTTTGATATTCTAGTGATTGGATTTGATCTATTTTGTATTTGGATATTGGAACAATTGTTATTTTAACTCTTTTATGGTATTTTGAGTTATGTTCCAATTTAGCATGTTTAAATCCGTGAATAAATTAATTATTCTAAATGTCCGTAGTCGATCATACTTATGGGAACAAATATGAATGTAAGACTATTATGAACTTGGATTGGTGGATATTCATTAGGTATGAATATAGAGCAAGCTGTTGCTGCCAAAGTTCATAGATATTTGTGGGATACAAATACCACTCTCAAATGTTACTGCATGGAATCATTTGTGATTGATCGTAAGTAAATTTGAGCAAAGGAGAATATCATAGTATCCTCTGACCTGAGATAGATATCGGGTCTTGATATTCACCAAATATTATACCTTGACTTAGTTCTTCGATGTCTGTAATAAGACAGTACATAAGGCTAAGCTCGGGTGTGGTACAAGGTGATTGTGAGAGACGTATGTAGTCAAGAAGGATTTGTTCCTCTTATTCGTTGAGAGTAAGATGTCTAAGGCCTGCTAAAGTTAAATCAACAGAGAATGATCACACTATGTCTCTAGATTTGACATGACATCTGTAACAAAGGGATAAATGATAGATTCACCTAAATCATGTTAAAGTAAGGGACTTGAAGAGGATGATGTTATTGAATGGCACTTAGTCATACGTATTAGGGGTAGTAAACCGTTGTTAGGCGTCATTTACTGCTTGCATCAATTTTCTATGTATATTGTGCAAGTGGGAGATTGTTGGACTCTGTATGCCCAAGACACATTAAATTGATGTGGCTAGTACGTTATGATCCAAGTCGGGTCATACCCAATAACAAGCTAGACAAACAGCTATAATATTTATTTATGATATGATCAAACAAATAAATATTAACACTTAGAATATTTAGAAATTGGTTTTCTAATAAATTGCATTTGAGAAACTAATAAATTATATGGATAATTTATTTTGAGAGAATATTTTATCTCGTTATTTAATGGGTTAAATAACATTATAAAAGCTTGTGAGATATTACATAAGTCTTATAACATATGATGTAATAATTTTATAAAAGTTATCAAATTAAACAAGACTTAAATTGTTTAAAGAATTTGGCAATTTTTTTATAAAATCCCACAAGTGGCCGCCCCCCTCCCCATGTGTAATCCCAAAGTATATTTTGGTTCAATAAGAAGACATGCATTTTGTATGGTTAGAGGACTTGTGATTGGATGAAATGGGTGGCTACCTCTCTCATAGTTTTAAATGCATTTTGTATGACAAAAATATAAGTAGAAGAACTTGAAAATACTCTCTAGTATTTTCGGCCATAGTGGGCTATCCAAGAAGATTTTCAAGTTTAATAATCAAGTGCAAGAACTCAAAGAACTCCTCTCAAAATTTCAGCCAAGGTGGTTGATCTAGAGGGATTTACAAGTGAGTTTACGAGTGTAGAAATCCTAGCAACATAAGGTGTTCGTTGGAGGCTTGGGGTATGCAAACTTGAGGTCTTCTCCTTTGAAGATTTCCACTCAAGAATGTCATCTTCTTCATATCTCCTTGCTCTTTGAATGGTAGTATTCTAAAACACCCTATGGTTGTATTTTGATAACATGCATGTTCATATATGGATCCGGTTATTGGGTTTTACATATAAAATGGGTTATATATTTTGAAAGTAACATGTTTTAAATATTATTTCCGCTGCGTTTTTATTTTATATGGATAAAATAACTTTGATAAACATGTGAAAACCCCAACATATCAATCATTACTTCATAGAATGCAAAGATCTCATAAAACATTGATCATCAAAGACACTGCTTACAATAGAGCGGAATAAAATACCTAAACACCACTACTAGAACGTGCAGAAAACAAAGTTTTCATTTCATTGAAATCCATGAAACGTATGTTCAGATTCATGGAGCACTCTACAAAGCTATAACTAGCTCATGTTTTTAATTCTATGTATATGTAACAACTTAATAAGTTGACAAAACTGCTCCTACAAACTAATTTACCAAAACATTCCTCATTAGCAACTTGATACATGCAATCCAACACCATTCACAAAAGTTTCAACTTAATACCAAAACCTATAAACAATATCACTTTAATTAGAACGACTAATCTCAGCAAGAACCATTAAACAAAGTGACAAATACATCATGTGACAACCCAACCATTAGTTTGCTTTTTAAATCAATTTATAGACTTATCTTATTCGGTGAATTAAAGTTATACTTATGTAGTTTATAACGTACAAACGAGTATCTGAAGCCAAATCCATATCGTGATTGAACCGACCCGAACCGTTTGAACCATGTTATAACTTGTGTAACTCGAAACTTATGAGGCCCGAACCATAACTTGATTATTACACTTTATGTTAGTTGAGTTGAGTAATTATAATTTTATAGTTAAGTGGTTATATGTTAGAAAAAAATATAAACAGTTCAAATGGTATGAATGCTCAACACAACATAAAGAAACAATACAGAACAAAAAGAGAAGCGACAAAAACGGCGACGAAAATCTTATTGATTAACCCAAACCAAAAACACCCCCCAATCCCTAGATCTCACAATATGTGAGATCAGAAATTAAAGACAAAGTACAATACAATACAATACCTAGATGATCATCCACAGATGATCATCAACAACTGCAGATCAAACTCTCATAAACAGAGAGTAATACAAGATGATCTTCAACAATAGATCAATACAAACCCTAAAACTAGAACAGATGAAGAACTGGTGTGCGTAACAAGTGAGAGAGAATGAATGGAAAAGTCCAAAGTCTTCACTTTTATATCATGCCCTTGAAAAGTTACACTTAAGTCCAAAAGAAACGTTGATGATGATCGCAGTCCTCCATAAGTTTCATATAGCACCCTCGAACTTCTAGCTGTTACAACAACTCGCAACAACATGTAACAACCAGAAAACCAACTAGGCTTATTATAAAAAAAGCCCAAACATAACATGAGCCCAAAGATGATAACAGGCTAATAACCAGCCCAATAAATAAAACATATGAATGAATTAATTCTCTTATTTTAACATCCCCCCCCCCATTCATTCATATGTTTGAGCATATTCACCAGTCCTAATTTGTCATAAAACACTTCATGTTGTGACACTGAAAGTCCTTTAGTAAACACCTTTGCAAGTTGACATTCTGTGTCAACTTTCTCAGGATGTATTATACCACAGGCAACTTTTTCTCTCTAAAAATGTAAATCCAGTTCAAAATGCTTTGTCCTTTCATGAAATACTAGATTTAAAGCTATAGACAAAGCTGCTTTGCTATCACAAAACAAATTTACAGGTAAACTAACATCAACTTTAAGTTCTTTTAACATATTCATAATCCACATTATTTCACAAGTAGCAGAGCACATGGCTCTGTACTCTGCTTCAGCAGTTGACCTCGATACTACACTTTGTTTTTTACTCTTCCATGAAACCAAAGAAGTGCCCAGAAATATGCAATAATCAATTACAGACTTCCAAGTTATTAAACATTTACCCCTGTCAGAATCAGCATAACCCAACAATTCTAACACATTTTCATATTTAAAGTTTAACCCCTTACCAGGGCAAGACTTCAAGTATCTAAGCAACCTTAGAACAACTTGTAAATGTGACTCAGTCAGACTATGCATAAATTTACTCAGAAACTGAACGACATATGATATATCAGGTCTGGTCAAAGAAAGATATATTAACTTTCCTATTAACTTCTGAAAACAGGTGACATCTTTTAACAACACCGGATTTTTCTCAGTTTTAGACGACACTATATAGCTTTGTTCAATGGGAGTTGAAACAGGTTTACACCCTAACAACCCAACTTCATTTAATAACCCCAAATGGTATTTTCTTTGATTCAAACAAACATCATTTTTATCGTACAAAACCTTTATCCTAAGAAAATACTTTAGCTTACCTAAGTCTTTTATCTTAAAACTATCACTTAATAGTTTCTTAACTTTATTTATTTCATTAACATTATTTCCAGTTAAGACTATATCATCTACATACACAAGTAGAACAACAACCACAAAATCTTTACACAGAATAAACAAAGAATGATCACATAAACTTTGCTTAAAACCAATTTTTTTCTAAAACCTCAGTTAACTTTTCATTCCATTTACGTGGTGCTTGTTTAAGTCCATATAAGGACTTTACAAGCTTGCAAACCTTTGTTTCATTCTTTGAATAATAACAAGGGGGTAACGACAGATACACATCCTCAGATAAAGAACCATATAAAAACACATTATTTTAATATCAAGTTGAAACATAGGCCACTTATTTTTCACAGCAAGACAAATAATACATCTTATTGTTACCATTTTAACAACGGGGGAGAAGGTTTCACAAAAATCAATGCCTTCTCTTTGATTGTAGCCTTTGGCTACTAATCTTGCTTTAAAACATTCAATTTCACTATTAGCTTTATATTTGATCTTATATACCCATTTGCACCCAATAGGTTTTCTATTGGGTGGCAAATAAACTAAAACCCACGTATTATTTTTAAACAAGGCCTCCTATTCAGCATTCATAGCCTCAACCCACCTAATATCTTTGGCAGCCTCACTATAATTAATTGGTTTTACAACTTTATTTAAAGAACTAACAAAACAATAATTCTCAGCTGACAAATAAGAGTAATTAACCACCCTATCTATACCATATTTATATATAAATTAGTCTTTACAACCTACAAAAAATTAAGGGCAGAACAACACCAAAAAAAGACTCACTTTTTTTATTGGATCTATGTAAGTAAATAAAACATCCAAGTTCCAAGACAATCACCGTATCAACTAAGGTGTTTGTATTTTTCTTTAATAGATAGATTTGAGGTGAATTGACAAATATATGTTAAAATGTGTGTAAACAATGTGAGAACATGTTTCCATTTTAGTGATTCACTTTTGTGTCTCACGTGATGTATGGTACTTGCCAAAGTCTTTAGACTTGAAACAAACCACGTGATGACCCAAGACAAAAACAAAACGTCAAGGTCACTAATAACCCATCTTATGTTTAAATTCCTAATTCATATTTGTGAATTAATAACCGTCAAGTTTTATAAATCCTTGCATAACATATAGAACATTATGTTGTATTCAGTGAATATCAATCATTACTTCATAGAATGCAAAGATCTCATAAAACATTGATCATCAAAGACACTGCTTACAATAGAGCGGAATAAAATACCCAAACACCACTACTAGAACGTGCAGAAAACAAAGTTTTCATTTCATTGAAATCCATGAAACGTATGTTCAGATTCATGGAGCACTCTACAAAGCTATAACTAGCTCATGTTTTTAATTCTATGTATATGTAACAACTTAATAAGTTGACAAAACTGCTCCTACAAACTAATTTAGCAAAACATTCCTCATTAGCAACTTGATACATGCAATCCAACACCATTCACAAAAGTTTCAACTTAATACCAAAAGCCATAAACAATATCACTTTAATTAGAACGACTAATCTCAACAAGAACCATTAAACAAAGTGACAAATACATCATGTGACAACCCGTAATTCTCGAGGTAAAAACCATTATTCCGCTTTATAAATCAATTTATAGACTTATCTTATTCGACGAATTAAAGTTATACTTATGTAGTTTATAACGTACAAACGAGTATCCGAAGCCAAATCCATATCGTCATTGAACCGACCCCCCGAACCGTTTGAACCATGGTATAACTCGTGTAACTCGAAACTTATGAGGCTCGAACCATAACTTGATTATTACACTTTATGTTAGTTGAGTTGAGTAATTATAATTTTATTGTTAAGTGGTTATATGTTTAAAAAAAAGAAAAAAAATATAAACATGTCAAATGGTGGGTTGGTCATATACACACAACCTTACTATGAATCATCATATTTGACCATTATTTAAGCTACATTGTCTTGATTCAATGTCAATACACTCTGTCTTTTTTTTTTTTTTTTGAAAGGTAAATTTCATTAAAACACAAGCCGACTCAAACCGAGACGACCAAAAGCAACATTACAAATTTACACCAATCACTCCAAGACGTAGAAACACCTTTTTTCCTAGACGAAAACCACAAAAAGCCCACCCTCTTAACTTCACCAAAGATGTGATTCAAACTAACCTCAGAATTCTTGAATCTAGATTCATTCCTAGCTCTCCAAACCACCCAACAACCGATTCTAATGAGACCTTTAAGCACATCTTTCTTCTTCCCTTCCAAGCCAGAATGACTGTGGAACTCAATCAAATCCTTAAAGGAGAAAGCCACCATATTAGCACACCTGCACCAATTACAAATGAACGCCCAAAGCCTCGACGCCACATCACAAGATGTGAAGAGATGATCGAAGCTCTCTTCACCATCACCACATAACCCACAAACCGAGCTTCCCACGTCAATGTTACGCCTATTTAGAGCATCGACCGTAGCAATTTTTCCCTTCTCCGCCCTCCAAATGAAGATGTTGCACTTGTCGGGGATCCACTTGCACCGCTCCGGAACATAATTGACACCACGATTCGTAACACTCTCGAGGAGCTGCCTCACCAAACGCACACTGAATTCCGGATCAACAATAGTGCTAGGTCCGAACCATTTCCACTCGTCCTTTCCTTGGTTCAGCTCGACTTGAGACAGCAGCGAACATAATCCCACCAATTCATTTATTTCAGCTTCCGAAGATAAAGGCCTCTTCTATCTCCAATTCAGCCGCACCCCATCGTTCCGGTTACCCAAACAGCAATTGAGCTTACAGTCCTTAACTTCCTCAATGTTAAACAGAAGAGGGAAAGAGTCTTTTAGGGGTTTCGGACCGATCCAATGGTCCAACCAGAAATTGGTCACCTCCCCACTGCCAACCGCCACTTTAAAATAATTTTTTAATTGGATACCTTCGATTACCGTTATATTCAGCACCTGCACAATATTAGACCACACCCCACCAAGAGATCTTTTAACCGGAATGAAGTCACCATAATTCCTATTGTTGTGTAAGGCCGCAATAACTTTGCTCCGCAATACACTCTGTCTTTAACCACCCTACGACTATTAATCACACTAATTAACTATCAATAAACATAATTGACCTTTGATCATCCTAATCAACTATTAATTCCCTTAATTGACCCTCAGTTACCCCAATCCGCCAACTTTAGCCCCGAATAGACCATCAATGACTCATTGACTCACATTGACCATAATTGATAATCATTTATCAATAACTACACTAGTTGACCTGAATGCTCTGATTAATAAGCACTACCAATTTTGAACATAATTGCCTATAATTTACACAAACTAGCCTTGATTTCCCATGGCTTCCCCTTTGATCGTAATTAATCACAGTTAAATAGTATTAGGGATGAATACAGCTTGAGCGACTTATGAGCGTTTCCCTTAGGTGGGTCAGACCGTTTAAACTTAATCCTTAAAATGTGTATAAACCATTTTGTAAATATGAATTAATTCAACCGAGCTCAATCAAATGAATTAGCAATAGTTTAGACCTTAGATGGGATCAAAAACAGCCTCATGACACAAATACTACCTTGTGAGTGTCTGTAAGAACAACTAAATTAAGGAAGATCGCGCCTTTAAGCTGCTAATTAGGGGTGTTCAAAAAAATCCGTACCCGAAACCGAAAAATCCGTATCCGAAATATCCAAAATTTTGGATATCCGAAAATTCGGATATCCGAAAACCAGATAATCCGAATTTTTGGATTCGGATTCGGATATTAATTTTAAAACCGAAAATTCAGATATCCGAGAACCGGATAATCTGAATTTTCGGATTCGGATATTAATTTTAAAAATTTCGGATAATCCGATTATCCGATATCCGAAAACTATTTTTTTTATAAATATATATAGTATATGAGCATTATATTTAGTTTGATATATAGTAAAAAATAGTAAATAATCGGATTCAGATGTGGATTTATGAATGTTTTTAGTCTTCAATGTTGGAAATTTGGAAAATTGAATATAAGTTTAGTTTTAATCTATGCACAAAACATTTTTTTATTTTTTTTATAAATTCGGATATCCGTTTGGATATTCGAATCCGTATCCAAAATTTCGGATATCCGGTTTTCGGATCCGAAAACCGGATAATCCGATCTTGAACACCCCTACTGCTAGTGCTACCATACATAACCCAAACCATATCTAAACTTTTTCTATGCTTTGTCATCTGGTATCCTTAATATTCTTTTGCGTGATCAACTGTCAACTTATTCTTTATGTAGTAGATACAGTGGAGAACTTTCATTTGTGGTTTGCCTTTACTTTTAGGTTAGGACTTGTAATGTCTACATTCATCAAAGTCTTGACATTGGTGAATACTGCATCCCTAAAACCAAACCAAAACCTAATATGCGATGTTTTCTACAACCACATATGCCAGGTTCAGGTCTTAGATTAAAGTCTAAAATAACAGGTCTAAAATAAAACAAGTTCATAGTTATAATTAATTCATAAACTAGATAACGATAAAAGTATAAAAATAACCATTTAATTATATATACTTGTACATTACATATCAATTTAATATTCTTATCAAACGAATTGATATCACTAAAGTCCTACAACCTTCCACCATAGAGCTCCAACTAGCCCCCAAACTGTTATGTTGATCAAAGCCATCAAGATTCCGAGCTTAAAGAAATCCCCGAGCTTTACATAACCAACTGCAATAAAAACACACCATCATTCAATAACTCACCCATCATTCGATAGCATATAAGAAGATAAAATACCTCTATAATAGATCGCTGATTGGCCACTGCTGTAGTGTGTCAGTGCACCAAAAAGGGCTGCATTGCATGCCAAAAGCAATGTAGAAAGAGTTCCGGGGACCTTAGCCGTTAGGTGCATTTTCAGGAAGGCTTGGTATAATGAGACGATGTGGGTTGTCTGGCCCGCAATCAGATAATGAATGAAGAAGTACATCAACTGGAGGAAAAAAAAACCATCCAGCTGGTAAAAACTCGATGAAGCTGGCTACACGTCCAGACAACCATGGTATGACACCTAGGACGTTTAGTTGGTCTGCCATGCCTAAGAATACCGCGAACCAAGTCAACATATTCCATGCGGCTTTTTCACTCAAGCAGTCGTCCCAACTCAACACTCTGAGTATCAGCAGAACCGATAAGCCCATCATCGCTACAGCCAAAGTGGATATGTCTAGCCTTTCTCTGCATGCAAAAACAAAAACAACCATAAGCTACATAATCACATGGTTATACACAAGTTAAACCAGCTAGTTAAAGCTTACCCGAAGATCCATAATGTCACACTGACAAGCATAGTTCCCATCATCATCATCCACTCATTCCTTTTAACAGGACCCATTTGCTCCAGTTTGTTTTTAGCCGTAATAGGAGCATCCGCCGTGTACTTTGTTTCGGGCGGAAATATTTTGTATACGATGAGTGGGGTCTACATAAGAAAAGCCAACGCTGGGAAAATGGAAACTTTGAACCATGCAACCCATGGACTTTTGATTATCACCCCTGCGCCTTCTGCTAATTTCATGCACAACATGTTTTATGTAGGGGTGTTCAAGATCGGATTATCCGGTTTTCGGATATCCGAAAATTTTGGATAGCGAATATTGATACCTGAATCCGTATCCGAAATTTTGGATATCCGAAATTTCGGATACGGATTCGGATATCCAAACGGATATCTGAATTTATAAAAAAAAAATCCAAAAATCTGTTTCGTGTATAGATTAAAACTAAACTTATATTCGATTTTCCAAATTTCCAACATTTAAAACTAAAAACAATCATAAATTCACACGAATACAATTATTTACTAATTTTTACAATACTTCGAACTAAATATAATGCTCATATACTATATATATTTATAAAATATAATTAGTTTTCAGATATCGGATTATCCGAAAATTTTGAAATTCATATCCGAATCCGAAAATTCGGATTATCCTGTTTTCGGATATCCGAAATTTCGGATATTTCAGATACGGATTTTCGGATATTTCGGATTCGGTTTCGGATCCGTATTTTTTTAACACCCCTAGTTTTATGCTTCGCTCTTCAAGAAAAGGGTTGTAGAGCTGGTAGACGTCTGTCAATCCATCCATATATAACAAACAGTTAGTAATTGCCACCATTGCTAGCTAATCATTAACTAATCTAAAATTATGGAAATTGTAACATAAACAAAATGTTTTTTTCAGGAGGCAGTAATCAAACAGGTAGGTTAAAAAAAACAACAGCTTAATTAACCATTTCAAAAGGCAGTAATCTAACAGGTAGGTAATCAACTCAAAAGCACCTCGCTAATCTTAACCATTTCCAAAATCACCATGTTTATCTTGTTGCCTTACCCCTCAAAAACCGAGTTGCATGCTAGCTATTATAAACAGTTTAATGTAAACTACCGTGTCATTAATTTTTTTCGATTAAATATATGAGCATTATATTTAGTTCGAAGTATTGTAAATATTAGTAAATAATTGTATTCGTGTGAATTTATGATTGTTTTTAGTTTTAAATGTTGGAAATTTGGAAAATCGAATATAAGTTTAGTTTTAATCTATACACGAAACAGATTTTTGGATTTTTTTTTTATAAATTCGGATATCCGTTTGGATATCCGAATCCGTATCCAAAATTTCGGATATCCAAAAATCGGATATTCAAAATTTCGGATACGGATTCGGATATCAATATTCACTATCCAAAATTTTCGGATATCCTGTTTTCGGACATCCGAAAACTGGATAATCCGATCTTGAACACCCCTAATCTTTGGCGAAGGCGTGCGTATCTCCGGCAGCAAATGAGTTGGTGTAGAAGGATTTGACATTGTTGCGTGAGTGAGTTTGTTGTCTTGAATCAAACGTGTGTGTATCTCCGGCGAAATGGAGCTGGTCAATGTGGAGGGCAAATCCACTCAGCTGTGACTATTAGTGTTATCTTTCTTGACCGATGCCGTGTTTCGCTCTATTGGATGTGAAATTTCAAAACTTATGTGGAACAATATTAGGAACGGTACGTGGTTAATGGGTTATCTATGATTTTCAAGATCTAATTCCGTTGTAATAAAACTTCATTACTCACATTCTCTATTAATAAGCATGTCCCAATCTTGACGTGTCAATTATAGTTACTTTATAAGGGGTGTTCAAAACCGGATATCCGAAAATTCGGATATCCGAATTTTGAATATCCAAAATTTCGGATACGGATTCGGATAGTGAATCGGATATCCGAAAATCCAACTTTTTATTTAATTTTTATTTTTTTATTATTTTTTTCAAATTCGGAAACATATATTTTAGATATTTTCGGATATCCGAATATAAGTTTTCGGATATTTCGGATATTTTTCGGATATTTTTCGGATACTTCGGATATTCGGATATCCGAAAAAAATGGAAATTAAATTTTCGGATATTTCGGATATCCGAAAATTTTGAAAATCACTATCCGAATCCGAATCACGAACGGTTCACGAACACAAATAAATTTGGCGAACGCGACGAAGGATGAAGGTGGATGGCCTAGAAAGTAGCACTGGAATTTGAATCCCTTATTATGGAATAGAGGTCGATGTAAATAATGAGAAAGAAAAGTAAAATGGTGCATAAACAAGGTGAATTAGGGTTTCTGGGTTTGATTGTTAGGGTAATAAAATAAATAAAAGTTTAATAATATAAAAAGTATAGATAAAATATATGTTCGTTCATTTAACTAATCGAACGAAATTTCTTGTTCATGTTCGTTCCTTTATTAAACGAACGAACACAAACGAACTTCCCGCCGAACGGTTCGCTAAACGATCGCTTCGTTTATAGCCCTACTCCTATTGGTTTCTTTTATTATATAGTATAAATAAGTATTATAATTGGACACATTATAAGTGATAAAAGTCCACAACAAGTTTTAGTTTCTTTTGAACTGGATTACCACCCATACATCGGTTTCATACAACAAGTCTTGGTGCATATACACACAACCTTACTATGAATCACCATATTTGACAATTAATTAAGCTACATTGTCTTGATTCATTGTCAATACACTCTGTCTTTAACCACCGTATGACTATTGGTATTAATGACACTAATTAACTATCAATAAACATAATTGACCTTTGATCACCCTAATCAACTATTAATTCCCTTAATTGACCCTCAATTACCCCAATCAGCCAACTTTAGCCCCAAATAGACAATCTGTGACAACCCGAACTTTCAAGGTCAGTGTCTCTTCGTCACGTGATCTTGTTTCTTGTTATTTCTCTTTCACATTCCCTTCGACGATAAAAAAATTAGTAAACACTTGTGACTGTAATATAATTGTTAAAATTATAATGTGTTTGAGTAAATGTGTGTGAGTGTGTGTATGGGGCCCGAACCTTGTGTCATATGTGGGCCACAACCCAAACGTGGAAGCCCAAAACTAACCCAATTGGATTAGAAACCCAAACCGCCACTTTTGCACCTTGTGATGGCTGCCTTGTCCATGTGTTACGGCAGCCCAATCATATGGGCTCAGGCCCAGATCGGCCAAGAGAATAACCGCCCTAAACCATGATTATTTAGAGCACATATCATATCATATTTTTGCTTAGCAATAAACTTAAAACAAACCCTACCCTCCTCCATATTCTACGTACGGAAGTAGATACACCCCCTCGAGGCATCATTCCAATTGATCGAACTTGTGGTTAGTAATTTCGTATTTGTTTTAGCTCTCAACTAATTGATCTTGTTGTGTGTGAATGTGATTATCAATATCGTATGCATGTGCTTTAAAACAACATTGATTAATTGATCTTATTTGAGGTAATCGGTTTAGTGTGGCTTGTTATCATAAACTGATTTCGTGACACCCTCGGCCGAAGATATATCTGTTGATGGGTATGATTTTCGATAAAAGAATAATTATGATTCTAGGTTGACAACAATAGGCATTGTCACAAGTCTATGGGTGTTGAATATAACTAAAGACTTAATGATTAATGTGTATAGGAATTTGTCAGATGATGATCAATGAACTTGGCCTACATGTGTGTTAGTCTTGAACTAATCAAAAGCCACATGGGTATTCTAATAAAGTTGCCAGTGATAGTCAAAAGCATAGTGTGTATTTATTAATGCCATGATGTTTGTGTTGACTACTTGTGCTGATATGATAGTTATGTTAGGGCTGCGTTTGTTATGTTCTTAAACTAAATGGTATGCTATATATGTTGGTTTAGGTGTTAACCGATGATGAAAAATAATAATGAACGACTAGGGTATATGATAGTATGTATGTTTATTTAAAGAGTTACATGCTTGGTTGGTCTCTGTGGTTTTCAAAAATTGCAGACTTGGTCCCAATGGTTTACTAATTACACGCGTGGTCCCTGTGGTTTTAAAAAATGCACTCGGTTGGTCCCCAGCCCTAACATCAGTTAAATATCTCAATTAAGTCCATGTTAAATGACCAAAATACCCTTGCTTATTAACTCTCTTTATAAACCCACCACAACCTGCATCATCTTCATCACCATCATCATCTTCATCCCCATTTCCCTCTGATCTCTCTCTGCTCTCTCTCGATCTCACACCGGTGACCGGCATCACCATCATCATCTTCATCCCCATTTCCCTCTCATCCCCATTTCCCTCTGATCTCTCTCTGCTCTCTCTCGATCTCACACCGGTGACCGGCGTCTCCGTTCTCCGGTAGCACCACACCCACCTCCGACAAACCCCCAACAACCACCTGCCATCCCCCCTTGTTTCCTTCGAGCTGGTGACCGGTGCACCTCTGGCCGGTTGCCGGTCGACTGTCTTACCAATCGAACACCCAACCCCCACACCAGTTTATACCCTCTGCAACATACCCACCCCAGGCCACCATTGACAATCAAACCTTTCAAACGCCAGCGGCAGCAGCAACGGCGACATCAGCGGTTTACTAATTGAAGATTATAAAGATGACATCAGCGGCGGCAGCAACGGCGACATCAGCGGCAGCAGCTGCGACATCAGCGGCAGCAACTGCAATTGCACGTCTGCTCTGTTCTTCACAGTTGTTGATGTGAATTGGAGTCTCCAGTCACCGGAATTTGATTCTGTTTTGAAACCAAACAGGTACATGATTCAATTGGTGAAGCATTTGATTTGAAGCATTTGAAGCACGCCTGCTCTGTTCTTCTCACAGCCCTGTTCGTCTTCATAGTTGTTTATTAGGTTTTATGCAAAATTGTGTCTGATAATGATGTGAATTGGGTTTTATTGGGTTGATGTGAATCGAGAGAGAGCAGAGGGAAATGGGGATGCAGGTTGTGGTGGGTTTATAAAGAGAGTTAATAAGCAAGGGTATTTTGGTCATTTAACATGGACTTAACTGAGATATTTAACTGATGTTAGGGCCGGGGACCAACCGAGTGCATTTTTTAAAACCACAGGGACCACGCGTGTAATTAGTAAACCATTGGGACCAAGTCTGCAATTTTTGAAAACCACAGGGACCAACCAAGCATTTAACTCTTATTTAAAACATGAACAAGAAATCGATAAGAGGATTGTAAGATTAAATATTTATTTATTTATATTTAATCTAGTAGCCATCATTATCATTTATATAATATAGATCAAAATATATTAATAACCTATTAATAATTAGTTGGTAATTGTTGATGGACCATATTACCCTTATTAACTAATTGGGTTTCCTCTTGGGTGTATATATAAGGAGATTATTAGAGAAGTTAAAGTTTAGACACACAACCTAATAACATAACATCACAATTCGTCCCTCTCTCTCCATAACCGAAACCTCCCTACTTTCGGTTCATCACCATCATCATCTTAAACCCTAAGGAGGAACCGGATCAAACTGACAACTATGTCGAATTCCGTGGCTGCGTCTCTGACTGGATTCTCTACTGATGCAATCAAAGGTATGTTATTCCTGTTTTCTTTTATGTTTTAAACAGAACTGATCAACATGTGGTATCAGAGCATATGTTGATAAATCAGTTCTGTTTTGTATCCATTATTCTGGGATCAAAAATCTGGAAAACAGAAAAAAAATTTAAGCCTTCATGATCACGGCTGTTTTGAGTTTTGTTGCCGAAATCCCTGTTTTCGGAAGTTGATGTTTAATGAATTTTGACTCGAAATTATAATGGGTAAACTAATATTCGAAATCCATTAAAGAAAGTCTTAAAATTTAGATTTCGGAACCCAGAATTATGTTTTTTATTTTTTAGGGTTCATCATAATGTTCTAAGAAAACTCGAAAAATTCCCTAAGATTTGGAATATAATTTGGATTAGTGGGTGTTTTTCATGATTTTGATCTTAATTTTATCTATTAAAATTTCGAAAACTGTTAATAGATTTCAGTTATTATTTTCGAAATCATTTGATAAGTTTAGATCAAAAATAAAATAGGAAATACTATCCCAAAATCCCTTAAATTTCGAGTTTTAGTTATTATCACAAGAAACAGCTATTAACAGTGGGTTTCGAAATCATAAATGTACTAATCGCACAAGTCCCTTAACAGTCGCACAAGATCAGATCAGATATGATCTGATCGCACAAGACATTCGCACAAGATCAGATCACAAAAAAAAAAATGATCTGATCGCACAAGGGAAATCGCACAAGATTTGTGGATCGCACAAGACTTGTGGATCGCACAAGGCATTACTGATCACACAAGTTATTGGGCCTTACTGATTGCACAAATTATTTGGGCCTCACTGATCGCACAAGTCATTATTGATCGCACAAGTCCTTACTGATCGCACAAGACTTGGGCATTACTGATCGCACAAGACTCGAAACCTCATTATTTTTTAAGCTGTTTAATGTGACCTAAAAAAATTTTTATTGATCGCACAAGTCCTTACTGATCGCACAAGACTTGGGCATTACCCAGCGAACTCACCGCGGAGTTCGATCCGCGCTAACAGGTGGTTTGCTATTAAATACTTGGTTCTGTAAATACTTAGTTAATTAATAAGGATCAAATAATGTTTTACAAAACCAAACTAGCTTAACTTGAATGAGCTTCTAATGTATCATTTCTGGCCAAAGCTGATTTAATACATCTATTTATTGTTCAAGTATTATAAAAAGCTATGTTGAGTATGCATTACACACGTGAAATGTCTTAATTCTGGCCAAAGCTGATTTAATTCATTTATGTTTAGCATGCTTGACAAGTGCATAACTAAAGTGATTGTCTCATTTCTGGCCAAAGCTGATTTGTCACGATTACTTTGCACACATACTTAAATGATTACACTTCTGGCCAAAGCTGATTTGTCTTTGTTTAAGTAGAATTTTACTAAGTCTATTATTTTGATGTTAGTAATAGACATATCACAATCTCTTCACATAATGATCCTTATATTAATGATACTTAATTAATTTTATGATCATTTTGTCTGTCTTATTCTTAGTACCCATAATTTTACTCACTATAATTTACTTCTACATATATCTCATCCACTCTAATTCCTAAACCTAAAATGTTTGCTTTATTTAAAGTTTATTTTAGAATTAGCTCTTAAATTAAATCCTTGATTATTTCTTAAGACACGATAATCCTATTGCTCTCTTCTGATAAAGATTATAAAGAAGAAAATTAGAGCATGATGATTAGGACAAATCGAACATGATGTCTCTTATGATAATCAAGAACTCTCTAACATAATGCTATCACTAAATTTATTTCAGATTAAGTTTTTCCTAAGGCTAATCTCTTATATATGGAATAATCACTAGAACTCCTAAGATGCATGCCTTCTTTTTAAAATTCTAAACTATAAAGTTAAGTGGTATATGTGAATACATAATAATGTACAATACCATGACCCATAAAGTTAAGGGCTTACGCATGGAAATAAGTACATTTTCCAGTACATTACATATTAAGATTTTTTCTTGTACAATTTGATGCCTTATAAATCAACTATAATGCTCAAAAATACCAAAGTATAATGAGTGTGTTGATAAGCAACATATGTACAAAGAAATAAATGTTTGAAGCTGGAAAATAAGTTGTTACTCACCTTACAACCACTTAAAACCTTAAAAGAGGATTGTTCTAAGGTCCATAGACAAATTACAAGTGTTAATTCCACCTCTAAGGTTCTTCAAGGGAAAATCTCACTGCATAATTATGTCATTAGACTAGACATAAGCAACGAGACTATCCATTATTCTAAAGAACAGTTGGATGAATTAATTAGATAGTCACTTATTAAAGATATTTAAGTCTACTAATTATAATATTCCTATTAACACATGATTAGTTGACTCTAGTTTTTAAACGTTTCCTTACCAGAAATCAACAAATAATTAACATGAGAGTTAGTGACAAAATTAAATGTTAAGGCTATAAGAACAATAATAAGCAGTCTTCTAACAACGTTTTTCGATACCGTACATATATTCTGAGTTTAATCAGAATATAGTATCATAATTAAACAATGTTATGAAGGTTGTGAGGTTTGCATAGTCAACATAAAGTCACACTTACTTTAAACTCTCATCTTATTTGTTCTAAATATCTGGATTGAAACATTATTAAGATAAAACTAGATGATACCTTACACTTTCACAACATCATGCAAATAAAAAATTTGACAAAAGGAAAATGAGACTTACAAATTTCATCTATTATAACCAAAATTCATGAGAAATCATGACATGGTTAATGAGGATGATTTCTTATCTAATCTCATTCTAAGTGATTTTAAATCATGACGTTATAGCCCTAAATATTACTTGGCTCAAGGAATAAGTATGGGTCCATCATAAGTCATTCATTGACATTCGTGGAACTTGTTCCAAATGGAATATTCAGACATAATTTATTTATCATTTGAAAGACTACCAACTTGTATCTAAATTTTGTCGTATATGGCCCACGGTCTTATAAGAAATCTATTCATATATGTACTTAATAAGATTTCTATTAGATATGTCCCTAAAGTTTCTTATGATATCTGGACATTAAAGAAATCAAATAAAGTCTAACGTATATGTGATAGGTTCCCACGTCACGTAGCTCATTAAAACTTCTCTTGTAGCATTCTAGAGATATTAAAGATCAATGGGAGCATTAAGTGTCTTAATTTTAACTTACAATAGTTGCAAGAGGTGGGGGAGTGAAAACTTTACATTACTTCAATTTACACCTCTTGAACAAGACACTGCTCCATCTTGACACTGTTCTATCACAACTTGTCTCCTTAAAATCTAATGCTACTCTTACAAAAGTTTAATTGTTGCTTAATTGTGGGCACACTTAGGTTTCTTACCTAAACTAACATAATCCTCAACAAGAGAAACTACAATGACTAACGTCATTAATATGTTTTCTCTATTAGAAGTTTGTTTGGTCGTTAAATATATGACCCTAAGCATGCTGAGTTCCTAAAAGTTTTCTAAGGTCAGTGGGAGCAGTCAAAGTCCTTATCATGACTTGCAAGGCATACAAGAGGCGGGGGGAAGAGTGTCATTAAATTTTACTCTGAATTTAACTCCGATTACACCTCTTGTACACCATACTGCACCAACTCTTACAAACTTAGAATCCTGAAAATGATAGAAACCTAATCAAGAGCTAATCCATAAAACTGAAACTTCTAACAAACCCAATAATCAACTCAGGAGGTCATCTAGGTTTAAAAGCCTACTAACTTTGATGATTACATAACCTCCCTAATTTGGAGTTGAAATGGATTTTGGAAAAGTTTACTGATCCTATCTCTTCTAATTAAGCCATTAGTGTCAATCAATCTTCTAAATAGAATAAAACTGTTTTCTAGCAAAACTGATTTTATGTGTTCGCATAACGTTTGGGATTTGATTGAATAACCTAAGAGTGTTCATAACTAAACCAAATCCTGATATAAACGTTAAGACACAAAGAAGCATGATTGATTGTCAAAGGTTGTACTCAGGAAGAGATAAATTATTAAAGAAACTTTATTACATATCTAACAAAAGATTTCTTTTAGGATCATCACTGTTCTAGTAGCTTATAATAGTTTTGAGCTACATTAGATGAACATTAAAACAACTTTCGCTAACAACTGGCTAACATATTTACATGTTCATAAAACAACCTGAAAGTTCTAAACTTAAAGTTAAAGAACAGTTTGTCTATAAGCCAATAAAATCCATGTATGGTTTAATGCAAACATCATAATGTGATGAAATCTTAACGCAATTATTTTCATCAACAACCAAGTGGAATAATGTACCTACCTCAAGATGAGTGGGAACAACTAAGATAAACTTGTCTATATAGATGATATTCTTTTGACAAGTAGATGTTACATAAGTCAAAGCATTGTTAACACAAACTTTGATATAATAGATCTCGGAGATATCTCTTACATAATAGATATCATAACATGTTGAGATAGACCAAATGGGACATTACTTCCGTTCCATAAGTTTAACATTAAATTGGTCCTTACATATGTAACAAACAATACTGCTCTCCTTTAGAGGATAATAGGATAAATGAGATTATTTCTTACGCTTCATTAATTAGAAGCCTTATGTAAGTTTAAGTCTATACTCGTTTAGATATTACTCACATTGCAACACACTAGATATGTCTAGATTAATGTGAAGCATTTAATAGAGTATTACAATATCTTTAAAAGAAATGAGAGACTATATTTTAAAGAAGAAGTGAGAATTAAAACCGGTTTATTACTCTAACTTTGTAATATTCAAAGATGACAAAATGTAATTTTGGGTATATCTTTATGTCAGCAGACAAAACCTATCTCATGGAGGAGTCATAATAGACTGATATCAACAACCTAAGTTATAATGACATAATATAGTCACTAAATGTTGTTGGAAATTTATTAGTGGACTCATGAGTTTATTAACTCCATATAATTAATATATTGAAGACTTGTTGTGATAAAGTCAGCTACCATGTCTCCTTGAACAGTAACAGTTCGAGAGGTGCTGCATTAAATTTCGATACGCAATTAATTATTCGTTTATGAACGAATTGAGAAAACTAAATCTTTGTATCGAATGCATTCGTGATATGCTTAAGGATCCTATAACTAAAGATCTATTACCCATAAGTCTTATTAAGAGTGCTCATAAAAGAGACGGGTTTTAATTGATGACCATGTACAACTGCATATCGTACTATGAATGACTAACTATTAATCAATTTTCCTCATCAGTTTGATTTTGTATGTCTCTTACATATGTTCTGCCGGTGTAATGACATATAGACAACTATAAATACAAATCAAACGTTAAAGGGCTTACTTATTTTGATCATAACTGTTAGGTTTTAAATTAAGGCTATAGTATGACTAATGGGGGTCCTGAGTCGCATAATGATTCAACGGCTGTATTTCTCTGCTATAGTACTTGTTTAAGGCTAAAATGAGTATTAACTTCTGATCAGACTAATCTAATACTCATGATAAATGATTATTCGGCTAAGTGGAAGAATGTAAGATTAAATATTTATTTATTTATATTTAATCTAGTAGCCATCATTATCATTTATATAATATAGATCAAAATATATTAATAACCTATTAATAATTAGTTGGTAATTGTTGATGGACCATATTACCCTTATTAACTAATTGGGTTTCCTCTTGGGTGTATATATAAGGAGATTACTAGAGAGGTTAAAGTTTAGACACACAACCTAATAACATAACATCACAATTCGTCCTTCTCTCTCCATAACCGAAACCTCCCTACTTTCGGTTCATCACCATCATCATCTTACACCCTAAGGAGGAACCGGATCAAACTGACAACTATGTCGAACTCCGTGGCTGCGTCTCTGACTGGATTCTCTACTGATGCAATCAAAGGTATGTTATTCCTGTTTTCTTTTATGTTTTAAACAGAACTGAGCAACAAGGATAGGTTATTGTTATGGTTACACAAGAGTCTAAACATTGAATTGGTTTGCATGGAATAGTTAGGCACATATTAACTTGGACTGGGCTGCAAGAATTCAACATCTGGGCTGAGTAACAACATCAAATAACATAGTACTAGGACTGTTTTGGTATGTTGGGCCACACACGATTAACTAACCACACACCCACTAATAATAAGTTGTTAATTGTGAATCTGTACAAGGGGTGTTGGGCCGGGGAACTTTAGGGGTTGCAAAGTCGATTGGGTCGTTGGAATATGTTAAACTGTTATATTAGATTACATATCAGATTAGAATACAATAATTACTTTTGCACGAGTAACAAAAAGGTTGTTGTGATGAACGGGTAAATTATGAGTGGCACTACATTAAACATTGTGTCTTATTGTAACGGGTCTAGTGGATAACATGGGGTAGCCCCCACTGCATATGGTTTGGGAAACAAGGAACTGATTAACTACTGGTTTTCAAATGAACTACGGTTTTTGGAACAACTTTAAAATGAACAACCAACTGTGAACTCGCTCAACTTTGTTGTTGATTCGTTGTTACATGCCTTGCAGGTCTTTAGGTGCATATTGTTGGAACTTGCTGTCTGGGAGGCTGGAGTGGTCATGGGTCGAGATGCATGGAATCGCGACACAAGACTAATGGTTTTTACATATGGTTTATAAACACTTAACGAATGAAATATGCTTCCGCTGTATACTGTGAAATATTTGTAACGATGTAACACTTCATGTTAATAAATGAAAGCTTTATTTAATTATAACTATGAGTTCAATGTGATTGGTGGCTAGATCCTGGTACGTCACACGCCTCGCGGGGGTTCCCGCATGTGGTACTTTGGGGGTGTAATACCATCAATGACTCATTGACTCCCATCGACCATAATTGATAATCATTTATCAATAACGACAGTAGTTGACCCGAATGCTCAGATTAATAAGCACTACCAATATTGAACATAATTGCCTATAATTTACGCAAACTAGCCTTGATTTCCCATGGTTGCCCCTTTGATCATAATTAATCACACTTAAATAGTATTAGGGATGGTAAAACAACCAAAGCCCAACGGGTATATTCGAAACTTGATACATGAGGACGAATATACCTAAAGTCTGACGTGTATGAGACTGAGTATGTGATTGGTTTTAAAAGTTTTTGCAGGTATGAGATTAGTCATTAGGTGGTACACGAAACCACATACACATTTATTGCTTTTAAATGATTGCATCAAATTTAAATTTAATTTTGCATCATTTTTTGTGGCTTCCAAATTTTGGTCACTCTTGCTCGTTTTTTTAGTAGTGATTGTTAAAAATCAAATATAGCACTTATTTTAATAAGATACTATTCTACTGTGTATTTACGTAATACAATACTATTCTAATGTGTATTTTATATTTTTATTTACTATTGTAGCCCATTTAATTTACGTAACAATAAAAATTGAAATCAAAGAAACACAAATATCAAAATCTAATTAATATTTGCCTCTTTGATCGATTGCTTCACTGAGAAACTGCTAGCGACATCTTCAGTTAGTTATGTTTGATTCGCGTTACCAAGTTTTTGGAGCGGAGTAGTCATGACCTTACTTGTGTGGGCATCAAACATCCGAGCAACTGAGCACAGGTCAGTGAATCGAATCATTATTGTTCAATTCTTTGATTTGTATTTTATTTCTTGTACTATGTCAATGACTCCGTTCAATCATTCATTTATATTTGTAGAATGTATTACTTTTTGTTGTTCTTTGGTTCATATTCTGGTTGCAAAAATCATTGTCATGAAAACAAGTTATCTTTAAGACATCAAGTGTTTATGACATCAAGTGTTGTAGTTATCTTTGTTCTGTAACTGCTCATATGCAAATAATAGATGTTTGTTTGTTCATGTGCCCTTGGTCATGAAAACAAGTTAGTATGGGACTGGGTCATCCTACTAACCAGGTTAAAATTTTATGTTAAGTCTACTAAGTTAAGGGTAATTTAGTCATTTCTACTTCTCCCATTCACCACCACCCACAACCACCGTCCACCGTTCACTTCCATCATTGCCTCATTCCCGCTGCAAAACCATATTCACCTCTCTTGCTACCAACACCAAATATTCACCTCTGCCGCCTAAACAGCTCACCTCCACCATCGTTTTACTCAATAACATAATAAAAGTCCACCATTAATTCATAAACTGAAACCAAACCATTGAACATTAAAAGCAAACTGTTACTAACGGATTGGTTTTACAATTCGGCTTTTATTGGACCGGACCTTATATAAAATCCAGAAATAAAAAATAAACGTCCAAACATGGACGTCCAAACAGAAAGCCGAATTCAAACTTGATTGGTTGTTAGCAACAAATATCCCTTTGTGGAAACAAATACTGTTTTGATATGATATTCCCGAATGTTAAAAGAGTTAACTATTAAAGAGAACAGATATCACAACAATTCATTTTGCAAACTAAATTGTTATGCTATTGTAACGAAAATACTTCGGTGCTCAAACATTGTTACTAAGGCTGGTGGGTGTGGGGGCGTCACCCCGCCACCTCAGCCTCCATAGCGGCCCCGGGGCTCCATCGTCCACACCGCCGTAATTAGGGGGGGGGGGGGGGCATCATACTTCCGCCAGCATGTTAACGAGCAAAGAGGGGGGCTCCATCGAAGTTGATTGGCTTTAAAGGGGGGCACTATAGTGGTAAGGGGGCTTTATACCACACCCTACAAGTTAAAGGAGGGGGCTTTAAAGCCCTTGTGTGACGTGGCGGTGAGGTGGCGTGATAAAGCCCCTAGCCACACCCTCCAGCCTAACTGTGAAAATACAGTCAATGGATATACTCAAACAAAACTTATTTGAACAAATTGAATCACCTGTGGGGATTCCGGTGTTCGTTAAATGAGTTCTAACCAAGCTACAAACCTTTCAGAAATTGTTCAACAAGTAAACATATTAAAAAAACTGATTAACTGAACCACAAATTCAATGTTAGAACGCCAAACAAGTTACAGCAGAATGAAAAGCAACGTGCAAACTTTCCATATTAAACATACAACTGGTAGTACCCGTTGTTTCTCGATGCTTGTGAAATGACGATGTTACCCTTGAAAATACGCGCGATGGCAAAAATGAATCAATTCCAAGAGTCCAGTGTCCTGGCTGCCAAATCTGAAACGTTGTCCCATTGTAAAGTCATGTTCTTGTAATATATAGACTAACAATAACAATAACGTTTTCTCTCTCATCCGCTTAATATAACGTTTTCTCTCTCATCCGCTTAAAATCATTTCTTATAATATAAGGAACAAACTCACAAATATATAGAGGAATGGTTTAAGTTACGACATAAAACACAGACTATTAAAAAAATGTCAAAATAATGGGGTCAACCCAAACCTACGGATTTCGTGTTAGCTTCATGCCGCGTCAAAAAACAAAAAAAAATAAAAAAAGGATATAAGATTAACCTGGGAATAAATATTTATGACAGATGCTGCAGTAATATTACCTATTCACGACATCCTGTAGTTGAAGGACTGTTCTTTCCGTTTCCTCTAACTTTTGACGCTTAACTTCGCTTGATTTTAGGGCTTGAGCAGCTCTTTGCAGCGGCGGATCCAGCCCTGTTTTGTGGGTTTACATGAACCCACTTAGTATGGAAATAGTAGAAAAAATTAGTGAGAATCTTGTATGATATGGAAAAATTTAGTGAGAGTCTACCAAAACGAACCCACTGGAAAAAGTTTCTGGATCCGCCACTGGCTCTCTGATTCTACTAAAGCCTGCATGTATAGTACATAAGGTGGATGGTTAAAAATGAATTAACGTTGGAGATTTTTATAGAGGTCTCAAAAATAGCCACACCTTGCAGCATACTATAAATTCATCATCTCAGCCTGACCAGGCCTATTTTGAGTTTTGACATGTATGAAAACAGGTTACAGGACCCATTTTGACCCGGCCCGTTTCTCACCCCATCCGGCTCATTGTGACATAAAATTTAACCGATGGGGGAGAGTGAAAATACGTTATACGAGACTAACATTACCTTTGAATTTTCCAGTTCTGCAGTTAAACTTTCAATCTTTTTAGTATCCTCCATAGAAGTTGTGGCCTTTTCCCAATATTCAATGCTTCATCAGATGCTTCCATTGACCACTCACGTTCCTTGAAAGTTAAGGTAGCATTATGTATATTAATGTCTACATGAACTTTGATCTTTACATAAGCATGAGATAATTGAGTATATTGATGAAGACAAAATGATGAGGTGAATGCCATAAAATTTAACATCTTGAAACACATCACAACATAAAATTAAAAAATAAAAAAAAAAACACACAAACACACAAAGATAAACCATCAGATCATTCATCAACAATCACTCGACCAAGAATTCACAACCAAAAAAACAACAATTAACAACTACTTCCCTTTGGTGCCAATTTTGATGATAACAACCTTCTTCTTAACAGCAGTTTCAGTGGAGACGGAATCCATTGTTGGTAGATACAAGAGATCTAGAGGTGAAATTGGAAGAAATTAAGGTGTGATTTTGATGTTTCCATGTTACAAACAAAAAACATAAATTGAAGGCTTAATGGACTTATCTTTCAGAGATTTAGAAACAGAATAAGCAATACCACATATATATCGAAAAGGTGCAAGTCGGGAAAACTGCACTTGATTAAATTAGCATTGCCGATTTCAACTTCCTCTTGATTATCATGCCAAAACCCTAATCGGCAAAAC
This sequence comes from Helianthus tuberosus, assembly GCA_030545235.1. Classification (NCBI taxonomy): domain Eukaryota; kingdom Viridiplantae; phylum Streptophyta; class Magnoliopsida; order Asterales; family Asteraceae; genus Helianthus; species Helianthus tuberosus. The sequence goes on from CM060440.1 coordinate 15,316,130, forward strand.
TCAAAATTCGAAAACAAACACTGTGAAATCGAAACGGGTGTTCGATTAATCAACTGAAACAGAGGAAAGCAAGCGAATTCAAAAGAGAATTTTGTGGATTGAGGCGTATAACTGAAATCACAGTACCAATTAGAGCATCAAACTGCAAAAAACATACCTAAAATGAAAACAAATCATTGTCCTCGTTATTGCGAGTTTCAGGTGGCCGGCCGTAGGCCGTGCTTGTTTCCCCTTCTCCATTGTCTTTCTCTCTCTCTTTCCCGTTCTCTCTTCCATCGCTCTTTCACCCCGCTACTCCCTCTGTCTTCTCTGATTATGCTAATGGGTGGGGACTGTTCAAGTGGCAGACATAAATGTGGATGATTATGCTAATTAGTGTGACTGTTCAATTGGCAGACATAATAAATGTGGGTTATAAAAGTTTATATGTTGAAATTTCTAAAATGCCCCTAAAGTGTCTTAAATTTTTAGACAATGTGCAAGTTTACCCTCTCTAAAATAGTTTGACTCTCTTGTACATGTTGCTTCAAAATGTGTACATAATGTAAAATTACAATAAGGGTAGAAAACCCAGTTTACTTAATAAGGTAGGTAGTAAGTATAGATAAAATACCTCCATAATAGATCGCTGATTGGTCACTGCTGTAGTGTGTCAGTGCACCAAAAATGGCTGCATTGCATGCCAAAAGCAATGCAGAAAGAGTTCCAGGGACCTTAGCCGTTAGGTGCATCTTCAGGAAGGCTTGGTATAATGAGACGATGTGGGTTGTCTGACCCGCAATCAGATAATGAATGAAGAAGTACATCAACTGGAGGAAAAAAAGCTCGATATACCATCCAGCTGGTAAAAAATCGATGAAGCTGGCTACACGTCCAGACAACCATGGTATGACACCTAGGACGTTTAGTTGGTCTGCCATGCCTAAGAATACCGCGAACCAAGTCAACGTATTCCATGCGGCTTTTTCACTCAAGCAGTCGTCCCAGCTCAACACTCTGAGTATCAGCAGAACCGATAAGCCCATCATCGCTACAGCCAAAGTGGATATGTCTAGCCTTTCTCTGCATGCAAAAACAAAAACAACCATAAGCTACATAATCACATGGTTATACACAAGTTAAACCAGCTAGTTAAAGCTTACCCGAAGATCCATAATGTCACAGTGACAAGCATAGTTCCCATCATCATCCACTCATTCCTTTTAACAGGACCCATTTGCTCCAGTTTGTTTTTAGCCGTAATAGGAGCATCCGCCGTGTACTTTGTTTCGGGCGGAAATATTTTGTATACGATGAGTGGGGTCAGCATAAGAGAAGCCAACGCCGGGAAAAAGGAAACTCTGAACCATGCAACCCATGGACTTTTGATTGTCACCCCTGCGCCTTGAGCTAATTTCATGCACAACATGTTTTGTGCGTCGCTCGTCAAGAAAAGGGCTGTAGAGCTGGTAGACGCCTGTCAATCCATGCATATATAACAAACAAACAGTTAGTAATTGCCACCATTGCTAGCTAATCATTAACTAATCTAAAATTATGGAAATTGTAACATAAACAAAATGTTTTTTTCAAGAGGCATTGACCCTTCAAACTCACGAACAATGAAGATTCAGGAGATAGATGTTGGTTTCAGACCCTTCAAACTCATGAACAATGAAGATATTTTAATGCTTTTAATGTCTGTTATTTTATTCACCACATTAGACCCTTTAAAAGTAAACAACTAACATCCTACTAGTCTGCCCCTAATAGAAAAACTCGGACTTAAACAACGACCAAACAAACACACGTTCTAAAACACTAAAAAACATGTGCCTAGTATCAAGACTTCTGCTGACCCGTATCTAGTTTCATATTCGTAACCGGCTTGACCCGTAACCGACTTGACCCGTATTCGACCCGAAATAAACCACGCACCTCTAAGAGACCGGACCCGTGTGGTTCGTAGAAAACTAAACTAAAGTCAAGATCAATTCCAACAATAAAATAAACCACGCACCTGTAATTGAGACTCAATAAGTTATGCCCCAAGTTTACGAGCAGACCCGTCATCAGGACGACTCCCACTGGCGATGGTCAACGAATTGATAACGGGCAAGAATATTCCACCAGCACTTGCGGTGGAACTTGGCATCGCTGGCGAAATTATAGCTTCTCCGATCGCCAGCCCATACTCCAAACCCAGAGTGCTTTTGCCAAACCATTTCACGAAGTACATCGCCAACCGATCACCGAGACCGGTTTTCACGAACCCTCTGCTGAAGAAAAAGGAGAGAACGATCAGCCATATAATGTCGTTCGTAAACCCTGAAAGAGCGTCTTTGACGGTCAGGGTTTTGGTGATCATCAAACAGATGAACACCCATGCACCAACAGGTAAAGGCCCGAGTATAAGCCCGGCAACGGTGGTCAGGAAGATGGCGAACAGCCGCCATGCTTGTTTCGAAACCTCTGTGGGTTTCGGGATGGCTAAGTAGACAACGAGCGCAATGGCCACTGAGAAGGCCAGTCGGGTTGGCATGGCAGTGATTACTCTCACCAGGCGATGGCGTCGGGGGGACTGGGTGCCGGTGGGAATGTGTATGACAGTTTCCGGCGGCGAAGGGTTGACTATCTCCGGTGAAGGCGTGCGTATCTCCATCTTCAGCGAAGGCGTGTGTATCTCCGGCGAAGGCGTGCGTATCTCCATCTCCGGCGAAGGCGTGCGGATCTCCGGCGGCAAATGAGTTGGTGTAGAAGGATTTGACATTGTTGTTGTCTTGAATCAAACGCGGCGAAATCACACAGCTGCTGAGTGATCGACCAGCTCCATTTCGCCGCGTTTGATTCAAGACAACAACAATGTCAAATCCTTCTACACCAACTCATTTGCCGCCGGAGATCCGCACGCCTTCGCCGGAGATGGAGATACGCACGCCTTCGCCGGAGATACACACGCCTTCGCTGAAGATGGAGATACGCACGCCTTCACCGGAGATAGTCAACCCTTCGCCGCCGGAAACTGTCATACACATTCCCACCGGCACCCAGTCCCCCCGACGCCATCGCCTGGTGAGAGTAATCACTGCCATGCCAACCCGACTGGCCTTCTCAGTGGCCATTGCGCTCGTTGTCTACTTAGCCATCCCGAAACCCACAGAGGTTTCGAAACAAGCATGGCGGCTGTTCGCCATCTTCCTGACCACCGTTGCCGGGCTTATACTCGGGCCTTTACCTGTTGGTGCATGGGCCTTCGTCTGTTTGATGATCACCGTTATCACCAAAACCCTGACGGTCAAAGACGCTCTTTCAGGGTTTACGAACGATATTATATGGCTGATCGTTCTCTCGTTTTTCTTCGGCAGAGGGTTTGTGAAAACTGGTCTCGGTGATCGGTTGGCAATGTACTTCGTAAAATGGTTTGGCAAGAGCACTTTGGGTTTGGCGTATGGGTTGGCACGGAGAAGCTATAATTTCGCCGGCGATAACAAGTGCCACCGCCACCACCCACCACCCACCTCTCCCACCACACGACCACCACCACTGCGAATCCAGATTAAGTTACTAACCCCCAATCTAGATTCAAGCATCCAAACCCCAAATTCAAATGAACAAAATCTCAGCCCCTGTTCCATCAATGAGCAAAATAATGAGTCTCTGAAGTTTGTAATCCTCTGAACTGGTTTTTTTTTTCCAATTCCATCAATTAAGTAAAGAATATACTTTATAAATTAAGTGAATAAACTATTAATATAATGCAGTTGCAGAAGATTCTAGAGAAATCGACATGAAAAATCCGTATGAATCGAATATATACTTACCGAATCAGTAGAAGGAAGCTTCGAGCGTGTGTGAACGTTAGAGAGTTGATACCTAATTCAACATTTGTCTGATCTTCATGTTTACAGAGAGTTTTGAGTTCATTAATGGCGAAAATAGGAGGTAATACCTCAGCCAATGACGGTAGTAAAGGGGCTAGGTTCCGATCTGTTTCCAATTCGTCGGCCGACCACCACCTGTTTCAGATCTGCTTCTCCGGAGAAGAAGACTAGATGGTGCAACAAGGTGCTTCACCGGAGTAGAAGACCAGGTGATTGAGCGGTGGTGCGTTGATATAGGTTCAGATGGTGGGGTGGCCATGGCAGTGGTGCTTGATCGGAGAAGAAGACTATGATTTACAGAGTGGGAGACATAGACATAGAGTTGAGAGAGAAAATGGGAGAGAGAGATTTCAGGATATTTATATACTATTTTTATTTAAAATTAAAAGAGTGAAATGACCAACTTGTCCTTATGTGCATTGCACATGACCTAATTTAACGTTCAAAATTAACTGGGTTAGTGTTAAATGACGTAACGTGTATGATTTTGTAAACATTAAGTACGATTTCTGTCAATTTTAAATGTAAAGGACATACTTTGTAATCTGGTACAAATATAAAGGACGATTTTTGTAATTTACTCTACTTTATATGCATAAAACATATTTTATTTTATATTAATATATCATGACAAGAACTTTATTTGATTGTTAGGCTATAGGGTGTGTTCATGACCCTCATGGTCACCATGATCCTCTACATCAGCGTCATGTCACCCACTTCTAATCTATCATCCAAAACCACTACCCTAGGGGTGTGATCATTACCCAAATCACTATTCTCTTATTTTAATTTATTTTTGTGAAAAGAAAAGAAAATATTGAAAAAAGAAAGGAAGTCCATGGTTGCCATGGTTTAATCCATGTCAATTTTGGTGGATGAAGCAAGCGGGTGGTATAGCAATATATTAATAGTCTTATGTGGCATTAATGACTCAACCCAGGCTGTGTGGATCGAATTTGTGGTTCAGACTTCAGTTGGAGACATACTATATATATGCAGTTTGCATACAGTATCACATATACTATCCTATTTAATAAGAATCATATCCATGTATTCATGAATCTTTGAAAACAAGTTCTCTTCATTAAAAGATTCAAGTAATCATACTCGATCAACCAAAAATTTCATTTCCCGTCAACTCCCTAACATATTAAAGTCAGAATTTGTGTGAAGGTTTTTTCTTCGGTAAATTACTTTTTGAGTCCTTGTGTTTTATGGGTTTTAACTAGTTGAGTCCAAAAGCAAAAAATTTAACGACCTGAGTCCCTATAAGCATTTTCTTTAACCATTTGAGTCCAAATTTCTAACTCTGTTATAATTTTTTTGTTAAATTGTGTTAAATGACCAAATTACCCCTATAATTAAAAATAAATATCTCTCTCTCTCTTTGGTTTTCTCCTTCTCTCTCATAGTCAGTCTATCTCATTTCTAAACTCTAGATCTGCTCATCTCATCTTTCATTCTCTATCTCTCAAAACCTAAACCACCTCCATCCCACCACCACACCTCCACCATCAACACCACCGTCGCCACTGTACATCCACCGTCACCACCACCACTACACCGTCACCACCACAACACCCATCACCGCTACACCTCCACCGTCGCCGCTGCACCTCCACCGTCACCACCATCACCACTGCACCTCCATCAACACCTCCACACCTCCACCATCAACACCACAACACCCACCACCACTACAGTGGATGATCAGATCTTTGGGGGTTTTGTTCTTCAATTGGTTTTTGACGAAATTAGGTGGTAATGGCTGCAAAATTAACTGAATTTATGAGGGATAAGTTGAAGGAATAATAAAAAGATCACAAATGTTGGATGTGTGAAGAAGATGATGATACCAGGTGAGGGGCAGATGGCTGTAGCAAGATCTTGAAGAAGGAAGGATACCGTCGATGAGCCATTCAAAGTTTGCACAGATTCAAGAGTGGGTATAGTATTAATTGTATGTCATCTTTTCTCTATTTGATGAACAATTTGGAATTGAATTGGGTGTTTATATTTCTTCATACTGGAGAATAAAATGATACCATTCAGTGATATTTTGAGTTGAAATAGAGAAAATCATGCTCAAACACATCAATTAATTACCTCTTGTGTCTCTGTTCTGCAATTTTGCTTTAAACCAGTTAGTTACATTTGATTGCTTCAATATTGGCTTAATGAAAATCTGTTCTTCATTGCTTCAATCAATTGAACTTGTTCTTCATCGATTTGTTAATTGATTATTTGATTTAGTGATAAAGTGATTACTTGAAAGTTAGGTACTTGATTTGTTGATGACTAGGATTAAACAGAGTTAGAAATTTGTTGATAATAATAATAATAATAATAATAATAATAATAATAATAATAATAATAATACAGGGGTATTTTAATCTTTTAATGAAAAACTAACAGAAAATTTAAACAGAGTTAGAAATTTGGACTCAAATGGTTAAAGAAAATGCTTATAGGGACTCAGGTCGTTAAACTTTTTGCTTTTGGACTCAACTAGTTAAAACCCATAAAACACAGGGACTCAAAAAGTAATTTACCCTTTTTTCTTTGTCACAGTTGTTGTTATTTGGGTTTAAGGATGCGAACTGGGGCTAGCTCACTTGGTAGAGGCTCTTGCCTCTTAGTGGAAGGTCTTGCGTTCAATCTCAAACAAGGGTGATTTATTTGTAAATATAAGAATTTTGGAGAGTAACATTTAGCCTTTCAAAAGAAAAAAAAAAGAAAGAGGAAGGACTTATAGGTGCAAATGGAGGCTTTTAGATGGATCATGTTTGTTATAAGGGTTTTTAAAATACAAAATTACCATAATACCCTTCGTTTTCTAGGTAAAAGACAGAAATGCCCAAGAGTTGACTGACAGAAGTTTGGCCCAGACCCTTAATTGAATCAAATTGAATACCTCAAGGACTGGAGTGTTGATTTTTTTCAAAATATGGATTGAACCTGCAAACAGGTATTAATCTTAGGGAATAGAACTGTACTTTACTCTAATTTATAATATACAACGTTATGAAAACATAATCTAACGAAAGTGTAATATTGCCACGTACTAAACTTTGACCTTTATGAAGTTACCGAGTCAAATTTCAAAATTCTTTATTGGATAAAAGGATGAGTAGGCCTGTAAACGAACTGAACGAACACGAATATAGGCATGTTCGTGTTCGTTCATTTAACTTTAACCGAACACGAACATATAATCGAACACATTTTTTTGTTTGTGTTCGTTCATTAAGAAACGGGTATGTTCGTGTCCGTCTATGTTTGTTCGTTTAAAGACTAAACGAACAGTTCATGAACATAAATGAACATAAACAAGAAAAATTAACTGAACATATTTGAATAAATATAAACTAACATGATTAAACAAACATAAACGAACACAAATGAATGTAATTGAATAAATATAAACAAACACAATTTAACATTAGTGAACACAAACAAATAATTCTAATGTAGTTTTTATATCCGAAAATGCATCTAAATTAAGGTTTATAGAACTAAAATTAAGTAGTTTTTTTATAGAGTAAACTGCCATTTTGATCCCTGTGCTATGGGCACTTTTGCCATTTTAGTCCAAATCTCAAACTTTTTAAATCTGGGTCCCTGTGGTTTCACTTTTATTGTCATTTTAGTCCAAAATTCAAAAACCTCCTTTTTTTAACTGTTGCAACCTGCCTATTTTGTCTTTTTGTGCAGTGGCAATTTTGTCCATCTGATTTTAATTTAACATATTAATAATTAATAAACTAAAATAAATATATATAATTCCTTTATACCCTTATTTAACCACCATCTTCCCCCATTTAACCATCATCTTCCCAAAAAAAAACCCTAACCCACAAAATCGAAGCACCGCCCTGAGAGAAGTCGTCAAGACAAGTCTCCTGGTCGGTGACGGTGGAGCTCATAAGCGTCTTCAGGTCGTTAGCGTGCTGCTGTAGGGATTTCTTGGTGTGGTACTCCTCCATGTCTTTCTCAACTTCCGTAAGCTCTTCCAACGTTTCGGCTACCATCTTTAGACAGTCGTGAAGCGCCCCAATCTCGCGTGGCGTCAGACCTTTTCGAGTGCTCAGCTTCTTTATCTGGAAGTAGTTTTTCTCCACCGCGGTTTTTGTGATATTCACAGCCAGCTCGATCACGTCATTTTGGCTTTTCACCTTTTTGGTGACTTCGGGGTGGCTAGTGATGGTGGAGTAGCATAATTCTGGGTAAAATGTGTTGTCGCATGATGATTTTACAAGGGTGTGAGCTGTGGAAGCCGTCATACTTTGTGGGTGAGACTCATCGGAGCCGTTTTGCTCCAGGGGATTCGTTGTGGGATTAGGGTTTTTTTTTGGGAAGATGATCTGCTTCGATTTTGTGGGTTATGGTTTTTTTGGGGAAGATGATGGTTAAATGGGGGGAAGATGATGGTTAAATAAGGGTATAAAGGAAATATATATATATATATATATATATATATATATATATATATATATATATATATATATAGGGGAAGGCTAAAATGAGAACCACCTCGAGTTGTAAGAACCACGAGAACCACCCCCGCGGGGGGCCGTCGGCGACGAAATTTTTTTTACACCTAGATCCGTATATTTTATCGGGGGGTTTAAATTTTCGGTTCAAACGGCGCGCCCGAGGGGGTAGTTTTTTACGCCCAAAGTTTGTAAAAGTTTGGGTTTTTTTAATTTTTTTAATTTTTCTTTTTTTTTTTTACCAAACTTTGGGCGTAAAAAACTACCCCCTCGGGCGCGCCGTTTGAACCGAAAATTTAAACCCCCCGATAAAATATACGGATCTAGGTGTAAAAAAAATTTCGTCGCCGACGGCGCCCCGCGGGGGTGGTTCTCGTGGTTCTTACAACTCGAGGTGGTTCTCATTTTAACCTTTCCCTATATATATATATATATATATATATATATTTAATTTAGTTTATTAATTATTAATATGTTAAATTAGAATCAGATGGACAAAATTGCCCCTACACAAAAAGACAAAATAGGGAGGTTACAACAGTAAAAAAAAAAGGGGATTTTTGAATTTTGGACTAAAATGACAATAAAAGTAAAACCACAGAGACCTGGATTTAAAAAGTTTGAGATTTGGACCAAAATGGCATAGGGACCAAAATGGCAGTTTACTCTTTTTTATATAAATATTAAGTAAGTAATTAGTTATTTTTTTTTTTGGAAGGTGACTTTTTATGTACTGAACCTATTGGTCACCGGGTTCATGTCGAAGACAATTCCCCGTCAGCCCCACACTCTCGGACGCGATGTTCGATTGGGCCCCGGCCGCCGCGCAAGCTGACTTCCGCCCGGAAACAATACTGCCCCCACACGAGAGACTCGCTGGGGTAACAGCTAGGTAAAACCGGGTTGCCCTCAAGACCGCACCATGCCTCGGTAGGATATGATCCATCATTGGGACGTCCCCCCCCCCCCCCCCCTAAATGCCAACAGTGGGAGTCGAACCGGTGACCTCCCAAAGGAAGAGCCGGCCAACTAACCACATGGGAGTAAACCACTGGGCCACGGGAGGGGATTTAAGTAAGTAATTAGTTATGATCTAAGAAAAAGCTTAAAATTTCATTTTTTAGTACTAGAAAACTCAATTACTAATTAGTTATATTTATATAAGTAGTTAGAAAACCTAATATTTATATAGGGGGAGGTTCATTTGAGAAGAAAATTAAATTGAGAAGAAAAAGAATAAAGGGTACAATTGTAAAACATTAAATAGTTTTTCTCTCATCTCATTTATTATTATTTTTGACTAATTAATTAGTCATAAAGAGTATCATCCTACACACTAAAATTTTTGCCTAGACACATTAAAATTTATCCTACACGTTTTTGAAATTTATCCTACACATACTGAAATTTATCTTACACAACTCGTAATTCATCCTACACACCTCATAATTTATCCTACACTTTAAATTAATTTTTTTCTTCTTTGAAAAAATATATATTTTTTTTAATAAGTTACAAATTTAATTTAGTGAGCTATTAAAAAGGAAGACTAAGAATTAATGATCTATCTAATTTTACCAATATACCCTTACACCCATATTAAATACAAAAATTAAATGAAGTAAAATGAAACATTATTATTGGTTGAGGTTTGTTTTTTTTATTCTTACAAAAAAATTCTTCTCATTTGAACCCTCCACTATTTATATAAACATAACTATTTATGTATTTACTAAAATTTAAACAAATATAAACGGATCTAAATAAACGAACGTTATCGAACAAAAATGAATGAACATAAACGAACGTTCACGAACATAAATAAACGAACACAAGGAGTGTTCATATTCGTTTATTTAATTAAAAAACACAATTTTTTGTTCGTGTTCATTCGTTTATTAAATAAAGGAACATAAACGAACTTCCCGCCGAACAAGTTCACGAATAGTTCATGAACGTTTGGTTTGTTTACAGGCCTAAGGATGAGGATCATATCATGACGTAATTTGGCAAAACCATGTGCACTAATCAGGGGGTGTTTTTATTTTATCATATAAAGTTAATAAATCATACTTGGATACTATAATAAGATGGATTAAAATGGTTGGGGGAGGTTCTTTTGAGAAGAATCTTCTTAAAAGAAGAAAAAGTGAATTAATCTAGACCATATATTTTTTTGATCAATGGTTGTGAATCAAGATATCATTTTTGTTAACTTTTAATTAATGTTTTAATTACTAAGGGTAGTATAGACATTTTGATGTAGAATATTAATAAATATTTTGAAGAGTTACTTAATTCTTATTAATGCAACCATAAATTTATCCTTCACCATCATTAATGTATTGGCTCCTACACAAATTTTATTAGAAATGACAAAATTATTTAAAAATTTTGTGTCCTACACATATTTTCTTATGAGTCGCAAAATTATTTAAAAGTATTTGAGTCCTACACACTCTGTATCATACACCAAAATATTGTTTTAATGGTGTAGGAAACATTGAAAATGTAAGATCATGTGCAGGATTATTTTATTGTGTAAGGTGCACAACTATTTTATAAGATATGCTCATTAAATGATTAGAGTTCATTAATTTGAATAACAAAAATAAATAATAGACTCATTAAATGATCTGTTCAAATTACTTTTGTATCCTTTATTCTTTTTATTCTTAATTTATAATTCTTCTCATTTCAACTCTCCACTAAAATAGTTATGCATATGATTTGACTATTATATCGTAAAAAATATGTCGAATGGAAAATATGCTGAATGGAAAATATGTCAAATGATTTTAAAGTATAAAAATCATGCACTATTAGCTTATCTTTTAAGTTAATTAGTTAAATCCGTTTTAAGAGATTTTGTTGTTAAATTGTATACTATTTAATAGATAAACAGAATGAATTGTATACTATTGTACTAAGGAGAAAGTCCGTGCGATGCACGGCATGCATAATAGCTATTGTTTGTTCATGGTAAGACGTCTGACACGGCCGGTGCATAACATGTAAGACAATACTCCTACAAAGGGGCGTGCTTAAACTTTATTAAACCATGGACCATAAGTTGTTTCCTTGGCAAAACTTGCCGGCCAAAAAGAAGTGAAAAAAAGATGTCTTCCAAGGGAAAAAAACATGAAACAGAAAAAGGAAAAACGCATAAACTCTCGCACGCCTTCCTATCTTATTGGATAACACATAGACCAAACTTTAGCTAACGCATGCCACCGTCATCCTCAATCCCATCACCAGCCAACTGACTGCAGTGAAATAACGAAAAGAAAACTATTAAAATGGTATACTATGTTTACGTATATATGCATCGAAAAGTAGTACGGGTTATCATTACTAACACTAAGTGCAGACGGTATACCTTTCATGTGGGTCACTGTCAACTGTTTCTTCTGAATCCGAATCTGCATAAGCAGGCCTGCGAAGGAAAAGCACGAAACATTTATGTAGACGGTTATCCAAAAATAAATATGCACAATTACATTGTTTATGGAAATCAATCAATTATAGTTGAAAGTTTTTTTGTTGCCTTTCCATTTATAACGACACCAAGTTTATTTTTTTCAAAAGCCAACTTCTCCCCTTATATGTCTTTACACATTCGAAGTGATGCGTTACCAAGTTTTTTTATTTCTATTTTTTTTAGTGTAGAACAATTCACTTTTATATTTACGAACTCAAGTTTCCGACTGTTGTAGCCTCCTAATTTTAAAATAGAGTAAACATATACCAGGTATGAAAATAACATTTCAGATCGAGTAGAAAGGTGAATAGCACATCTTTAATTAAAATGGTTTATTAAACAGGGCACGAATAAAGTGTAAGCCGATATATACCTTACGGTCGCTTCAACGCGCTTAACTGGTGTCGGTATGGGTAGCACCCCCTTGTCTTTAGCGGGGATCGATGGAGGTGTGGAAGGACCAAAGGGCTTACAACCATCCCCATCTAGCAGGACATTCTTGCAGTTGAAGGATTCAAAATGGTCATGATCATAATACGTACATGAATCAAGCTGGAGGGTCTGAGTGCTGCCCACAAGAGAGTGCAAACAATTCGGCAGTGTTGAAATGCTTCCATCAGCGTTCCTTACCAACATCGGAGTGAACTTATCCTGTATGTCAGTGGAATAAAGGCTGTAGACGCGTGACAGGCCACACTCTGCTGTGAGTATGCTATGAGCAGTGGTCTTTGTCAAGCGTTGGGCGGTGTCATCAAAGCAGACAACGACAACTTCGGCTGTTGAGTCAAACACCTCGAGTTCTAGCCTGAAACTGTGCAAGGTTTGTAATTTATTTTCAGTTATAAGCCTGCATGAGAATGGCTACAAATTAATACAACTAAACATTTTTAGAAACAAACCTTCCTCTCGGGAAGACAACGGGGTTTTCGCACCCATCACACCACATATCGTTGTCTTCACGCCCCACACCTTTCATGCAATTCCCACCGCCACATGTCAGCCTGAACCACTCTTGGCTATTGCGTATGCGTTTGACTTCAACACGACATGTGAATTCAGCACTCTGCATATATTACCAGCATAACTATAAACGTTAACCATTTGATTCAAAAACGATAACCAATATTGTGCTTATCCAAAATGACATATCCTAAGTGTATATTACATTCTAATGCAAACATGATTTGACCTTAACCAAAATGACCAACGTTTACATATGCTTGGTTCGCCACGAACTACGTACACTGTTTATCTACCCAATATTTAAATTACATTTTATGTTTTCAATAAATATTTATAAACGTGAATTCGGTATTAAAAAAACATTACTTTTTTTTCGGTATTAAAAAAACATTACTTTTTTTCGGTATTAAAAAATATTTATAAATATCTATAAATGTGAATTCCGTATTAAAAAATAGATTTCGGTATTAAAAAAAAAGCATTAATTTTTTTTCAACCGCAATATAGTCCTCCTATGTGATGTGGATACAACCAACAATCGTGTGGGGTTAGCTTGGTCGTCACAAACTATACGAATTTGGATTTGGTTATTGCTTGTCAAACTCGTAAACTGACTGTTAGGTTTTAACATACGAATGTAAGTCCAAATAGATGCTTGATTTAATGTATTAAAAAATAAGCTTGTGCCTTCATATAACAATCAACTCATACATGCATATGAAAATTGTATGATCATATGTAATAACAATCAACCTGTCACGAAGTCATTTCTTGATTTATAATAATACCATAAAAGGATGAATGTATATATATACTGAACATATGGTTCTTTTTGAGTCTTAACTAATAAAAAACATCCATATTTATTTAGTGGCAATCTTGCTGTCTAACCCAAAATGTATGATAGAAAATCTAGCACCAAGATCCCACTAAATGCGTTTTTGGTTATTGGGTTACCTTTGTAAATAATCCTTCAAGTGTCCTTTTAACACAATTAAATTAATTAACTTAAGATCAAAATAAAAAATATATAAACTCATTTGGGTAATCATATTATAATTATCCATAATTAAATATTTAGCATATATAGTTAAGTTAATATTAAATTATAAAGTATATATTTCTTTAACATTATAATTTTATAAAAGAGACGGTCGAGATAACAAATTACGGAGGCTGGAATCGTGTCATGCGTCCTCCATAATATTATGTGTAGAGATAGAGATATATTGTCTTTTACTCTTCGATTTCGATAAAGATACATAATCTAAAATGAATATTCTATATAGACAATGTAGTTTGTAGGGGGCATACCATGTCATGCTTGTTCTTCTACCGTGGGTCAAGATGGCTTCTAGTGTGGTCCATTTTTCTGAATACCCAGCAACAGAATCGTTCCTTGCCATGGCCACACGTGTAGACAGAGCGGTTATAGGTTGTTGGAGAGAAGGCGGGTATGGGCTGCAATATGGACAAAGATTTATAAAGCCATTTAGATGGTCTTTTGGAATGGACAACATTAATTAACACAAAATTAAATGATGGTTGTTATGGGAAAATGATAAGTCACTTACTTTTATTAGAGTGAAACCGAGAAGTTAGGGTTTGCATACAAAGGGACATAACAATTATAGCCACATTAATATAATAAAGTAGAATTAAAAACATCATTAAAGCTGTATTTATGAAGGTAAATATGTAGTTAGGGTCTGGAATCAATGTCCTTTAATTGATGTATGGTTAGAATATAATTTAATGTCATGTTAAATTAGAAACCATATATATAAGGAACATGTATAACAATATAACACTAAGTAACATTAACTATTGAGTATTTTTAAAATATGGTTAATAACACATAGTAAATTAGGTGACATATACAATTATTATGATTGTCTCTTATGTTATAGTTATTAACAGTATTATTATTGTTATTAGATGACATGGATAAGTCAAAAGGCATAATGTAAACCTATGTGCTATTTGAGTAAATGTTTATCAATGATTCATATGATAGTAAGATGGTGTAACCTAAGCGAAGCCCCTCTATCATGATACTTAAGATGCTTAGATGGTTTTGAATAATTCACAAGACGGTATATATGATAATATAACCTTTATGTAGACGCATTCTCTCATGTTATTCCTTTTTACTTAAAAATTTTGCAATTATTAAACATTATGATGCATTTTTTTAAATAAAAAATATTAGAGTATTATAAAGGTTATGTTCGTACAAAAATCAGGGGGGGTTGCTTCTTGTCATACAATAACAAAAAAATGATTTTGACCATTTTGCCCTTACTACTTTCTCATGTTGACATGATTCTTCAAGATTTGGATTTGAAAATGAAAGTGATAGTGTATTAGGGGGTGTTCGGCCGAGATTGTTTAAGGGAGAGAGAGTGTGATTTTTGAAATGGGTTTTCTTGAAAATGTGAAGTTTATGGAAGCATGTTCAAGGGTTAATCATTGATATTAAACCTACACTCATTTTATATTCAGCGTCATCATGTTCTCTGAATTTTGAATATGCTCGTTTAAAATCTTACATGGTTACAACCTGAAATTCTTATTACCTAAAATATGATATCAAATTCACATTAAAAAACATATATGTTTGATTTATCATATACTGATCAATTACACTTTGAATAATTCAAAGTTTTTAATAACTTTAAGTTTCTAATAATTTTAAGTTAAATAATATTCACTCTATCGGTTCCCATATTGTATCCGCTTATTGTTTTTGTTTTTGAACGGGAGTATTTATGATGAATTTTCATATTTGTGTTTTTTGTCATCTGAAAGTTTATATTTTTTGTTCTTTATTATTTCTCATCTGAAAGTTCATATTTTTTGTTCTTTATTATTATTTAGATGATGAATTTTACCTTTAAGATTTTCTTTTTATTTTCTATTACGAGATTGTCTTTTTTATATACCTCGTCATATATAAAGTAACAGATGAAATGATCCTAACTTAAAATCATATAATGCACTAATTGTATGAAATACTCAAAGTTGGATTCATCTATAAAAGAAAATAAGGGAACTGAAGTTGGTGACTTACCTCTGTCGCGTATGAAAAATTGACGGCCGTGTTGTTGAATTAGGTTACGGTTGGTGGGTGGTGGTGCACAACTGTATGAAACACTCAAAGTTCGATTCATGATAACAAAAGACGTGTTGCCGCCGTACGATGACAATAGTTTTGTTGAATCCGGGTACAGTATACGGGAAGAGAGAGTGCGAGAGGGATAAATGAAGTAGTAATCCAGCATTTGTGGCTCATTTCAGGTCTTTAAGAAATGTTTAGTTGGCTAATCCAATCATGGCCATTGAAGTTTCTTCAATAAATGGTAACGGTTTCATGCGATGATGACTGTTCGGAGTATCTGAATTAATGTGGTTTAAATATTGGTGAGTTGTTCCTTTATCTAATTAAAACATATTGGTTACTTGCAATAAGAATTCAAATAGAGGGAAGACTTTATATTCATTCACTAATAAAACATATTGGTTAGTTGTAGTAAGAATTCAAATGGACGGATCACTGTATATTGAATATTCACTAATTTAATTAAATGCTTTAATGTAATTTAAAATCATTTATGTTCTTTATTAGTTGGGTTTACTGTCCTTGAATGAGAAACACGATTAATAAATCATTTTCTTTTTTCTTTATTAATTGGAGAAGGACAATTATGCCCCCTTATTAAGGTAATCAAGTGTTGTACTATAAGCACTATAAATTGTAATTACTTACTTTTTGGAGGTATCATTAGGAAATGCTTTATAAAGACACAAATGTATTTAAGAGGCTCATAATGAAGGTTGTAAAAAAGTTGATATAACTAAATTTTTAAGTATATATAGATACTATTAATAGATAAAAAGAATGAATAGTAACTATTTGTTTTAAGGATTTTACAGATTTTTTATATGTGTTATTTAATGGTTTTTTATATGTATTATGTGGTTTTTTTATATATCTTATATAAATTGCGCTTGTTTTTTATCGATGTAAATCATGTGTTGGTATTTTCTGGTCATATCAAGATTTTTTTTGTCTATGGGTTGTTGTAACGAGTGTATACGGCGTAACAAAACAAACCAATACCGATCAAATTCCCGCTGTGTTGGTATATTTTCGCGAATATCATGATTTTTTTATATTTTTTTCTCTATCAGTTGCTATAACAAGTGTTGGTATCGAAGTTAAACGAACTAATACCCACCCACGGCGCAACGCGGGGATTTCCGGCGCAACGCGCGGATTTAATAGCACTAGTTCTCATTAAAAAAATTAGAGTAAACTGCAATTTTACACCCTGAGGTTAGGGGTCATTGGCATGTCTACCCACATAAGGAAATAATTGCAATTTTACCCCCCACTGTTTGGGGTTATGTCGCAACTTTACCCCCCGGAGTCAATTTTGCTTAACCGTCAACATAACAAGGGTAGAGTCAAAGGGTAAATAGGTAATTTTGCCAAACTATTATTATTATTATTATTATTATTATTATTATTATTATTATTATTATATACATAAACCCATCTCCATCTCCATCCCCATCTCTATCTCAACCTTTATTATTATTATTATTATTATTATTATTATTATTATTATTATTATATACATAAACCCATCTCCATCTCCATCCCCATCTCTATCTCAACATTTTCTCTGTTTCTCTAATCACAGGACCAACACCACCTACCCCTACCACCACTACCCACTTGTTTCCATCGCTACCATACAAACCCCAATCCAATTCAAATAAACCCAGATCCAAATCTGAACTCCGTCACTCAGTTCATGGCGGTCACCGACTTTATACACTAGATCCCTTCTTCTTGATGACCTGCAACTGTCACCGGAGAAGCTAGGGTTAGCCGGAGCAACGGAGTCGTCGGAGCGTGAAACGACGCCGAATTGGTTAGTGAGTTCGGTAGGGTTTTCAGCTAGGGTTTGTAATTGGCGCTTTAAGATGAATTTGTATATAATACTGTAGAATTTTACGGATACAGAGGGCATTTTGGATGATGAATATACATTTGGTGGATTTGTTGGTGATTAGTTAGGGTTTTGAATGGAGAAGGAGGGGGTGGTGGTGATGAACTGATGATGATGATGAACTTGTTTCGTTGATTTTGTGATTTGTGTTGTGGATCTGGATTTGTTGTTGTTGTTAGGGCAGTTAGGGTTTGATGAATTATGAGAGTAATTGTTTGTAGGTGATTTGTGGATCTAGCTTCCAACACCCAGAATGAACTGCTGATGATGATAATGATGATGAAGAATGAACTGCTGATGATGATGATGAACTTGTTTCGTTGATTTTGTGATTTGTGTTGTGGATCTGGATTTGTTGTTGTTGTTAGGGCCCTTAGGGTTTGATGATTTGTGTAAATTTGATGTTGAATGAATTATGAGAGTAATTGTTAGTTGGTGATTTGTGGATCTAGCTTCCAACACCCAGAATGAACTGATGATGATGATGAAGAATGAACTGATGATGATGATGAACATGATTCTTGATTTTTTATATAATTTTAATAAGACAGGGGCAAAAACGACTTTTCACACATTATAACAGTCAAAACAAACGTTGACTGACAGAATTGGGTGTCAGGGGGTAATCTTGCGACATAACCCCAAACAGTGGGGGGTAAAATTGCAATTATTTCCTTAGGGGGGGTAGACATGCCAATGACCCCTAACCTCAGGGTGTAAAATTGCAGTTTACTCAAAAAATTAAGAATGTCCTTGTGTTAAGAGATTTTAAAGTATAAAAATGATAGTGCGTGCACTATTAAAACATTATTAAGACATGGGATGGGTTAAAATGAGAACCAATACGAGTTGTGAGAACTTTTTTATCACGTGCGAGTTGGACCAATTTTTTTTATGAAAACATTATAAATAGTTAAATACATCTGAGAAAATAAAGTATGCCCAGACAAAAAATAGTTATCTTTAATAAATTTTTACGCCAGCCGAATCCATTAAGACATAGTCCTAAGTTAAGAGATTTTGTTGTTAAATTCTCACTGAAAAGAAATATACCACATTTATTATAAGAGTAGAGTATTAAAAAACTAATTAGGTACGCATGTCAATTTATCAAAAAGTTATTTCAAGCAAATACTCGTATTATTGCATTCTTTTGGTGTTAACTATTTATATGTGTCTTACACGTTCACTAAAGGTTTTTATAAGTGATAAAATAATTAATAATTTAGTATGAATTGAAAATAATAAAGTTTTTTTTATCAAATTAAATTGTATTTTATTTAGTTTTTTTTAATAAATTTTGAAATAATCAATGTTAATTATCAGTTAAAATTATATCTTATTTCGTTTTTTTTTTGTCTTTCATTATGCCAATAAAGGAAATCACTTTTATGAACGTGTACATATCCATGATGTATTTATCTAGTTACTAACATTATCATTCCTAAAACATTTCTTTGAAATATTATGCAGTCTTGTTTCTACGATTGGTAGTTGGTTAGATTGAAAATATATATCGGTAATCTCAATTTCATACCTGGTTATAAGACTATATTTCATACATGGCTATGTATATTACGTATTTTGTTCATGAGCATCAGACCGTGTATATCCATTTATAACCATGTATGGTTAAAAATTACTATTATGATATCGATTACCTGAAATATTTTAACTCAACTTAAAATTCTAATATAAAATATTTTACTACAACTTATATATATCTAATAACTAGTACTTTTTATACTTTAAAAAACGGGTAAATTACATTTTTCGTCATTTATACAGGTATAACAACTTATATATATCTAATAACTAGTACTTTTTATACTTTAAAAGACGGGTAAATTACATTTTTCGTCATTTATATTTGTATTGGATTGCAATAGATAACATTTAACTTCAATAAATACAGTCACAATCGGTGGCGGATCCAGGATTTTTTTTTCATTGGGGTCCATTTTTTGTGTTAGAATTTTTCACAACCAAACATTAAAATTTCCGGGTCGGTCATCGTAGTCGGGTTGGGGCGGGGTGGGGCTAGGAAATAATGTAGAAGCATTTAGTGGACATGAAACCAACACATTATTAAGAACCATTTTTAAGAATCAAGTTATCAAATTGTGGTGATTAATAAGTTGCTGGAAACCAAAAGCTACCTAAACAACACAACTACTACAAATAACTTCAAAATTTTGTTTAAGCTTTTTTTTTTAACACCACTATATGCTGGAAGTCTTATTTGGTAATCAAATGTGAAATAAAATCATCAGGAGACATTAAATTTATCATTTTAAAGAAACAAATTAGAGGGTCAATGGGTTGTTGTGCTATTTTAAAACACTAGTTTAATTTTGATGGAAAAAATAAACTAAAAAACAAGAGATGTAAGACTTGAATTTGAGACCTATTTGTTGGAACACAAGGGGATTTACCACCATACCATCTTTGTTTTTAATACTATGGGGTCAAACTAATTTATTTTATGGAGTCCTTGAAAAATTTAACATACCGATTCTACTATTTTTTTAAACATTGGGGTCTGTGGACCCCGACCCGCACCATATAAGTCTGCCCCTGGTCATAATCTTTTATTTGGAAAACTCGGTACATCTTTCGTCCTTTAGCACTAACAAGGTTAAAATTTTTAGTTAAGTCTATTCACTTAAGGGCAGTTTAGTCTTTTTACTTAGTTATTTACAATATAAATAAAAGAAAATAAGATCAAGAGTAAACTGCCATTTTGGTCCCTGATGTTTGGGCAGTTTTGCCATTTTAGTCTAAATCTCAAACATTTTACATCTGGGTCCCTATGGTTTCAGTTTTATTGCCGTTTTGGTCCAAAACTGAAATCAACTCATATTCCTCAAATTTAATCATGATGTTTTGTCATTTTCCTCATGGGTAAATTGGCCATTGTGATTTTATTATAACTCATTATTAATTAAAATAATTAAACTAAATAAAAGCTTTGACCATATAAAAGCACAGAGAACCTACTTCATCTTCCCCAAATGCATACAGCCAACAACCACCACCACCACTCAACCTTCGGCAGCCAGGAGCATCACCACCATCTTCCCCAAATGCATACAACCAAGAACCGACCACCACCACACATCATCGTCGCAAAACCACCCTTTCCATCTTCAATCCGAATCGACAACCCTAATAATACCATCAGCTTCGCCGCATCACCCTAGCTGAATCACTGCCACTCGCCTTACTCGTCACCCCTTCACCCATTGATCGCCACTATCACCATTCGGGAACCACCACTCACCACCAACCCTCGTCACGAAATAGATTGAATCGGACCAGAATACAACGAAATCTCAATGAAAATCTCACAAATCGATAACAATTAGGTGCTTGTTTCTGCAACTGCTGCTTGTTCTATTATGATTTGGGTGTGACGTTGAGCAGTGGTGGAGGTGGAGATAGATGGTGGTGGTGGTGCAGATTGATGGTGGTGGAGGTGGTGATGGATGGTGGTTGTTATATGTTATGGGTGGAATTTTGAACCCATATCCTGACAATTTAGCTTGATTTCATGTTACTTATATGCGATCAGGATACCAAACCAGGATATTGATAATATCCTGCGGGAGTATCTTGATTATCACTAACGATTTGCTTGTAGGTTGTGGCTGCAGGTAGTTAACGTTCACAAAGACCTAGTCCCCTGAAGACTCGCTCAAATTGGTTGGAAGAAAGACGTTGAAGCGGGAAGAAGTGGTCTGCAACAGTCAATAAAGAATATTAAGAGTATCCCGGAATAATAGGATAGTTTGTTTATTTATGTAACTATATATACGGGGTGCCGGATCATATGAAGCACACACTCTCGAGCTCTCAAACTCGCACACTCTCTGATTTCTTGCTATAATCACATTCAAACACTCACAATTCACAATCGTTGTAACACTTAGGTCTGATCCGAGCATTATCCTGCAATTGTATCCTGGTTATTCAATCAATAAGAAGAACAAGGCAGCTGGCAATTGTCAGCTCCCGAGGTTTTGTGCCAGCGATCTAGATTGATCAAGGACTTTCCTCGTACATCTCGTGTCCACATTTACTTTTATTGTCTGTCATTTACTAACTAATACAGTTTGATATCCTGAAACTGTATCCTGAAACTGTTTTCATTGTGAATCAACTTAACACATTTTTTGCGAACATCAATAGCACACTACCTCATAAATTTGATCACTTAATTTCTTCGGTAATTTTTTATCAAAACATTATGGCAGGAGAGAGACAGTGAGAAAGGAGGTAAAAGAAGATGGTGGTTGTTATACCGGCAGCTAGTCGACCGTTCTTATGAACCATCAAGTTCCAATCTGCTTCACAAGAACAATAAATCCGATTCAGGTTCTGATCTGCTACACAATCATCAGAATGTTCCATATTTCAACCCCATCCTTCATATTTTAAAGACGCTGGATTAGGGTATTAGGTTTTGTTGCATTTGGGGAAGATGAAGTTATTTCTCTACTTTTATCATCCACCGCCGCCTCCACCATTATCATGCGCCACCGTCTCCACCATTAACATCCACCACCACCACCGCCATCGTCTCCACCACTAACATCCACCACCGCCATCATCTCCACCATTGAGCCTGTGATAGAGAGAGAGAGAGAGAAGAGAGACAGACAGAGGGGTGTTTAGAGAGAGAGAGAGTGTGCAGAAAAACTGGAAAAACAAAAGAACTATTGTTAATAGATCATCCGGATATAAACTCATCCACACCACATCCTAAATGTGTAGTAGCATTGAAAATTCTTACCATCAATTGAGTGGTAAAAATATTAGAGGAAATTGCAATGACAATAAAATTCTCAGGGATCGTCTTTATAGGATAAAGTCATAAAAAACAAAAGAATTAGAGAAAAGAGACCCCACGAGAGATAAAGAGACAAGGCAGAAACATAACAAAACAAAAGAATTTTAAAGGATAAAGTCATAAAAAAACAAAAGAATTCGAGAAAAGAGACCCCACGAGAGATAAAGAGACATGGCAGAAACATAACAAAACAAAAGAATGAGAGAAAATGCAGAAACTTAGCAAAACAAAAGAATTAGGCTTGATCTTCAACACTATTCATCATTGAAAAAAAAACAAGAAGATGAATTGGGGTCGATGTTTGAATAAATGCTAACAAAAAATCATGTTCTTAAATATAAAATCCATGTTTCAAAAAAATGATAACAGTTACCATAATTTATGGGAGAGTAAATTGCCATTTTAGTTCCTGAGTTTTTGTCTAAATTGTCATTTTAGTCCAAATAGTTTTTTTTCTCCCCTGGGTCCCTGACTTTTTATTTTTCTTGCTATTTTGATCACATTGTCTAACTTAGTCTAAAAACCAGGTTATAATTAGGGGTATTTTTGGCATTAAAATATTATGAGGTTTATAAATTATGTTGTACACTACCCCTGGTTATCACTACACAATAGTCATGCCAAAAAATATCTCTGGTTATAACCAGATTTTTAGACTGAGTTAGGCAATGTGATCAAAATGGCAAGAAAATGAAAAAGTCAGGGACCCAGAGAAGAAAAAAAACTATTTGGACTAAAATGACAATTTGGACCAAACCTAAGGGACTAAAATGATAATTTATTCTTTATTTGATTACCACAAACCTATAAGTGTAAAAATTACTATTGTACCCCTTCTTTAAAATTGATTGAATGCCATATGTAAGATTAATATTGGTTCTTATCATTTTTACAAAACAACTTGTTTGTATTTGATCCTACACCACAGAGAAATCATGTACAAGAGAGAATTATTGTACGAAATATAGGAGACAAGCTCAACCGTTGATCTCCCAATATCAATGGCTCAAAACTAGGTTTGGTATTTTCGTAGATATAAGGTTCAAACAATTGAAGAAACAAATAAAGAAAGGGTATTCTGATTCTTTCTCACTTGTACTACCCCCTTAATATTTTTTCAAACGAGCATTTCATTCTCTTTAATTCGAGCAACATATTGCTATAATTTTCTTAAAAAAATTACATGATTTTGAAGACTTATTACGTGATTACTTGATTTTAAATACACAGGACTACGTGATTTTGAATACCCATTATGTGATTACGTGATTTCATTATAGCATAGGAAACCACACTAACTGATTACATAATTACGTAACAATAGTTGACTATTTATTAGGGGTGTTCAAAATTATCCGTATCCGAAAATCCGATCCGAAATATCCGATATCCGAATCCGAAATATCCAAAAAATCGGATATCCGAATTTTTCGGATTCGGATAGTGATTTTCAAAATTTTCGGATATTTCGGATATCCGAAGATTTAATTTTCATTTTTTTTGGATATCTGAATATCCAAAAATATCCGAAGTATCCGAAAATATCCGAAAATGTCCGAAAATATCCGAAAAATATCTGAAAACTATTCAAAAATATCCGTTTCCGAATATGAAAAAAATAATAAAAAAAAAATAAATGAAAAGTTGGATTTTCGGATATCCGATTCACTATCCGAATCCGTATCCGAAATTTCAAATATCTGAAAACGGATTCGGATAGTGAAATCTGGTATGCTAAAATTTCGGATATCCGAATTTTCGGATATCCGGTTTTGAACACCCCTACTATTTATTATTACGTGACTACGTGATTTTGAATACTCATTTCGTGATTATGTGATTTCATTATACTTATTTTATGTGAAGATAAACAGAGTGATTACGTTATAAGTATAATGAAATTGGTTGTAAGAAACTTCATTACAGTTACTTTATATGCATAAAACGTATTTTCAAGAAAATGATTCCGTTGTAAAACTTATTGCTGAAATTGGTACTGTAATGAAGTTTCTTACAACCAATTTCATTACAACTGTAATTCACTTTCACATCCAATAGAGCGAGGTCAAGAAAGATAACCGATAACACTAGTCAGTCACAGCTGCTGAGTGATCGACCAGCTCCATTTCGCCGCGTTTGATTCAAGACAACAACAATGTCAAATCCTTCTACACCAACTCATTTGCCGCCGGAGATATGCACGCCTTCGCCGGAAATGGAGATACGCACGCCTTCGCCGGAGATACACACGCGTTCTCTGGAGATGGAGATACGCACGCCTTCGCCGGAGATAGTCAATCCTTCACCGCCGGAAACTGTCATACACATTCCCACCGGCACCCAATCCCCGTGACGCCATCGCCTGGTGAGATTAATCACTGCCATGCCAACCCCACTAGCCTTCTCAGTGGCCATTGGGCTCATTGTTTACTTAGCCATCCCAAAACCCACAGATGTTTCCAAACAAGCATGGCGGTTGTTCGCCATTTTCCTCACCATTGTTGCCGGACTTATATTGGGACCTTTACCTGTTGGTGCATGGGTCTTCGTCTGTTTGATGATCACCGTTATCACCAAAACCTTGACGGTCAAAGACGCTCTTTCAGGGTTTACGAACGATATTATATGGCTGATCGTTCTCTCGTTTTTCTTCAGCAGAGGGTTTGTGAAAGCTGGTATCGGTGATCGGTTGGCAATGTACTTCATAAAATGGTTTGGCAAGAGCACTTTGGGCTTGGCGTATGAGTTGGCAATCGGAGAAGCTATAATTTCGCTGGCGATGCTAAGTGCCACCGCCACCACCCACCTCTCCCACCGCACGACCACCACCATTGCGAATCCAGATTCAGTTACTAACCCCCAATCTAGATTCAAGCATCCAAACCCCAAATTCAAATGAACGAAAAATATCCGAAAATGTCCGAAAATATCCGAAAAAATATCTGAAAACTATCCAAAATATCTGTTTCCGAATATGAAAAAAATAATAAAAAAAAATTAAATGAAAAGTTGGATTTTCGGATATGCGAAAATTTCGGATATCCGAATTTTCGGATATCCGGTTTTGAACACCCCTACTATTTATTATTACGTGACTACGTGATTTTGACTACTCATTTCGTGATTATGTGATTTCATTATACTATATTTTATGTGAAGATAAACAGAGTGATTACGTTATAAGTATAATTGTAATAACATTAGTTATAACAAATCATATTGAATGTGAAATCACGTAATGAATTTATATTGAATGTGTAATCACGTAATGGGTTATGTAGAATGTGTAATCAAGTAACGGGTATTCAAAATCACGTAATGAACTAATGGGTATTCAAAATCATGTGCTGGGTATTCAAAAAAATAGGTCGTCATTTTTTTTTGAATGCCAAAGGTTACATTACTCCTACTTCTAAACTACACCCAATGCCAGAATTTGAACCCTGATCTTTTCTCCAAGAGGCAAGAGCCTCTACCACCCAGCTATAGCTGGAATGGCAAATAGTTTCCCACCAATTAAAGAAAGATAGGTAGGACGGTGTCATTAATTATTTTTAGGGATTATTACATATATCCCCCTATTTTCAATCATAATTACGTATATACCCAACCCAAAATTTAAATTACATATATCCCCTACTTAAACAAAAAGACAAAAATACCCTTTCAGCTTTAAAAAAAAGTTAATTACATTCATCTCTCACGACTTTCTGATTTCCCCATCTCCACCGGCGATGTACTTCGACCCGCTACCAACCCTAACCGGAGAGTGCATGCAGATGCGTTTTGCTTAACTGAAATTCCGACTCCGGTGCGATTTTGATTTCCTCTTCCCTCGTGACGATCGTGTTTAAAACCAACCGACGACGAAACCATAATCGGAGACCACCCATAACCGGTGACAAAACCCTAACCGGCGAGTACCGGAGCGTTTGTTTGATTGTGTTTCTGATAGACGTTTGATTATATTTCTGATTTTGTTCCATTTATGTTTCTGGTGTGTAAGTTGAAGATTGCAATCGAATCATATCTTTTTTCTAGGGTAACAGTGTGCGATGTGTAAATTAATGAAGGTTTTGTGATTATTCATATTCAGATGATTCTATTTCACAAATCTAGATCACAAAAATAAAACTTAATCGAATCATTTATCGATTTTAGTTGACAAGATGACAACAAGCTCTTGAGATTAGAGGTTTCAGTATTGTTCCAGTTGACTAGTTTCATTGGCCTGCGTCAAAATTTGAATGTTGAAGAGGTACTTGAAGAGCAACAGTTCAAGAGCTGTATTTTGTCAATGGTATTAGGATACATGAAGCTTTCTAAAAAAACAATAAGGGTAAAATAGTCGTAGTATAATTTATTTGCAATAAAATAAATCAAAATGGTTAAATTTGTAATTTATATTTTCAAGGGAGGGGATATATGTAATTTTGTTTTTGGATTGGGTATATATGAAATTAATGAACTTTATAGGGGATATATGTAATTGCCCCTTATTTTTATACCAACTAAAGAAAGATAGACTAAAGATTAAATACAACACAAAACGTATGAACCGAAGGATTTTCTGAAAAAAGGCGGTGACATTTTCATAATTATTTACTCGTAGAGTAATTATCAAAATTACCCTACAACATCATTTGTAGGGTAATTTTGATGTTGTGAGTTAATTTTGTAAAATGGTCTTGTAAGGTAATTTTGATCTTGTAGGGTATCATAATTACTCTACAAATAATCTTGTAAGGTAATTTTGATCTGTAATGGTAATTTTGAATTGTGCATTGTTTGATAAACTTGTAGAGTAATTTGGATACACTTATAGAGTAATTTTGATAATTACCCTACAAGATCATTTTACAAAATTACCCTACAAGATCAAAATTACCCTACAAGTAAATAATTACAAAAATGCCACCGCTTTTTTTTTAGCTTTTCATGTCTTTCGTACGTTTTGTACGATAAGGCTCTTTGTACTAGAGCTTAACTCAAGAAAGATATATAGGATGGTGTCATTAATTTTTTTTAAATGCTTAATTTTTAATTTTTTTAAAAAAGCTTATAAAATAATATGACATTGTTTCATTAAGTTTTTTTTTGGCCGGAATTTAAAAAGCTTATAAAATAATATGACATTGTATTATTAAGTTTTTTTTTGGGCCAAAAGGAAGCTATAGTTTTTTTTCCCTTTCTTATAAATGACTTATCACGAGGTTAGCGTAATAACAAAATCAACTTAATTAGAGCCTATACACCAAATATATATACAATCTGAGTGACACAATGTTCTTTGATGCTATTTGATATGCAATTGTTAGAAACTTTGCCATGAGCCGATTTAGAAGTAGTATGGAGGAATTTTATCTAACAAATTTAGGGTTAGGGTAAAATCAAAACCACCATTATCCTATATATTAATAAACCAAGCTAATGAATAGTACATGTCACATCATAATGAATAGTAATAAATAGTAAACTTTCCTTATTGATTGGTTGTCTTTGTTGACTTCTTTATACTGAGTCTTTGATGTTACTGTTTATATACTTTTGGTTTCTTTAATATGACATATTTGTATGTTTGGTAAAGTGGTTTGTGTGGTGTTTTAGTTTGCAAAGGGGATGGGTTCAAGTCCCACTCTTTACATTTTTTTTACATCTATTATATTAACTATTACCTATTACCTATATAAACAAAGTTAATGAATAGTGTTTTAATGCTACATGGTATCGTTGTTTCATCGTTAATCACGCGTACCGTACGATTGTACGAACAATAACGCTATCGCACAACTTTTTGTTGGTTTTCTTTAACTTTTAATGATTTATTTATTTTAGTTTCAGGGGTAGGGATGAGCACGGTGCCAACCGATACCGAATCCGAATCGGTACTTGTACCGAAAATGCTGGTTACGATACCGGTTTATGAAGGTAAAACCGGTGGCGAACCGGTATCATGAACGCCAAAAGTCGGTACCGAATTGTTACTTAATATATTTCGGGAAATTCGGTACCGATACCCAATACCATTGGCTCATATCTGACCATGAGTTTCATACGAACATCATTAACATATAACTTTTTTGGTTGATTTTCTTCAGGTTCTCTTTTAGTGTTTTTTTTAACATTTTTTTAATTTTTGTCAGTGGTTCCGTGCGCAAGGCTCTCACAGTAATTTCAAAATACATATAAACACAGACTAAATCACAAAAGAAGTACGTCGCAACGCGACGCACATAATAAACCTAGTAAGTTTAGAAAACTAAAGGAATTCATAATAACCCTTGATCAAAATGTATTTGGATGGCTTAAATCAAACCTCCAATTTGTGATGTGCTTTAAAGTATAATATCCAATCATTTAATAAACTCCAATTTGTCATGTGCTTTAAAGTATAACATCCAATCGTTTAATAAAAGAAGGTACGATGGGGGGCAATATTGATCTTTCACCACTCTTTTTTTTTCTCTATCCTCTTCAACATCAAATAAAAAAAAGTAAGAGGCAAGTAAATAACCAATGTTTTAAAAACCGTTATATTAATCGTACCGGGTTAGACTCAGAAATGGTTTAACTGGATTATATCAGGCGGTTCAACCGTGTTAACTAATTAACTCTATAAATCCATAAAATATAATTTCAACTCAAAAAATAATCCAAAATTACATCATTTCATAATAAAAAAAATATTCCAAAATTTAATCCATAATAAAAAAATAATCAAAAAGTTCATGATTAAATACCCATTACATAGCAATTAGCAAACACTATAACAATTAACAACATGAATGATTGAACAAAACTCAAAAGAAGGTAAACCTGGATGATCTGTTGAAGAACTTAATTTGAAAAAAACCCAATGACTTTCTATCTTTGAGTTAGGGTTAATCCCTTCTTTCCGAGATCAATGGTCGGGGCGTCCTCTAACATGTCTCCTGCACACGGAAACACACCGTGACTCATAACAATGAGGATGGGGTGGGGGTGCTCCTTGTTACCACTCTCCGGCGTGAGAATCGGTATTTGCTTGAGAGCAAAGTGTGTGTTTGAGTAGTATGTGACAGAGAGCAGATTAGTGTTACCTCAAACCTGGTCCGGGGTGGGTATTTATAGCCGAAAAGTGAAGGAGTGTAATTGAGTGGCTAGACTGACAACGCGTAGCCTTTTGCAAGTCTTTCTCTATATAACATATACAACTATCACTTAAATTCTCATCGCCAATCCAATTACGCAAGTCGGTCTTCACATTCTTCATTGCGGAAAAACATTTTCGTTAACTAAATCAACACTCATTTGGAAACATTTTCGTTAACTAAATCGGCACTCATTTGGAAACATTTGTTGTTCAAGCCCTAGAAATCGTGTGTAATCTATAACAACCCGCACTTTCGTGCGTTGTTACTACTCGCTATACTCGTTACACCTAGCACCAGAGATTCGGATCATAATGTAGCTATATCGCATACATCGCTATATCGAAACATTTTCGCATATTATCGCATACTTTATCACTATCACATCACATTGCACTTGCTGACAACCACGAAGATGTCAAGTGAGGACCAATTCTACCCTCCTTGATCGCCGTGATGTGTCGCAGGACAACTCATTACTCAAAACGCACAATAACGTTCACGATGACATAGAGAGAGGACCTACTCTACCCTCCTCAATGACCGTGAAGCGTCGCAAGGTAATCGCGTACTCGAAACGAAACCCGGATTATTATATCGCAACTTTAACATATGGATACGTAAGTACGGACCCTAGTGATTAAGCATATATATGATAATAATAATAATAATTAAATATAGGAAGTGCGTACCCAAGACTATCGCAACGCTCGAAACAATGAATTTCCCCCGCACCAAAGATCCAACCGGAATGGCTATCCGAACGGATGAGCCATCCGACCCAGCACACCCAACCTCCTCTACCATTCTCTCTTGCTTATAAATAGCCTGCCACTTCACTAGAACAGTGATGTGACAGCTCCCACTCGACCAGCACGCTCTTGGACCCTTTTTCTCTCGATTTCTCACGATTCCGGTAAGATTTCGACCTAAATCTTGTACTTCTACAATCTACACTTAATTCTACACCTTTATATCTTTTAAAACTCAACTTTTAACCGCGAAATCTACTGATTTGAGGTGTTTAAAGATGATGTCACCAAGAGTTCATATGAACTTCAAAGTGTGACCTCATTTCACCATAAACAACTCAGATCTGGGTGATTCCCACATGTTTTATAACAATCTCACCTAAAATCTATGTATCTAATCAAAGTACTGTGCGATTTCGGGTTAAACATGAGAAACCGTCAAGAACGGCCAGATCTGATGGAACGGGGTGGTTCCCGGCCATTAGAACGGGTCGGAACTGATGAAATCTCATTTGTTTAATACGATATCACACCATCTCAGTAAAACCACATGTATTCCTTCCAAAAACCATCAAAAACAGTTGATCGGGACGTTGAAACGGACTGTTGTCAACCAGCCGGACAGGTCATCCGACCGGACAACATGTCATCTGACCAAACAACATGTCATCCGATCGGACAACATGTCATCCGACCGGACAACATGCCATCCGACCGGACAACATGCCATCCGATCGGACAACATGTCATCCGACTGGATGTCTGTCATCCGACCCAAACCACTGTTATCCGACCGGATGAGGTTATCCGACCGGTTATCAACATCCGACCCAAAGAACTGTTGTCCGACCGGATGAGTACCATCCGACTGGGTAACCGTTATTACGATACTATTCCCGCTTAAACCGTGCATCACTTACGATACCATTCAATGTTTAGGCTAACGCAGACGCACTCTTAACCGATCCAATCGTTCTCGCTGTTTACGCACTGTGAGTATACTTGAACCCTTTTTGCTTTTGCACTTTTGGGTGTAACATGCGTTGCTATCAAATCGAATCACATCAAATGCTTAAACTATATATCACTTGCGAATGACATACGTGCATATTTATACGTGATGCTAGTTACATATGTGCTAGGACTTATACTCGCGACGTCCCACCATGACTAGTATAGTACTACTGCGCCCGACGGGGTCTAGTTTGCCATTGCGTATTCGAGCATCGAGGACTTAGCTGGTAGTATCGGTTTGTGAGTATATATGTCGTGTATCCCGTTTATGTATGTAGGAATTCGCAGCACTTTTAATCAATTATGCTATTACATATCAAACCTGTATACTCGCCAATACTTTTGTATTGACTTTATTTTAACCTATGTTGCAGGTTAGATCGCAGACTATCTCAATCAAGCTAGGGAGTATAGAAACTCAACTAAAATCTAGGTTGTCGGATTTGTATTGTTCGAGAGAACACAACATCTGTGATAACTTATGTGATTATATTTGTTTATTAGCATGGGATAATGAACGCATTAAATATTGTCGCTAATAGTTGTTATGGATTCTCCTGAGCAATCTGATTCGCCTAGTGCCGCGCCCCGATGATTCCGCCATCGGTTGGGGTGTGACATAATCACCCTAAAAATCATCTAAACAACATAATCACCATAAAATCGTCTAAACAACCATATACAACTTCAAAACACACAAAATTTCAAACATATTTAAGAATATTATTACCCTTTTTCTCCTATAATATCAACTAAAATCATTAAAAAAAACATAAAAACTTACCCTTTATTGGATTCCGGTTGGTTTGGCGTCGGACGGTGACGGTTTGGTGTCGGATGGCGGTGGTTCGCGGCTGCTGATGTTGTTGTGGCTGCTGCTGTGTTCGCTGATCGCTGGCAGGAGACGGTGCAAGAGGGGGGGGGGGGGGGAATTCTAAGGGACTATTGGGCTTATTTTAATTATTATAGTTTGAACTTAGGTTGGGTTTGGTTAATGGACTAGGAATTAGTGGGCTAGTTATGTTTAATGAAATAGTGGGTTAAGATATTGGGTATTTGGGTTAAGTTGGGTAGTATAAGACCGTGGGGTGTGGGCTTGGGTTGGGGGCGTGGGTAGCCAAGCAACGCTGCTTTAGCCACACCAGGCCAGCGTGGGTAGTGACGTTGCCCCGTTGGCATGGCTATGAAGCCTGGCGTGGGGCGGGGAGATGATGTGGATGGCTGAAATTGGCTGGTTAATTAAATGAAATTTTAATAGGGCTAGCCATGCCCAAGCCCAACTAAAAAAAGCTACGCCACCCCACAAAAAAAGCCACGCCACCCCATACACAAAAAAAGCCACGCCCAGCCAAGCCACACCATTTGGAGCCCACCTTCGCCACATGTCAACCCAAGCCCCCCACACCCCGCAGTTTAAGTTTATATAATTTAGGTAGTTTTTTTTTTAAATCAGTGTACTAATTTTTTTTTAAATCGATAGCATTTTTTACCTAAGGTGTGAGGACGAAAAATTCCATGGGGTGCGGACGAGATTTTCGATAGAAAATGACATTAATTTTTTTTTTTTAGGGATGCGCCCGCCCACCTTGGGCTGGGAGTGGGTCCGCCCTTGTTCATACCAATCTCATTATTCCCAACCTCCACCTTTTTTCCGACGTTTTTTTTCTCCCTTGGCAAATCATCTCTACCCCAACATCCCTTTCTCATGTCGCAAAGTAATACAAACAAAAATAAGAAGCGATGCTCATAGGTAAATTCAGTCTCACGCTATTCAACTTGATCAACCCTGACTCAACATAATCATTACTCGAAGTCTCGGTTCGGTCAATCGATTTTCAATGAATTTGTTTTATGATTAGAAATTTTACAATATCATAAAAAGAACTAAAACCTTATATAACATATAAATTTCTACAAAATAAGTCCAATCACATTAATTAAAACAAATTACACTACCAAATGTATAACATAACTACATTTTGATAAAAATAAAATTCAACACAATACATAATATATACATCGCCAATATTCAACAAATTACTTGAGAAGTCGATCATAGATCACCAAATCAACAAAATAATAACAATAAAAAAAGCTACACATAAAACATTAAAATTTGGGTTTCACTTAATCAATCAAGATTCGAGCCAAATGGGCCAAACCAACCCGAGCCATGGTCATGCCTAAACTCAAATTATATACAAAGCGAGCCGAGCTGAGTCGGCTCATTTACATCCAAGTCGATTTCAAGCAAACTATTTCCAACGTTTTCCGTTTCAAGTTATTTAAATAGTAAAATAATAAGAGTGTACCTATACACACACTCATCTCACTATCTACACACTCAAAAAAGTGATTTTTGTCTTTACATGCACACCCTGCAGTGTCGAACTGTGACCAAAACGAGGCGTTTTGGTCCGATTAACCAGACAAAGACTGACGGGTGTCTGACGGGTCTGTTGACCGGACCAAAACACTGAGCTTTGGTCCTGTCAACCAGACAAAAGACTGATACCCGGTCTGGTTGACAGGACCAAAACGCGGCCAAAGCTCGGCGTTTTGGTCCGGAAAACAGACCCGTCAGACACCCGTCAGTCTTTGTCTGGTTAATCGGACCAAAACGCCCCGTTTTGGCCACAGTTCGACACTGCAGGGTGTGCATGTAAGAACAAAAATCACCTTTTAGGTGTGTAGATAGGCAAAATTAGTGTGTGGATAGTTTGGCCTAAATATCTCAAAATCACCCAAACTTTCCCTAAATTAAAACTCCAAAATTTATCCATTCACATCTATTATTCAGAACATCACGGCTGAGTGTCTGCAATTTCAGAAAATAACCGTTAGCCCGGGAAACCCTAGAACTACGAATTCATGCCCTAAAACACTAATCAGTGCTGTACAATCCGCCACAATTCGATTCAAAAGATGAGCAACAGAGGCAATAACAGTGGAAGCGCTACCAACAGCAACACCAATTCCCCCAATCGCCCTGAATGGTTGCAACAGTACGATTTGATCGGTAAAATTGGTGAAGGAACTTACGGCCTCGTCTTCTTAGCCAAGATCAAATCAAATCGGAGCAAGTGTATTGCGATTAAGAAGTTTAAACAGTCTAAAGACGGTGATGGTGTTTCCCCCACTGCTATTCGTGAAATTATGGTCTGTTTCTATCTTGTTGTGAAATTTCTGTCGTGTGGTTGAATTAGGGTGTTTACGGTTCGGTTTGGTTGGTTTTGGGGAAATTTTGGGGATGAATTTGGTAACTATATAGAAACTGGACCGGTCGGGTTTGTTGGGTAGGCCGAAGCGGCTGGTTTTCACGGTTTAATGGTCCGGTTTTGTCGGTTTTAGACAAAAAAATATTGTTCTGAAGAAACATAATTCTGTACTAAATTTTGAGAATTGATATGAATTGTTTAAGAATGTATATGTGTGTGTGTGTGTGTGTGTGTGTGCAATTTTATAGTCCTAAAATAAAGAAAAGTTAAAATAATAAATGTTAAACAACCGGTACAATTTACACTGCTGGTTTCAAGTTCTAAACCGTAAACAGTTAAAACCAAACCGTGATCCGGACTGTACAGATATCAATATTCAAACCAGCCAAACCGACTGTGTTTCTTTGGTTTGGGCAGTTCGGTTGGTTTTGCCGGTTTATGAACATCCCTAGTTTGTACATGGCAAGTTGCTGGCTTGAAATTATATTGTCTGATTATAATGCATAGATCAGGGTGTAACTCCTGTGTGTTAAGTTAGAACTCAGGTCCATATTGCTGAAGATTATTAGATATGACATATGTTTTGTTTTCTCTGTTACTTTTCAAATTAGCAAATACTGTGGATGTTCAATGAAGCAGTATGCTGTAAATGTAACCAACCATTTGATGCTAATTTTTTATATACGCTCTCATGTTTTGCTGAATGCGTACAATGCCAATGCAGTTGCTTAGGGAGATATCGCATGAGAACGTGGTAAAGTTGGTGA
This sequence comes from Helianthus tuberosus, assembly GCA_030545235.1. Classification (NCBI taxonomy): domain Eukaryota; kingdom Viridiplantae; phylum Streptophyta; class Magnoliopsida; order Asterales; family Asteraceae; genus Helianthus; species Helianthus tuberosus. The sequence continues at coordinate 15,351,684 of CM060440.1, forward strand.
ATGTGCACATCAATCATATAGATATGTCTCTCTATCTGGCTTTCAGTTATGCGGAGCACGACCTCTATGTGAGCATATTATTTACCATCTTATCTTTACCAGCTCCTTTTGCATAAGTTTATGTTGAAATATGTGTATATGTGTGGGCGCTCGGGGGGCAAAAGTGAAATGGTACTAACTTTAACGGTAGTTTACTAATTTCGTGAAAATAACGTTAAAAGCGGTGGATGGTTAATCATGCATCATGTGGTGGCGTTGATAGCTGAAAGATACGGGGGTACATGCACCAATCAGTCTCTGTCCCGATTGTTTGAGTGTTATGTGTCTTAGGTCCAAGGCTTGATACAAAACTACAATCGAGCCGGGGGTCTCACACTCTCACTGGAAGCAGCCTCTCTATTCCTACGGGATAGAGGTAAGGTTGTCTACATCTACCCTCCTCACTCCTCAGACCCTACCTTAGCTTTGCTATTGGTAGGATTTACTGAGTATGATGATGATGATGATGACATCTACATGTAGCGAATCGATGCTAGCTTGACACCTGACCACCTGAGTTTTTTTTTTTGTGTGTGTGTGAAAACACCAGGAAATTATTAGGCATCACAGGGACAAGGTCAACCAAGCGATCAACCAATACACAGTAAAGTCAATACTATGGCAGTTGCTTAACGGGCTAAATTATCTTCATAGGTAAGCAGAACTTGTGCGGCTGTTAATGTCAACTGCATACTCTCCATAATATAAATCTTACATTTAATAAAATGGATGTAGCAACTGGATTATGCATCGAGATCTTAAGCCCTCCAATATTTTGGTAAGAATGCGTATCTGTTGTCATCATTGGTACCTCAATACTAACCAGTTAATCTGATCGAGAAACTTTCACTTCACATCATAGGTGATGGGTGATGGAGAAGAACAAGGCGTTGTAAAAATAGCTGATTTTGGACTTGCTAGAATATATCAAGCACCACTGAAGCCGTTGTCCGATAACGGGGTAAGAGGCATATTTTTTTTTCTTTGTAATGCGTAGTTTTGCGTTTAATACATTACTTGGTGTGAATAATCATCGGCAGGTTGTTGTAACCATATGGTATCGTGCACCAGAGTTGCTTCTTGGGGCAAAGCACTATACTAGTGCTGTTGGTATGGAACTTTGCTACCCGTTTCTACTTTCTATCGTATTAGGTTTATATTGTTAATCGTATATACTTTTGGTATAAATTTTGGAATGATATACTTGATTACTGTTAGATATGTGGGCTGTTGGCTGTATATTTGCGGAGCTTCTGACGTTGAAGCCATTATTTCAAGGACAGGAAGTAAAGGCCACACCAAACCCTTTTCAGGTAACAAACATACCTATAGGTTATAGTTATTTATATTCGTTAATATTGTATTCTGTTCTAATAAAGCTTGTTGCTTGTTCAGCTTGATCAGCTCGACAAAATTTTCAAGGTTTTAGGTAAGGAGAACGATGCAATTGTAAAGTGATAAGAGTATATGACCCACTAAAGCCTTACAAAGTTTTGAATCCAAATTTGGACAATATGTCATTCTGCATATGCTTTGGGCTGTAAACGAACATTGTTCGTGTTCGTTTGTTAAGGAAATATATGTGTTCACGAACTACTCATGAACACTTACCGAATGAGATTTTATATTCGTGTTCGTTTGTTAATTCTAGGCAACAAATGCAAGCAAACGTTCATGAACACAAACTGATGTTTATGAACATAAATGAAAACAAACAAACACAAACAAGCATTTATGAACATAATATATTGTTGCAAAACGTGTATGTCCGGACACGCTAACCGGCCCACGCCAGACCGCCCCAGGCCCAACACGTGAGGCGCTTAGGATCGGATTTGAACCCGCGACATTGTGCTAATTGTTGCAAATCTCGCGTCCCCATTAACCAACTGATCTATACTTGTTAAATATTTTATTTGTCGAAATTTATGATATTTGATACTATCGAACACAAACGAACACGTTACCGAATGTTCACGAACATAAATGAACGAACGCGGCCTCTGTTCATGTTCGTTCATTTACCCAAACAAACAAAATTTCTTGTTCGTGTTCATTCATTTATTAAACGAACAAACACAAACGAAATTCCCAGCGAACGGTTCACGAACTGTTCACTGAACGTTCGATTCATTTGCAGCCCTACATATACTCACCGACACCAAACTTCTCACTTTTTGTGATTTGGATGATGAATTTATGGATCCGTGCCTCTTCTTTTGATAGTTCTCCCTTGAATTTGTATATACTGAACCGCAACCCTAATTTCAGGCCATCCGACTGTAGACAAGTGGCCAACACTGGCACATCTTCCACATTGGCAGACAGATCAGCAGCACATTCAAGGGCACAAATAGTACGTTCCTTCTTATCTTTTGTTTCCATGACTTTGTGAATAATATTTCTTTTGTGATCACCATCGGTCCATCTTACACATATTATCTATGTATGCTCCTTACAGTGACAGTCCTGGGCTTTACAGCGTTGTTCATCTCTCTCCAAAGAATCCTGCATACGATCTTCTATGTAAAATGTTGGAGTACGTGCCGCCTCTCGATATTCCTAACCTTTCCGCTGAATGAAATATGCATCATATCATATTTTTAACAACTCCGTGTGCCTTAAATACAAACCTTTTTGATTCATTTTATCTTTCTTTTGAAATAGGTTTACCTTTTCTTGTTACATTTTTCTATTGCAGATATGATCCCCGAAAACGTATAACAGCAGCACAAGCTCTTGAGCATGAGTGAGTCCCCTCTCTCTATATATATGTGTGAGTGTGTGTGTGTGTGTTGATCATGAGAAGCGTGAGAGAGCCCTGATTCACTAAATATGCAACTTTGATACGTAGTTTTAATATGTGAAAATCATTTTATTCGGTCTTGATCTCATATCTACAGAACTGTGAATCAAAGTACAAATTGTACATGTAGTTCACAATTTCATAATTGAGCACAAAATGTAATATTTTGAATCAAAGTTACAAATTTAGTGAAATCTATACCTTGTCAGAGCTTCTCACTATGTCTTGGTGTATTCAAATGATAACCACTAAATATTTGAGAACCTTTTTAAAAAATAGTAAATTAGTAATTAATTTATCTTCTATCTCACAATGTAATTTACACTAATACTAATTTCTATGTCATTTAACTTGTTTAATTTGATAAAGTATCTGTATCATTTAATAATGGGTTTTTGACCCTCATGAGTAACCTTCCTGTATTTTTATTCATCTGGGTATTTCTTTAAACATGATATTACACTTTTTTATTATGTTTTTTTGTAGAAAAGGTGGAATGAGGTGGTTAATGAGTTTATATATTTACTAAAATACAATGAACATAAAAAGAATTTAATTATGGTATGGCACAATCATTGTCTTCCAAAAAATGTGTCTCAAGTTAAATTAAATGATCCCACATAACTATCTAAGTTTATACTTTTTTTGTAAACTGTTTTCATAAACTTTATCTGTCTGACGACTTGTTATATGTAGGTATTTTCGCATGGAACCATTACCGGGACGCAAGTAAAATTTCTTCTTTCAAAAGACTTTCTTTTTACGGCCATTGGAGTCAACAGTTTCATATTTTGGTGGCTGTTATGTTGATGCATATATTCATCCGTATAATTTTATTTGAATGGTCAGTGCACTGGTACCGCCTCAACCTGGGGAGAAAATCGTCAATTACCCAATCCGTCCAGTGGACACAAACACAGATTTCGAGGGCACAGCAAGTTTGCAGCCTGCTCAACAGGTATGCTTGTACATTTGTTTGTTTGTTTTGTTAAACTAATAACTTCATTGAGCCAGAGAGAAGAGTGAATACATTTTGTGTTTTAATGATCAGGCGTCAGGAAACCAAATGTCGGGGGGCTCACATGTAATGGCAAATAGAAACGTTCAACGGCCGGTTCATATGGTTGGTGGGATGCAAAGGATGCAACAGCAGCAGAGTATGGCGGCCTATAATCTTGCCTCACAGGCGGCTGGGATGGGTGGTGGCGCAATGAATCCTGGGAATATCCCAATGCAGCAGCGGGGTGTTGCCGCCCAGCCTCATCAACAACAGCAGCAACAGCAACAGGTTTTATTCATATATTTCATAAAACCGTATTTCTTCATTCCACCTGCTTTATGCAATTTTGTTATGGACTTTATGGGCTATTTTTTTTCTTTTTTCTTTTATTTTTATGAAACCAGTTAAGAAGGAAGGACCAAATGGGGATGCCTGGATATCCGCAACAAAAGTCAAGGCGTTTTTAAGGTAGTTTTTTATACAGAACTTTATGTTATTGTATTATTGTGCTTATGGAGAAAAAGTAGTTTAATTATAAGCAAACATATAATCCATATAACCGTTTCTATGTAAACTGGTAAAAATGTTTTCTTTAGTGAGAAGGTGAATCGTTGACTTTGCATTGACAACCAGATCTAAGATAAGATTTTGTTATTTCATTAAAATCCGATTTGGTGTTGGATACGCAGGGAATATGAAGTCGTCAAGTGATTTCACTTTTCAGCAATATGCAGTCTTCAAAATGTTGTCTGCTGGTGTTGTATGCCTGATATTGCCACTTGTATATGGTAAAACTGGATATTATTTATAAAGATATTGTTGTAAAATCCTCAAGGGGATTTTTTATGTTCAACTTCATTAATTAGAAGCATTAGCAATCGTCTTCGATTTTTTTTTCTATTATTACGCTTTTATTTTCTTTTCTTTTTGTCTTGGGTGTACGTTTTGTACATCTTGAGTTCGGTTTGTGACTTTGACTATCTAGCTTTCAACTAGAGGTGTAACCGAGCCTGAGCCTGAGCCTGATCATACTTGAGCTCAGCCTGTGACACACCATTAATAATTAAGATTGGCTTGGCTTGGCTTGGCTTGGCTTGGCTTGAGCTCGTTTGTATAAAGAGCCTAAACAAGTCAAAGTTCGGCTTGAGCTAGTTTTCATGTCATCAACAAGAAATCAACATCGTATTATTACCAAAATGACTACAAAAATCACTCGGTTAATAAGATGCGACTTGCTGGGCAATGCTAGGCTATTAGACAATTCTGTGAGGAATCGATAACTTTCGCAATTTGATTGATCAAGTCCATTAACCTTTTCTAGTAGTTTAATCACCGAGATTGTTGTTCTATACAGACCTGTAAAAATATATTTTTCTTAATTAAGAGCATTCACATTTGAGTCTTTAACTCCATCTATATAATCTAACTAAAAAACACACTTCTTTAAATCTTGTTTATTTTAAAAAACTTCCCACATCCAACTCTCCATCTCTATCTCTATTATACTCACAAATACTTATTTTATTATTTGTTTCTCGAGGCGTACTATATAAGCCTCTAAATTTAGAGGTGTAATTTAGTTTTCTCAAAGTACAATCACATTCAAAAGAAAAATTATTCGTATATATAGATCTTGGGGTTTGCCCACATTGCACAAATGGCCAAGGATCCTCCTAGTGGTATGAATTTTGTATAATTAAAACACAAACTATACTTCTATGTTATTTGTATCAATATTATCAGTTAGGGTAGTTAATCCCAACTGCTTCGGTACGGTACCGGTACTCATAATAAAATTCTCATCTTTATATGGTATCCGTACTGATACCGAATTTCTGGAGAAGTGGGTATCGAATACCGTACCGAATATCTATTGATAGTATTGATACGATACGATTCCGTTTTTTTGAGTAATCATCATCTTTGTTCCATAATTTCTTGGTTTCACCCTCCTATTGTAGGCGTGTTGAACAAATTTTGTTCTCTCTCTTATCTTGGCTATTTATGCAAGTCCTTAAGCCTTTTACAAAATTAAAACTTTAGAATATAATTAATGATATTAGGCTCAAAGGATCATCTTCCATATCAAGAGAGATCATATAGCTGCAAGAGGTGAGGTGTTTGAGAGATTTATCATAATTAATACTCTTACTCAACACACCCATGAGTAGTTGAAAGAGGTATTTGTAAATATTAGTGTAATATTCATATTTAACACCCATGTAGGCATGAATGTATGAAATGGAGAAAAGACTATAGGCCACTAGGGAATAATCATATTTGCCTTTTTTGCATTCAACACATTCATATGTATACAAGAGTAATAATGTGTAAAACATCATAAAAACAAATACATTATACATTATATATACTGCTAGCAAGCACTTGAAGGGCATGAACATTTTACAAGTTCAACTTTAAATTAACATTCAAATAATAAGAGTCAACAGTCTTAATAAATATATCCAAATACTAAATTTCCAGGTTAACCCATTTCAACACAAAAGATCACTTATCAAGTGTGAAAATTACAAAAATAACCATTGACTAAAACAATTTTTAAATTTGGCAACCACACGTGTCCTTGAAGCGGCGCATCATGCGCGTGATGCGTCTGGAGGGCCATGGGATGTGTCTGGACCCACCTGCAACATTTGAAGCGCACGTGTCATTTTTTATTGGGTGTTTAAGAAGTCTGCATATAGACGCATCCCATGCTTGATGCGCCGCTCCAAGGACGCGTGAGGTTGCCAAATTTGAAAATAGTTTTGGTCAATGAAAATAAAACATACTTGACATGAAAATAAAAAAGATTAATATTAGTTAATGTTAATCTAAACAAAAACACATTACTGGTTTTTAGAACAGCGACTTTTTTGTATTTGGCAACCGTCTCCCCAAATTGTAGAGCTTCGTTGCTCTACTCCATCCAGACTATGTTGTTTTAACTGGACCCACGCTGGCTTGAGCGTTTCCCGGGAAACTATACCGCCAACTGCCGCTTGACAGCCGTTGTGACACCACAAGAGCTGAACACTCTCTGGCGACAAAAACCCAGGTGAGCTCAAGATAGAACCTCTGCAAGGAAGGCTAAACTCTATCCATGATTGCCTAATCCATCAAAGTAACACAAGTAAGGATTGAACATGGGTCTCTATTAAAGAACTCAACCTCCTTATCACTAAGCCTAAGGCTGGCAAATCGTGTCTTAACAGGTTTAACAGGTTTCTAACGGCGCGCACAACATAAGTTTCAAACATGATTACGACTCGTTTAAATACTTTCTACCTCATGTTTATAAAACAGTTTTATGTTTTATGTACAAAGATAAATAAATGATAGATCCTAACATTGTAATTTTAATTATTTTAAAAATTAAAAAAGTCAAAGGGTGTATTTTTCAGTCAAACAGGTATAATCGTGTCTTAACAGGTACCCGTCAGCCCTAACTAAGCCACAAATGATGGATTAAACATGTGAATAAATTACACATAAACACATTACTTGTGATTAAATTACATATAAACATCTAATTTGTGTCAATATCATACAAAATCTGTGTAACCGTAGAAAATCACATCATTTATTATAGCTATGGAGGCTCTTTCCGGGGTAATGAAAAAGGCATGCACAATTGGGCTATATAAAGGGATCAAATGCTCTACACACGGTCCGTTATTATCGCATTTCCTATATGCGGATGATGCGGTCTTTGTGGGAGAGTGGTCGAGGGAGAATGTACTCAACTTGAATAGGATTCTTCGATGTTTTTACTTAGCATCGGGTCTTCGGGTGAACCTTAAGAAAAGTTATTGATGTTTTCAAGAAAAGATTGTCGGTGTGGAAGGCAAAGACACTATCATTTGGCGGACGTATCACTCTTATTAAATCGGTTTTGAGCTCATTACCAACATATTTTTTCTCTCTTTTTAAGGCACAGGTATTTAACCATCTTGAGCGGCTCAGAAGAGACTTCTTGTGGGGGGCGTCTCCGGGGCAGACAAAAATAATTTGGGTCGCGTGGAATAACGTCTTAGTACCAAAGGATTATGTGGGGGGGGGGGGGGTATCGGCTCGTTATGGGAGGCTAATGTTTCTATGTTGGCCAAATGGTGGTGGCGCTTTAAGGCGGAACCGAATGGGTTGTGGCGAAAAGTTATATGGAGCTTCCACCATACAGCACACTCATGGAATTTTATACCAGTAAGTTTATCTATATCTGGTCCGTGGAAACAAGTAGTGAAAATTCAAGATGAGTTAAGCAAGGAAGGTATAAATTTGAGGAGCTTGTTTAAAGGGATGGTGGGTCATGGAAGGGATATACAATTCTGGACAGCATGTTGGTTTGGGGAAGAGCCATTGGCAAACAGGTTTCCTAATCTGTTCTGCTTGGAAAGTTGCAAACACGTAGCGGTGGCAGATCGTTTGGTGGAAGAGAATGGGGTCTTCAGATTTAGACCCCGATGGAAAAGGCGGCCAAATTCAACATGTGAGGTCAGAGAGTTACAAGAAATTGCAGCGGCTCTTTCGGTTGTGAGTTTTGGAACAGGTCAAGACTACTGGCTTTGGAAGTTAAAAACGCCTCAAGAAACTTTACGGTCCATAGTATGAGGCGGTTAGTGCAAAAAGTAAGGTCTTCGGATTTGGGTACAGGATTTCAGTGGAATTCATGGGCCCCAATAAAAGTGAATTTCTTGGCTTGGCGCTTATCCTTGGATCGTATTCCGACATTGATGGCACTAGCTAGGAGACGGGTGAACTTAGAGTCGACTATATGTAGATTTTGTAGCGAAATGGATGAATCTGCAGACCATTTATTCATGGGATGCGGTTTCACTCAAGTGGTCTGGGATTTTGTGGCTAGGTGGTTTAACATAAGACCCTTCTACGCGCTAGATGTCAAAGACCTCGTAAATATGCATATGCATGTTAACGGCCCCCGAAAGCGGCAGAAGGCGTATTATACGGTGATACTGACGGCAATATGGAGCATATGGAAATGCAGGAACGAAGTTATTTTCAACCAGAAAGAACCAAAAACGGAAAGGTTAATCGAGGAAATAAGGACGTTGAGTTATCTGTGGGTCCGTAACCGGTCTAAATCGTTGGGTCTAACATGGGGAAACTGGAGTGTTTTTTATCTTTCCTGTATGGTTTCTTAATTGCTTGTGGTGATGTATGTTTTTTTTTTTTTTTTTTGGCGCTGCAACTGTCCCAGGTTAACAAACTGTTGGCCTGGGTGAGTATTAATAAAATTTGCTGTTGGCCTTTCAAAAAAAAAGAAAATAACATCATTGATCATTCATTGGTAGATAAAACACAAACCACATAAAATTTATAAATCACTCAAAAATGACCTAAAAAAAAGTAAAATATCCCTCCAACTAACTCCCTTGCCTTGCCTATTGTTTCATACCCCTCTTCTTCCCCCACTCATGCAACCGGAGATGCAGCTCCGCCGCAGCAATCAAAAAATACGCCGCCTGTATCGGCGTCAATATCTCTATAACCGCCTTCAACGTCTCCAATCTCAAATCATCCGCCCTATGCAACAACTCCTCCATCTCACCATTCTTCACCTCCAGCACCTCCTCCACCCTCTCCTCACTCTCTCCACCATCACCACCGCCACCGCAACCACCACCACTCCTCATCATCTCCGATACCGCACTCGAAAGCTCCACCATCGACCTATCCGCCGCCGTCTCCTGCACTTTCGCCAGTTTCTCCGTCAACACTCGCTCTTCATGTATCGTTTTCCTATGCAACTCATCAATTTTCTCCATCTGTTTTGGCGCCAAATCAGATAAATCTCCGGTAGTTATACCGCGAATTAGATCACCGAGCTTCGCGTCTAGCTGAATACCTGATTTAGAGTAGAGTAAATGAATCGCTAAAGTCGGTCGCCATCCGCCGATCCATAGAAACGCGTCCTCGAGGTTGCTCCGCCATGCCGGAGTGTACATCGCGATCGCGTCTCGTTTCTCCCAATCGGATTTTGTTCGGTAGTACTGTTCATAATGCCGTACGACTTTTTCGATTAGTTGTAACAGAACGGCGTCGTTTTCGTTTTCAATTTCATTTTCGTTGTGGTTGTTAGCGGCGGTTACGAGTTCTTCGAGGTGCGAGTTCTGTTCGCAGAGCCAGTTTTCGAAGAATGTGTTGAATGATTCAGAAGAAGACGTAGGAGGAGGATTGCTAGAGGAGGTAATTGGCTCCTCCTCCGCCATGAAAGATGTGGTGTCGTCCAAAAGTATCATGGTGAGTGGACAGATTTGTGGAGAATGAAGTGGATGTTTGAGGTGATTTTGATGATGATGACGACGGTTGAGAGGAGAGATTTATAGAAATTGCAAGTTGCAGAGAATTGATTGGGGGTGCAAGTTGAATTGAATCTGAACCTATCCTTGAAAACCGCTAGGGTTTCTATCCATGAACCCGGTGAAACCATGGGCGAATGCTTGTTTGCAAAGTTGACAGGTATGGTCCTTTTGGTTCTGGTTCTTAACTTTTATACATTTTTTATTTGAAAAGCTAAAAATATAGGAAAATGGAAAATCACCGAAGTTGATATGTCGACAATGTTACCTAGTACTGACTAGATTTGCTCAAAAGGGATAATTAGGAGGTGATAGATAGGAATCGTTGGCTGAGGCGACTAAGGCTTAGGTGGCAGAAACTCATTGTGAAATACTAAAGGGTTTATATAATAGTGATTTAGGTTGAAACACGTGTGCGTTTTGTTAATTTTGTTGGTCTATATGTGTATATATCCCTAAAATTATCGAAGTATTTGAGCTTTGATTTAGTTATAGTTACATGTATGTAAATAATTGAACGAAGTGTTAGTTTGACTTATCATTATGGGCACCTTCGGGTACCCTCACTGGGGTATTGCGGGTAAGGTGGTAACATGCACCGCCTATTCGTTTGTATGAATCTTGGGTATTAGTTACCAATGAGAGAGAGCGCGCGCGCTATGTTTGTGTGTAGAGAGGATAGGGAGAGTTGAGGGTAGGTTAGGTGGTTGTACCTCATTGGTTCTCATAAGGATATTGAGTGAATGGTAGTTTAGGGTAATGTCGTCACTAATTACTTTTAGGGTAGTTGAGAGTAAATTTTAAGCGGCCATATGGAAATCTTTTAGGGTAGTGGAGGGTAGGAAAAGAGTGCCCCTCCCACCCCTATATATGTTTTTTATATCATAAAACATTTGTTATAGTTTATCATAGTAATATATATTCTTTTTTGTTTTTCATCGTCATCCTTTATTAATTAACAAGCATCCTTTATTAATTAACAAGTTTTGTTGTGTTTTATTATCGACCTTTAAATTGACTCACATCTGAAATGTTTAAACAGTGGTTCACCGGACTAATCAAATCGGTTTTTCAAACGGATACATTTCTACCTAAAATCGACTGTTTTATAAAATTCTGAAATTCAAAACCTTCTAGGTGTGGGTGAAGGATTGGTGGTTTTGATTTAGATTTCCATATTTGTTTTAGCGCAATGTTTTCGGTTTTGGGTTATATAAAATACAGAAGTAGATGAGAGTTTTTAGATTTTGATTTTGTTTGATGTATAAAATCTAAGTTTGTATTTCCCATCTACACATTTGAGTCTCTTAACAACTAAAAACAAGAAAAATAAAGGGATAAAATCATCTCACTTAATTTACAAATGGAGGTTATGAAAAAATAAGTAATAAATTATAAATAAAAGGAAATTTAATGGCGAATTCGTTAGTTTATATTATTTATGTAATTTGTATAAACGCGTATTATATAATAGAAGTATTTGGAACTAATGGTGGGGAAATAGCAAAAATCCAAACTCGAGTGTTGTTATTGGAAGAAGCATAGTGTATTAAAATGCAGATGTATGAAACTTAAGAGACAAGGCGACGTATATATATATTTTTTTTGACAGGTGAACTTCTATTTGTAGGTATTCATATCCCCAAGTCGGAGACCCTAACCAAGATCTGACCCAGACTATGTTGTCTTAACCGAGTCCGCGCTGGGTGTAGTCAGACTTGGCTATGGCTATCGCCCGGAACCGTACCACCTCCACACGAGTTACCTCGCTGGAGTAATGGCCGGATAAAACCGGGGCGGCTCAGGCTCGAACTTGCGCAACATTGGCTAACAAGCGCTTACCATCATTGCCTGGTCCCCACACCTTTCGCTACACCCTGGAGTCGAACCGGAGTCTCCAAATAAACCAACCGGCCCAACTCCCAACTGAGGTGGGGTGGGAGATGTCGACGTATATATTTGACGTGGGAGATGTCGACCTATATACGTCCAAATAAACCTTTCGACGTATATATTTGAAGTGGAAAGAAAAGGTTAACATTGACTGCAAGTGGTCCTTTTTCATGGACATTATTTTATTGTTTTAACATAGGGAACGCATATCTTATGTCATCTATTATTATATTTACTTGTTTTTATTAGTGGTTGTTTGTTTACCTTTTAATGATACTTTTAATAGTTCAGACCTCTTACTGATTCAGCACTTAATGATTCAAACTGTTTGTTTCACGAGCAGATGTCTAAATGATTCAGATTTTTGCCTCTGAATGGTTAAGATTTATACAAAGTCTGAATGGTTAAGACCTCTAATCTGAATTGGTCAGACATTTGCCTCTAAATGGTTAATCATTATACATGCTCTTAATGGTTCAGATCTTTTACTAGTTCAGCACTTAATGATTCAGACCCCTTACTGTTCAACACTTAACCATTCAGATGTTGCCAAACAGTCCCTTAGACTAACCAGTATGATGAGACTCATCCCCAAGAGGATGGGCCGCCATGTCACCCGCCACATCACCGGGAGTAAGAATGGACCTAAAGAGGATGGACTAAGGGGTGGAGGATGGAGCCCTACACTATTTATAAAAACAATTAAAAAATAAAAATTGATTTGATTTGAGAGAGAGAGAGAGAAAAAAAAGAGAGGAGGGAGAAAGAGGTACGTCGCACACGGCCTTGGGGCGACGGAGAAGACGGGAAAAGGCATAGGGGGCGGTGTGGGGGTCCGGCGCAGGGGCTCGTCGGGCAGGGCCGACGAACCCCATACCGTTTAGTCTTATGTATTGTGAACTAGCTGATGCCCCGCCCGGGTTGCGGGGCGATGACCGAATAAAAAGAGTGTTAGGCAGCTTTTTGAGACGATTTTTAGCTAGGGGCAAAGTCATATTTTTATTTTTACTTGGGGGAAAATCTTTTTTTTTTCCCGAGGGTAAAATCCTAATTTTTAGCTAGGAGAAAACCATATTTTTATTTTTCACGGAGGGACAAAAACGTAATTTTGAATTGAGGGTGATATCGTAATTTTGAACCAAGGGGAAATTCATAAATTTTAGCCGGGGGCAAAAGCATAAATTTATTTTGCACTGAGGGCAAATACGTAATTTTAAACTGTGGGCAAAACCATAATATTAAAGTAAGTATAAAATAATAAACTGGTGTTAATTCGTAATTTTGAGCCGTGGGAAAAACAAAATTTTATTTTTAACTGGGGCGAAAACGTAATTTAGGCTGAGGGTAAAAGCGTAATTCTTTTACCGAGGGCGAAATCGTATTTTTTAGCTCGGGACAAAAGGGTAAATGTATTTTGAAGCTGGGGCAAAACCGTATTTTTTAATTGGGGGCAAAACTGAAACTTTAAAGTGGGTATAAAATAATAAACTGGTTGGTCCAATAGGTATTGTTCGCTCCATTTGAACCAATGATAGAGAAACACTATTGTATATGTGTGTGCCCATATATGTTTTTAGGAAGGCCCAAACTATCTACACACTTGGTGTGTAGATAGTCACCCCAAAAAGATGGTTTTTGTCCTTATATGCACACCCTGCAGTGTCGAACTGTGGCCAAAACGTGTCGTTTTGGTCCGGTTAACCAGACAAAGACTGACGGGTGTCTGACGAGTCTGTTGACCGGACCCAAACGCCGAGCTTTGGCCGCGTTTTGGTCCTGCAACCAGACTGGGTGTCAGTCTTTTGTCTGGTTGACAGGACCAAAACGTGGCCAAAGCTCGACGTTTTGGTCCGGTCAACAGACCCGTCAGTCTTTTTCTGGTTAACCGGACCAAAACGCCGCGTTTTGGCTACTGTTCGACATTGCAGGGTGTTCATATAAGGACAAAAAACATCTTTTAAGGTATGTAGATAGGCAAATGGGTGTGCCAATAGGTACACCCTTTAGGAAAGTGTATGAAAATTGAGATATAAAAACAAAATTAGACGTATTACAGATATGTTGATGAAAAATGTTTTCTTTTGTTTTATTTTTCTTGCTATGGGACATCCACAAGTTGCTTCAGTCAAGGAGGTTATCAAACAAGGTGATGTGTATCTCTTTTGTGTTTTTTTTTTAAATCCTAAGATCATGCGTAGTGGGCAATATTCATCTTTGGGCGTTTTGCGTCATGTGGCAGCCCAGTCAGCAATGGGGCACCCAGTTTTGTAAAATGGGTTTAGTGGGGATGAGGCATTATTGGGCAATATGTTTTGTAGTAAAATAAAATAATAGAAAAAACACCTAAAAATCTTATTGGCCAAGCAAATGGAATCTCTAATGTGATTGGTCAACCTTTTCCCCATTCGGCGTTTTTCAAACCACGCCAAGGAGCATTTTTTGCAAGATAACGCCCAAGGGGCGGTGAAGGGGCGTCATTGGGCGTGATTGGGCAATTTAAAAAAAAAAACGTCACACTACGCATGGTCTAAGAAGGATTGAAAGCTCGTGAATCAATATCGTACTTAACGTAAACAAAATTAGTACGTTAGTTCTATCATAATCTCTTAAGTGGCTAAAAATACATGTGATATTAATTAGATTGCTGTGAATTTAAGGACATAAATGCAGTGGCGGATGCAGTATTTTATTTTAATGGGTTCTTTTTGGTAAATTCTCTTTAATTCTCACTAATTTTTTCCGTTTTTTTCCAAACGCACTGGGTTCCTGGGAACCCACAAATGTGGGCTGGATCCGCCCCTACATAAATGACTTCTTTTATGGGTGGCGCTAATTTTCGGTGCTTATCTAATGATCAAGTTAATTACAATATTTAGGGTCGAGTCGGGTCAAACTATGTTAGAAACTCAAAACTTAGCATTATTCAAGTTCAAGATCACTTAAACGGTTTCAATGCTTACTTTATAGTCTTAAAACGATAACGATGTTTGGACAACTTTTTTCTATTTGAATTCTGATTTTTTAAATAAATAGTGAAAAAAACGTAAGTTAAACTTGAATTGGGCAACTATAAAAAATACGAGATTCGAACATCTATAAAATCATCAACAAATTCGAGATTTCGAATGTTTATAAAATCGTTATATTATTAATGACAACATGCCGTAATAATCTGGATAAATTATACAAAAGTAAAACTAAAATAAGAGTATATAACAAAAAGAAAAAAAGTTGATTTAACAATTAAGGAGTTTAGAGAGGCGTTATTCTAAATTTTATTACCAATATCATTTAAAGTGATGCCAGTAGGAATTACAACTCATCCCTATGTAGAGGTTACTTTTGCACATTATAGTACACTATTTATCTATATATCTATATTCTATATATACTATATATAAGCATTTCCCATGTACAAATTTGTAATTTCCTTCACAAATTTTAAGACGTCATATCAAAGGTCAAGCTTATTTCCCCAATTTTCATACCCTGCTCCCAATTTTGCCCCCATTCATTGCCATCCCAATTATTTCTTCGAACAAACCTGTGTAATTGAAGACCGAATGTAACTGTGGGAACAATTAATCATCCTCTAGCATTTAAGATGGAGAATCCCAATGATCAAAACCGTCCGACTGAAGAGGATGCTTGGTGTTCTCTGATGTTGATAAATCACAGATCAAATCGCCTCCCCCTTTCAGGGTAACCGGGTGAAGAAGACAACTGGTATACCAAACCACGTGCACCCGCTTCTGCCGAGTTCGAGTTACAGTCCAAACTTCCGGGTTAAAATCTGGGTCTATCACCCTCCTCCGTTCATCCAGATCTTGTGGTGAACAACAGGGGTGTGAATAAAGTGATGTGAAGAACTGGGTTTCGATCCGAGTTTCAAAGGTAAGTTTTAAAAATTTTTTGCTTATCATATCTATTATTGAAGCCTTAATTCACGACTGGCGTTTGTTACAGGTTCCGTCCCTGATTTTAGTTAGGGTTTATATTAATCGTTTAGATTTATAATAATCTTGTTCCAGATTTATGATTTATTGAGTGCTTTCCAGTGTAAGCAAACTGAAGATACAACAACCAAGCTTGATCTGGACGGGCTTGTTGTTATTGGTGAAGATGATTCAACAAAAATACATTCCTTCTTACTGAATATTGTAGGTAATTTATTTATCTTAAAGAACTTCAATACTTGTTGATTATTTTTCTTCTCTGTGTTTAGATTTTTGAATATATACTCTACAAGAGTAAGAATTTGAAGACTCGATCCATTGATGCTGAAAGACCATTAATGGGGACTGAAATGTAAAGAAGCAGTTACAAATTTTGGCTTTGATACTGCGTATAAGGTAATTTCTTTTATGTCCTTCATTTTCGTGTCATTGTTATATTCTAATGCTTCTTATTTTGAGTTACAAGTGTTAATGAAGTTGACATGTGCGGTTCTTTGTTGAAAAGATGGGAAATGTTATGATAGATGCCCGATCAACAGGAAAATATTATCATTCTGAGCTTATTAGCAATTTAGCATTTTACATTCACTCATATGCTTAACAGACCTGAACCCGCGATTGAGTTTTCAACCATTTAACTAAAAAGGAAAGCAATGGACTTAGTAGCTTTGTTTGTTTGATGGTTCATCTGGTAGATGTAAGAATCCATGGTTGATTTTTATGCCTAATCTATACATATCTTTTAATGTTTTATGTCAATGAAACTACAGTTTATATATGAATACATTATATATGAGTAAGTATCACAACAATATAATTTTTTTAGCTTGTACGTTTTTAACGAAAAATTTCGATTAACATGGGATGGCGAGCGTGTTTATTGTCCTATTAAAGAAAGCATCCATGAGTGAGAAGGATCTGCAGTAGCGTGCTGAGATCAAGAGACTGTTAAAAGAGGCAGGTGCACTATGTTTGGACTCGCGCATTTATTCTTCATACTTTTCATTCGAACATGCTGGCAAAATTTTTTTTTATGATTATAGAGCCACGACAATGTATCCTAAATAATAATTTCTCATGTTCCTTCGTTTTTCAGGTGCCACCTTTGCACTATGTTTGGTTATCATGATCGGACCATTTCCTCAGTCCATTGCTCAAGGTAGCATATCAGCATTGTTTTTAAATACTTTTCATCTTTTATTCTGAAAGTATTCGTTTGCTAGAGTAAAATAGGTTTTCTATTTTGTTTGTGGTGAACGTAAAGTTTCGTAAACATGAAAAGAAAACAACAGCCCAAGCAAACGAGTATTTAATGAAAGATTTCTTTCCATTGTTTTTCGTTTTTAGTCTAATGTTTTTTGTTGCTTTTTTCATGATGTTGCAGACGCAGGTGTTGTACACAACAAGTTCGTACTTATCTTTCAGTGGGTCGGGCTAACAGACACGGTTCCGGAAAAGGCCCAAATGGAACTGCCTTCAACAACAGGTTATTTTTTAGGCTAGCGATGTTTGGGAATGGACCATGAACGAGGTCAAGGTCGATTCTCTGTTAAGCAAGTTAGGCTGGAGATCATGTACAATAACACTCTTGACCACCGGGAGCAGATTGCGTGTACGCCAGGATGGTTTGGTGGCACATTTTGTGTGTGGTGCAAGATCCCCATCCTCGGGGAGTTCAGTTCTGTTACTTCAGTTTTGAGCTATGTGTGGACACTGGGAATCCAAAAGGAAAATGAATATATTATAATATATGCTATTTTTCTTAAAACAGTTTGATGATTGTGGATAAACGGTAACGAGAGAGTCTTTAATCGCTCCTTTACAAATGCTACTACTCTGCTGGAAGGTATAAAGGAAGGCACTTTCTGGTGGGTGTCTAAAAACATGGGCTGAACTTAGATAATTGGTGTAGTTTCAAGGATTTGTTGTTTTTTTGTAAAGCTTTTCTGTTTTGTTTGTTGTCTCATGTCTGGTGGGGTCTTAGTTTCTTGCTAAGGTGCCCCTGCTGTGTGTTTGTTTAAAATGACTGTTCAAATAAAAATAGTCTTTACGTATGTCCAATTTGTTCTAGAATTTAATTTAATTATTTAGTTTTGTGTTTTACTATTCTTGATGATTAGAAAGCGGGTCTCTCAATTTAGAATATATGGATTCTACTCACATATGATGTTAAACTAACCCATTCCAGCCAAAACCATATCACATGTGCGTACATGATACATGAGATTGATTTACATTTCCCTATGTTAGCAACAATCTTATTACTATAATTCAGAATGAATGAGTCGATCTTATTGATTGGGAAATCCCCTATATATACAAGTTTACATAGCACAAAACTAGGAAACTAAATCTCCTCAATAAATGGAGATATATATCAGTAATACAGGAAATACACACAATATATTATTCAAATATATGATCCGCTAATAGACCCCCGCAGTCGAAGCAGTAGCCGGCCGAATGCAAAGACTGGATTTGAAACGATTGAAGAGTAGACGCGGCAATCCTTTAGTAAAGATATCAGCATATTGATAGTCTGCAGGGACATGTAAAACTCGAATGGCACCAAGACGCACTTTCTCCCGAACAAAGTGAATATCAATTTCCACATGCTTAGTGCGTTGATGCTGAACAGGATTGTGAGAGAGATACATAGCCGAGATGTTATCACAGTAAATGACCGAGGCTTGGCGAACAGGAACATGTAATTCTAAAAGAAGGTTGCGGATCCAAGTTATTTCAGCAGTGGCGTTTGCAACGCCTCGGTATTCCGCCTCGGCGCTTGAGCGAGAGATAGTTGCTTGACGTTTGGATGACCAAGACACCAAGTTGTCACTGCAGGACGATTGCATCAATCTTCATCCACTAGGTACGAGAAGGGTCGTCGCCGGGTGGTGGTTCCTTAGTAATGTGGTCCAAAACCTCATACCCACGTGCGTGAAGCGTGAAAAGCTTCACCCACGCAGAGTACGTGACCTTAGAGCCATCAAGAACACGGACCTTTTTCTGAATATCAGTCACCGTGTACACAGGGTGAAGGGTAGCAGGTTGTGGTTTGGGTGGTGTTTCAATTTTGTCAGTCATGGATAGCGGACAGGGAAACAAAATGAAGCAAAGGCTGGCCGGCAGAGGGTATGAGTCGAAACTCAGGAATCGGATCGAAATCCAAGAAGAAAGAAAAAGGGGCTGCGACTGCGATTAGTGTCACACCCCTTTCTGCGGCGGAAGCACGAGGTGTGATCATGAAAGGTTCTCATTGCATACGAAGAGTAAACATGCTACATGCTCGTAAAATAACATCAAATACCATGATTTGAAAACATAAGTTTAGCGTTTACATCGCTAGACAGCTTAAAACATTGTCTTAAAAGTTTACAACTTTATTTAAAGTTAAACACAAGCGACATCCACGAGCATAAGCAAGACCGCGCGCACATCCATCCTAGTTACCTGAAATACATGTGAGTTTTTGGAAAAACGTCAACATAAAGTTGGTGTGAATTCATGCAGTTTTGTATTTCACGTTTGTATACTTTGTATAAAAACATAGTTGTGAATAAATCAAGTTTTTCTTGAGTACTCCACGTACTTCAAGTTATATATCGATCTTCTTGAGTACCCCACGTACTTCAAGTTATATATCAATCTTCTTGAGTACCCCACGTACTTCAAGTTATATATCAATTTTCAGTATGGTATGAATTTTATATAAATACATTATTTCTGTAAATATCAAGATTGTTAATGGGTTGCAAAGCCATTAACATGTGACACGATATAGGAAGTCACCAAACCTAAGGCATTTAATTGGTATATTCTGAGACACAAAAGCACTACTCGATTCTCGCCCTCACCGAGAGTGTGGCTGCCAGGCACCCGTTAGATCTAACCTTTTGTTCTGCGGTCTAAGTATGTACACGATTAATGGTGCTTCTGTACCCTATTCGTGACACTATTTCTCATAACGCATCCTACTTGGTTCTCGTCCTCACCAAGCGCGTTTCTTTTTATCATTTCTCATAACGCATCCAACTTGGTTCTCGTCCTCACCAAGCGCGTTTCTTTTTATCATTTCTCATAACGCATCCAACTTGGTTCTCGTCCTCACCAAGTGCGTTTCTTATTATCTTATAATTTGTCACACTTGGTTCTCGTTCTCACCAAGTGTACTTCTTGTATTTATATCATACCAATTATAAATATTGTACTTTTGTACATGTATTTCACCCCCGAAGTTATAAAAACTGAAAACAGTTAAAGAAAAGGGGGAGCATGAACTCACAACTTTGCGTTCCTAGCGTCGTAAACTCCACCGGATTTGCTTAAATAACGTCGTAACCTATACGCGTTTTCTTAACGTTAGTCACTAGACTTGCGTCGCACAAGTACAGTCACTTTCTTTTGTGTATATATTCTTGTGTTAAAAACATTTTATATTTTTAACTAAGTGTCTTACTTATATTATTTTCTCAAAAATAAATATAAGTCTTTTGTGTTTTGCACTTTGCACCCGAATTATGTATCTTGTATGTTGTATGTGTATTTTTATGTTTATACTCCTCATGAGTATTTAGTGTATTTTTAAGTCTTAATACACTAGCACGTATAACACATACTATATACACTTAGCACAAAAGTTGGTGATAAAATAATATATATTTTTCTCTCAAAAATATATATACATAAGATCCATTTTTATTTTTGAAGAAATCACCATTTCTTATCACCAAAAACTAGGGAAACCTTGGTAATACTCTTAAATACATTTTTAGGGAATAAGTTTCTCAAAAACTTATATTTTTCTAAGTGTCAAAATTTATAAAAATTTTGACAGAGTTTCCCCTAAAAATGGAGGTTTCCCATGTTTTCAAAACATGTGTTTATTTTCTTTTAAATCGTCATCAATCATCAACAACAATTATCAACAATAATCGTCAACAATAATCACTAATTTCTCCATTTCATGAACTTGAATATTTACAAAAATGTGTAGTAACTTACTAGCACATTTAGTAAGTCTCGTTATCTTTAAAATAATTTTAGTTTCTTAAAAACTTTATTTTTAAAGAATATGAAGTCTCACAACTTCTAGTCGAGATTCGCAAAAATATTTCTTTGTTAAATTTTTCTTGTGACACAAGTGTCTACACACTTGTTTATGTACTAAAATGCTTTTAGTTCGGATAAGATCCGGGTTTTAACAAAACTAATATTTTTGCTTGGTTCTTCCGAAAAACCACTTGTAGATCTTTAGATCTACATGTTTAGAGTCTTATTTTACAAGAAAATTTACTTTTACACAAGTTCATGTTTAGTGTGTAGTAGTGTTTCATCATTTAACCCCTTTTCACACTTTAACAAACTCTATGCCATGATTCTTGAACATGACAATCCGGGTTAGATGATGATCCGAGCTACCACAACATAGATCGGCACTAAATAATCACCACAAGACAAGTCTTACAAGTTTTACACAACATTATAGTTTTTATCCAACTTATTCATCAAATGATCAAGACTTTATGTAATGTTCTTGTGTGTTCTTGCTTTTTAACCAATAAACTTCTTATTAACCACTTTAATCATGAACAAGGAAGTGTTTTAGAGCACTTACTACTAGCACAAGGCTAGGAAAGTTCAAGAGTGCAAATGGGGTGGATAAAAGCAAATGAAGAAGGTCCTTCAAGTTCCGTTGCTTCCACACTTCCTAACTTTGCTTCTTACACCATTGTATACCAAGAGAATGGATGGAATGAAGCTTGAAATGAAGGTGTGTGGGTGTGTGGTTGAAGCCGTGAGTTAGAGGGAGAGATGAGAGAGTTTTTGGTGTTGTTGAATGAAGATGATGAAGTGTGTCTAGTGGTTTATGAGCTTATATCCAACAATTGTTTTACCCATTAGGTTTCATGTCTTCTAAGTACAAGACACAATCACATAAAAAAATCCAATAAAATCTTGAATTAGGCATGTGGGCCGATTTGTTTAGGATATGGGGAGGGGGTCTAAATGTAAGTATTAACCACATAGTTAGTTCATCATTCCAATCTAAGTGTAAGGTTACAAGTATTAGTTATTAGGTAATTTAGTGGGTGTTAGGGTGTTCGGGGACCCTAACTAGCTTAGAAAGAAAGAAAAAAAACAATGCTTCTAGCATTATTTTGATGTTCCGGATAATATCCGGTTGTTCGGTTACATACCGATTCGTTAAAGTGCTAAATTACACTTTTTAGTGTCTTTTAAGTACCTTTCTTGTACTCTTTCAATTCCCAACACTTAGGGAAATATTCTGGATAATAAAACGACATTTCTGCATAATATTTATATGTCTAAATGCTGATTTATTGCTGAATTATATAAATTCTGCACTTAAAGTGCGTTTCGGGTGCTTTTTAGTGCTTATTTTTGCTTTCGTATTGCATATATTAACCCTTGTATGTACTATTGGGTTTTAATGCATTCTTGTTGTCGGACCTACACCTAGGCTCCAATTTTATTGTCTGACTGCTTTCTGCAGTTCTGTTGACACATTGTGTCTTACCGGTGAGTTTACTATTATTTTTTTGACGCAACGCTCTCGTTTATGCATAAAGCAATATTTTGTAGTATACAACATGCATGAATTCACTTGTTTAATCATGTGTTCAGACATTGCTGACAATTAAGCACATAATTGCAATCATTAAATAATGATTAAAGCGTACGGAAATTACCGGTTTGTGCCAGTTGTCACAGTCTCCCCCCGTTAAAAGAATTTCTTCCCGAAATTCAGGCTGAACTCACTCTCGCTGGAGTCTTCTTGAATAGGTAGGGATACTTTTTCTTAAACTGGTCTTCACGTTCCCATGTGTACTCGGGTCCGTGTTTAGAGCTCCAACGTACTTTGACAAGCTTCACACTGCTCCTCCTGGTCTTGTTGACTTTCCAGTCGGTAACCTCAACGGGTTGCTCTGTAAATCGGAGGGCTTCATCAATATGCACTTCATCCATCGGGATGATCACGTTTTCTTGGGTTGGACTCTTCTTCAGGTTGGATACATGAAACGTATCATGTACTCCATTAAGTTCTTCCGGTAACTCCAACTTGTATGCCACGGTACCAATTCTCTTCAAAATTCTGAATGGTCCGATGTATCGTGGATTCAGCTTTCCACGCTTTCCAAACCTGACTACGCCCTTCCATGGTGAGACTTTTAACAACACTTTGTCTCCCACCTTGAATTCTACCGATTTTCTATTCGGATCAGCGTAACTCTTTTGTCGCTCTCGAGCCGCCTTAATGCGCTCTCGGATCTGCGCAATCTTGTCTGTTGTCTCTTGTACAAGTTCAGGACCAACCATACGCTTATCTCCAGCGTCTGCCCAACATAAGGGCGATCGGCATTTGCGGCCATACAGAGCTTCGAACGGCGCGGCTTTTATGCTCGTATGATAACTGTTATTGTAGGAAAACTCAACTAGAGGTAGATGAGTATCCCAGCTGCCGCCTAGATCCATGACACATGCGCGAAGCATATCTTCTAATGTTTGTATAGTCCGTTCGCTCTGGCCGTCTGTTTGCGGATGGAATGCCGTGCTCAGATCTAACTGAGATCCAAAGGCTTCCTGAAATGATTGCCAGATTCTTGAGACAAAGCGTCCATCTCTGTCTGAAATGATTGAGATTGGCACTCCATGACGTGCCACAATTTCTCTTAAGTATATCTCTGCAAGCTTTCCAGTACTATCCTTCTCTCGGATTGGTAGGAAATGCGCAGACTTCGTCAATCGATCAACTATTACCCATATCATATCGTGCCCTCTCGGGGTCCTGGGTAATTTCGTTATGAAGTCCATCGAGATTTGTTCCCACTTCCACACGGGAATCTCTGGTTGTTGTAATAGACCGGACGGTTTCTGATATTCTGCCTTAACCTTAGCACAGGTTAGGCATTTTCCAACGTAGACAGCAACGTCGCTTTTGAGTCTCGGCCACCAATAATATTCTTTTAAGTCTTGATACATCTTGTCCGACCCTGGGTGGATCGAGTATCTTGACTTGTGCGCTTCATCAAGGATGACTTCTCGTAGGCCACCATAGAGCGGAACCCAAATGCGCTTTTTAAAGTATAAGGCTCCCTCTTCATTTGGCGCCATGTACTTCAATGCACCCCGGAGGTATTCAGCTTTGCGATTTTCCACCTTAAGGGCTTCTTGTTGTGCATCTCGAATGCGTGCTGTGAGGTTCGTTCGAATCGTCATTTCCAATGCCCGAACCCTTAGGGTCTTAACCCTTTCCTTTCGGCTCAACGCGTCTGCTACAACGTTTGCCTTTCCAGGATGGTACTTAATCTCACAGTCATAATCGTTCAGCAGCTCGACCCAACGTCGCTGGCGCATATTCAATTCCTTCTGATCAAATATGTGTTGTAAGCTTTTATGATCTGTGAAGATTGTACATCGAGTACCATATAAATAATGTCGCCAAATCTTCAAGGCGAATACCACTGCGCCCAGCTCCAGGTCGTGAGTGGTATAATTTCTCTCGTGAACCTTCAGCTGTCTTGAAGCGTAAGCGATGACTTTTTGGCGTTGCATAAGCACGCAACCCAAGCCTTGTCGTGAGGCGTCGCAGTATACCACGAAGTCTTCAGTGCCTTCGGGTAATGATAGTATCGGTGCATCGCAGAGCTTGTTCTTAAGTAGCTGAAAGGCTTCTTCTTGTTTGTGACCCCAGTCGTACTTCTTGTCTTTCTGAGTAAGGGTCGTTAGCGGTTGAGCTATCTTCGAGAAATTCTCAATGAATCGCCGATAGTAGCCCGCTAAGCCCAAAAATTGACGGACTTCGGTCGGGGTCTTGGGAGCTTCCCAATTCTTTATTGCTTCAATCTTGGACGGGTCTACATGAATGCCCTTCTCATTCACCACGTGACCAAGAAATTGTACTTCGCGAATCCAGAATTCGCATTTCGAGAACTTTGCATAAAGTTTCTCTTTCTTCAGTAGCTCCAAGATGGTTCTGAGATGTTGCTCATGTTCTTCTTTCGTTCGCGAGTAAATCAGGATATCATCGATAAATACAATCACGAATTTATCGAGATATGGTTTGCATACGCGGTTCATTAGATCCATAAAGACCGCTGGTGCATTCGTCAACCCAAATGGCATCACAAGAAATTCGTAGTGCCCATATCGCGTTCTGAATGCAGTCTTTGGCACGCTCTCTTCTTGGATTCTCAGCTGATGGTATCCAGATCGAAGGTCGATCTTGGAATAGTAGCTTGATCCTTGCAGTTGATCAAATAAGTCATCAATCCTCGGTAGTGGATACCGATTCTTGATAGTGAGCTTGTTCAGTTCCCTGTAATCAATACACATCCGCAGTGTTCCATCATTTTTCTTCACGAACAATACTGGAGCTCCCCAGGGTGAGAAGCTTGGCCTTATGAATCCTTTATCCAACAACTCCTGAAGTTGTGTAGATAATTCTTGCATTTCGGATGGTGCAAGTCGATAGGGTGCCTTGGCTACAGGAGCAGCTCCTGGAACCAAGTCTATACGGAATTCGACTTGTCGTTGCGGAGGTAGTCCTGGCAGATCTTCAGGGAACACATCAGGAAATTCCTTTACCACAGGAATGTCTTCGAGTTTCGGCTCCTCGGCCTTCTTGTCTATAACGTGTGCTAGGAAAGCGACACATCCTTTCCTCAAGCACTTCCGTGCCTTCATGCAACTGATGATTCGAAGAGGCGCGTCTCGTTTTTCTCCATGCACGATGAGAGTTTCACCATTCGCTAAAGGGATGCGAATGATTTTCTCATGACAAATAACTTCAGCTTTGTTCTTGGACAACCAGTCCATCCCGACTACTACATCGAAGCTACCCAATTGAATAGGTAAGAGGTCGATGCTAAAATTTCGTTCGCCAAGTTCTAGTGTGCAGCCTCTGACAACTTCGCCCGATTCAACAAGTTTACCATTGGCTAGTTCTATGGAATAAGGAATTTCTAATCTACTAGATTCTATTCCGAGTATGCGTTTAAATTCCACAGACATGAAGCTATAATCGGCGCCAGTGTCGAATAATATGGATGCAAAGTGATTGTTAATGAGAAACGTACCGGTGACCACGTTAGGGTCCTCGCGTGCGTCTCTTGCTCCAATCACAAATGCTCGAGCCGGAGCGTTGTTTCTCTCTGGGCAGTTCTTCATAAAATGATCATTGCTTCCACACTTGAAGCATCCTTGCCCTTTCCCGTTGCCATTCTTGTTACCAGCACCGTTCCCATTTCGGTTCTTTCCTTTTCCCCAACAGTCTTCTGTTTGATGACCCAATTTACCACATTTGTCGCACCTTGGAATGCGACAAGCTCCATCATGATGATACTTACATTTTTGGCATCTAGGCATGGAGCCTTGGTATGCTTTGGTTGCATGGGTTTTCGTCTCCTGAGGCGGATTAGTGTCGCGCTTCTTGTTGAAACCCTTGTTGTTGCGAGTAGCTTGGTTCAAACTTGTATGCTTTCTCTTTTTGTCACCGGACGACTCAGCATGTGTCTCGGTCTTTTCTGTTGGGTTTAGTGATAACTTCTTCATACGAACACAATCTTCAGTAAGGCTGACAGCCAGAGTTACAGCCTCGGTGATTGTTTGTGGTTTGGCCGACGTCACCATGCCACGAAACTCTGAGGCCAGTCCCCAAATGTAGCGTTCCACACGCTTAAATTCAGGAGTCACCATGTAGGGAAGCACTCTTGACAGATCGTGGAACCTTCGAGTGTAACCATTTATGTCAGCACCTTCCATAGTCAAGTGCCAGAACTCTGTTTCCAGCCTTTGGAGTTCCGCACGAGAGCAGTACTTCTCTCTCATTCTTTCCTTCAGTTCCTCCCAAGTTAGGCCATAAGCGGCATCATCACCCAAAGTTTGGGCTTGCAGGTTCCACCAAGTCAGAGCTTCATCGACAAATAACCCAGTAGCAAAGGTGACTTGTTGATCCGCGGTACACTTGCTCATGCGGAAAGTAGCTTCAGTCTTCTCCGTCCAGCGCACAAATGCTACTGCACCTCCTGTGCCATCATAGTTCGTCGGCTTGCAGTCGAGGAACTGCTTGAAAGTGCAGCCTGGAATTGATTCAACCAATTCACATGTGAGCAATCGAAGAAATAATGAAACAAGGACCGTTCATAAATTTCCTCATGCTTAGCACAGTGTCTTAAGGTTACCTTGGGCTGCATTGCCTCCAGACGAATCTCCATTCCCATTACGCCTAGCGTTGCTTGGTCCTCCACTGTCTTGAGTTCGGTTCGCCTCGTACTGGGCGATAGCAGCGGAGATCCTTTCTTCCAGTAGGGCGTTCAGCTCCTCAGCAGTTCTTGGCAGTAGGGGAGGAGGAGGTTGATCGTCATTGCGAGCATTCACAGCTTTCCTGGGTGCCATGTTCTGACAGAACATAACACAGCAGGGTTAGGCATTTGTTTGATATCGTCCTACTAGGAAGTGGTAGCATATATATATATTCACAGGTATATATACCACATAAGTGACGTCAAACATTTATTACTCTAGCAGAGTACTTAGTAGGCTTGTACTGAGGGAATCCATACGTGACAAGACTTGCTGTGGTTTCTGTGCACTGAATTCCATAATTATGTATGCATCCATAATTACGTAACTCCTTGCACAGTCCGCACAGTTCGTTTCATCCTCATATTTCTTCCTTCAGATGGGCCATTGCTTTTAGGTATAGTCACGTATACTTGTGACATGCTAATTATCACACATAATTGCAAGTAATCTCTAGCCAACGACAAGTGCTACTCAAGTGCACTCTAAGTCTCGTAATGTCTTTTCTAGACTCATGTAGACAGTTTCAGGCAGTGGATGTCGCGGGACGTTTTATGCAATGAAAACTCTTTGAAAATTGTTTTCGTGAATGGATCCTAGAGATTGTAGACTAGACTCGAGAAGGAATCCTGGTTCACTACAATCGCAGCTCTGGTACCAATCTGTCACACCCCTTTCTGCGGCGGAAGCACGAGGTGTGATCATGAAAGGTTCTCATTGCATACGAAGAGTAAACATGCTGCATGCTCGTAAAATAACATCAAATACCATGATTTGAAAACATAAGTTTAGCGTTTACATCGCTAGACAGCTTAAAACATTGTCTTAAAAGTTTACAACTTTATTTAAAGTTAAACACAAGCGACATCCACGAGCATAAGCAAGACCGCGCGCACATCCATCCTAGTTACCTGAAATACATGTGAGTTTTTGGAAAAACGTCAACATAAAGTTGGTGTGAATTCATGCAGTTTTGTATTTCACGTTTGTATACTTTGTATAAAAACATAGTTGTGAATAAATCAAGTTTTTCTTGAGTACTCCACGTACTTCAAGTTATATATCGATCTTCTTGAGTACCCCACGTACTTCAAGTTATATATCAATCTTCTTGAGTACCCCACGTACTTCAAGTTATATATCAATTTTCAGTATGGTATGAATTTTATATAAATACATTATTTCTGTAAATATCAAGATTGTTAATGGGTTGCAAAGCCATTAACATGTGACACGATATAGGAAGTCACCAAACCTAAGGCATTTAATTGGTATATTCTGAGACACAAAAGCACTACTCGATTCTCGCCCTCACCGAGAGTGTGGCTGCCAGGCACCCGTTAGATCTAACCTTTTGTTCTGCGGTCTAAGTATGTACACGATTAATGGTGCTTCTGTACCCTATTCGTGACACTATTTCTCATAACGCATCCTACTTGGTTCTCGTCCTCACCAAGCGCGTTTCTTTTTATCATTTCTCATAACGCATCCAACTTGGTTCTCGTCCTCACCAAGCGCGTTTCTTTTTATCATTTCTCATAACGCATCCAACTTGGTTCTCGTCCTCACCAAGTGCGTTTCTTATTATCTTATAATTTGTCACACTTGGTTCTCGTTCTCACCAAGTGTACTTCTTGTATTTATATCATACCAATTATAAATATTGTACTTTTGTACATGTATTTCACCCCCGAAGTTATAAAAACTGAAAACAGTTAAAGAAAAGGGGGAGCATGAACTCACAACTTTGTGTTCCTAGCGTCGTAAACTCCACCGGATTTGCTTAAATAACGTCGTAACCTATACGCGTTTTCTTAACGTTAGTCACTAGACTTGCGTCGCACAAGTACAGTCACTTTCTTTTGTGTATATATTCTTGTGTTAAAAACATTTTATATTTTTAACTAAGTGTCTTACTTATATTATTTTCTCAAAAATAAATATAAGTCTTTTGTGTTTTGCACTTTGCACCCGAATTATGTATCTTGTATGTTGTATGTGTATTTTTATGTTTATACTCCTCATGAGTATTTAGTGTATTTTTAAGTCTTAATACACTAGCACGTATAACACATACTATATACACTTAGCACAAAAGTTGGTGATAAAATAATATATATTTTTCTCTCAAAAATATATATACATAAGATCCATTTTTATTTTTGAAGAAATCACCATTTCTTATCACCAAAAACTAGGGAAACCTTGGTAATACTCTTAAATACATTTTTAGGGAATAAGTTTCTCAAAAACTTATATTTTTCTAAGTGTCAAAATTTATAAAAATTTTGACAGAGTTTCCCCTAAAAATGGAGGTTTCCCATGTTTTCAAAACATGTGTTTATTTTCTTTTAAATCGTCATCAATCATCAACAACAATTATCAACAATAATCGTCAACAATAATCACTAATTTCTCCATTTCATGAACTTGAATATTTACAAAAATGTGTAGTAACTTACTAGCACATTTAGTAAGTCTCGTTATCTTTAAAATAATTTTAGTTTCTTAAAAACTTTATTTTTAAAGAATATGAAGTCTCACAACTTCTAGTCGAGATTCGCAAAAATATTTCTTTGTTAAATTTTTCTTGTGACACAAGTGTCTACACACTTGTTTATGTACTAAAATGCTTTTAGTTCGGATAAGATCCGGGTTTTAACAAAACTAATATTTTTGCTTGGTTCTTCCGAAAAACCACTTGTAGATCTTTAGATCTACATGTTTAGAGTCTTATTTTACAAGAAAATTTACTTTTACACAAGTTCATGTTTAGTGTGTAGTAGTGTTTCATCATTTAACCCCTTTTCACACTTTAACAAACTCTATGCCATGATTCTTGAACATGACAATCCGGGTTAGATGATGATCCGAGCTACCACAACATAGATCGGCACTAAATAATCACCACAAGACAAGTCTTACAAGTTTTACACAACATTATAGTTTTTATCCAACTTATTCATCAAATGATCAAGACTTTATGTAATGTTCTTGTGTGTTCTTGCTTTTTAACCAATAAACTTCTTATTAACCACTTTAATCATGAACAAGGAAGTGTTTTAGAGCACTTACTACTAGCACAAGGCTAGGAAAGTTCAAGAGTGCAAATGGGGTGGATAAAAGCAAATGAAGAAGGTCCTTCAAGTTCCGTTGCTTCCACACTTCCTAACTTTGCTTCTTACACCATTGTATACCAAGAGAATGGATGGAATGAAGCTTGAAATGAATGTGTGTGGGTGTGTGGTTGAAGCCGTGAGTTAGAGGGAGAGATGAG
The DNA here is from genome assembly GCA_030545235.1 of Helianthus tuberosus. Taxonomy (NCBI): domain Eukaryota; kingdom Viridiplantae; phylum Streptophyta; class Magnoliopsida; order Asterales; family Asteraceae; genus Helianthus; species Helianthus tuberosus. The sequence goes on from CM060440.1 coordinate 15,382,300, forward strand.
AGAGTTTTTGGTGTTGTTGAATGAAGATGATGAAGTGTGTCTAGTGGTTTATGAGCTTATATCCAACAATTGTTTTACCCATTAGGTTTCATGTCTTCTAAGTACAAGACACAATCACATAAAAAAATCCAATAAAATCTTGAATTAGGCATGTGGGCCGATTTGTTTAGGATATGGGGAGGGGGTCTAAATGTAAGTATTAACCACATAGTTAGTTCATCATTCCAATCTAAGTGTAAGGTTACAAGTATTAGTTATTAGGTAATTTAGTGGGTGTTAGGGTGTTCGGGGACCCTAACTAGCTTAGAAAGAAAGAAAAAAAACAATGCTTCTAGCATTATTTTGATGTTCCGGATAATATCCGGTTGTTCGGTTACATACCGATTCGTTAAAGTGCTAAATTACACTTTTTAGTGTCTTTTAAGTACCTTTCTTGTACTCTTTCAATTCCCAACACTTAGGGAAATATTCTGGATAATAAAACGACATTTCTGCATAATATTTATATGTCTAAATGCTGATTTATTGCTGAATTATATAAATTCTGCACTTAAAGTGCGTTTCGGGTGCTTTTTAGTGCTTATTTTTGCTTTCGTATTGCATATATTAACCCTTGTATGTACTATTGGGTTTTAATGCATTCTTGTTGTCGGACCTACACCTAGGCTCCAATTTTATTGTCTGACTGCTTTCTGCAGTTCTGTTGACACATTGTGTCTTACCGGTGAGTTTACTATTATTTTTTTGACGCAACGCTCTCGTTTATGCATAAAGCAATATTTTGTAGTATACAACATGCATGAATTCACTTGTTTAATCATGTGTTCAGACATTGCTGACAATTAAGCACATAATTGCAATCATTAAATAATGATTAAAGCGTACGGAAATTACCGGTTTGTGCCAGTTGTCACAGTCTCCCCCCGTTAAAAGAATTTCGTCCCGAAATTCAGGCTGAACTCACTCTCGCTGGAGTCTTCTTGAATAGGTAGGGATACTTTTTCTTAAACTGGTCTTCACGTTCCCATGTGTACTCGGGTCCGTGTTTAGAGCTCCAACGTACTTTGACAAGCTTCACACTGCTCCTCCTGGTCTTGTTGACTTTCCAGTCGGTAACCTCAACGGGTTGCTCTGTAAATCGGAGGGCTTCATCAATATGCACTTCATCCATCGGGATGATCACGTTTTCTTGTGTTGGACTCTTCTTCAGGTTGGATACATGAAACATATCATGTACTCCATTAAGTTCTTCCGGTAACTCCAACTTGTATGCCACGGTACCAATTATCTTCAAAATTCTGAATGGTCCGATGTATCGTGGATTCAGCTTTCCACGCTTTCCAAACCTGACTACGCCCTTCCATGGTGAGACTTTTAACAACACTTTGTCTCCCACCTTGAATTCTACCGATTTTCTATTCGGATCAGCGTAACTCTTTTGTCGCTCTCGAGCCGCCTTAATGCGCTCTCGGATCTGCGCAATCTTGTCTGTTGTCTCTTGTACAAGTTCAGGACCAACCATACGCTTATCTCCAGCGTCTGCCCAACATAAGGGCGATCGGCATTTGCGGCCATACAGAGCTTCGAACGGCGCGGCTTTTATGCTCGTATGATAACTGTTATTGTAGGAAAACTCAACTAGAGGTAGATGAGTATCCCAGCTGCCGCCTAGATCCATGACACATGCGCGAAGCATATCTTCTAATGTTTGTATAGTCCGTTCGCTCTGGCCGTCTGTTTGCGGATGGAATGCCGTGCTCAGATCTAACTGAGATCCAAAGGCTTCCTGAAATGATTGCCAGATTCTTGAGACAAAGCGTCCATCTCTGTCTGAAATGATTGAGATTGGCACTCCATGACGTGCCACAATTTCTCTTAAGTATATCTCTGCAAGCTTTCCAGTACTATCCTTCTCTCGGATTGGTAGGAAATGCGCAGACTTCGTCAATCGATCAACTATTACCCATATCATATCGTGCCCTCTCGGGGTCCTGGGTAATTTCGTTATGAAGTCCATCGAGATTTGTTCCCACTTCCACACGGGAATCTCTGGTTGTTGTAATAGACCGGACGGTTTCTGATATTCTGCCTTAACCTTAGCACAGGTTAGGCATTTTCCAACGTAGACAGCAACGTCGCTTTTGAGTCTCGGCCACCAATAATATTCTTTTAAGTCTTGATACATCTTGTCCGACCCTGGGTGGATCGAGTATCTTGACTTGTGCGCTTCATCAAGGATGACTTCTCGTAGGCCACCATAGAGCGGAACCCAAATGCGCTTTTTAAAGTATAAGGCTCCCTCTTCATTTGGCGCCATGTACTTCAATGCACCCCGGAGGTATTCAGCTTTGCGATTTTCCACCTTAAGGGCTTCTTGTTGTGCATCTCGAATGCGTGCTGTGAGGTTCGTTCGAATCGTCATTTCCAATGCCCGAACCCTTAGGGTCTTAACCCTTTCCTTTCGGCTCAACGCGTCTGCTACAACGTTTGCCTTTCCAGGATGGTACTTAATCTCACAGTCATAATCGTTCAGCAGCTCGACCCAACGTCGCTGGCGCATATTCAATTCCTTCTGATCAAATATGTGTTGTAAGCTTTTATGATCTGTGAAGATTGTACATCGAGTACCATATAAATAATGTCGCCAAATCTTCAAGGCGAATACCACTGCGCCCAGCTCCAGGTCGTGAGTGGTATAATTTCTCTCGTGAACCTTCAGCTGTCTTGAAGCGTAAGCGATGACTTTTTGGCGTTGCATAAGCACGCAACCCAAGCCTTGTCGTGAGGCGTCGCAGTATACCACGAAGTCTTCAGTGCCTTCGGGTAATGATAGTATCGGTGCATCGCAGAGCTTGTTCTTAAGTAGCTGAAAGGCTTCTTCTTGTTTGTGACCCCAGTCGTACTTCTTGTCTTTCTGAGTAAGGGTCGTTAGCGGTTGAGCTATCTTCGAGAAATTCTCAATGAATCGCCGATAGTAGCCCGCTAAGCCCAAAAATTGACGGACTTCGGTCGGGGTCTTGGGAGCTTCCCAATTCTTTATTGCTTCAATCTTGGACGGGTCTACATGAATGCCCTTCTCATTCACCACGTGACCAAGAAATTGTACTTCGCGAATCCAGAATTCGCATTTCGAGAACTTTGCATAAAGTTTCTCTTTCTTCAGTAGCTCCAAGATGGTTCTGAGATGTTGCTCATGTTCTTCTTTCGTTCGCGAGTAAATCAGGATATCATCGATAAATACAATCACGAATTTATCGAGATATGGTTTGCATACGCGGTTCATTAGATCCATAAAGACCGCTGGTGCATTCGTCAACCCAAATGGCATCACAAGAAATTCGTAGTGCCCATATCGCGTTCTGAATGCAGTCTTTGGCACGCTCTCTTCTTGGATTCTCAGCTGATGGTATCCAGATCGAAGGTCGATCTTGGAATAGTAGCTTGATCCTTGCAGTTGATCAAATAAGTCATCAATCCTCGGTAGTGGATACCGATTCTTGATAGTGAGCTTGTTCAGTTCCCTGTAATCAATACACATCCGCAGTGTTCCATCATTTTTCTTCACGAACAATACTGGAGCTCCCCAGGGTGAGAAGCTTGGCCTTATGAATCCTTTATCCAACAACTCCTGAAGTTGTGTAGATAATTCTTGCATTTCGGATGGTGCAAGTCGATAGGGTGCCTTGGCTACAGGAGCAGCTCCTGGAACCAAGTCTATACGGAATTCGACTTGTCGTTGCGGAGGTAGTCCTGGCAGATCTTCAGGGAACACATCAGGAAATTCCTTTACCACAGGAATGTCTTCGAGTTTCGGCTCCTCGGCCTTCTTGTCTATAACGTGTGCTAGGAAAGCGACACATCCTTTCCTCAAGCACTTCCGTGCCTTCATGCAACTGATGATTCGAAGAGGCGCGTCTCGTTTTTCTCCATGCACGATGAGAGTTTCACCATTCGCTAAAGGGATGCGAATGATTTTCTCATGACAAATAACTTCAGCTTTGTTCTTGGACAACCAGTCCATCCCGACTACTACATCGAAGCTACCCAATTGAATAGGTAAGAGGTCGATGCTAAAATTTCGTTCGCCAAGTTCTAGTGTGCAGCCTCTGACAACTTCGCCCGATTCAACAAGTTTACCATTGGCTAGTTCTATGGAATAAGGAATTTCTAATCTACTAGATTCTATTCCGAGTATGCGTTTAAATTCCACAGACATGAAGCTATAATCGGCGCCAGTGTCGAATAATATGGATGCAAAGTGATTGTTAATGAGAAACGTACCGGTGACCACGTTAGGGTCCTCGCGTGCGTCTCTTGCTCCAATCACAAATGCTCGAGCCGGAGCGTTGTTTCTCTCTGGGCAGTTCTTCATAAAATGATCATTGCTTCCACACTTGAAGCATCCTTGCCCTTTCCCGTTGCCATTCTTGTTACCAGCACCGTTCCCATTTCGGTTCTTTCCTTTTCCCCAACAGTCTTCTGTTTGATGACCCAATTTACCACATTTGTCGCACCTTGGAATGCGACAAGCTCCATCATGATGATACTTACATTTTTGGCATCTAGGCATGGAGCCTTGGTATGCTTTGGTTGCATGGGTTTTCGTCTCCTGAGGCGGATTAGTGTCGCGCTTCTTGTTGAAACCCTTGTTGTTGCGAGTAGCTTGGTTCAAACTTGTATGCTTTCTCTTTTTGTCACCGGACGACTCAGCATGTGTCTCGGTCTTTTCTGTTGGGTTTAGTGATAACTTCTTCATACGAACACAATCTTCAGTAAGGCTGACAGCCAGAGTTACAGCCTCGGTGATTGTTTGTGGTTTGGCCGACGTCACCATGCCACGAAACTCTGAGGCCAGTCCCCAAATGTAGCGTTCCACACGCTTAAATTCAGGAGTCACCATGTAGGGAAGCACTCTTGACAGATCGTGGAACCTTCGAGTGTAACCATTTATGTCAGCACCTTCCATAGTCAAGTGCCAGAACTCTGTTTCCAGCCTTTGGAGTTCCGCACGAGAGCAGTACTTCTCTCTCATTCTTTCCTTCAGTTCCTCCCAAGTTAGGCCATAAGCGGCATCATCACCCAAAGTTTGGGCTTGCAGGTTCCACCAAGTCAGAGCTTCATCGACAAATAACCCAGTAGCAAAGGTGACTTGTTGATCCGCGGTACACTTGCTCATGCGGAAAGTAGCTTCAGTCTTCTCCGTCCAGCGCACAAATGCTACTGCACCTCCTGTGCCATCATAGTTCGTCGGCTTGCAGTCGAGGAACTGCTTGAAAGTGCAGCCTGGAATTGATTCAACCAATTCACATGTGAGCAATCGAAGAAATAATGAAACAAGGACCGTTCATAAATTTCCTCATGCTTAGCACAGTGTCTTAAGGTTACCTTGGGCTGCATTGCCTCCAGACGAATCTCCATTCCCATTACGCCTAGCGTTGCTTGGTCCTCCACTGTCTTGAGTTCGGTTCGCCTCGTACTGGGCGATAGCAGCGGAGATCCTTTCTTCCAGTAGGGCGTTCAGCTCCTCAGCAGTTCTTGGCAGTAGGGGAGGAGGAGGTTGATCGTCATTGCGAGCATTCACAGCTTTCCTGGGTGCCATGTTCTGACAGAACATAACACAGCAGGGTTAGGCATTTGTTTGATATCGTCCTACTAGGCAGTGGTAGCATATATATATATTCACAGGTATATATACCACATAAGTGACGTCAAACATTTATTACTCTAGCAGAGTACTTAGTAGGCTTGTACTGAGGGAATCCATACGTGACAAGACTTGCTGTGGTTTCTGTGCACTGAATTCCATAATTATGTATGCATCCATAATTACGTAACTCCTTGCACAGTCCGCACAGTTCGTTTCATCCTCATATTTCTTCCTTCAGATGGGCCATTGCTTTTAGGTATAGTCACGTATACTTGTGACATGCTAATTATCACACATAATTGCAAGTAATCTCTAGCCAACGACAAGTGCTACTCAAGTGCACTCTAAGTCTCGTAATGTCTTTTCTAGACTCATGTAGACAGTTTCAGGCAGTGGATGTCGCGGGACGTTTTATGCAATGAAAACTCTTTGAAAATTGTTTTCGTGAATGGATCCTAGAGATTGTAGACTAGACTCGAGAAGGAATCCTGGTTCACTACAATCGCAGCTCTGGTACCAATCTGTCACACCCCTTTCTGCGGCGGAAGCACGAGGTGTGATCATGAAAGGTTCTCATTGCATACGAAGAGTAAACATGCTACATGCTCGTAAAATAACATCAAATACCATGATTTGAAAACATAAGTTTAGCGTTTACATCGCTAGACAGCTTAAAACATTGTCTTAAAAGTTTACAACTTTATTTAAAGTTAAACACAAGCGACATCCACGAGCATAAGCAAGACCGCGCGCACATCCATCCTAGTTACCTGAAATACATGTGAGTTTTTGGAAAAACGTCAACATAAAGTTGGTGTGAATTCATGCAGTTTTGTATTTCACGTTTGTATACTTTGTATAAAAACATAGTTGTGAATAAATCAAGTTTTTCTTGAGTACTCCACGTACTTCAAGTTATATATCGATCTTCTTGAGTACCCCACGTACTTCAAGTTATATATCAATCTTCTTGAGTACCCCACGTACTTCAAGTTATATATCAATTTTCAGTATGGTATGAATTTTATATAAATACATTATTTCTGTAAATATCAAGATTGTTAATGGGTTGCAAAGCCATTAACATGTGACACGATATAGGAAGTCACCAAACCTAAGGCATTTAATTGGTATATTCTGAGACACAAAAGCACTACTCGATTCTCGCCCTCACCGAGAGTGTGGCTGCCAGGCACCCGTTAGATCTAACCTTTTGTTCTGCGGTCTAAGTATGTACACGATTAATGGTGCTTCTGTACCCTATTCGTGACACTATTTCTCATAACGCATCCTACTTGGTTCTCGTCCTCACCAAGCGCGTTTCTTTTTATCATTTCTCATAACGCATCCAACTTGGTTCTCGTCCTCACCAAGCGCGTTTCTTTTTATCATTTCTCATAACGCATCCAACTTGGTTCTCGTCCTCACCAAGTGCGTTTCTTATTATCTTATAATTTGTCACACTTGGTTCTCGTTCTCACCAAGTGTACTTCTTGTATTTATATCATACCAATTATAAATATTGTACTTTTGTACATGTATTTCACCCCCGAAGTTATAAAAACTGAAAACAGTTAAAGAAAAGGGGGAGCATGAACTCACAACTTTGCGTTCCTAGCGTCGTAAACTCCACCGGATTTGCTTAAATAACGTCGTAACCTATACGCGTTTTCTTAACGTTAGTCACTAGACTTGCGTCGCACAAGTACAGTCACTTTCTTTTGTGTATATATTCTTGTGTTAAAAACATTTTATATTTTTAACTAAGTGTCTTACTTATATTATTTTCTCAAAAATAAATATAAGTCTTTTGTGTTTTGCACTTTGCACCCGAATTATGTATCTTGTATGTTGTATGTGTATTTTTATGTTTATACTCCTCATGAGTATTTAGTGTATTTTTAAGTCTTAATACACTAGCACGTATAACACATACTATATACACTTAGCACAAAAGTTGGTGATAAAATAATATATATTTTTCTCTCAAAAATATATATACATAAGATCCATTTTTATTTTTGAAGAAATCACCATTTCTTATCACCAAAAACTAGGGAAACCTTGGTAATACTCTTAAATACATTTTTAGGGAATAAGTTTCTCAAAAACTTATATTTTTCTAAGTGTCAAAATTTATAAAAATTTTGACAGAGTTTCCCCTAAAAATGGAGGTTTCCCATGTTTTCAAAACATGTGTTTATTTTCTTTTAAATCGTCATCAATCATCAACAACAATTATCAACAATAATCGTCAACAATAATCACTAATTTCTCCATTTCATGAACTTGAATATTTACAAAAATGTGTAGTAACTTACTAGCACATTTAGTAAGTCTCGTTATCTTTAAAATAATTTTAGTTTCTTAAAAACTTTATTTTTAAAGAATATGAAGTCTCACAACTTCTAGTCGAGATTCGCAAAAATATTTCTTTGTTAAATTTTTCTTGTGACACAAGTGTCTACACACTTGTTTATGTACTAAAATGCTTTTAGTTCGGATAAGATCCGGGTTTTAACAAAACTAATATTTTTGCTTGGTTCTTCCGAAAAACCACTTGTAGATCTTTAGATCTACATGTTTAGAGTCTTATTTTACAAGAAAATTTACTTTTACACAAGTTCATGTTTAGTGTGTAGTAGTGTTTCATCATTTAACCCCTTTTCACACTTTAACAAACTCTATGCCATGATTCTTGAACATGACAATCCGGGTTAGATGATGATCCGAGCTACCACAACATAGATCGGCACTAAATAATCACCACAAGACAAGTCTTACAAGTTTTACACAACATTATAGTTTTTATCCAACTTATTCATCAAATGATCAAGACTTTATGTAATGTTCTTGTGTGTTCTTGCTTTTTAACCAATAAACTTCTTATTAACCACTTTAATCATGAACAAGGAAGTGTTTTAGAGCACTTACTACTAGCACAAGGCTAGGAAAGTTCAAGAGTGCAAATGGGGTGGATAAAAGCAAATGAAGAAGGTCCTTCAAGTTCCGTTGCTTCCACACTTCCTAACTTTGCTTCTTACACCATTGTATACCAAGAGAATGGATGGAATGAAGCTTGAAATGAAGGTGTGTGGGTGTGTGGTTGAAGCCGTGAGTTAGAGGGAGAGATGAGAGAGTTTTTGGTGTTGTTGAATGAAGATGATGAAGTGTGTCTAGTGGTTTATGAGCTTATATCCAACAATTGTTTTACCCATTAGGTTTCATGTCTTCTAAGTACAAGACACAATCACATAAAAAAATCCAATAAAATCTTGAATTAGGCATGTGGGCCGATTTGTTTAGGATATGGGGAGGGGGTCTAAATGTAAGTATTAACCACATAGTTAGTTCATCATTCCAATCTAAGTGTAAGGTTACAAGTATTAGTTATTAGGTAATTTAGTGGGTGTTAGGGTGTTCGGGGACCCTAACTAGCTTAGAAAGAAAGAAAAAAAACAATGCTTCTAGCATTATTTTGATGTTCCGGATAATATCCGGTTGTTCGGTTACATACCGATTCGTTAAAGTGCTAAATTACACTTTTTAGTGTCTTTTAAGTACCTTTCTTGTACTCTTTCAATTCCCAACACTTAGGGAAATATTCTGGATAATAAAACGACATTTCTGCATAATATTTATATGTCTAAATGCTGATTTATTGCTGAATTATATAAATTCTGCACTTAAAGTGCGTTTCGGGTGCTTTTTAGTGCTTATTTTTGCTTTCGTATTGCATATATTAACCCTTGTATGTACTATTGGGTTTTAATGCATTCTTGTTGTCGGACCTACACCTAGGCTCCAATTTTATTGTCTGACTGCTTTCTGCAGTTCTGTTGACACATTGTGTCTTACCGGTGAGTTTACTATTATTTTTTTGACGCAACGCTCTCGTTTATGCATAAAGCAATATTTTGTAGTATACAACATGCATGAATTCACTTGTTTAATCATGTGTTCAGACATTGCTGACAATTAAGCACATAATTGCAATCATTAAATAATGATTAAAGCGTACGGAAATTACCGGTTTGTGCCAGTTGTCACAGTCTCCCCCCGTTAAAAGAATTTCGTCCCGAAATTCAGGCTGAACTCACTCTCGCTGGAGTCTTCTTGAATAGGTAGGGATACTTTTTCTTAAACTGGTCTTCACGTTCCCATGTGTACTCGGGTCCGTGTTTAGAGCTCCAACGTACTTTGACAAGCTTCACACTGCTCCTCCTGGTCTTGTTGACTTTCCAGTCGGTAACCTCAACGGGTTGCTCTGTAAATCGGAGGGCTTCATCAATATGCACTTCATCCATCGGGATGATCACGTTTTCTTGGGTTGGACTCTTCTTCAGGTTGGATACATGAAACGTATCATGTACTCCATTAAGTTCTTCCGGTAACTCCAACTTGTATGCCACGGTACCAATTCTCTTCAAAATTCTGAATGGTCCGATGTATCGTGGATTCAGCTTTCCACGCTTTCCAAACCTGACTACGCCCTTCCATGGTGAGACTTTTAACAACACTTTGTCTCCCACCTTGAATTCTACCGATTTTCTATTCGGATCAGCGTAACTCTTTTGTCGCTCTCGAGCCGCCTTAATGCGCTCTCGGATCTGCGCAATCTTGTCTGTTGTCTCTTGTACAAGTTCAGGACCAACCATACGCTTATCTCCAGCGTCTGCCCAACATAAGGGCGATCGGCATTTGCGGCCATACAGAGCTTCGAACGGCGCGGCTTTTATGCTCGTATGATAACTGTTATTGTAGGAAAACTCAACTAGAGGTAGATGAGTATCCCAGCTGCCGCCTAGATCCATGACACATGCGCGAAGCATATCTTCTAATGTTTGTATAGTCCGTTCGCTCTGGCCGTCTGTTTGCGGATGGAATGCCGTGCTCAGATCTAACTGAGATCCAAAGGCTTCCTGAAATGATTGCCAGATTCTTGAGACAAAGCGTCCATCTCTGTCTGAAATGATTGAGATTGGCACTCCATGACGTGCCACAATTTCTCTTAAGTATATCTCTGCAAGCTTTCCAGTACTATCCTTCTCTCGGATTGGTAGGAAATGCGCAGACTTCGTCAATCGATCAACTATTACCCATATCATATCGTGCCCTCTCGGGGTCCTGGGTAATTTCGTTATGAAGTCCATCGAGATTTGTTCCCACTTCCACACGGGAATCTCTGGTTGTTGTAATAGACCGGACGGTTTCTGATATTCTGCCTTAACCTTAGCACAGGTTAGGCATTTTCCAACGTAGACAGCAACGTCGCTTTTGAGTCTCGGCCACCAATAATATTCTTTTAAGTCTTGATACATCTTGTCCGACCCTGGGTGGATCGAGTATCTTGACTTGTGCGCTTCATCAAGGATGACTTCTCGTAGGCCACCATAGAGCGGAACCCAAATGCGCTTTTTAAAGTATAAGGCTCCCTCTTCATTTGGCGCCATGTACTTCAATGCACCCCGGAGGTATTCAGCTTTGCGATTTTCCACCTTAAGGGCTTCTTGTTGTGCATCTCGAATGCGTGCTGTGAGGTTCGTTCGAATCGTCATTTCCAATGCCCGAACCCTTAGGGTCTTAACCCTTTCCTTTCGGCTCAACGCGTCTGCTACAACGTTTGCCTTTCCAGGATGGTACTTAATCTCACAGTCATAATCGTTCAGCAGCTCGACCCAACGTCGCTGGCGCATATTCAATTCCTTCTGATCAAATATGTGTTGTAAGCTTTTATGATCTGTGAAGATTGTACATCGAGTACCATATAAATAATGTCGCCAAATCTTCAAGGCGAATACCACTGCGCCCAGCTCCAGGTCGTGAGTGGTATAATTTCTCTCGTGAACCTTCAGCTGTCTTGAAGCGTAAGCGATGACTTTTTGGCGTTGCATAAGCACGCAACCCAAGCCTTGTCGTGAGGCGTCGCAGTATACCACGAAGTCTTCAGTGCCTTCGGGTAATGATAGTATCGGTGCATCGCAGAGCTTGTTCTTAAGTAGCTGAAAGGCTTCTTCTTGTTTGTGACCCCAGTCGTACTTCTTGTCTTTCTGAGTAAGGGTCGTTAGCGGTTGAGCTATCTTCGAGAAATTCTCAATGAATCGCCGATAGTAGCCCGCTAAGCCCAAAAATTGACGGACTTCGGTCGGGGTCTTGGGAGCTTCCCAATTCTTTATTGCTTCAATCTTGGACGGGTCTACATGAATGCCCTTCTCATTCACCACGTGACCAAGAAATTGTACTTCGCGAATCCAGAATTCGCATTTCGAGAACTTTGCATAAAGTTTCTCTTTCTTCAGTAGCTCCAAGATGGTTCTGAGATGTTGCTCATGTTCTTCTTTCGTTCGCGAGTAAATCAGGATATCATCGATAAATACAATCACGAATTTATCGAGATATGGTTTGCATACGCGGTTCATTAGATCCATAAAGACCGCTGGTGCATTCGTCAACCCAAATGGCATCACAAGAAATTCGTAGTGCCCATATCGCGTTCTGAATGCAGTCTTTGGCACGCTCTCTTCTTGGATTCTCAGCTGATGGTATCCAGATCGAAGGTCGATCTTGGAATAGTAGCTTGATCCTTGCAGTTGATCAAATAAGTCATCAATCCTCGGTAGTGGATACCGATTCTTGATAGTGAGCTTGTTCAGTTCCCTGTAATCAATACACATCCGCAGTGTTCCATCATTTTTCTTCACGAACAATACTGGAGCTCCCCAGGGTGAGAAGCTTGGCCTTATGAATCCTTTATCCAACAACTCCTGAAGTTGTGTAGATAATTCTTGCATTTCGGATGGTGCAAGTCGATAGGGTGCCTTGGCTACAGGAGCAGCTCCTGGAACCAAGTCTATACGGAATTCGACTTGTCGTTGCGGAGGTAGTCCTGGCAGATCTTCAGGGAACACATCAGGAAATTCCTTTACCACAGGAATGTCTTCGAGTTTCGGCTCCTCGGCCTTCTTGTCTATAACGTGTGCTAGGAAAGCGACACATCCTTTCCTCAAGCACTTCCGTGCCTTCATGCAACTGATGATTCGAAGAGGCGCGTCTCGTTTTTCTCCATGCACGATGAGAGTTTCACCATTCGCTAAAGGGATGCGAATGATTTTCTCATGACAAATAACTTCAGCTTTGTTCTTGGACAACCAGTCCATCCCGACTACTACATCGAAGCTACCCAATTGAATAGGTAAGAGGTCGATGCTAAAATTTCGTTCGCCAAGTTCTAGTGTGCAGCCTCTGACAACTTCGCCCGATTCAACAAGTTTACCATTGGCTAGTTCTATGGAATAAGGAATTTCTAATCTACTAGATTCTATTCCGAGTATGCGTTTAAATTCCACAGACATGAAGCTATAATCGGCGCCAGTGTCGAATAATATGGATGCAAAGTGATTGTTAATGAGAAACGTACCGGTGACCACGTTAGGGTCCTCGCGTGCGTCTCTTGCTCCAATCACAAATGCTCGAGCCGGAGCGTTGTTTCTCTCTGGGCAGTTCTTCATAAAATGATCATTGCTTCCACACTTGAAGCATCCTTGCCCTTTCCCGTTGCCATTCTTGTTACCAGCACCGTTCCCATTTCGGTTCTTTCCTTTTCCCCAACAGTCTTCTGTTTGATGACCCAATTTACCACATTTGTCGCACCTTGGAATGCGACAAGCTCCATCATGATGATACTTACATTTTTGGCATCTAGGCATGGAGCCTTGGTATGCTTTGGTTGCATGGGTTTTCGTCTCCTGAGGCGGATTAGTGTCGCGCTTCTTGTTGAAACCCTTGTTGTTGCGAGTAGCTTGGTTCAAACTTGTATGCTTTCTCTTTTTGTCACCGGACGACTCAGCATGTGTCTCGGTCTTTTCTGTTGGGTTTAGTGATAACTTCTTCATACGAACACAATCTTCAGTAAGGCTGACAGCCAGAGTTACAGCCTCGGTGATTGTTTGTGGTTTGGCCGACGTCACCATGCCACGAAACTCTGAGGCCAGTCCCCAAATGTAGCGTTCCACACGCTTAAATTCAGGAGTCACCATGTAGGGAAGCACTCTTGACAGATCGTGGAACCTTCGAGTGTAACCATTTATGTCAGCACCTTCCATAGTCAAGTGCCAGAACTCTGTTTCCAGCCTTTGGAGTTCCGCACGAGAGCAGTACTTCTCTCTCATTCTTTCCTTCAGTTCCTCCCAAGTTAGGCCATAAGCGGCATCATCACCCAAAGTTTGGGCTTGCAGGTTCCACCAAGTCAGAGCTTCATCGACAAATAACCCAGTAGCAAAGGTGACTTGTTGATCCGCGGTACACTTGCTCATGCGGAAAGTAGCTTCAGTCTTCTCCGTCCAGCGCACAAATGCTACTGCACCTCCTGTGCCATCATAGTTCGTCGGCTTGCAGTCGAGGAACTGCTTGAAAGTGCAGCCTGGAATTGATTCAACCAATTCACATGTGAGCAATCGAAGAAATAATGAAACAAGGACCGTTCATAAATTTCCTCATGCTTAGCACAGTGTCTTAAGGTTACCTTGGGCTGCATTGCCTCCAGACGAATCTCCATTCCCATTACGCCTAGCGTTGCTTGGTCCTCCACTGTCTTGAGTTCGGTTCGCCTCGTACTGGGCGATAGCAGCGGAGATCCTTTCTTCCAGTAGGGCGTTCAGCTCCTCAGCAGTTCTTGGCAGTAGGGGAGGAGGAGGTTGATCGTCATTGCGAGCATTCACAGCTTTCCTGGGTGCCATGTTCTGACAGAACATAACACAGCAGGGTTAGGCATTTGTTTGATATCGTCCTACTAGGCAGTGGTAGCATATATATATATTCACAGGTATATATACCACATAAGTGACGTCAAACATTTATTACTCTAGCAGAGTACTTAGTAGGCTTGTACTGAGGGAATCCATACGTGACAAGACTTGCTGTGGTTTCTGTGCACTGAATTCCATAATTATGTATGCATCCATAATTACGTAACTCCTTGCACAGTCCGCACAGTTCGTTTCATCCTCATATTTCTTCCTTCAGATGGGCCATTGCTTTTAGGTATAGTCACGTATACTTGTGACATGCTAATTATCACACATAATTGCAAGTAATCTCTAGCCAACGACAAGTGCTACTCAAGTGCACTCTAAGTCTCGTAATGTCTTTTCTAGACTCATGTAGACAGTTTCAGGCAGTGGATGTCGCGGGACGTTTTATGCAATGAAAACTCTTTGAAAATTGTTTTCGTGAATGGATCCTAGAGATTGTAGACTAGACTCGAGAAGGAATCCTGGTTCACTACAATCGCAGCTCTGGTACCAATCTGTCACACCCCTTTCTGCGGCGGAAGCACGAGGTGTGATCATGAAAGGTTCTCATTGCATACGAAGAGTAAACATGCTGCATGCTCGTAAAATAACATCAAATACCATGATTTGAAAACATAAGTTTAGCGTTTACATCGCTAGACAGCTTAAAACATTGTCTTAAAAGTTTACAACTTTATTTAAAGTTAAACACAAGCGACATCCACGAGCATAAGCAAGACCGCGCGCACATCCATCCTAGTTACCTGAAATACATGTGAGTTTTTGGAAAAACGTCAACATAAAGTTGGTGTGAATTCATGCAGTTTTGTATTTCACGTTTGTATACTTTGTATAAAAACATAGTTGTGAATAAATCAAGTTTTTCTTGAGTACTCCACGTACTTCAAGTTATATATCGATCTTCTTGAGTACCCCACGTACTTCAAGTTATATATCAATCTTCTTGAGTACCCCACGTACTTCAAGTTATATATCAATTTTCAGTATGGTATGAATTTTATATAAATACATTATTTCTGTAAATATCAAGATTGTTAATGGGTTGCAAAGCCATTAACATGTGACACGATATAGGAAGTCACCAAACCTAAGGCATTTAATTGGTATATTCTGAGACACAAAAGCACTACTCGATTCTCGCCCTCACCGAGAGTGTGGCTGCCAGGCACCCGTTAGATCTAACCTTTTGTTCTGCGGTCTAAGTATGTACACGATTAATGGTGCTTCTGTACCCTATTCGTGACACTATTTCTCATAACGCATCCTACTTGGTTCTCGTCCTCACCAAGCGCGTTTCTTTTTATCATTTCTCATAACGCATCCAACTTGGTTCTCGTCCTCACCAAGCGCGTTTCTTTTTATCATTTCTCATAACGCATCCAACTTGGTTCTCGTCCTCACCAAGTGCGTTTCTTATTATCTTATAATTTGTCACACTTGGTTCTCGTTCTCACCAAGTGTACTTCTTGTATTTATATCATACCAATTATAAATATTGTACTTTTGTACATGTATTTCACCCCCGAAGTTATAAAAACTGAAAACAGTTAAAGAAAAGGGGGAGCATGAACTCACAACTTTGTGTTCCTAGCGTCGTAAACTCCACCGGATTTGCTTAAATAACGTCGTAACCTATACGCGTTTTCTTAACGTTAGTCACTAGACTTGCGTCGCACAAGTACAGTCACTTTCTTTTGTGTATATATTCTTGTGTTAAAAACATTTTATATTTTTAACTAAGTGTCTTACTTATATTATTTTCTCAAAAATAAATATAAGTCTTTTGTGTTTTGCACTTTGCACCCGAATTATGTATCTTGTATGTTGTATGTGTATTTTTATGTTTATACTCCTCATGAGTATTTAGTGTATTTTTAAGTCTTAATACACTAGCACGTATAACACATACTATATACACTTAGCACAAAAGTTGGTGATAAAATAATATATATTTTTCTCTCAAAAATATATATACATAAGATCCATTTTTATTTTTGAAGAAATCACCATTTCTTATCACCAAAAACTAGGGAAACCTTGGTAATACTCTTAAATACATTTTTAGGGAATAAGTTTCTCAAAAACTTATATTTTTCTAAGTGTCAAAATTTATAAAAATTTTGACAGAGTTTCCCCTAAAAATGGAGGTTTCCCATGTTTTCAAAACATGTGTTTATTTTCTTTTAAATCGTCATCAATCATCAACAACAATTATCAACAATAATCGTCAACAATAATCACTAATTTCTCCATTTCATGAACTTGAATATTTACAAAAATGTGTAGTAACTTACTAGCACATTTAGTAAGTCTCGTTATCTTTAAAATAATTTTAGTTTCTTAAAAACTTTATTTTTAAAGAATATGAAGTCTCACAACTTCTAGTCGAGATTCGCAAAAATATTTCTTTGTTAAATTTTTCTTGTGACACAAGTGTCTACACACTTGTTTATGTACTAAAATGCTTTTAGTTCGGATAAGATCCGGGTTTTAACAAAACTAATATTTTTGCTTGGTTCTTCCGAAAAACCACTTGTAGATCTTTAGATCTACATGTTTAGAGTCTTATTTTACAAGAAAATTTACTTTTACACAAGTTCATGTTTAGTGTGTAGTAGTGTTTCATCATTTAACCCCTTTTCACACTTTAACAAACTCTATGCCATGATTCTTGAACATGACAATCCGGGTTAGATGATGATCCGAGCTACCACAACATAGATCGGCACTAAATAATCACCACAAGACAAGTCTTACAAGTTTTACACAACATTATAGTTTTTATCCAACTTATTCATCAAATGATCAAGACTTTATGTAATGTTCTTGTGTGTTCTTGCTTTTTAACCAATAAACTTCTTATTAACCACTTTAATCATGAACAAGGAAGTGTTTTAGAGCACTTACTACTAGCACAAGGCTAGGAAAGTTCAAGAGTGCAAATGGGGTGGATAAAAGCAAATGAAGAAGGTCCTTCAAGTTCCGTTGCTTCCACACTTCCTAACTTTGCTTCTTACACCATTGTATACCAAGAGAATGGATGGAATGAAGCTTGAAATGAATGTGTGTGGGTGTGTGGTTGAAGCCGTGAGTTAGAGGGAGAGATGAGAGAGTTTTTGGTGTTGTTGAATGAAGATGATGAAGTGTGTCTAGTGGTTTATGAGCTTATATCCAACAATTGTTTTACCCATTAGGTTTCATGTCTTCTAAGTACAAGACACAATCACATAAAAAAATCCAATAAAATCTTGAATTAGGCATGTGGGCCGATTTGTTTAGGATATGGGGAGGGGGTCTAAATGTAAGTATTAACCACATAGTTAGTTCATCATTCCAATCTAAGTGTAAGGTTACAAGTATTAGTTATTAGGTAATTTAGTGGGTGTTAGGGTGTTCGGGGACCCTAACTAGCTTAGAAAGAAAGAAAAAAAAACAATGCTTCTAGCATTATTTTGATGTTCCGGATAATATCCGGTTGTTCGGTTACATACCGATTCGTTAAAGTGCTAAATTACACTTTTTAGTGTCTTTTAAGTACCTTTCTTGTACTCTTTCAATTCCCAACACTTAGGGAAATATTCTGGATAATAAAACGACATTTCTGCATAATATTTATATGTCTAAATGCTGATTTATTGCTGAATTATATAAATTCTGCACTTAAAGTGCGTTTCGGGTGCTTTTTAGTGCTTATTTTTGCTTTCGTATTGCATATATTAACCCTTGTATGTACTATTGGGTTTTAATGCATTCTTGTTGTCGGACCTACACCTAGGCTCCAATTTTATTGTCTGACTGCTTTCTGCAGTT